>OY757919.1:109927672-110622672 GCA_963585895.1 Sepioteuthis lessoniana
CAGCTATGGGTAAATAGTAGAACTGACTGAGCTTTTTAACTTTGGTAAGGCAACCAATCTAAGTGAAGGAAAACTGAAAATTCAAACCTGTTAAACTCTGTATGAAAATTAACTTTGTGTTGCATCCTGCCTGTGGTGGAGGAGTTGGGTAAAATACATGTTAATTCTATTATAGCAATTATACATTCCCTTTTGAAAAGAAAATGTTATTGGTTGTTTATCATGAGTTATTTTGGAAAGCTCTTTTTACTTTTTATCTTTGCTTTTAACCTATTGATTTGTTATTGCTTTCTGTTTGTTGGATAATATCCAAGGATAAAAAGTCCTACTATCCAATGTTTTTATTTTCATTGAAATATGAGCCAGAATCAATTATTGATGGCTTTTAAATCTATCAACTCAGTTTTCTGTTATTAATTATGCCTCTATGGTTTTGTGGGTATTTTGTATTCTCATCTTGATGGGTGTGTATGCATCCAATAGTCAGTCAGTCCATTTATAGAATGTTTATTTGTTTTAGGTGCTCCATGTATATGGTTGTATGTCAAAGCCAACTTAATCCAACAGAAATCCATTTCTTTCTCTTTCATATATACATTATGACTCCAAAAGTATATATACTGTTGTTGTTTATATTCACACATTTTAATGCCACTTAAGAACATATCTACATTGCAAAAAACTTGAATCTCTTTTTATTATTTTCACCAGTGAAAAAAAAAGAAAATAACACTACTCTACACTGCAAATTGTTTTTATAATATATTGTATATTTAGGCAACAGTTCTTCTTTGATGCATGTTTCATTAAAGATGGTTGACAAAGAGTGTGTTGCAAGTTTTCTATTAAGCTTTTCTTGTGCATCATTATCATCATGTCATGCTATCAGCACGGATATCCCTGACCCTCTCTCGCCACCCCTCTCTATCATCCATTGCTTCCGATAGGTCCTCAAGGCTACATCCCATATCGGCACAGAGCTGCAGTATGTAGGTTTGAGCTGGTCATCCTGTCTTTGTTTGTCCATGTGAAGGGGTCCACAGGAATACATCACTTATGAGCTTGTCCCTACTTCTCCAGCAGTGTCCTGCATGTCTGGTTTGTCTAATTTTGATAGTTTTTGTGATCAGTGATAGGTGGCTGTACAGCTGCTTCTTTGTGGGGTGTTGCCTCCAGGACTTGTTCAGTATTACTTGCAGCATTCTTGTGTAATTGCCGCCAAGCATATGTTTACTTAGTGTCCATGTAGTGCATCCATATAACAGAATCGACATGTCCGCTGCTTGGAAGAAACTGCGTTTCATTTATCGGTCAGGTTTAACTTCCATATGACCGATAGCGTTTCCATAGCTGTCCATGCCTTTGCTAGTCGCATGTCGATGTCTGTCTTGGTTGATGAGACACTGCTTCCTAGGTAGGTGAACTTGTCAATGAGTCTCAGAGAGCAACTGTGGAAATGTTGTCTCTTTGATTAAAGCACATATATTCCATCTGGTGTGCTTTGACATGGAGGCCTATGCCTGCAGCTGCTCATTCCAGACTATGTAGCAGGGTTTCGGCTTGGGCGGGTTGATTTGCCAGAAGCACTATATCATCAGCGTAGTCCGCATCAGTAATTGTTTTTGTGAAGTACCTTCTGCTTCTTTCTTTTGTTAGATTGAAACCATTTTCTTTGATTTTATTGATAAATGTTCTAAGCACATAGTCTACACAGATGATAAAGAGGTATGGGGCTAATGTGTCTCCTTGCCGTACACCTGCTACAATGATGAAGTAGTCTGTGTCTCCATCCAGGGAACGGACTTTTACTTTGGTGTTTCTATAGAGCATCATTATGGCTGTGACAGTTTCATTTGGTAGGCCGTAGGTGAGTAGAATTTGCTCCATCTTTTCTCTGTGAATGGAGTCAAAGGCCTTAGTAAATGCTCATAAAAGTTGAAAAATTATACAAGAAAGACCATTTGAAAATAAGTTAGGAAAGAGTAAGCACGTCCACTCCAAGACAAGTCCAAAACTGGTTAGTAATATATTGTTCTTTTACTAAATTGTCGTTTAAAATGCATGTATGATTTTATTTAATTTTTTAATTGTAAAATCAGTGCTGTATACTATCTGTGTCTTAAATGGGAGTACAATTTAACTGTAAATCCAAAATTAAAACTTGAACCTAGCCAAAGAAGCTAACACTTTTTGACTTATTAGAACAACAAAAAACTAAGTAAATATAAAATAGAATGCCTATAAGGATGTTAAGAAGTATTTAAAAAAATGTAGTCTAATGAATTTACAAATAAAATGTAGACATGGACTTTAACTAAGTTAAAACTTAATAATGAAAAACAGAGGAATGTAAGTTTTTTTTTTCTCAAAAGCCATGCAAAGCAGCACGGTGGACATAAAGGCAAGCAGATAAACCCTCTGATGGCTCAATGCAATGCCTAACCCGGTCCAGGGTGTATGAATCCTACGGTTTAACAGCCAGGATTGATTAGTTCGATCGGGGAACTACTGCTGCTCATCTACAAGAGTGGCTTCTGTGGATGAGAATAAAAACAGCCATCAAAAGATAACCTTGACCCATCCTCAAACCACATGGCTCTTCACACGGATAAAAAAGGGGCACATCCTGCTGAGGTTGGGGCCCTGGCCTCAGTGTTCAAAAAATAAACTACAGAGCTCAAACAAAAATTGCTTAAAAGCAAATGAACAATACAAATAGCGACATTCAACATTAGAGCCTTACAGAAAATAGGACAACGATCGGAACTGACTGCATTGACCATAGATCATAACATAGACATAATATGTATTCAAGAACACAGATATACACCTAGCAAGGATATTAAATATCATGATTCTGGCAATGGATGGATGCTAGCCACTGTATCAGTATGGAAAAACTCTGTCAATGCCATGATAGGAGGTGTAGGTATGCTTATAGGACCATGAGCCCTAAAATCACTAAATAGCATAGAGAAAATACAACCTAGGATGATGGTAAATACTTTTAATGGCAAACCCCAGCGCAACAATAATCTCCTGCTACAGCCCCACCAATGTTTGTGAAGAAACTGAAATCATCGCCTTCTATGATGAGTTATCCTCTCTTGTTCATAGCAGCCTAAAACATAACATTCTCATCATTGGCAGAGACATGAATGCCCAAATTGGTAAAAACGTAAACTATATATTTAGCTTACACAACTCGTCCGACAGAAATGGGCAACATCTAACAGATTTCATGATAGAAAATAGATTATCATGCCTCAATACAAACTTTCAAAAAAGGGAGGGAAAACTTTGGACCTACATATACGCAAACAATACTAAAGCACAGATAGACTACATCTTTGTAAACAAGAAAGGGAATAATAGTGCATTGAATTGCAAGACTTACTCCTCATTTGAGTGTGTGTCCTCCGATCACCGAATTGTCACGGCAAAAACCTGACGAGCCTATGAAAGAATGTGACCCGAACAATGATCACCGTAAACTATTACTGGGCCCTGCTTAATAACAGGGATATTAGAGATAAATATGCATTAGCACTAAGAAACTAATACAATGCTTTACAGCAGAAGACAGAAACACATACTCCAAATGAAGAATATGAGAATTTCATCAACGCCCACTTAAAAGCAGAAGTGGAATTCATTCCAATTAAGCAAAGAACAAAATCTAGAGTCCCATGGGAGACATTAGCAGTTAGAGAAATTTGTGCAGACGTGAAAACTGCCTCCAAATGCAATAGGAAGAACCCAGCCAATACCAATGCCCTAAAACTTAAAAAGGCACAAAGTGAATTAGCTAATATATACCTAAAAGAACAGACAGAATATATTCAAAATCAGATCAATAAGATTAGAGACTCAGTTGAAGATAGACAATCTAGGATAGCAAGGCAAATGATAAACAAAGTGAGCAGAAGGAAGAGCACTGCCAAAACTAAACTGAAAGCTACCAGCCAACAAGATCGAATACACCAGTGAAAACAGCATTTCAAGAATTTACTCTGAAACCCTCCAGAAGTTACTCTTGAACCAATCACAAGAATTATAAGCAAGCAATGAGACATCAAACTAGGACCATTTACTCAAGAAGAACTCAACTCGTTACTGTGAAAAATTAAAAATAGAAAGACAGCAGAGTTCGATGAAATACCCCCAGAAGTATGGAAGACCAGAAAATTTAACAACATACTGTTCTGACACTGTAATGCCGTATATAATCAAAATACAGGTGGATGAAGGGATGCATTCTCCCCTTCCCTAAAAAAGGCGACCTCGGATTAGCCAAGAACTACAGAGGTATAACACTTATGTCCATAGTGGCCAAGATATACAATGCCCTACTATGCAACCGCATAGAACCCAAAATTGACAACGTACTTAGGAAGAACCAAACTGGCTTCCGGAGAAATAGATCCACGATGTCACAAATTTTGACAATCTGTCGAATTCTTGAAGGTGTATGCGCAAAAAATCTAGAGGCAATAATATTATTTGTCAACTTTACAAAGGCCTTTGACTCCATTCACAGAGGAAAGATGGAGCAAATTCTACTCACCTATGGCCTTTCTTGTGCATACACAAGTGAAATCTTTTTGGATAGAATTTATGATGGAATTTTCTGAAAGATTGTTTGTTTTTAGCATTTTTGGCTAATCCATTAGTCATTTTCATGGAGTGTTGTTGGAAATTATTTTAGCAATGTTTTGTTTTGGTCATTAGAATTCATATTAATGTATAAAAAGTGTGCTTTTGTTATGAGTTATAAAATAATTTTAATTGTCAAACATGGTCAGAACATGGGTCTAGGTTTAAAAGAGATATTGCTGAGTGTGATTTTTTTAGTTTTTATAATTAGCTCTTCCAATATTTTCAGTCACTTTTTGTCTGTTGATATGTATATATATATATATATATATATACATGAGAGTTGACTGAAAATTTCATAAGCTGACCAAGATACTCTCATGGAATGTGACCAAATGAAGCTTATTTTTCAACATAGTCCTCTTTAAGGTTCACTCACTTCTTCCATAAGTGTTGCAGTTCTTGGATCCCATTGGTCAAAAGCATAATCAACAGCAGATATAATATTGTTTTTTGAACTTTTTCGACAGTCTTTGTGGATATATATATGAAACCAAATTCTAAAAGCTATTCTAATAAAAAAGCAACAATTCAAATGAAATGAAATAATTTTTAACAAAGAAAAGAGAAGGTTTTAAGTGTATCTAACACATCTGCTACATCCTACACCCTTATTGAAGCCATAGTTCCGTGACTCGTAATGATTTTTTTCAGACATTAAATCTAGTTCTACAGTTTAAAGTATTCATGTATTATTTCACCTATCTGGGCTGAAAATTCCTATTATCAATATTCGTTGATAACACCAATATTTTCTAAATTTCAAAGACACTGCCATTAACTTTACATTATTGATAATGACCAGTGATGATTAAAAGTATTCAAAGTAAAAGATTCAAAAAAGTTTCAACAGCTTTTATCAACAGCCTTGATCTACATTTACTACATTTCACTCACCGGCGAGTATAACTAAATAAAAAATTGATTACACAATACTTGTTTGTCATGTTCAATGTTATCTGTCTTAAAGAGAATATATATATATATATATATATATATATATATATATATATATATATATGATGACTGCCACATCTTGAGAGATGATAGCTATTTTTATCTGCAAAATACAACTCAAATGTCCTGATTAATGACTAATTCAACTTGTGAAAAATATACAAGATGTGTAAGATAAAGTAGTAAGGCATTTGTCGGGTGTTTGATTATCGTGACATATGCTTGTACAACTCTTATGATCCTCGTCTCTTGGTCTACTTAGCAACACACCAGTCATAAGAATAACATGATAACTGTTTGTTTATGCAAGCTGCAGGCTTGTTGTTTTTTTCAGATTACCTTCTCTTAAGCTTTTCTTGTCAAAGAATACCCAGAAGTCAGCAGAAGTTTAATGATGAAGCTTCCTTATCTAATTTTGATTTGTTGATATATAGTTTTGATTTGATTGACATGTATACATATAAGAAGGTTAGGTTATTTGTTTTAATGGCATATTAACCCTTGGTGGTTATTCAAAGCCAAATCCTGTTTATGCATATGATTTTTATGTGAATAGTTAGTAAGTAACATTTTTTATATGAACCAGAGTTCATTTGTTTGCACACAGTTGAATGGTTTCAAGTATTGCTATCTAATACTAATTATTCAATTCAATATCAGTTATTTGTTGGCACATGGTTAAGTGGTTTCATATAGAGATTGAAGAGTTCTAATTAATCATTAAACTATAAAAAGAATTGAAGAATTATAAATCATAAAATTAAAGTTTTAATATCAATATATTGAATATTACATGGACAGTATAACCAGAAGATATTTATAGCAGTATATTATTTTTGTTTTTTTATGTTATTTAATGAGATACAGAGATATTGTTAGAGTAAACTTATAAATATAAGTTTGACTCCCATCTGAAAATTTTATTGATAATTTCTTTATACAACTTATAACTGGGTTTCTGTGATTTTATTAGTTGATTTTTTTCTTCTGAAAATAAATCCATGTGATCCAGTCATCTGTCCTCATCAAATTCTTATTTTAAAAGTTGATTACTTGCCTTCTCAAAGAAGCCAATTAAAACTTAAGAGGTAAAGATCATGTTTCCATTTGGTGGAGAGAAACAAAAGAAACTTTTCAGTTAGGAAGGAAATATCTACAATCTGGTATTTATTTGTGCCACCATAAAATTTCTTTACAATTTTATTTCACAGTATGTCAAATGTTTTATCTTGTCATCTTCAAACAGCAACATTCAGTTTTTATCAGATGCAAATACGTTAATTGTTATTTTTCAAGTATAAAAGTGCATGTAAAAAAATGCTTAACTTTTATTAAACTCTATCAGATCCTGATAATTTGGAGAGGTTGGGTAAATATATACCATAATTTTTTTTGTAAAGTTTCTCTAAATAAGTATTAAACTATTAAAGCCAACAACTTTTGTTCATAATGTATAGACTTCTGTTGTTTAATTTTTAACCCATTTTCTAAAGTTGCATGAATCATTGAATTAGGGCCAACCATAGATCCCAAACTTGACCTTCACCATGTAGGTTAGCATATATTCAAAACATAAAAGTGTATCATATCACCAAATACAGACATAAAGATTTTTATCAGCATTCAGAATTGACTCATTGGGAAAAGGCAACAAAAGGATTGTCTTTTTTTAATTAAATCATTTTTTGCTGTTATAACTGCAAATATGCTATTCACTAAATTAATATAAAATTGTGATACATGATCTATATAGATGTTTATTTGTTCCTAAACATCACTTGCATCCATATTTATTTTCAATACCTCAAGTCCTATTAGGTGGGCACAAAATATGTTGCTTTTTTTTAAGTTCATTTCAGATGCTTTGTATTTCTATGAATTTTGAAAATTAATTTTTTGTTTAGTTAAAACTTCATTGTTGGAAGAATTCTATTTTATATCCAAAGACTTCTGTTCCCAAATCAAATAATGCTACCTACCTTTTAAATTCTTAAACTTAGTTTAAATGGGAGCCAAGTCTAAAAATGGTTACCTTGTCACCAAGAGGCTGTGGAAGGGTGTTATCAGGTGTTAGTTGAGTCTTTTTGTTTTGAATACTTAATGCATAAACACACAAAATGATCAAGAAGACATTTATAAATAGATATTTCAGCCATTAATCATCACTCTCTCTCTTGCTGCAGGGTTGATGAAAACAAAACATTGAGCCAATATTTGTTTCTTTTTCATTTTTTAGGGAAGAATAAAGAAAGTAATAAGTGGATTTCAAACAGAAATTTTCTTTCCTTTTTTGTATTTTTGTCTTATTTTTCACCATTTCTTTGGGCTCTGCAGAAATGGTCTATTTTTCAGAATCTACTTCAACTGTCAACCACTTCAAAATTCAAAAAGAAAAATTTTTTAGAATAACGAATGTCCATAGTTGAAACCTAGTTTTGATCCTTTTCAGAATGGCTGGTCTTCAACTTTTAGGGTTCTATCCTCAAAATGTTGTATCCATTTATCCAATCTCTCAACTACTGACAGAATATCACACAAGGTTATTTTTTAAGTGGAGTAAAAGTGGTTTGGATTCAGTTTTCCTTTTTTTAAACTGGTTGCCCAACTAAGGTTAAAGAACCCAGTCTACCCTTCCATTTACCTATTACCCATTACTCGAAGAAAAATCGATGGATTCACAAGAGAATTAGCACCAAATGAAATACTGTTTCATCCAAGATTTTCACTTGGGTCAGCAATTTCAGTTCTGATAACAGTAACCATTATGCTTAGCACACTTTCTCTAGACACTGTATTGGTGATACTCATAACATGTTTTAAGAGGAAAAGGAAAACATGGATTTTGAGCAGAACCAAAAAATTATTCTCATGATCAATACAATACTTGTAAAACCCATTATATTCAGAATATTAAGATTTTGTATCTCGCCTTCATTACAGATGCAGTTTACCAACAGGATTCACTAAGATCACAAAAAATAGTAATTTTAAGTGAAGTTGATTAAAAATTTTGTTCAATATTGACTTTCTTATGACATAAAACCCTGAGAAACTATTTTTCCGAAATTTGTGAGCCATCTGTGAGGTCATCTTCTCTTTTGGTACTAGAAGGAGTATAAATAAATATTTTTGTAAGATTAAACTAGTTTTTGCTATAAACCAATTCCAAACAATGCAGAATTTACATTTATTGAAAAAATTCTTTTTTTAAAGTGTCTGAAAATTGATGTAAACATCAAGAAAATTGTCTGAGTATATCTTATAGTCCATTGCTTTATTGGAGTAATTTGAAACATACAGAGAGCTATTTTAGGGATTACAATTTGTTTGGGTTTGTTGTTGATATTTTTTGTGAATTGAAAAAAGAAAAATTTAACAACTAAAAATATATAATTACTGAAATAATTTTCTGTTTATTACATTTCCTTTTCAACTTAGTTTGGCAATTGTGCTAATAAAGAACTTTAAATGACAAACTATCTTTCACAATCTATATGTCCATGATGTTATGAATCCAACATGAATTGATTGCAATAAAAGTTGATTTTTATTAAGAATATCAATTCAGCTGTGAAAAAAGATGTAAATATCACTTATATCTTTTTACCGAATCTAACTATGAATGCATACCACTGCAATCTTAGGTTCATATACCATTTCCATGATTTTATGCTGAAGGTTTTTAATTGCTTTTTATTATAATATAAAATTTCAAACTGATGAAAATCATGTCAGAATTTATCTCCCTTAGATGTTTTTTTATCAATTATTTGATTCAGCTTCAATGACTCATACAAACCCTTTTTTTTTTTTGACATGATAATCTTTTTGGTTATGGTGCATTAAAGATTATAAAAGATTTTTTCTTGGTTGGTTGGGATTATCTTTTGTGACATTCAAATAAATTAACCTTATTTTATTAAAAATATCAAATTCACAGCAACAATTATCTTACTCCTTATTTTGTCTGCATAGAATTTAATAAACAGTCAACTTATATCTTCTTTCATGACATTTTGCAGTCACTTGTGTTTGTAGTTCATTTGTTTCAATTTCCATCTTGTTTTTTTATCATTTTAATCATCCAGATTTAGCTTTTCAGAAATATAAATTGATACAGCAAATTACTAATTTATATTGGTTAAGTTAAAATATTGCATTTTTTTTCTTTAGTTGATTTAAATTTTGGGTAATCCTAATGCTTTTGAGTTTCAAGAAGATATAGAATTTGGGAATCTAATCAGATATTATTATTATTATTATTATTATTATTATTTAATCAATGAAAATGGTATATAAATTTTTTATGAGTTAGTTTGCATATTTGTCAGTTTCCAATTCATTTACAATAATTTTTGTTTGTTTTCTTTTGTCTCATAACATCGGACAAAATCTGTCCAAAGACAAAATTGCTGCCAATCCAAAAGAGAAAACTTTTACATTTGGTTTTCTGTCATATTAGGAAAATTGATAAATTTCTAAGAAAAACTAAGAGTTTTATGGACCATTGCGGAATGATACTATAGCTCTCAATTCGGCTAATTACTGAACAGAGAAATCTTCTCGGGAGCCAAACTGAGCAAGTAGGAGACAATAAATTCAACAGCAATACTTTTATCCAAACAAATTAAGCAAATTCATTTTAGTTAAGATTGTTTGATTTTAATGGCATATCAATCTATCCAGTGCCACTCCATGCCTGGAAGTTAAGGAATTGTATTCATGGCACATTCATACCCACATCCTTTCTGTAACTGTTTCTCAAGAGGGATTTTTTGCACATAGTCCTATCAAATATGAATAATTTTTAAACAGATGTAACTCACAGATGGAACCACAACAGGTATTAATCCTTTAGTTTAGAGTAAACCTGAGAGTAATAGCAATGAAGTCATACTCAACACTCTCCAGATTTCCAGAATTAGAGCTTTACCATCAGATACAGTTTAATATCATACCAAGGACACGGTATTCGTGTGGGTGTCTTACTTCTCTGCAAGGGATGTCAGTGTATTTTAAGTCACACCAACAAAGCAGTTTTATTTTCAAGTTAAAAAAAAAATTAGTGTTTGTAGAAGAATGAAATAAACAAGTGTCTATTGCTCTTTCATTTTTCATTGGCTATACACGCACACACATACTATGTGATAGATGCTATTAAGCCAATCAAAACTCTTAGAAGCTCAATATCACAAGAGTCACAACTTTCAGGACTTTTTATTGTAAACAAGACTTCAACCAATTAATAAACTTTTTTGTCACTGCTCAGTCTTGAAAACAGATATGCCCTTTTTTGTTAAAATTATTTATTTGCTACAATTTCTTCCATCATCTTGCCAACCAGCAAATATAGCTACTATTATCCATTTAAAATCAGTCTCTCTTCCATTTTCCTCCCTTATGTTATCCTATATACATATATAACAGATTCAAGATTCATTTTCCACATTGAGTTTTCAAATAAAATTTCAACTAATTTAATTTCTCCAGAAATTTATTTTCAAATATAAAATATTGTTACAAACTAAGATTCCATAATTACAAATAAGTCTTCCATTAGTAAATAATTTATCATCCAATAGTCTAATCCTACAATTTGTGGGCATATCGGAAAGTGCGTGTATCTGAATTTTTAATTGAATCCATTATATAAAACTTAGAATTTCAAAGAACTCCAATCATTTATATATTATCAGAATTTAAACTGTGACTTCTAAACTAGATATCTATAGAGAGATATCTGTATGTATGTAAATTTCATATATATGAAGTGTTTTAAAAAGTATCAAAACTAAAGCTGCATTTATGAACACGTAAATTGAAGCAGCTTTGAAACTATTTTTTATGAAACTGCACTGATGTATTTCTTTTAATATCCCTCACATACTCAAATTTTATTTTTAAGATGAATGTTCAATTTTCAGGAAACAAGTTTGATTGGTTGGGTTTTATGGCATATCAACCCTTGTAGTTTATTCAATGCCAAACCCTGTTCATACATATATATTATTTGTAAACAAATAGTTTTTTGGTAATATTTGAAACAACCTAAAGCTCTTTAGTTTGCACACAGTTAAATGTTTTCAAGTATTGCAATTTAACACTAATGATCCTATTCAACATCAGTTATTTGTTTGCACAAAATTAAATGGTAAAAGACTGTTCTATTTAATCCAGAGATAGGACTTTAATTGGTACTCCCACTCCGGGTCAGAATAAATCTGGGAGTAATAGCAGTGAAGGAGCACTCCACATTCCCCAAAGTTCCAGGATTGAAGCTTCACCATCAGATTCAGTCATATTCAGGACACTCATTGGAGTGTCTTGCCCCTCAGCAGAGATGCAATTGTCATATTCTACAGCCCCAGCAAGCTGGGCTTTTAGGAAACAAGAAAAAGTCCCATAGATTTGGTGGATGTTACAGCAAAATCTGCAGTGTAAAAACTACTGAGACTGCTGATCAAAAAGGATTCAGAATTAGTACCAACTCATTTAGACAGCATTACTTTATCAGTTTATTATATAAGTTCATCTGATTTGTACTCTTTATTTAAATTTTGAATTTAAAAAATTCCAAGCTTCTATCTTCATGATTTTTTTATCACACTTTGTATAATTTTCAGTGCGTTATTTTCTATTTATTTATCTATTCAAAAGTGCCTTTCTAAGAACACAGTCTAATATCTGTATCTTCATCAAAATATGAGAATAAAACCATGCAAAATAAATATAAAATTGACAAGTCATTCATTTTCAGAGGTAAACCATCTCACATTTTAATTACTGGACCAGAGAAATAATCTGGGAGCAAATGTGGTTGAATATATTTCTAAGATCTTCTCATAGACACAAACACAAACTCATATATATATATATATATATATATATTAAGATAGATAGGTCCACAAAGAGATTTGTATTTTTTAAATTTATTTATTCATTTATTTTGTTCTTACACACATGTATGTTTCCTGCTTGTTACTTTCATCAGAGAATATATATGGTATAAGGTCTTGTTAATGGATTACTCAACGAGAACTTGAAGTAACTCATGTTTGCAGTTTGAATGATTTTCAGTTGGTTATGGGTTTATATAGAGGTTTTCCTCTCTTTTTCTTAGAGTGTGTTTACCTTAGTCTGCTTTACCCCTCTTGTTATTATTTGATAGTTATTTTTCCTCTGTGTGTGTGTGTTGAGTGTTTGTCTTGGGCATTTTTTGTGTGTGTATGCGTAGTAGTGTTGTTTGGAATTTACTGGTAACTTTTTCTAATAGTTTTTGTCGGTGTATATATATACACATATATATGCTTCCAGCTTGTTGTTTTCGTCAGATAACATGATGTCTGGCACAAGGTCTAGTTAATGGGGTATTCAATGAGACTTGAACTTACTTTGTGTTTGTGGTTTGAATGGTTTTTACTTCCTTATGATTTTTTATTATTATTATTGAATGCTGGTCCTTTTTCTTTGAGTGTGCTTCTCTTTGCCTACTTTATACCTAATTTACTTTTGATATTAGATACGTTGTGTGTGTGTGTGGTTTCCAATTTCACTTATAGTTATTATTTCTCTGTGTGTGAATGTGTTCCATGAGATTTTTTGTGTATATTTATATACATATCTATCTCTCTCTCTCTCTCTCTATATATATATATATATATATATATATATATGTATATATATGTGTTTATTTCCATTTATGAGTGTGTACAATTCATGTTTTATTCAACTTTGGTTTAAATTTATCTATAAAATTCTTTTCCTTTATTTGAAGTACCGTGTAGTCATTGGTTTAGATTTACCTTGCCCTACATTGGTATAGGTGTTTTGAAACATTTCATTTTCTGTTTTCTTCTATTTTGATATTACTCCTGTGAAATGATGTCCTTGTATTGAGGGCCTGTGTTGACCCTATGTATATTTCTTTGCATTCGCTACATTCAATTATATAGACTACGTTTTTTGAGTTGCAGCTTAAGTTTTTATTTATTTTGAATTTGGTTTTGGGGTTTTTAAAGGTATAGGATTTACCTTCTATAATCATATCATATATTTTACATCATTTGTTATTGCATTTGGTAACCCCTAGTGTTGCGTTTTCTCCAAATGTAGAAGAGATGAGTATTCTTTTAAGATTTTTGGTTTGTTTTTGGCTTTTAATGATTTTTGTTGTGTCTAGTATTTCTTTGATTTTATCCTTGTTTTTATGTTCTTCTAGATTTTTCATTGTTTCTGTGAATAGTTCTGGATTATTTTTGTTGTAGGTTGTGACATATGCAAGGGGTTTCTCACTGTTGTGTTTTTTTGGGTTCCTTAAGTCTCTTTGTGGTATTTTCTCTACTAATTCCAACCCTTTATTTATTAGTGTTGTTGGGTATCCTCTCTGTTGTAGGAGTTGCGTGTAGTTTTTTAAGGTGACTTGATGCATCAATTTTTAATTCCTTTTAATTTTTTCAATTGATGGCAGTTAAAATAACTGGTCAAAACAGATACAAAACTACATGATTATTCTATTGTGTCATGATGTAGTGCTGAACATTTTTAAACATTTCTTTCTTGACAGAATTTCATACTTTTCATGTCATTTCAGTAGATAAAGAATTTTAATCCATTATGTCCTATTTCTTTCTACATGTCTCAAATAATCCTGCATTAACTGGTTCTGCTTGAAAGAAAAAAAAAACATGATCTTATTACAAGACTGTGTTCAGGATGACTGGCAATGGGAGGGAGTATAGATTTGGAGTCATACCTTTCTCAAGAGCATTTCTGTGATAGTGATATCAGAAGTTCTAATTAAGATTTAAGCTGCAATTCCATTTTTTAGTTGACAACCATTACACTATGTTACACTTCCTTTTCTGGCAATGAAGACACGTTTATATCTTTCCAAAATAAAATCAAGAATAATAATTTGTTGAATAAAATTTTCACTATAAAGTTATATTTTGAGATGAAGTATTTTTATTATTTCATATATTTATATTAAAACTTGTATTTTCATTATTTGTTTCAGTGTTTTCAACATTTTTTGACTTTCAAGTTAAAATGGAATTCAAACCACTGAATTGGTTTTAGATAAAAACTTACTCTCAAGAACTAACAAAAAGGTGCTCATAAAAATGTGTTGAATAACTTTTCTCTTTTAATTATAATTTTATAATTCCTAAAATATATTGGATCAATTATGATTTTCAAGAATCAACTAACTTTTGCTATGGTTGATGAAATAAGCTTGAATAACTTTGCATTTTGTATTTTTCTGTTGATCTATATTTAATACTTTTAAATCATGGAAACTACTTTAGCAAACTGTCATTATTAATATTTATGGTATTTTTATTTCATTTTATATCTCCAAAGATTATTTAGATCTTTAATTCCATTACAGCCTTGTCTGATCTATTCTGGCTTTTGTCAACTGATATAGACTTGTCTTTTTCAAAAATTATTCACAAATTTTTGAAAATATTCTCTGCGTATGTTTTTACCAATAAAAAGATACTGGTGATAATTTTATCAAAAATTTCATTTTCTGTTGGTGCTACTAAGTTAATATATTTATTTCAAATACTTGAGCTTTTAAGATGTATGTTTTTACCAATAAAAAGATACTGGTGATAATTTTATCAAAAATTTCATTTTCTGTTGGTGCTACTAAGTTAATATATTTATTTCAAATACTTGAGCTTTTAAGATTTGAAAAAAAATGATGAAAAAACAGTCAAAGCCACAATAACAAGAACCACTGATTAATGAACATGTTATGAAATATCTTATTTACGTTGTTTTAAGTGATGTGTACTACAGATTTTAATCATCCAGTTATATTGGCATAGCACTCAAAATGATCATTTATTATTGGATGATGAGGCCAATTAGACTTACTTAGGATGACTTTCAGTATAAAACCAAAATGAATTGTTAAAAATCCATCAAAGGTTTCTCTGTATTAATCTTATTCTCTACTTCAACCTCCAAGAAATTTTAAAAAATACAACAAAGCAATGACATGAAAATTTAAGAAGATATGGAAATTTGTTCCTAAACCAAATTATGTTTTTGCTGATATAATTTCTCTCAGCAAAATCTTTTTGAATCTCTTCTAGAAACAAGCTGCCATTCCAAAAGGTTTTTTGGGGAATTAATCCTGCCATTCTTTACTTGCTGATTTAGTTGGAAAAGAAATAGTGGAACTGTACATTTCACATATGATTGGAACATCAGAGAAATATTTGAGGCATTTTTTCAGTTTGCTGTTCTTGGCTCAATATTCTGTGAATTCTTCAACTCTGAACTTTTGTAATGGATTAAAATTTGCAAACATCTGTCATGTTGCACTCTTTTGGTTCTATATTAGCATGCACACATCACAATACAACAAAACTTTAATGCTATCATTTAGCAGCTCCATATACCATAAGAACATTTTATTCTATTTGTGCAAATTTTGAAATAATTTGAGTTTGAAATTCTAATAACTTGAGATTATCAAGAGTTTTAAGTGAAAATTAGTCTTGTTTTTTCTATTCATGTACATATTGATCAATATGTGGCATAAAGATTATTGCTGCTTTGATAACTTTGATCATCTGCTAGAAGTTGTGATTGTTTTAGGGTTTAAATCTTGTAATACATATACATCTGCCTCCTGAAACATTATGCAATAAAAAGACATCTGATTTCCTTATAAAAAGTTGCAAATGATCCATTTCTAATTCATCAAAAATACCCTTGCTTAATGATATGCATAGCACTCTATAAATTGGACACTAGCTATCAAACAGCATCACAAAAAACTGGGAAAAGGAAAAACAAATATAGCTAACTCATTTAAGTTGTCAGAGTAATATTAAATATTCTTCCTTAAAATTATGTGCACTTTGAAATTGTATGTGTTAATAATTGACAGAGGTTATCAACCAGTGTATTGAATTAAGTCAGGAGAATTCAGTGAGTGAATATCTTAAGATATGCTTTCATTAATTTATTGTTTGTATTATTATTTAAATTTTAAATGCATGTTAGAAATTTTTATTAGATTTCTTAAAAGTCATTGTATATAAAATTATTTGAAAACAAGAGAAATATTTTCTATAATATTCTGTCTGGAAGTCTTTTTTTACTCTCCTTTTCCACTCTGTTGTCACAGAGTATGAACAATAAATGAAAGAAAATTATTAGAGCACTTTTTACATGAGTTTCAGTGTGGAAGTTGGGGTACTCTCCAACATGGACAGTATAAGAGCGATGACCATGTGTAGCATGTTGGTAAGGTTCAACATGTTGTGTGTATAAACTAAATTATGTTTATTTAGTACCACTGTGCATGTAAAACTGTTTATTATTGTAAGTATGGTTCCACTTAGGGAGCATAAGATAATTTTTACTCAAATTGATGTCTATAAATACTCTACCCTCACTGGTCAAATCTAAATCTCTGTAGCTCCCACTTCAGGACTGTAATCTTCATTTTGTCTAAGTATAGTTTCAGCTTTGTGATTAGTAGTGTCAATTCCACTCATTACAAAAAGCAAAAAAAAAAAAAAAATTTTCTAGAAAACTATTTAGCTATAGAATTTTTTTTTATTCTCTTAAAATGACTGTTCAGTTCATTTCTTTTCTCTTCTGTAGCTGAAACTTTTAGAAAGCTAATGAAATAGAAACTATGAAAACTGACATAATAGTTGCTAATAAATTTTGCTTAAAAAAAAAACAAAGCAAAACTTATTAGCAATTGCTATTTAATAGTATTTTAAACAAAGATGATGGTTCTGAAAGAGAAAGTTAAATCAAGAATTTAATTAATCCTTTTAATATCTCTAAATATCTTTTGAAATGGACGTTTTTTTGTTAGACCAAAAATGTTTCATTATTGAATACATGCAAATATATATAATACATTGTAAGGATAATAAATCATTTTATGAAAATTATTTCAGCGATGATACAAATGTATAAATATTTTATTTGGTTATATGAAATGTCAAAGGTATTTCATTATTTTCAATTCATATTGCATAAAGAATTGAGAGGTAAATATTTCTTATATAGGAATCACAGTTATCAACTCACAATTACTAAGTTCAAGTTATCATTTATTAAGTTTTACCTAGTCTTGCATATAAGTCTCAGCTTGTTTACAGGACCTTCTGTCAGTAAATGGTTACAGTTTAAGAATCAAACAGTCTATTGCTGCTTAATTTAGGTGATCTGATGGGAATCAGATATCAATTTCATTTAACCATAAGTCAGTTCCTTAGTTCAAGTTAATTTCAAAATAAAAGTGAATTATGTCCTCCTTTTTTAATTCAGATAAGGATAAAAGAAAGTGGCAATTTTAACAAGAATTTCATTGGAATAACAACATTATTAGTAATTAGTTTTTCCATTGCAACATTTAGGATCAAATTGCTATGGGAATCTTATTTAACATTGCCTACTGTATACCCCACAAATGTGTTCGTTTTTCTTCCCTTCCCTTTTTTCTGGTCTGTATGTTGTCAGTCTCTTTTACCAGCAGTTTAAAATTTTGCCTAAATCTAGTGCGAAGCCATAACAGTGGGTTAGACATTAGGATGGAATTAACTACACACTGACTAGTGGTCTGCCTTACCAGTTTATCAACCATGTTTGATTCAATTGTTGTTTTTTATGCTTTTAATATTTGCTCTATCCTTTTTACTCCTTGAAAATCCACTTAATGTGATTTGGTGCCACATTTTTTTTTATTAGTTCTTAAAGGATAAAATTTTTCTTTGTTCCATGTCTCATCATCATCTCAATCCATGCACTTCTGTCTTTTTTTCTTTATTGATTTACAATTTTAGATGAATCAGAAAATTGATCTCTTGCTTGCTTCTATGTTATGATCTCTCAGTTCTAATTACTTTAGAAAGAATTGTTTGTTGTTTTTTTTGGGGGGGGGTACTGAAGGAAGTAATTTGGTTGTCTTCATGGGAAAAGCACCAATATTAGTGAGTAGGTTTGAGGTTATTTACCAAAGATTTTTATTTTTTTTCATTCTTTCTTCTTGCAATTGACACTTGTAATTTTCATTCTCATGCAACAAGTGTAAACTGGTGACAAGAAATCAGTTGTTTTTTTTATTTTTCATTTTGAAGGAATAAAGAGATTTTTTATTTCTTTGATGATAAAGTATTTTTCAAAGTTCATGAACCTTACTGTCCATATTTTTTATCAACTGAAAGAACATTTTTTTGGATTCCGTTTTTTCTCAGCTCTTCATTACAGTCGCCATAACTTGTTCATCTGTTCATAATTTCTTATTTATTTATTCCCTACAGAAAATCTGTTACAAGCCTCATGTAAGAACAAGAAAATAGCTCTTATGACAGATGGTGTTTTTTTTTTGTTTTCTTTCCTTGCTTGCCTCTCTGTAGATTTTGATTAAATTTGCTATACAGCATCAGAATTACTGAGACCTGAACATACTTGTCACTTTTTAGCTAATGGACACACACACACACACACACACACATATTGTAAGCTAACAAACTTTGAGCTTATTTCAACTTTTTTTTAAGCAGATACTTATGTTTTAGAAAGAGGCCAAGTAATGTTTCTATATGAACTGCTTTTTATTTACCTTTTTCCTAAAGATTTTTTTCATTTAAAACATTTTAGTACAAAACACAAAATTTTAATTTTGAAACAAATAAGACATGATCCAATTCTGATAAACCTCATATGAAAGTAAGAAAAAAGATGGAATAATGTCAAGTGTTTTATTGGACATGGAACGATAAAACTCTCCACAGAAATCCTGTTCAGATGCCAAACAACCATTTCACTTTGTCTTAGTCTTTTGCAGGTTTTTTCCTTCTTAATTCTTTATTCATTCTCTCATTGAGGAATCTTCTTCTTCTTCTTCTTCTTCTTGAATCCACTTATTTTTCTTCTCTCTAAATTTTGCACTTGTGTTCTCTTTTCTTTTCTTTTTTTTTTTTCATTTTCCTACTTTCTGTCTCTTGTTTTAATCCTTCTTTTCTTTTATTCTTTCTTAAGACTTTTCATACATTTTTATCCCTTTTTTCTTTCCTTTTTTTATCTTCCCCCTCATTTCTCATTATATTGTTACCTCCATTAAGAGGTTCAGTGTTTATGCCTTTGTCTATCTCTGATCAAAATATCTGTGAGAAATATAATAGATATGTTGCAATGAATTTTACTATGCACATTTAGGCTTGAAGAAGAAATGAACTGAATAATGAATCTTGAAATAGATTATAAACGTGGTGCCTTGAGGAGTGTAGTAAAAAAAAAAAAACCATCATAATTTCAATCTACTTCATTTTTCTTCTTACTTTTGTTTAGTTTTTCATTCTTTTCTCTTTCTTCAAAACTTTAATTTTCTTTTCTTTTTTTTTTATTCTACCTTTTTCGTTTTATCTTTTTCAGAAGTCATTTTTCATGTTTCCAGCTTTGAAGATTTTATCTCGTTTTCTTTTCATCCAAATTATTGATCATCTGCATCACTCATTTTCTTCTTTCTTTATTATTTTTTATTTATTTATTTTGCATTTTCACTTTCTTTGCTTTCCAATCTTCATTATTTAATATAGTATTATTTTCCCTCTTCCTTCCTGACACAATGTTTGTAAATTCCTATTGTCTAATTTCAGGACTCACACTTATCAACCTTTCTATTGATCATGTATATTAAAATGCCAATCCTTTTTTTTCTATCAGTGGAAATGTGACATACCCAACAGGATGAAATCTTTTACAGCCTGTCCTTTGAGAGTTTTTATGGTATGGATGCAAGAAAGAAAGAAAAAAAACATTTATGAATATATTTTAAGAAACATATCCATAAGAAAAAAAAAAAAAAAATATATATATATATATATATTTGTGTGTACATCTAGACATTCATTTGTAGCTACCTTAGTTTGTTCATATCTATTTGTTTATCAGTTTGGTGAATCTATTATCCAACGATAATATGAAAATTATAATGAACTTTAAGTTGTTAACTGTTTCTAATTTCCACTGAGAAAAGTAACTAATTCAGTATAAATCAGAAAAAAATATCTATTATTAAAATAAATAAATAAAGGTCTGTTTTTATGAATCTCATTATATAATCAATAATAATGTGTTTCCCAGCATATAAGACTTGTTTTACAAAAGCATTTGGGGTACTACCACACCATGCAACCCTTCCAAACTCTATAGCTGTTGATTTTAAACTTCAGTGGAAAATCTTCTTGTTATAATACCAGTGAATGTAATGATGTGATTTTGGTATGGAATTATATTAATGTTAAATGTGTGTCTTATATCTTGGGAAGTATGCTAACATGTATTTATAATGTTCAGGTTGAGACTGACTACTCAATTGTAGAAAGATCTGAAAGTTTCACTCCTTTAACTTGTCAGTCTAAATCTTGACTTCTGTCCCCTGAGTATCAGCTCATAGTGTCAAGAAAGTATTAAGTTCCTTCTCAAAATTTGGGGATTATGTCTGGCCACAGAATAGCATGAAGCTGAAAACAAAAAAGTCCTGGTTAATTGAATTTTTGGTCTAACTGCTATTCTCTATACCAGTGAAACTTGAACCAAATTCAAACACAAAACCAGAATTTTTGCCTGATTCCATCAAAAGTATTTGTGACACATTCTATAAATCAAATTGGAAGAATAAACCTCCTACATGATGAAGTTCTGCTAAGAGCAAATTTTCCAAATATAGATTTGATGATTAAAAAAGCTGCCTACATTGGTCTGGTCATTTTATCCATATGGAAAATGTTCATTTAACAAAGCAATTTTTTAATGGTGAACTAAGTGCTGGTAAAAGAAATCCATCAAATACAAAATTCTCATAGAAGGACTATTTGAAGTTATATCTGGTCAATTTTGAAATTGATGCAAAAGAATAAGTGATTGTTATCAAAGATCCGAGAATAAGCTGGAACTGCACCATTCGACTAAGAACCTGAAATTTTGAAGATGAACATGTTCAGTATGCCTCCTTTGCACATTTTGTTCACATACTCCAGCCCAATGTAATTATCAATAATATGTTAACAATTTTTGCTAAAATATGTTTCTTTCACTTGTTGGACTTGAAAGTTTCATGTGCAAACATCCTCAACCAGCTGATAATCAATCTGACATTATGGTTGGAAAAATGATGTGCAGTGTTCAATGTATGACAGGAGCTGTCACTTTCTTGCTGGCTTAATGAGCCATTTTAGTGGTCATCACAGAAAGTTGCATTTGAAATCTGTCAAATATATGTGTGTATGTGTGTGTGTGTATATATATATATATATATATAACCAAGTCATGCTGATAGCATGGAAGTTCCTGACTCTTTCTCCCCATCCATCTCTATCTTCCATTGCTCCTACCAAGTTCTCTAAACGGCATCTAGTGTCCACACAGAACTGATGTATGTAAGTCCTTGATGGTTCACTGGCACATCCATTTGTAGGGGTCCATATGAGAACATCACTTATGAGTTCATCCTTACTTCTCCATTAGTGACCAGTATGTCTTGTTGATCATACTTGATGGTTTGTAAGATGGGAGGCAGGTGGCTATACAGCTGTTGTTTCGTAGTTTGCTGCTGCCAGGATTTGTTCCAAACAGTATGTAGCATTTTTGTACAGTTCCCATCAATCCTTTTCTCCACGCATTTTGATAGTGTCAAGGTTGTGCAGCTATACAGTAATACATACATAAGCCACAGCTTAGAAGAAATCTTATCCTATTCTATATTATCTGAGAAATCAGATTTCCTTATGATCGATAAATTGTTGATAGTAGTCCTGACTTTTCTAATACATATATTGACATCATTTTCAGTAGATGAGATGTTGCTGCTGAGGTATGTGAAAGTAGTCTACTAATTTCTGTGGCTTGCATCTTAAAGTAACAGTAACTCATTGATTAAAACACATGAACTCTGTTTTATTTGCGTAAATGTAGAGTAAATTCCTCCTGCTCCTTGATTCAGGTTATGTAGCTGGGATTCAACTTTGGCAGGTATATTTTTGGCAAGTCCAAGATAATTTGCATAGTCTGTGTCTGTCATTGTTCCTGTGAGATGTCATATGCCTCTTCGAGGTTTTTTTTAATGTGAAACCATTATCTTTTATTAGATTTATTGATGTTTGTAGTATATAATCTTGGCAGATTATAAACATGTCTGATGCTAATGTATCTTCTTGCAAAACTCCAGTAACAATGTCAAAGTTAATGTCAGTATCAGATGAGCAAACCATTGCTTTCATGTTTTTGTAATGTATCATTATGGCTATATCAGTTTCTTTTGGGAGACCCTATGTTAGTAGTTCTTGCTCTATCTTTGCTCTATATATGAATCAAACATCTTGGAGAAATCCACAAACAATTGTGTTATCTCAAGCTTTTTTGCACATACTACTTTGATAATTCAAGGTTGGATAGTCAGAATTTGTGATATTGAGGATTGATTTTTACAAAAGCTGTTCTGATTTTTTAAAGAAATTTCTCAAATTCAAATCTCAAGTAATTGAAAAGCAGAGCATATAAACCTTAGCACCTCTGGCTGTAAGAGTTATGCCTCTGTAGTTAGTGATTCCTTGGTCACTTTTCTTCGGGAAGAGAAGGATGCAGACTTTTGTCTATTTCTCTATTATGTTTTGTTTATAGATAGCATTACATAATTAAAGAAGTATGTCATCAAATTTTCTTGTCTTCCATGCCTTTGAAGGTATTACACTGAAGCCTGCAGCTTTTCTGCTTTTAATTCTTTTCAATACTCCATCAAGTTCTTCCTCTATAAACTGTCTTAGTTTGATGTCTTGTTGGCTATTGATTATTTTTAGTATGTTTATCAGTGATTTCAGAAGAATTTCCAAATAGATTCTTGAAATGATCTTTCCACTTCTGAATGTTGAAGTTATCTAACCTGCTAACTGTAAATACATTCTTATGTCTCTTGTCTTGTAGTAGCAAATGAAAGTTGTTATAAAAACATGTTCCATGAGTTCCATTGTAAAGAAAACGTTGGTAGCAGAAAGCTAACTTATTCCATAAACATTGTTCAACTTATATTGAAGCACATTTGAAAGAAGAATAGATTTATTCACAAAACAGCCCCCAATTTTACCAGACTAAGGATTCTTCACTAAATGGATACAAGATTTACAAATATGGAAGCTTTTAACCAATCTACCAAAAGAAAAACAGGGTCTGGCAGTATTTTTGTCATTACCACAGAACATATGTTGTCAATAGTGGATATTGGCCGAGCAGAAGGGTTAGAATTAATTACAAATTGGATAAAATATATTCACAAGACCCAAACACAAGCACAGAGATGGCTTTGAAGAAATTCTACTCTTACAAAAGAGATATTGGCATTAATATAAATGACTTTCTGGTGCATTACAAATTTTTGTATCAGAAATTACAAAAATTTGGTTTGACACTCCCCAATGGGGTGCAGGCTTTTTTATGTTAAATGTAGACACAAGGACTGAGAAGCATTCCTATATCGCCAATGGTAGCATTGATAGAGTTTTTTCTATGCAACTGTCAACACAAATGTCCATCTATTACTGGTATCATGGTATTTTAGTTCTAGTTGTCTGTGATAATATTTATGTTTCTGTATGCATATTATGTCTATATTCTGTTCAGCTGCAGATGCCATCAGCTTAGGTAACTGGTTTATTTTATTTAATGTTATAATATTAAAAGTGTGCTTTTGTGCATGTGATATATATATATAGTGTGTGTGTGTGTGTGATTTTCCATTGAAATGTTGAACAGTTTCCTTCTATCACTTTGTTTTAAGAAACAGGCAAATTCATCATTGAAATAAAACAGACATATTTAATCATTGAAAACATTTTGCTCTTTAAGACACATGTAAGCAACTTAAGATTTGAAAGATGCTTTTTAGTGAAAACTTTTAACATTTATTTAACTGAATCTTCGATCAGTAGTTTAAAAAAAGTGCTAATTGGTATTTTTAACAAAAGTTGAGCGTAGATAAAGATTTTGAATGAGGAATGCAATGCAAATAATTGAATATCATGGCTTTGTAGTAGCTTTAAACTCAGCTAAATTATGTTTCAAAGCTTTGTATATTTTTGTTTATGGTATCATAGTCAAAGCCGCACAATTAAAAGTGAAAAGATAAAATTTGTTCCTGCAAAATAAGTCTGGTGGGGGCTCTAAATTAGTAAATATAATGTTTTAATTCTTGAACTCTTGATTCAGAGTCATCATCTAATAAAGACTTTATCAAGGACACTACTGTAAATGTATTTTCAAAAAGTGCTTGAAATTATGCGAGTGCCCAATATTTCTATTGAACTTTACACTTTACCCACCCCATGTCATCTTGCAAATCCAACTCTAACAAAAATTCTTTTATCAGTGAAACTATCACTTGTTGATGCGCGCACGCACACACACACACACACACACACACACACACACACACACACACACACACACACACACACACACACGTGACCCCGTACATATATTTTATTTCTGTTCATCTAAAAAATTAACATGTTTGGATTTAAAAATTGATTAAATAGAATTCACAGCTTTAAAGACCTGTTAGTCTATTTTCTTTTCTTTTCATTTTTTTTATCTCAGGACCTGAGATAAAAAAAAATTATATAAAACAATCAATATTTTTCCCTGTTGACCCTTTTATTGGCTTTACTATCAAATCACTTTTCACTCATTTAACATTCAATGTAGCAATGATAAGAAAAGAAATAAAGCTGATTAAAAATATAATAATCATTAAGAATAAATTTAGCTGACATTTTTATCATGACATTATAATTTGACATAACAACCGTCTTAGCAAGAAATATTAAGAGAAATTGTTGGTTGGTACATTGGAACCAACAAAATTGTTCAGTAGTACATATTTCAGGACATGCATTTAGTAAAAATTCCTGAATTTCTAATATTTGTAATGAAAAGTGGGTCCTATATACCCCAAACAATTGTTGGTGAGGAGATAAAAGCAACACTTTGTTGCAAATTAGTTATTAGTCCCCAAAATGTTTTTTGCTGAAGTTGATTGCTTTGACTAGACTGCATTTCCTACAAATCAGTTAAATCTGACTCTTTTTTTTTCCATATATTATGTCTGTCTTTCTGGCCAATTTTTAATTAGTATTTCTTGGTCTTATAAAATTTAACTTTTTTTTTTCTTTTTTTAATTTTTTTTTTGAAATATTGGCCAATTATTCTTAATTACAGTTTTCTCCTTTTCAAATCCACAATGTTGAGGTGATTGAAAAGAAAAAGAGAAATAATATATACCTTAATAGAAAATTACATAAAGAGGAAATTGTCAGGAAGTGTTTTATTCCTTTATTTATTGTTATAGATATATGTTTTTTGCAATTTGTTGATCAAGTGTTGAACCATGAACTGAGTCAGAATATGAGGAGAAGTTTTTTAGCTTTGTTCTTGGATGACTCTCATATATAAATATTTCTTTTTTGTTGTTTATTAATGTCTTTCAAAGATGTTTTGTAGTTCATGCCTTTCTAATGTTTCTCTGCCCGACATTGAATTTAAAACCATATAACCAGCTCCAAGTCTGTCATCTCATTTCAAAACTATTCAGACCCTTCAATTTGTTGATGTGCCAAGATTTAAATGTAGTTTACACATGAAGTATGAACATTTTTTTTTCATTTTGAAGTGGAATAAGGAGGTGCAAATGAGGGAACAAAATGCTGGCAAGAATTTTAACTTGAATGAAGTGAAAGAAAAGTTTTGAATAATTCTTAAAATTCTGTCTGCTGTTTGAACAAACAATCAATATTTTTGAAATCCACCTGGAATTTGTTGTGATGGAAAGTTATTGGCAACTTTTTTGAATAACTTAAGCAATGTGTTGAAAAAAACGTTTTCAAATTTTTTGTTGTTTTGCCAGGTTTTTGTGTAGTTTTTTTTCTTTGTTTTTAATTATGTATTTCAGTCATATTTTTGGACACAAAGTCTATATATGAAAATTTCAACCACTTCTGTTTTGGCCCATCAGCATAGCTCAATGCTTAGAACAAGAGGAATATTATTTTAAAATTTAGATAAGCTGTTTAGTTCTTATACTACGTCTAATTTTATCATTTGATTATTCAATGAATATTTTTTATTTGGTTCTGTGATGAAAAAAAAAAGTTGCCCCTATAAAATGATTCTCAGTTGTTGAGTCTTCTTAACATAACTCATTCAGAAGAAAAAAGCTGAACATTTTGAACTCTTTTAATTAATAAGTTTTTTTCTTCTAATCATCAGTTGGTGAGAAGAATCTTTAACAGAAGATGATAGAATATAAATATCTCAATATAGATACATCAAATATAGTCAATAATAGATAGTTTGTCAATTTAGTACATTACTCTGCATCTCTCTCACTTTGTTTTGTAAGATAAAGAATTAAGTACAACAATTACTACACAACTAGCAACAAAAAAGTGGGAATCATTTATAAAATATCATTTTTCCTTCCCTAGCTTTCTTGGCATTGGATATATATATATATATATATATATATATATATATATATATATATATATATTCCTTGTCTGACTTTAGTTTGCATTAAGATGATTAGAAATAAGGATTTTTACCTCTCAAAAAGAATCTGTTTACCTCTACTCTCCAATCCTGGGTGGCTAATCATGTGAAGAGTTGATAAACGGACTGGCAAATCAAAAATAATTATTAGCAGTTTATATTATTGAGATTAGTTCTACTGAACTATGTTACTCTATTGATATGATCATCATCTAGTTGAGTTGATAGTGCTGAATCTCTCTTTCTCTCTCTCTCTCCATCTGTCCCTATCATTTATTGCCCCTAGCAGGTCCTCTAGACAGCACCCAGTGTCTGCACAGGGCTGATATATGTAAGTCTTTGCTAGTTGGCCAGTGTCCATGTGTAGGAGTTCACTGGCAAATGCTGCTTATGAGTTTGTACTTATTTCTCCAGCAGTGCTCATCATGTCTTATTGATCTCACTTGGATGGTTTGGGAGATGGGAGGTAGGTGGCCATAAAGCTACTGTTTTGTGGGTTGCTGTTTCTAGGATTTGTTCAAAACAGGGCTTAGCATTCCCATCTAGAATTTTCTTTGAGCATTTCATAAGAATCCATATTATCAATAACCAATCATTCGCAGTCTATTGATATTAATAAATAATGTTTACGTTGTACTCTCCTTCAACCTTTTCAGTTTTAAATTCTCTTATCTTGTACAAAATTCCTCAGAAATTAGTTTTATATAAAACTTGAATCAAATATTAAATAAAAAATGATGATTTTACAAATAAAAACATTTTTTACCCAAATTATGTTAAGGATGCATGTTACAAGTGATTGTATCACTAATATATCGAGAATATTGAGTGGTTTCTATCAACATTTCAAGTGCTCATTGTAAGGCTTGATTATGATAAAAAAAACATGTCCAGTATTTTACTGTTGTCATTTTCTTCTTGCTTAATTTTATTTTGTCCCTTTGGGAGTTTGCTATAATAAATTAAGATGAATGCTTGGTAATCTAGGTGGAGACCAAAAGTCATTTACTTTGAGTAAGGTGAGCATTTTATGTCTTTATTGCAGTTTAACACAACGAAAAAAATCTACAAATATCTAAGATCAACTTTAACAAATCTCAAGATATCTTAAAAAGGTAGAATATTTTGTTAATTCAACATTGGCATTGCTGTGAGACTGTATCTTTTACATGTCTGTATGTTGTTAAATATTAGACATTTACTTGTGATTTCTATCTTCCTCAAATCCTTTTTTGACCACCATGTACCAGACTAGGTTTAGCAAAGTAAATACATAGCTGTTTTTATATAATGATATTTATTTTACTTTTTCAATTGAGGAAGTTTTTGCTTCTTTAAAAAATCAAGATAATTACAGCATAGTTTTCAGCATTATTATAAAGCAACCTTCTGTTTTAAAGTTTATATTTATAAAAAATAATAGAAATTAGACTAAGGATATTTTTAGTAGTTTTATCTTTATTACTTAATGATGTACAAAGAAAGAGAGAGAGAAACTCTTTTCTTCTGAAGCACCAGTAAATTGCATCTGTTACAGACAATCAAATTGTTCACATGTTTATGTGATACACTAGACAATACATTTTCAAAAGTAGAATATTTTCAAATATAATTGAATTATACAAAAAATTTCTAAACTTAGCTGCCATCATCATCGTCACTTATCAAAACTGACTTTTAAACTGCAAAATTGAATTTTATAAAAGTTAGGAAGACAGGTGACAGCTGAAAAAAATCTGTCTCTGAACAATTACAGTTGAATTGCTACCCCTTTTGTTTGAGGTGTGTGACAGGCTTTCTCTGAAATTGAAATAAGTTGATTTATAGCAGATAATAAGCTGACTTCTATTTTTTCCTTTTTAAAAGGGGTGGAGACATCTAAAAATAGTGAAAGATTCTTGTTATTTTCACAATGAGTTTAACTCTTTGAGGTATAAAGGGAGTACTTTTATTTTCCCCTAAACCATATCACCAGTTTACTGGTGCAGAGATCACCCTCAAATGGTGGAGAGTAAATTTCAACTCAGGATCTTGGTACTCAAAGGGTCAAGGAACTGAAAAATTTTGTTAATAAGTTTTTTGGAGGGGTGAGAGTCAATTTCTACTTCATTGTCAAAATGTTTTGACCACTTTCATGTAGTTTTACTAACTAGAAATGAAATGGGATGTATTTTATATGCATACAAGTTTTAAATTATTGTACAAAGTAAATATTATGAAATAATTTTTTGGCTTTAATTCTGAGTATATCATTTGATTTTCATCTGTTTATTCTAGAAATTTTTTGTTGTTTTTTTCCACAAAAAAGTTCATTCAGGGTGGAAGTATAAACATCCAAATTGTACATTTGTGTTTACCAAGGAGAATAGTTTTGACAAATGAAAAACTTTTCTTTATTTGCATTATAAAACAAAAGTTAATACCAGATAAATACAAGTATTAAACAGACTTATAATGTTTCTCCAATTTAATCATGCTTATATATGTGCATTTGAAGTGGTCATTTTGTATTTCAAAGAGATTCAAATTTGTGGAACACCAAGTTAGAAACAAACTCACTTGCAGTAGCTTAAAAGATTACAATTCTAATCATCATTCTATAACACAAAGCATCATTTGTACTTTTTTGCCATTTTATTTTTGCACTGGTTTCAGTGTAATTGTCTCAGAAAGTTATTTTTTTATTAATATTGTATTGCTTGGGAGTGCTAGAATTAGTTTTAGATATTTGAATACACCATTGATTTATGATACAAACCATAAACAAATCTATATGAATTTAGTTCACTTTTGAAAAAAAAGTTTAAAATATTATGTAGAATATACAATGCAGACTAGATGCAGAATGGAAGCTACAAGGATATCTTTATTTAGATGACACTTTTATAAGAATTTACTTATAGTTCAATAAACTGATAAAATCAAAATGCATAAATTGTGCACACAGACAATAGCATACTGGGTTTTTTTCTCTCTTATAAATATATATATATATTTGTCAACCATTATTCCACTGTTGTTTGTAGTTGTGCATAATAAGAGATCTTTACTTAAGGATGCCCCTGTAATCTCTTCTCTGTGATAATTTTTTCCAATGAGATACTGAAACATCCCAACTGCTGGCCTTTTTGACTGCCAGAAAAAGATTGTAAAAAATAGATTCATGCCTTTTTCAAGGATATTAAAGTAGAGTAGCCATAAGCAACCTGATCCAAAATTGAGCTGAGTCTATATTCTGGGCCAGTAACTGTTACCCCCTCCACTTCTCCCAACTATTTCTCTCTCTGTGTATACACACACACACACACACACACACTCATTCTGCATGGTTAATTTGTCATGCTGATGTGATGCAAAGATGGTGTAGTTTTTTAAAAAATCATTGATAGATGAGAATATTTCTCCAATTTGGCAAATTCCCAACTCCTTGCATTTATTGGTTCCTCTCTCTCTCTTTAGAAAATCTCTATCCCTATTTTGTAGCTCGGTTGTGTCCATTAAATTTTGCTTTCTTCTCACAGCTGGACCATTTCTCTTGCTAACTGCCACCTGCTTACTGCAAAACTCATCGAAAAGTTGAATGCTATATTGTTTGCTTGAATTCTTTAACTGGCACCCAGTTCCTACATCAAAAAAACACCCCTAACAGTCTCTCTCCCTCTCTATAATTGCTGCTATATATTCTTGTTGATAGGCTCCCATACATGATTCCAAAATCAATTTGCCTGCTTTCTTTTCCTTACAAATGTATTGATAGACTTGTTAAACTTTGTGTTTTTTTTATCTTCATAGAATTTTATTAACTGATTTTATTTTGTCTCATCCACATTTAAATATAGTCAGACTTCTTTAGATTTTTATATACCCATGATTTTAAGTATTCAACTTGATAAACTTATCTCTATTGTTGAATGACTGAAAATTAGTATCTCTTTGTTTTAAACTTTTGTTCATATTTCAGTGTTTATTAACAGTATTTTCTGATATTAGAATAAATTATTGAAAGAATGAGATTTTCATGTTGCTGTTGATCATAGTAATTAATAAAATTTACTAATAGAAATTCAAATATTTCTCATCTTTGCAGAGGGGTAAGACTCCCCCAATGAGTGTCCTAGATATGACACTAAACAAACTGATGGTAAGGCTCCAGTAATGCTAGAGCTTTGAAGAATGTAGAGTACTCCTTTATTGCCATCACTCCCAGATCCACCCTGGCCTGGAGTGGTAGCACCTGATAGTGTCCTATCTATGGGTTAAATAGAACCAGATAGTGTACTTATGCAAAATTGAATTGTTTGAAATAGAACTGTTTATATGTACATTTTCTTTTTTTTTTAAGTAGAGGAATTTTCTAGTCGTAGTAATTCAGTTCACAATACAATTCCTCTACTTAAAAAAATACACATCTATATTCTTGCCCTTGAGGTTATGATAATTATGTGGATGCGTATTTCCAATCCTCTTGGGAAGATGTGGCCCTGGAGGTGACCATGTCCTCTGTACAGATGTAACTTGCAAGACATATTCAGGTTAATAGACCGCACAATTACCTTGACTAGTTAATTTGGTGTCACTTGTGTCCGATGTTGACTGAGTTTCGGCTCTGCATTCTATGGTTGCTTGTTCGATCTCCAGTAGGGGAGATCACAGTATACACTGCTGATGAGATCTAATAAGGTTGAAACAGCTGTCCAGTGTTTCCGTATGTTGTACACAAATGTTTGCCAGATTTTCTGGTTGTGGTAATTTAACTCACAGAACTGTTTATATGTATAAATATGGATTTGGCATTAAACAACTTACAAAGGTTGATTTGCCATAAAACAAAACCAAATCAAATCAAATATTTCTTCTAAAGGAAGGAAAAAAGATCTGTGAATCTAGGAATAAAAATGAAAATATGATTGACTCATTGAAAAGAATAATAATTCAGTCTGGCAGTTGTCAACAGAGAAATACCCTATGATTCTATCGTCATCAACGCATGTCAACAACACAGATTCCCTTGACTCTCTCTCACCATCTATCCCTATCAGTCATTGCTCTTGGCAAATCCTCTCAGCTGCATCCCATGTTTGTACTAAGCTGATGAATGTAAGTTTTTGCCGGTCAACTCACACCGGTGTGTCCATATGTCGGAGTCCATTGAAGAATGTTGCTTATGAGTTTGTTCCTACTTCTCCAGCTGTGCCCAGCATTGCTTGAATGGTTTGTGAGATGGGAAGAAAGTAGCCTTATAGGTGATGTTTTGTAGGGTGTTGCTCTAGGATTTGTTCAAATGCAGCATTCTTGTGTAGTTTCCATGTAGCTTTTTCTCCAGGCATTTCATTAGAGTCTAAGTTGTGCAACCATACAGTTGTACTGACACAGCTACAGCTTGGAAGAATTCTCATTTTATTTTTCAGAGTGATTAGATTTCCATATAATTATTAACTTGTCAGTAGTAGTCTATGCCTATGTGTATGTTGGTATCGTTTTTTTTTTGTAGATGAGATATTGCTACTTAGGTATATGAACTGGTCAACTAATAATTTGATATAATCTATTTTCTTGCAAATGTATTTAAATCAATGAAAAATATCAATCACATAGATCAAACTTTATACAGTGAAATTTTCAGATCAAAATTCAGTTAACAAATAGGTATCACTCTATAGACTTATTAATGGAAACTTGTATATAGTTATTAATAAAGCTTAGCTTAGTCTGATACAAGGCCATATTTATGAGGTACGTTTTATAATTCTTACCAAGCTTACATATTAGTTAATGAGATGAACTTGCAACATTAACCAAGTGAGCTGAAGGTAGAATGAGTCCTTTCAAGGTAATTTTCCTCCCAGAAGATTTGATTCTGTCGTGAGGGGGCACTTTTGTAGATGTCAATATTATTTACTTCTTGGAAAAATTAAACCTTCCTGATAAATTTTAAGGTAAAATGTTCAGAGCACCACTGGCAGTGGTAGTATTGTGAGCACATCCAGGCCAACTGCTACTCAGCCTTCTCAAACAAATACCATTCAAACACTCCTTAAGGGGGAACAGTGTTTACATGCCAAGTTTAATCAGGATTGGCTCATGTCTAACAGTTCATAGGTAACAAATAAACAAGAAGAGAATTATATATAAAGATTTATTTCTTTTTGTAGAAGCATATTCATATTTGTCTATCTTTGTATGTATGTATGTGTTTTATTAATTTGTTTGTTTGCTTATTATTTAATGGCATATCAACATTCTCGGGTTATTTAATGCCAAAGCCATCCTTTCAGAAGAACAATAATTGTATTGTTCAACCCATAGATGTGAGGATAAGGGGTTCATACCTTTCCTAGGGGTATTTGTCCGAAAGGAGACATAATAGCGCGACTGGAGTTCAAACTCGCATACTACAATTCCATGGTCTATTGCTTTAACTATTATGCCAGAGACACCCCCTGTTATATATATATATATATATATATATATAATCTAAATTAGGTTAGTATAGATAGTTGCCAAGTGACATTGATTTTTTGTCTCTACTATCCTAATTTCCATATACATGCTCTATCACCAATATTAAGCACTTTTTATATATGAATATAGCAAACTGTAGTATTAGTATATATATATATATATATATATATATATATATATATGAACACTTGTAGAAATAACTGAGTTGTGTACATGTTTTCATAAAACTTTCAAAATGTACTTCTTACAGCCTTATGCTTGTAACAATGTATTTATAATGGCATTCAAATGTATATGAATATTTCATAAAAATATGCGGATATAGAGAACTCTAGTTATTTGCCTTTATATCTGTGTGCAAATCGATGTCCATGTCACATACATTGCTGGAGATAAAAACACACTTGGAAATGTGCACACAAAAATGCATGAAAGCTTTCAGTGGTGCTGATCAATAAAAGTTATAAAATCTCCCTGATGAAAACATTTTCCTGGAAGGTAAAAACGAGGAAAACCTGTCGTTTTCACGTTTGTTGCCTTAAGCTTTTGATGCCACTGTTTGGATGAGTACAAGTGAAGAATGAATGTACAGTAGAACTGTAGCAAAAAAGATCTATAAGAGGAAAAGAGAAGGCAAAGCAAACAAAGGAGACAGGGTTCTGAGATCCCCCACCTTCTCCTTACACACACCTATCACCCCATCAAAAAAAGAAAAAAACTGGCAAACATCTTTATGATAAAAGGAAAATGAAGACATGGGGTGGGTATAGTGGGAGGTAAATAAAAAGAAAGATGTGGACAGAATGAGTAAAAGTTTAGATTCAGAGATATTGTTGGTGGTCAAGGAGGGGATTGAAAGAAGAGAAGTTAAAGGCTTGATTCTGTTTGCTGTGATGCCAACAGTGTCATAAATGGTGAATACCTGGAGTCTAAGTTCTTTGCTATTGAGCCAGCCCATAGTTATGTCTTAATAGTCTAGAACTATATACATATCTTCTAACTACATATCTTGTTTCCAAATGATGCTTTACCCCAAGAAGAAGAAGATATTGACCAGGAAGTGTCAGGTTCAAATGCTTTTTCATCAAGTGTTATAAGAAAACATTGGAGCAAAGATTTTTCTAACAACTTCATTGTTTGATACTATATATATATATATATATATATATATATATATATATATATATATATATATATATATATATATATATATATAATAGCGTGAGTCAAAAGTTTTGCAATATTTTGGTCACATGAGGTACAATTTGGCAGTTCCAGATGCTTTTGCCCCAGATGTCATGAAGGTAATGAATCACACTGGACTGTAAGATGCTAAGCTTGCTTGATACTTTTTGAGTGCTACTCATGAAATTTGTTTTTATGCCTCAGAGCTTGGCCTCAGTATCCACATATTTAAGTCATCTTGACCTTGCCTGATTGTCAAGGTTCTTGCAACTTGAACAAAATTTTTTGAACCATTTGTTTACTGACTGTACTGTGATCAATTGCACCTTCACATCTCGCACAACAAATGTTTTTGGTTGCTTTGGCTGTATTATTGCTCAGTTTAAAACTGTAAAGTATAAGTTTCCAAATTAGACTATGTTGTATGTTCATCTGTGTGATTTACAAAAGATACATGAAAGGAAGTCATGCACAATGTATTGGCACACCAACTCCTTCTATACTACCAACCACAAGTTCCATCCACAAGTTGAACTACTTCAGTCATGTGATATATGCACCACAAACTTTCATATACAAAAATATTACAAACCTTTTGACTCAATCAAGTATATATATATATATACTCATCTATACACACACATTTATTGTATACCCAACCAGTATGTTCCCCCATTAATATCTTATAAGAAAGTTATTTTTCTTAAAAGCCAAACATATCAAGTTTGTTACTTTGAGTGGAAGACTAAACAATCAAAATGGATATTATTATTCATTACCAAACTCTACAGCATTGAAACTTTGTAACCAAAGATAAAATTGCATAAATATATAAGGGGTGTACTTATTTTTGGACTGCTACATATTTGTATATTTGGTTACGGAGTTTTCAATGCTGTAGAGTTTGGTAATAAATAATACCTAATAATATTTGTTTTCATTATATAATTTTCCTCTAGAAATAATAAAATCCTGGTATTTTTGGTTCAAAAGAAAATTAACTTTTTATAAAAAACAGTGGAGGTGTGTTTATAAGTTACTAACAAGACCCATAGAAATTCCATGGAATGAAAAAATGAAGAGGAACTATTTAAGCAAGAAAGGTTGATTTGAAATTTTCTTATATATAAATCCTATTGTTGCCTTTGCGATAAATAATACAAAAATATATAATAACAATCTGTATAATACTTAATACACATGTCAATGTTAGAGTTTAATTCTTCTGAGACTACAAAATCAATATGTAGTTGCATATTCTATTTTGTGGATAAGAGTATTGATGGTACCAAGGAATCTTTCCAAACTCTTTTTCTTTTTCAGCTTTTGACAGCACATTGTTAGAGCCTATTAGATCTTCAGCAAACCAATATACAATAATTCACATTTACAATGCTACTTAATGAGTACAGATGAAGTTAGAACAGAGCATTTCCATCCGAGTTGAACACAATGGTTGATTTGAAGAAGCAACATCTATGTAGAAGAATTTCCCAATTGATTGTAGGAGTGGAAAAATATCCCCCTTGGCTGTGGGGAGGAGATGTAGAAAAATATCTCATTTGATTGAAGGGAAGGGTATGTGAATGAGCATAAAATGTAAAGAAACAGATTAATCAGCAGAATTAGCATATCGATACTGTAATTAGTTAATGTAAAAGTTCCCAGTAGCAGCATCTTTTTTAACAATTTTAAATAAATCATAAAAGTGTCTTTATTGCTTGTACAATCTACCAACTAATATGTCATTCCTAAGCTTTAGAGAAATTTCTGAAGCTAAGAAAATAAGTTCCATATACAGAAATAACATTACTTATCACTTGTTCTTTCTCAAAAGAAAACAAAAATGTCATTTTTAAAGAAGAGTGATGGAAAATGAAAACTGGTTCTATTAATGGAATCTAGAATTTTAAAAAGTTATGGTTTGACCTCAGAGAGCCTCCCACAACATCTAAGAAGGGAAAATATTATTCTTCAAGGAATTATTTACTATGAATTTGGATATATAGATTCTGGAAAATGTGTCATTGCACAAAGCAGCAGTCTGCAATTGGTTTGTTTAAATGCTGCAATGAGAAAATGCCATTTTTCTGGTTAAGAAAGTCTATCAGAAATTCTGTTATAGAGCAATGCCGGAGTATTAATTTTTATTGTCCTCATCTTGGTAGTTTTTTTATTGTTTTTCTCATTACGTTTCGGCCAAGTTTCACCTCTGGCCGTCTTCAGGTGATTAACTGCGACATTGGATAGGAATGCTGAGTCTTGTAACTGTATCCCCAGTAATTACTGCCTTCCATAGAGAGGACAAAAGTCTGCAATATAATTAATACTGATTAAGAAGCCTCATCTCACAAAAGGATTCCCAATATAGATAGAGCAATGCTTGTCCTAAAATACAAATGCAACTCAGCAAATGCTCATGTAACTGGGATAAGAAATATTCTTTAATTTCTGCAATGCCACATTCTTTTTCTAGTTAATGGTTCTAACAAAGCCTAGAAAAATTTATTGTCAAACCCAGTAGTTTTTTAAAATGAATTTAGCTGAAAAGTCGGTTGAGTGAGATAATACCAGCGTAGCTGTAAGATATTTTTGTTAATGTTGGAAAAAATTATCTGGATAAATCCAGCTTTTAGTTTCTTCTGCAATCATAAGTATCAACATCTTTCAGTGTTTAGCTTTGTTATTCAGTGTTTCCTCCCTGCCCCCAGTATTTTTATTTTCAAATCCCATTGCTCGATCTGCTAAACACTCAATAGCATCCACTGAGAAAAATGTGACTATGTCTTTTATATGAATATATTGGCTAAAATATGCTATGCTCTTTTGTAACTTTTAAGTTTTTTCTTTTTTTTTGTTTTATGATGGACCCATTGACATGTAACTCTCTAATAGATAGGGAAGTGTCTGTATCTAAAAAGATTTTAGCAAACAGAAAAAAAGAAAATTTTCATCAAATTTACCTATTTCAGTATCTCCTTCTCTCACTTGCACACACATGCATATATATATATATATATATATATATATATATATATATATACATATATATATGCATACTTGCATAATTCCTATCCTTTGTGCTGAGATTATCTATGACTGGATTAGTAATTAATACAGCTCCCTTTCTTTTGGTCTTTCATTTTGTGTATTATTTTGACAACTCCAATACCCATTTCTCTCATTAAAAGCTGAATTCCCTGGCTCAGATTTTCCATCACCTTATCCTACAGTTTTGTGATGAATTCTGATGTGTAGTTACAGTCAGAATGACTGTTATGTCCTTTCCTGCTGGCCATGACTTTGTAGTCTCCATTGCAGCTGTTCAAATCAAGTCTTACAAATTTGTAGTGTTCACTAAAGCATGAGAAGCAGTCATGATGTTGGCATTTTGATAGTAGGTGCAAATTATCATGATGTAGGTTATTGTTTTCTAATATTCAGATGACTTCCAGTTCTCCATGTCAGCTAACTTTTTCTCAACTACAACTTTAATTTTTATGCTCTCCAATGTTGTTGATTGTTCATAAATTCAGAAAACTGTGCCTAAAAAAAGGGTGACATAAACATCATCAAATTTTGCCTGAATACCCTGAACATTCAGCCAAAAAGACGGAGTTAGTCAAAGTGCCATCTTGACTTCTGTTTAAACAGATCTGAACCATTATTGATAGAATATTAATTTTGGTATCACAAGAAAATGACAGAAGATATTTAGTTGATGTTTTAATAAGTTTGGCAAATTACAAATTTCTTTAATATTGCTACATGTCAGTGTTTATTTCATCAAAATTAAATTTGGCTTGAAATTCAATTTTGTACTATTTTACTTTTTGAACTTGTATTAATTTAGTTAATAATTTAGTAACAACTCAATTTTGCAATAGTTGATGTTTCTGAACACAAATCTGCTATGTGTAAAAATTTTCATACTTTACATTTTCCAAACTTAAAATGATAAAAGCAAAAATATTCATCTGCAAAATAAACTTAGGCCAAGAAAGTTTTGAAATATTTGTCTTTTTTAAAAGGAATTTTTAACTGGAATTATTTGCTTTTTAATCATGATTCTGTTTAACATTGAAAAGAAATAATACATTCTAAATTGTTACAATATAATAGTTTTATTATTTAGATCAGATTTTCAATACTGGATACTTTAGATACTGTGATATGACATTCTTAAAACTTTAAGGTTGGAATTTATAAATTAAGAAGAATAATTTTACAATGAACATAACAAAACAATGGACTAAAAGAAAAGCCTCTTAACATCAATTCAGGCCTTTTTTTTTCATATTTTTTTAATATTTTCATTAATTCTATTAATTTGGTTCCATGTAGTTGAAGCTTATTTAAAGCTACATGAACAAACTATTTAAAATACAACTCTATGTTGGGTGTTCAACAAAGAAAAATCAATTACAAATGTTAAATACTATACAAGTACTATAATAGTTTCGTATATGTAGTAAAATAATTAGTATATTTTGGATATGGAATCGGGTGTTTTCAATTTGGTTTGTGGATTACCACTACCTACAAAAATCTTAGACGCATATATCCGAAAATAAGAAAATAAAAAGAAATTCCTTGGAGACATGAGGGAAGTCAAAAAGCACATCAGCTGAAAACTAGGGATAAAAACAGCAAGAATGATTTTATGAATTCAAATAATGACAATGAGTTATATCTGACAACAATATGAAGGACATAGAATGCTTCTACTAAAAGACCAATATATCAGTATAAAACAACAAGAATGATGATACAGGTCCAATTAACATTTTTAATTAGTTATCAATGATCTTTAAAAAATTCTAACTCCCTTAAAGAATATTTCATTCATTAATTTCTTTTACAACCAAAAATGTTTGTTCGTTACCAAGTTGGGTTGAGTTCAAGTTTAACAAATTTATATAAGAATCTTGTCAGAAAATAGTTTTTTAATCAATCTCAAAAGTGACCATGAAAATAATCATCACATTACAAAAATATTTATATATTAAATTTATCTTTATGAAAACAGTTCTTAATCTAATTATAAGCAATCTTGCAGATTTACTTTAATCTATTTGATTATATTAAATGGAAATATTTTTCAAATGAAGAGTTACCTTAAACAACTTACATGACATTGAATAATGTTGAATTTAAAACTGAGTATCAAAAGCTAATTAAATTCAATAAGTGCCCAGGAAAAAAATGAAAGTTGAAATAAATTTTGCTTGAAAAGAAATTTGAAGAATTTATTATGACTGTTAGCAACATTTTTTTTTTATATGAGGATTGAATCTTTTCTTTTTGAACTGATAAAATTTAACCATATTTTCTTGGGGATTCTGGTTAAGATAACATTATAGATTTCCTCTTTCTGTTTTTCTTTGATATCTTTTATCTTTCTCTGTATAATGCCATTTGTAGTAGGCTGTCACCTGCATCTGTCACATATCAACTCAGCTGCAGCAGCAGCAGCTGCAGCAGCAGATGAACTCAGGATCTGCTTATCTGCTATCTTTGTATCATCTTATTGATTAATATTGCACAGAACATTGCATTTCACATTGTTTTAGAGATGAGATTTTAATAACATTAATTTGTATGTTATGGTTCAAAGAAGAATTCATAGAGCCTTAAATAATGAAGTTGAATAACCATTGAATTGTTTTCTTTCCAGCCACTAAACTTATACTATGATGGAGAATCTTGTTATGATAAGGAGTATCTTTTTCTATCAAAAGAATCTTTTTCTGCTATGGGGAATCTTTTTCAGTCCAAATAATTCTATTCTACCAAGGAGAATCTTGTTCAATAAAAAAAAAAAATATTATGTTAAAAGAATTTCCTTATGGAAAGAAGAATCTTGTTCTGTCAAAAGAATCTTCTGTCTTAAAGAATCTTGTTTTATGAAAAGAATCTCCTGCCAAGAAAAACCTTCTTATGTGAAAGCAGACTTCTGCCAAGAAGAATCTTGTAATGTTAAAAAATTTTCAGTCTTAAAGAAACTTGTTTTATGAAAAGAATCTCCTGCCAAGAAAAATCTTGTTCTGTCAAAAAAATCTTCTGTTTTAAAGAATCTTGTTTTATGAAAAGAATCTCCTGCCAAGAAAAATCTTGTTCTGCCAAAAAATCTTCTGTCTTAAAGAATCTTGTTTTATGAAAAGAATCTCCTGCCAAGAAAAATCTTCTTATGTGAAAACAAACTTCTGCCAAGAAGAATCTTGTAATGTTAAAAAATCTTCTGTCTTAAAAAATCTTGTTTTGTGAAAAGAATCTTCTGCCAAGAAGCATCTTGTTCTGTCAAAAAATCCTTTTTTGTGAAAAGAATCTTCTGCCAAAAAATCTTCTGTCTTAAAAAATCAGGTTTTGTGAAAAGAATCTTCTGCCAAGAGAATCCTATTTTCTGAAAACAAACTTCTGCCAAGAAGAATCTTGTTCTGTCAAAAATTCTTCTGTCTTAAAGAATCTTCTTTTGTGAAAAAAATCTTCTGCCAAGAAGAATCTGATTCAGTCAAAAAATCCTCTGTCTTAGAGGATCTTGTTTTGTGAAAAGATTCTTCTGCCAAAAAATCTTGTTTTGTGAAAAGAATCTTTTGCTAAGAAGAATCTTTTTTTGTGAATAGAATTTTCTTCTGGTAAACAATCTTCTACCAAGAACTTTTTTCTGTCTAAAGAATTTTCTTCTAGAATTAAAAATTTTGTTTAATCAAAAAATTTTTCCTCCAGAGAAAAAAAAATTTGTTCTCTCTAATGAATTGTCTTCTGCTGAAATTATTTTCTACCCAGAAGAATGTTTTTCTGTCAAAATAATCATCTACCCTGAAGCACCTGTCAAAAGAATTTTCTTTTGTAAAAATAATCTTCTACCAAGAAGAACCCCACATGACTGGGCTTAAGACCCAAGAAACAGTGCTACTTGTTGGCCATGGTTGGCAATCCCTAATGCCTGATTATGGATACTACTAATTGACGGCTTCAGGAAAGAGTTGTTTAACCTCTGAATTCCAATGCAGCACTTTGCCTCATACTTGGATTATACACAATCAGAGAGGCCCTATCCAATCAATCAGTTGGTCACATCAAGCCCTTATTTAGAATCTTGTAAATCTTGGAATAAGAGGTAGACTACCAAATTTTATAAGAAACTTTGTATCTAAGAGAAACTTCAAAGTCCACATAGGCACCACTCTTTTCAACTCAGAAAAGCAACAGGGAATACCACAAGGAAGTATACTCTCAGTAATTTTATTCTCCATCAAAATCAATGAAATAGTAAAACCTTTAAATTCCAAAACCCACTGCTAATTATATGTAGATAACTTTGTAACATATTACAAATGAAAACATCAACTTCAAGACAATTATAACAAAGTATAAAAAAACTAAAAATATGGGCTTCAGCACACAACTTCAAACTCTCTAAAATGAAAACAAAATATATTAATTTGTGCGAAATAAGAAAGATTCACAATGATCCTGTACTAAAAATAGACAATACAGAAGTACCAACAAATAACTAACATAGATTCTTTGGATTAACTTTTGACAAAAATTAAGTTTTATTCTTCACATGAAAAACCTACAAACTGCATGTAACAAAGCATGAAGCCTACACAGAATGGAGAGTGAACCAACAAATTCTACTAAAACTATGCTGAATCCTTATCAGATCTAAACTGGCCTATGACTGTATAATCTATGGATTAGCCAGAAAATCATATTCATAACTATTAAACACAAAGGACTAAGATTAGCACTTGGTGCATTCCAAACCTCTCCAGTATAAAGCCTTTTGGCAGAATCCAATGAAACCCCACTAAAATTATGAAAAGTAAAATTAACCATCTAATACTACCTAAAATTCAAGACACATCCATCCAACTCAAAATATGATTGTACAACAAACATGAAAAATCTATCTAATTTAAAAGAAAATGCAATAAAAACTTTTGGTCTTCAAATCTTAGAATCATAAAAAAATCAAAAACACCCCTAAACAAAATATACAAAAAAGGACCACTAGAAAAACTTCCTCCACAGATCATTAAACACCCTAACATAATCATAAACATAAATAAACTACCCAAACAACTTTCCCAACCTCTTAGACTTGAAAATACCTCAACATAAACAAACATTGCTTAGAACACATATATACACACAGATGGCTCCAAAGATAGGAAAAGACTATGCTAAAAAAACAATCTCCAAAAAATGCCTCCCAAAAGAAGCTTCTATCTACCGTGCAAAAATAGCTCTCACCCTAATTCTTATGATAGAAAGTACCCACCAGAACTTTATGCTATTCTCAGACTATCAGTGTCAAAATCCCTAAAAATAAAACATACAGAGAATCCCCTAACCAATAACCTCGTAGATTAAATAACCTGTGCAACATAAAAAAGCATCTCACTTTTCTGGATTCTAAATTATATTGGCATCAAAGAAAGTGATAGAACTGATTCAGCAAGCAAAACATCCCTAAAATTGACCATTGATAAAAATATCCAAATTGCTCAAACAGACATGAAATCATAAATAAGCTCATACATCAAAAACAAATGACAATAAGAATAAAACAATAACAGCTATAATAAGCTAAAAAACATAAAACCAATACTAGGGACATGGAAGACAGATCTTCATAGAAGCCGAAAAGAGGAGGTCATCCTGACCAGTCCACATTGGACACACTCAACTAACACAGAATATCCCAAATGCATGTGTGGAGAAATGCTTGCAATCTAACACATCCTAATCGAATGCAAAAAACTGAAATTGCTTAGGAAAAAATACCTTAATTGAAGTAATCTGAAAGAATTCTTCTAAACAACAAATAGCAGCCTCATCTTGAACTTTCTAAAGAAAGCAAGCAAATACAACAAATTATAGAAAGCAAGTCATGAAATTTCCCTATGTTTTTGAAAAATAACAATTCCACCAAATCCTCTTGCCACAAATCAGTAGAATCTTTACAAAAAATCTCAAAACACAATTAACAACCTTTTTCTAATCACTCAAGTAACTAAAAATTCAGTTTCAGGATAAAATGACTGATAGCAGTTGGCATGCCATAAAATACAACAAACAAATGAGAAAAACCTTGTTCAGTCAAAAGAATTTATTTCTGGAAAAAGAATCTTGTTCTGTCAAAAGAATTTTGTTCTAGAAAGAAGAATCTTGTTCTATCAAAAGAATTTGCTTCTGGAAAGAAAAATCTTGTGCTGTCAAAAGAATTTACTTCTAGAAAGAAGAATCTTGTTTTGTCAAAAGAATTTACTTCTGGAAAGAAAAGCCTTGTTCTGCCAAAAGAATTTACTTCTGGAAAGAAGAATCTTTTTCTACCAAGAAAAATGTTATTTTATCAAAAGAATTTTCTTCTGATATTTTTGCTTGTTTTATATTTGCAAATTATATTCTACCACCATAGAATATTGGTTATTAGGCACATATTCCACCCATTATCTGAGTATTTGGTTTTTATTTCATCAAGTTTTACAACATATATACATTATCAAATACCATCATCTTTGGATTGTGAAATTCTGTAATATTTGAATCAATTTATATTATACTTTGTTTTTTGGATAAAAAAAAGTGTTAGAATAGAAAATTAGTTTTTGTTGTGATATTTACAGGGCATTTTTTAGTATTATATAAGCACAAATGAAAGAAAATTGGGGAGAATAATATTGTACTGTGTCAATTTTGCTATTGGGTAGGGTATTCTGCTTTGAAAGTCAAAATACTGCCTTTTTTTTTTTTGGTCTCAACTCTAACAAAATATGCTACTATCAAGAATTTAAGCTTGCTTTCTCTTTAAAAGACAACATTCTTTAGGTCATGTCCCTTTGTTTAAAATTTAATCTAAGCAAGTATTTGTTGGGCTAAACTAGGAACAATGAATTATTACCCGTCAGATTGAATTAGGTCAAATGAATATAAATCATTGTTTTCCTTTTTAAAATAAAATCTTTAAAAATACTTCAGTTTTCTGGGCACCTGCCATTGAATGAGAGTTAACAAGATTATCTCTCATGAGTTCAATCTTTATTAGGCCCCAAAAGACTGGAATATTATATTAAACTTTCGAAATATCTCCAATTCACACTTGCTAAGATTTTGAAAGATTTAGTCGGAATTAAAAAAAAACTTTTGTGAATTATGAATTTAGTTTTTATATTGTGTTGATTTCTCTATAAGTAATCAGTTTTTTAGGAATTTGTTTTCTGTATTTGGTTATTTTATTCTCAGACATGAAACATTATCTAATACTAACATTTCTGAATGATTTTATTCCCAAACAAACTAGCTAGAAACTGGTTGACAGGTACTTTAATTCATCCGAGAATAATGACCAAGTTTTATGTATGTCACAAAATATTTCACTTTTGGAATATTTTATATACTTTTTATTATTCAATATTCTTTTGTTTGCATTCTTTGAATTGCCTGCTCTTGTGTATTAAAGATTTCAAAATCTTAGTACGCATGTTGTATTAGTAAAAATTAATGAGAATTGCTTACATTGAATTTCCACATGTCAAGTATTAGGTAAATCAAGGAACATTGATTCTTACTTCATCTTATTGTGTTGATAATTATTACATTTGTATGCAACTTTTAAAACTGTAAGTAATGGCTAAATGAGTTAAATGATTTTTTTGGAGTGAATTTTAAAATTTAGAACATAAAATTAGATTTGTTTGAAATTGTTTTGAAATGAGTCTTATATCTCAAAAAATTAAAAAAAAATATTTTTACTGCTTGAATCTTAAATCCATCATAATATGAGGATATGCACCTTTTTTAAGGAAAACAAAGTTCAGGAGAAGCCTCTCTGTTAAAAAAGCTAAAATCCCTATTTTTCTTTCACATTTGCTTCTCCAACTATTTGCCTTTCAAACAGAGAAGAGTACAAGAAACAAAAACAAACTAGCAACTTCAACATTCATCTTTCTGCTAGAAAAGTAACACCATTGATAGCTAGGGATACTGTCTCTATCAAAAATAGGAAAAAATCAAGAGAAGTCTCGATGAAACCTCTCGTTCCCATCAGACATAACAGAATGCACCTTGTAGCTGCTCCAAATGTAATGACACCCATACAAAGAGGAATGACAACAACTATGATGCCTTCGTTACCACCACTACCATTCCCTTAAAAGATTGTGCCCACAGCTTAAAAAAAAAGACTTCTGTTTCATCATCTAGTCCCAATTGTTCTTTGTACTTTAGAAATATTCTGCAGATTCTATAATTAAAAACGTATAGCGTTGATTTATAGAAAATCAGTTCATTGATATTTGTGAATAGATGCAAAGATGTTATATTCAAATGTTGAACTTTGATTATCAGTTGATTATAATTTCATATGTTGAGTTTATTTATAGTTACTGTAAATTGCACTTTGTAAGTCGACCTTCTAAGCCTAAAAAATCCCCATAAAACTAGAGGTCACCTTATATAGCAGGGCTAAAATCCCAACCTTTATTGACTGGCTGACCAATCTGTGATAAAGATTTAGTTTTAGACAATTTGATATCTGAAAGGTTTATAAAGTTAAACTGAAAAACAAAAGAAAAGTAAAGAGAAATTGTAGACTAAGCCTGTTTGCTCGATTAATTCAAAGGGAAATAACCTTTTTATTGTTTATGTTCCTATAATTAAGGATAAAGGACTTGTAGGAAAGTAGAAGTGACTTGAAAATTGCATATGAGAAATGATAGCAGTCACACTGGACATCATCTCAAAAGGATTGTGTGAAGTTCTGAATTGTTGGTATTCTATGAACTATTCAAACTAATATTTTCTTTGTGGCTTCAATCATATCCTTTCAGCTTGTAAATTCACTAATAATCCTCAAGTATAATTTGGAGATAATAATTTTCAATAGGTTCCTTTATTATGTTTATAATTGCATTTTTGGTTGGTGGATGTAGAATAACTTTTGCTGTCAAAAGTTCAAATTCAAACTACGAGGATCATTAAATAAGTTTCCAGACTTTTTTCGTTTGGCCACTTTTATTGATAGTACACACATGAAACTCTAGTCCCCTTCAAAGTAGTCTCTTCCGGCTGCAATGCATTTGTTGTACCATTCCAACAACTTCTGGAAAACCCCATCAAAGTCCTCTTGTGTGAGCGTGTCGATGACCTTCATCATAGCCTCTTTCATCTCCTCAGTTGTTTCATAGCGACAGCCTCTGAGCTTAGGGAATGACCAAAAGTTACAGGGAGCAAGATCTGGACTATAGGGAGGGTGAGCAACTGTCTTGATGCCCATCTTGGTCAAATAGTCTGTGACAAGGATGGAGTTGCGGACTGGTGCATTGTCCTGCTGGAAATGCCACTGACCTGATTTGAAGAGTGCTGGCCTCTTCCCAAGGAATCTCTTCCTGAACTCCCTTAAAACCTCAACATAGTAACCCTAACCCTAACCGTTTGGCCAATCAACTCTGGTGTATTGACTTCCTTACTCCTCCCACACCTCTCATCATCACAGACTCCTTGCTTTCCTTGAATCTCTTATGCCACTCAAAAACTGATGCTCGATTCATGCAAGATGGTCGAAAAGCAGTCTGAAGCATTCCATACGTTTCTGTGGCATTTTTTCCAAGTTTAAAACAGAATTTTATTGCATATCATTCTTCTAAAGTGTCCTCACGTCCAGATTGCATTTTTGAAATTCACCAGCTGTGACAATCAGGCTTTAGTAGGGTGTATTCCAATTGCTGCTGTAACTTTTCATTTGAAGCTGAAATCATAAAAATTGGTCAGTCATCTCATAAGGTGTATAGCAATAACATAGTGAATTTTTAAGAGTCTACGCCAATTTTAAATGCCTGTACAAAAAAGTCTGAATGCACCACATATCTATGTAACAAAGATTATTTCTACACTTGCCAAAGAGAAGAATGTATTCTCCAACTTTGAAGTGTTGAAGTAAAAATAATTCTGATAAAGCATTATATACAACTGAAGAAAACTGGAGAATGTATCGGCTGAAATGGAGTCAGTGACACATTGGCTTTCTTTGCTATCACAGCATTTAGATTTATTATTCTATATAAAGATGTGTACATTTTAATTGATGGGTGGCAAACATTGTCAGAAAAGTCTGTTTATATGACACAAATTATATATGATGAAAACAGAATTTACAAAAGCAGGAATTCATTTTAGGTAAAATATAGGTCAAAGCCAATCAACATCTGTTGCAAAAGTGAGAGCAAGGAGCAAAGCCAAGGGAAATCAATTGCTGGGGCCAAGGAGAAATGCAAAAAAGTAATCATTTAAAGAGAAGCAAGGTGTAAGGCCAAGATAATTTACTTTCAGTGAAGTGAGCAGTGGGCAAACCAAGGGTAGTTACTTTGGCCAGAATTGACTTCATTAAAAAAATGCTAAACAAATAAGAACCTTTTTATTTACAAAAATGGAAATTACTATTGTTACTTGAAACAGATAGTATTAGATTATATGATACCAGATACCAAGAAAATTCTTTGACCTTACTGTATTCTTCTCTATTAATTATGAAATCATACCAGTGTTATTGTCTTAGTATAAACATCTGACATTATAACAGAAGGCAAGAAGAAGTATATATTCATACTTTTTCTCAAGAATTTAAGAATAATGTAAATCCACAAAATCTGAAACGAGAACTTAAATTTCCTTTATTCATTTCATTATTTTCATCATTTCCATCAATACTTGTTCTGCCATTGTTTAAAGTTGTAACCTTTGTGCTGTTTCGGCCAAAATGACTTTTATGAGGATGAGCCATTCTATTCTTTTATCCAAAATAAAATCATTTCACTGTTCAATTTGTAAATCTTTTTTTAAGTTAGCAAATACAATGTACTAGAAATTCAAGGAATATATCACCTGAAAAGTCATGATAAAGACAATAAAGATGAAGATACTGGTTTGAATAATGTGTAAAACATGGAAATATCTCAATTTCAGAAAATGTCGTGGAAATTAATCATTTTGCATATGAAGGAGTCATAATCTAATTTTTATTATTTATCAGACCATGGTTTTTTAAAGATTAGAGAAATTAGCTGTTTTATAAAGAAAAAATTGAATTCATAAGTTTTTTTCATTGTTTAGTAATCTGTTAATTATTTCAAAAATGTAACATAAATTTTTCTTTTGCCAACGTTTGTCTTAGATGAAAGGACAGTGCATTTTTGGTTATTTGGTAGAAAATTAATTGAGCAGTTTTGAAATGTCTTGGTTAAAAAATACACAAGTATCACTTTTTACATGATTATTTTTGTTTCTAATTCCGGTTTCCTGTATAAGAGTTTTTGTTTGTTTTATGTTTGTTTGAACAAATGAAGAATACAGCAGCTTTACAATTTGTAACTCAACTATAGAATTCACTTGTATTATTCAGCTGTTTTCAAACATGTGTACTACAACATGCGAATAGGCTTATGTGTGTATCATTACATCTTAAGAAGTAGTCCGATCCTGAGTATTAACTTTATTGCAGACTTTTGTCCTCATCTTGGTAGTTTTTGTTATTCTTTCTCATTACAATTCAGCTAAGTTTCACCTCTGGCCGTCTTCAGGTGATTAACTGCGACCTCGGATAGGAATGCTGAGTCTTGTAACCGTATCCCCAGTAATTACTGCCTTCCATAGCTGTTGTCTATCACACCACGTTTTTGACCAAGTAACCCTCTGGCTGGCTTGGGTAGGAATTGAAACTGCTATCTTCTGACACTGATCACCTGGAACTGTAGAGACTCAACGCCTCTATCCACTGCACTATGGGCCCCAAAGAACGATCAAAGTTGGTTAGTGAACTAAGACAAAAGTTCATTTCTGCGTTAGCTGGACAAAGAGAAACATGTCATGAGGAGAAAAAGATCAGAGACAGACCTTGAATTTTCTCCCTGGTTTTTTGTTGTAGTTCTAACATGCTTGTTTGCTGGTTTCTTCTTCACAGGTTCGTGTCTGGTGTGAGACCCCTTCTTGGAGCTCATCCCAAAATTGGAGCCGCAACCTTTGGTTATCCTCATATTGCCATATCTAGCCTTCAACTGATTGTCTTTAACTCATTGCATCTTACAACCATCTAACTTTCAAACCTAAGTTGTCACCTTACTTCCCCCTAGTGTTGGAGGGAGGACAAATTCTGTTTCCTGGTGGTTCCACAACTGTGCAAAAGATTTGGGACCTCTGTTTATTTTCTATTCATTTTTAATTAACATAGTCACTCACCCATGACTTGCTGACATACAACAAGTGCTTTGGCCTGACACACCTGAGGTGTAGACTCTTTGTCTGCTTTTTTTCTGATCATTTTTTTTTCTTCTTCCCCAGAAATTTACCTCCTATCACTTTCTAACTTCAACTCTCCATATCAGGTTACACATGTATATTGTCCAATAGAAGCACAAATTAAAAATCTATGTGAATCAAGTCATAAGTAAATTAAAGCCAATGAATATATTTCAAAAGAACCATGTCTTTCATCTCAACAGTTTTATTAATAAAAGGGGAAACAATGTACATTGGTGTACATGTGGATAGTTGCTATATTTTTCCTTTAAAAATTTATTAAGTAAGCATAACGCTGTATACATTTGAGAAACAGCAATGTCAATGTACCTTAAAGATCTATTCAGTCGATGCAATTTTTATTCATATTTATATGCCTAGATATTATGGGTTAAGGAAACCATCTCAGATCTTTGCTTGTATTTTGGCAGACCACTAACCTGCCAGCAAATTCCAAGGTCAGGTTTAAACTAGATTGATGAAAGAATGAATAATAAATATGTTATAAATCCATTGAAAATGTTTCCATTTAGAGAGATTCATCATCGAAATTCATTCTCGGATTTATATGTTGTTTCATTGTAATTCCCCCTCACTTGATATTGCTTGTATCCTCTCTTTCTAATCCTTTGACACTTGATTTCATGATATCATACCTGGAATCAAACTTGGGCAGCACATTATTTCCTTTCACAAAATTCTTAGATTATAATAATCCACCCTCTTTCGCCCATTCTTACAACATAAACAGACACCAGATGTAATTGGATTTCATGGTCAATGGTCTGTTGTAATTGGTCAGTTCTTTTTATCCATACTAGTTCTACAATAACCAGATCTTTATTTTATGACAGACTTGATATTTGTCCAGTTTTTACTTACTACAGACAGCCAACCTGCAGCAGCTGCAATCTGCTTATCTTTCTTACTATCCATCTACCCTTCACAGCTGTTCAGTGGGAACCATTCTTTTTATCTCTTCTTGAGGAAAATATTTAACATCTTGCCCATGAAATGAAGTATTTTGTATCAGCTGTTAATGATTTTTACACTGACATCCTTGTCTTTATCATTCTCATCTCTTATTTGCAACAAGTTTAACTCTATTTATTGTACATGATATCACCTGAAGAGGATTAGTGATAATAGCCTACAAAATATTCTGCTTAGAACAATACAGATGAAAAATGGAGTAATGTCTGGTTCTATTTATTTCAAATTAGTATTGCCAGTCACTCAAAATGTCCTCTACAAGATGCATGAAAATATAGCTTAGCAGTTCAACATCAGAAGATAATCTCTAAGCTCTGGAAAATAATCCCTTAATTCTAGAATCTCTTTAAATTAAATATGACAAAATTACTTTCAGTTTCATGAGTTTCTAACTGGAATTTGAGCTGAATTTTAAAAATCTTCTTTCAAGATATTTAGGATTAATCTAAGCCTTTGTGATCTAACTCTGTTTTTGAAATGCCATTATTTTCTTTGATTTTATCAAGCTGACCCCTGTCATAAGTCAATAAGCTATTATATTTTTTTAAACTGAAAAACTTTCCATCATCTTTCATTGGACAAGATTTTCATTGTCTGGTTCTACTTTTTTTTAATTTTAAGATTTGAAAGATAAAAGCACCTAAAATTAATGTGATTTTTTTTATTGTATAAAATCACATCCATATTTAAACTTTGAGTTTCTTGAATCTATAATTAAAATCAAAAACATGTCTTATAAAATTGATAATTTATCACGAAAAATGTTTTCCTGAGAGGCTGGTTTGTTTTCAGTTCTTTTCTGTTTGTTTGACAAAAGGATAAAAATTGAATCAAAAATTCAAATCCGATGCTAAATTCCTGCCTTTATAAGAGTCATGAGATTTCAAAATGTTTCCCATTTTTCAATCTGAAAGACATACACATTTTTAACAAAGTCCCCTTTCATTTATTTGTTTTCTTATTTTTAATACAATCAAACCTCTTTTTATAATTCACCAAATTTCCGTATGTCCATACAGCAAGGCTCTGTAATTTTTTTACCAGATTTCAATCAAACTCTCAGAAAGTTTTAGAGTTATACATGACTATTTTTTAGGCAAGATTTATCTCACTGTCTGACTATTCTCACTTACAGTAAAAGGGTGTTTGTCCAATGTATTTCTATTGTTCTCAATGCAGAAACAGTCTTGAGTACAAAGTAGAAAGATTAACTCTGTCCGAGACTAGCATTTACCTAAAAAGTGACTTCTATGTAGCCATAAACAGAGTTGGAAATTCTGAAGGATTGCAAACATTCCCTAAAAGATTACCACTCTGTCAGTTAGAGTTGGAAATATGCCACTGCACCTCTGCAGAAGTGTAAGATCCCTCCAACAAGTGTCCTGAAGATAACACTAAACTACATCTGATGGTGAAGCTCCAATCCTGAAACTTTGGGGGTATATAGAGAACCTTTCATTACCACTAATGACAGATCTACTCTCACGCAAAATGTTAAGGGTCCCATCTATCAATCAAATAGAACTGTTCAATCATTATTATCAATTATTAGAAACATTACAGTTGTGTGTAAATTATTCCTATAAGATAGGAATATTTGATAAATAGAATTACTTACGTTAGATAGCAATACTTAAAACAAGTTAACTGTGTACAAACAAATGATTAATATTAAACAGAATCAACAGTGTTGGAGCAGCTAAGAGAGGATGTCGAGGAGACCAAGAAAAAGGAAAGAATGGGGATTGAGGATCAAGATTTTTGGGTGGAGTTCAGCAGAAAAGAGTGGATGATAGAGTGGGTGTGGAAAGGTGAGCCGCTGACATTGACAAACAAAGTAGCTTGCTACAAGAGTTCACTCAAAGAAACAGCAAGAGAAGGACAGATGGATTGAAGAGGGTATACTCATGCCATGGAAAGAGGAGGTAGAAGTGGGTCTTTTGTTGTTGATGGCTGTACTACAACCAACAAACGGCAAAGTCAGATCAGTGCTGGACTTCCGCAAACTAAACCAACATGTAGAATGCCATACAGAAGGTGGTGTGATAGACATACAAGATGAGACGATGAGGGAGTGGAAATAAATAGGTGGAGTGTTCAAAATAGTGCATTTGAAATCCACTTATTTGCAGCTTCATGTGAGCAACAAACTCTGGAAGTACCAGTTAGTCATGTACAAAGGAAAGACCTACTGTCTCATGAGGTTGAGATTCAGACTAAACTCGGCATTCAAAATCATGTCAATGATCCTGAAAAAAATACTAGATGAGATGAGGAAAGATGACAGTGTGAGGTCCTGTATTGATGACATCCTTGTAAATGAGACTATGGTGACAGTAAAAGAGGTGGTAGCCCATCTTAAAGAATTTGGGTTGGTCTAAAAAAAATTGTTGGATGGAGGTGCAGCTTTGGGACTGAAATTACAGCAGAGTGCATCAGGTAGATTGGATTTTGATAAAGGAAATGAGATCCCAAAAATGAAGGAAAGATTAAGTTGACGGGTCCTATTCTCAATGTGCAGGAAACTAATTTCCCATTACCCTATTGCTAGCTGGCTCCGAACGGCCTGCAGGTACATTACGAGGCATTTAGAAGGAAAAAAAATGGGATGATGAAGTAGAAATAAAAACAACAGCTGTGATGAAAGAGGTGTTGGAAGAAGTAGAAAAGGAAGACCCAGTTAGAAGGAGATGAGAAGTGCCAAAGACCAAGAAAGGAGTTGTGAGGTGCGATGCTGGAGGTGGGTCGAGTTGTGGTGAAAGATGCAGCCTGGCTCAGGCAAAAGGATGATGTTGGCCACATCAATGTAGCAGAACTAGACATGTTTCTCAAAGGGATACATTTGGCCTTGAAGTAGAAGTTGCGAGAGATATGTGTAAGAACTGATTCTGCGACTGTGTTTGCATAGTTGAATTCGGTGATCTCCTGTGAGAAACAAATGAAGACTAAGGGAGCAGCAGAAATATTGTTAAAGCACCGATTGGGGATGCTGGATGAGTTGGTGCAGGAGTTTTCACTGAGTAAGCCTTGTGCCCTGTGAAAAGAACAAGGCAGATGCTCTCATGAGGCTGAGGAAGATATGGCTGAATGGGTTGGAGAAGGCAGAGGAGGACACAGTTGCAGTGGCGAGTTTACAGACCCTGGACATACGAGAGCTGCTCGACTTGCCCCACATGGACGTAGAAAGAATATTGTACTTAGTAAGGAAGATTGATCCTGATGTTCAGAGGGAGCAAGTGAAGCAAGTGGTCAGGTCATGTGACAGATGCCAGTCGATTAACCTGGCTCAAAATGTTCATGAAGCAGGAGAGGTAAATATAAAAGAAACATGGAAAAGACTGGCAATCGATAATACACACTATAGAAGAAGACCCTACTTTACCATGGTTGATTGTGGCTCAAGGTGATTTGCACTGTGGAGAGAGCTGAGGGATAAACCAGTCAGTGACGTAGTGGAAACAATTGAAAAGGTGTTTTTGAAGCAAGTGGAGGAAGTGTTGTCTGATAACAGCACCTTGTTTCACTCAGCAACAGTGGGTGACATGCTGAAGAAGTGGAATGTCCTTCAGTTTTTTAGAGCCACCTATAGACCCAGAGGTAATGGTATGGTGGAGAGAAATCACCGAACCATAAAGATAGTGGCAGAGAGAGAAGGGATATCACCAGAGCAGGCTGTGTTTTGGTGTTATATGTCTCCTAAATCTGGACAAAACAAGGAAACTGTTCCACATATATCAGTATATAGATATGCTTGGAGACATTTGAAAGTTGAGGGGATGTCCTCATGGTGTAATGGTTAAAGCGATGGACTGTGGAATTGTAGTAAGCGAGTTCATATTCCAGTCACACTACTACATTCACTTTCAGGCAAATACCCTTGGGAAAGGTATGGACCCCCTTATCCTCCCAGCTATGGGTTAAATAGTACCACTACTGTTCTTCTAGGAGAATAGCTCTGGCATTAAATAACCTACAAAGGTTGATATGCCATTAAACAAAGAAACCAAACCAAACCGAAAGTTGAACCAGGCAAATGGGAGGAGGAGACAACAGGAACCATTGAACTTGGCGAGGAGGTGTGGGTGAAACCCCTTGGTACATGTACGACACAGTGGGGCAGTGGCTGAAATACATGCCAACAACAACATCTCGATGGATGGAGTGTCAAAGCATGTCCTTGATGTAAGACCAGCAGAAGGTGTGGTATTAGGAAACAGCAAGAGAACAACACAGATCGAGGATCGCTACTATGACCAAGGCGGGAAAAACAACAACCAGGGTGGATGAGTAAATATGATATGTGGTCATGAGATCGGGGGAGTGGGGCATGTGTTTTAAAAAGACTAAATTGCTGGGAAAAAAATGCAATAAACTCGCCTCATGTTAGTTGTTGTGGAGAGTAATAGAAATTTTGTGTAGAAGCCATGTTATTTTTATGCTGGTGAAATAACGTGAAATCTCAGCTAATCACAAGATATCAGAACATATAAATTAATGGTGCTAAAAAGATGAGGCAAGTGCTTTCCATTCTAATGTTGTAGCTTAGATTGGAAAAGGTGAGTGCTACCTTGTGGAGATATCGGAGTAAAGCAGAGTTTAGTCAAGAGTCAGTTTTGTGCATCGGACAAGAAGTGAGTCAGCTTTGTGCGTTGGACTAATTTAATTTGTGATATCAGATTTTGAGAGCGATATTCATGTTAAGCATTCATAAATGAAAGATCTTAACACAAAGTACTTGATGAACATCAATGACAATCTAAAAAGCCAAATGTAATATCAATAAATACTGCACAGTATATTTAATGGAGAAGAGTTTGTGACATTTCAAATAGACAACCAAATGGTTTGGTATAGTACTAAAAAAGTAAAGTTGGCGACCGTAGTCAAAGGCGACCAGAAGGCTCCCTTTTCAATAGTTACTACACTGAGGTGTAGGGGAGAGCGCTACTCCTTTTCCTGGATTGCTCCACTTTACCCTCAATACGTACCTTATATTGCTGAGTATTAAGCAAAGAGGTATCAAGTACCATTTTTAAAGTCTCCCAGCCCATTGGTGAACATTCTACCCACTAGGCCAATGAGCTGGTTGATGTAACACAACCAAATTTGGTAGGTATACTTAGTGAACCTTGGTGACAGTTTTAATGTAAAAAAAAGATTGTTCCTCATTGAGAGGAGATCTTTATGAAATCACAATAATCAATAGGAATCTATATTGCCACAACTAATTTATAGAATTTATATTTTCAAACTTAAAAAAAAAGAAAGAATTAACAGACTTAAGAATTTTACTTTAAGATGAAGATAGAAAACAATTACATACCTTAGTTAAAATTAACATTCTAGACAAAAAACAAAATGTTTTAAATCAATCAATTTCTTAAATGTCATTTACTTGAATTTAAAAATATTCTTTACAAAACTGTAAAAATTTTCACATAACAATATTAACTTGATGAAATAATATGAAAGATATAATTTGCCAATGCCTTTTTTTATGTTTATTTATCTTTTATGGTTTCACTCAAAGTTTGTAACTGTTTGGTGTAAAAATGTTTAATTGACAATGAAGATCTTGAAATCACTAGTTACAATCTAAAATTTCAGCTGAAACTCACCATCTTCCCCTCTCTCTTTGTCTCTCTCACTCTCTGCATCCTCTCAGATTTTTGTTTTTATTTCTTCTATTAACTTCCTAAACTTCAAAATATTTCTATTCAATTTAGAAAGAAAAAGCAAATGTTTTATGTCAATGATTTTGTTCACAGATCTTCCTCCCAGTGGAATGACCGTCTTAAATTACTTAGAATTGTTCAATCGACAATTAATTATGCTTATTGCTTGTCACTAACTTTCTGTCTCTTGAGAGATACTGACACAGGCCAGATATAACTTTTTCTCTTTTTTGGCTTCTGATATTTTCTGGGCGAAGCTCTAAACATGTGGTATTCATTCATTCCTGACTCATCAGACACAGTTCATATAAATAGTGATAGAAGAAATATTTACCTGACTATTTCATGAATATAATTTCTTTATTATTTCACTTACAGTAAATAAATGCTACAGTCATATTTTTTTCTCATTTCTTCAAATATTTTATTCACAAGTCTATCAAATAGAACTTTCTCCCTTCATCTTTCTTAAGGCACCAAAATGAAATGAAAATTTGATTTAAAGAAAATATCAGTTTGCATGTATATAATTTTTGATTCCAGATGTTTTGACATGTGAATATAAAATATTTGTTTTAGTTAAGTATTCTTTTTTGATTTGAGTAAATAAGCCAAATGTTTGACGTATTAATTGACAGCCGGTTATCAGCTGACATGTACTAACATACACACACACTGAGAAAGCATGTTGATAAGCTTACAATATATTTTCTGCATGTTAACATAAGCATCAAGTGTAAATAAAAAATATCAAATGTATCTGATCAAATGTTGTCATTGCAGCTTTGATTGTTTACTCAACTCAGCAAATGACAGGTTTTGGATTAATGACACTTTATTTTCTTGTTGACAATACAAAAAAGACAAAAAATCTAAATAAGATAAAATGAGAAAAAATAGATATTGTTTTCAGATGTTTGTTGTCTTGAATAAGCTTTAAAAGACAAAATATGCTGTTAAATGTTTTTAAAAGATATTTCCTCAAAATTAATAGATCTGAGTAAATAAAAAAAATGACAGAACTAATTTCTATCACTCTACTTTCCTGGTCTTATTGTAAGTGAGCAAGTATCTTGTTGCCCTAAAAGAAAAATAAGGCAACTAAAAGACCCCAGCATTAAATATATGCAAATATGTTATTTTGTTTTTAGAAATTCATGTATACTCTCATGTATGTCTTTTCACAGGCAATAAGTAATTTATGAGTCCAGAGTATATAAGCATGTAAATCAGGCTTGTGTATTTCATTTTGCTGTATTGAATACTACAGTTATTAGCAAGAAGAAACTTTTGAGTGACTTTGATAAAGGCTAACTTGTTATGGCCAGAAGGCTAGATAAGATTATTTCTAAAATGACATAACAGGTCAGATGGTTAATTGTGGTGAATACCTATTAGCAGTAGTCTAAAGAGAAAAAATCAACAACTGCTCAACAAGGTACAAGATGGTGAAACTTTCTCAATGTGAGAAGTTAAGAGTCTTTTTTGACAAAATGAGAGCTAACAAAAGGGCTTCTCTGATACGGATAACCTTAATCAAATTACTGTATGTCAATACTTGTAGCTATTGGTTAGTAAAGAGCACTAACACTAATTAACATCCATTGCTAAAAGCATATTTGTTAAGCATGTAAGTGCAAAACTCAACAATTGTCAATGGTAAAAAGGCCACTTGGTCTGATAAGTCTTACTTTCTCTTGATTAAGTATACATTATTATCTTGGGGAAGTGATAGTAACAAGATGCTGAGTGTGACTATAAGCTGGTCAAACTAGTATGATGTTGCAATAACATTCTGCTCGGAAAGTCTTATTTGTGGTGTACTCCCCATATCAACTTTATAAAAGACAATCTTCAATGATGATGGGCATCTTTTAGTTGAACAATGATGCTGCCACACAACACAAGTTGTTTGGGAATGATTTTAGGAACATGAAGAAATCAGTGCATTGTTTTAGCCAATATAGTCTATGCTATTGAGCCCATATAGTATATGTTGGACCATCAAGTTTGTTCAACATAGCCTAAGTTAGAGATTTAAAAGGATCTGAAATTAGATCTCATTTTGCAGAGTTCATGCATGATTAGAGAAAAGATCGTTTGAATGCATCTAGAAGATCAATACCTTATGAACCAACTGGTTATATCATGACTCAGTGTGTGTATTTGTGTGTTTATATATTTAGATGTATATATATATATATATATATATTAGGATAGCATACACACAATGATACTTAATAATTCTCATTGGCAGAATGATTGCATAAGCAAGAAATTGGCTGTCGCCAAGCAATGTTGACTCTATATCCACATTATCATAATTTAGATATATATGGCTTATCACTGATATGGAGCACTCTTTATTTAAAAATATAGAGAACTAAATTATTAATATATATATATATCTTATGTTAAACATATTGGGTTCTTATAATGTGACTAAAGCTTAACTGGATATGTATAACCTAGATAAGTCTCCAAGGGTAGACATTATTATTTGAGCCACACAAACCATGGGACGCAGGATGGTGAATGTGAAGTAAAGTGGATGAATCCAAAGGTAGGTCAACAGTGCTTAACCAGATGCTGGGCAGAAGAACTTCATATATCAAAGACCAGGATTAAATAGTTGAGTCAAGGAACTACAGCTATTCATCCACAAAGTTGGTGTCTATTGATGAGAAAAAAAAAACAGCCAATGAAAGATTACCATGATTCTAATTCAAATTACATCCAAACCACATCACCCTTCACATAAGCAAACAAGTTACATGTTCTGCTGAGATTGATGCTCTAGCTCCAGTGTTCTAAAAATCAACTACAAAACCCAAACTAAAATTACTTAAATGCATTGTCAATATAGCTACCTATTAGGACTTTAAACACAGTAAACCTGTCACCTGAACTGACAATGTCTGCAGTCACACATAATATAGACATCATATGCATACAAAAAACTACAATTTCCATAACAAACTAGAAATAAAATAGCATGATAGTACTGATAAATGGACATTTGTATTGGCATCTGCATGGAAAAATTCTGCCTATGTCTAGATAGGAGGTGTAGGAATACTTATCAGTCCTCATGCCTTAAAATAACTAAATAGCAGAGAGAGAATCCAACTAAGAATCATGTGTGCTTCATTTAATGGCAATCCCAACACAACAATCATCTATGTCAGAGATGAAATAGGTATCACCTTCTACAACAAGCTATCTTCCCCTTGTCCAACACATCCCTAAATGCAATCTTCTAATCATTAGTGGAGACATAATACTTATATATCCAAAGATGAAAATAAAGATGCTGCTTACACAAATCACTCAAACCAAAAAATTAAATTCCAAAAAAGGGAGAGAAAACTATGAATCTACACCAACCCAAATAACTCTAAAGCACAAGAAGTGGATAAATGGTACTTTGAACTGTGAGGTATACTTCTTTTTTTGAGGAATATCTTCTGATCCTATAATCATTTCAGTAAAGAATCCCCTGAATCTATGCAAAAATAAGACACTAACAGCAAAAGCTTCATGATATGACTGGTCTTCACTCACCTGTTGTGATATGAGAAATCAATATACAAAAATGTAACTAAGTTCGATTCTGTTCTACAAGTTCGAATGAAGAATATGAAAATTTTGTCACTGCTCTTATAGAAGCTGCTGCTGTGTGCATTCCAATCAACCCAAGAACAAAATATAGAGTTCCATGGGAGGCAATAGCAATTAGAGAAAAACAAGATATCAAGAATAAAGTATCCTTATTTAATAAAAGAAACCCAACAAATACCAATTGGCAGATACTTAAGAAATCCCAGAGAGAGCAAACACATACCAAAAAGTACAACTAGAATACATTCAAATTGGAAAACTTGGTAGAAGATAGACAGTAAATGAAGTGAGCTGAAAGTAAAGCACCTTGAGTGCCAAAGTAAAAGCTACCAGCCAAGAAAGACTATAAAAGTGGAAAGAACATTTCAAGAATCTGCTTAGAAATCCATCCAAAGTCATAGATAAACTTACCAAAAAATTAGTAATTGTCAGTTAGACATCAAACTAGGTCAGTTTATAGAGGAAGAACATGATGCTGTACTGAAAAAAATTAAAAACAGAAAATCCGTGGGCCTTGACAAAATACCTACAGAAGTATAGGAGACAAAAAAAAATAGATGACATATTTGATTATGCAACAGTGTCTATGAACAAAGCAAAATAGAGAAATTGATGAAAGGCTGCATCTTTCCTTTCCCCGAGAAAGTTGACCTTAGAATCACTTACTGCTATAGCTGCAAAGGCTTATAATGCCTTACTTCTCAACCTCATCCAACCTGAAATTGAAAAAATTCTCAGCAAAAATCAGAACAATTTTCAGAGAACTTCACAGATTCTCACTATCCACCAAAACATTGAAGGAGTACATGCAAAAAATCTTAAGGCAACATTACTGTTCATAGATCCTATGAAGCATTTGATTTCACGCACAGAGAGAAGGGACAATTACAACTCACATATTGTTTCCCCAAAGAAACTATTACAGCTATAATAATGCTCTACTAAAACACCAAAGCAATGATTTGCTCATTTGATGGTAACACTGACTGCTTTGACATTTTTGCTTGAGTTTTGCAAATTTTGGGGTTTAGCACCATATATGCTTCTAATCTGCCTTGACTACATTTTTAGAATGTCAATAGATCTAATAAAAGAAAAGGATTTTACACTAAAACGGTAAAAAGCAAACATATCCTGCAAAAACTATGCCAAATGATCTTGTACTTCTTACAAATACACTAGCCCAAGCCGAATCCCTGCTGAATTGCCTAGATCAAGCAGCAGGAAGAATTGGTCTCTATGTGAATGTAAATAAAACAGAGTTCATGTCTTTTAAACGAGAAGGATCCATCTCTGCTTTTAGTGGCAAACCTCTAAAATTAGTAGACAAGTTCTCATACCTTGGTAACAATGTCTCATTCACTGAAAATAATATCAACATATGCCTAAGCAAAAGTGTGGACTACGATCAACAAGTCGTTGATCATATGGACATCTGATCTCTGTGGTAAAATAGAAGGGGATTTCTTCCAAGTTCTAGCTCTATCGATACTACTGAATGGATGTGCCTCATTGATGCTAACAAAATATATTGGATTGTTTGGGGAGGAGGATCTTCTATAGATGTCGGCCATCTACAAATTGTCAGCAAATATCTATAGACTCTCCCATCAGTAAAAGCAAGAGATTAGCCAATGAAAAGTGACTAAAGTAAAAGCTGTAAATTAGCCAATCAGACGTGACTAAGTCACATATAAACAATGGGAAATTAACAGAGTCCAGACTTAATGCAGCCTTGTTACTTAGAAAGAATATCTTGTATCACTCAACCAGAAAAAAGATGGCTAACCAAATTCCAACTAAATACATGGACAAAAAGCTAGATGGGAAATATACTAGAATGCCTCATTTTTTTTAACAAAACTTGGAAGCAACACTCCAAAAAACAGCAGCGGTATGGCCACTTACTTCCTATCTCAAAAACATGCAAGATGTATGAGACATGCCGAGTACTGCTGGAGAAGCAAGAATGAACTTATAATCAACATTCTCCTATGCACCCATATACATTGACATGCCAGTGTTGGCTGACCAGCAAGGATTTACATCAGCTCTTTGTGGACATAGGATGTAGTTTGAAGGACCTGCTGGGAGTGATGGATAATAGGGATGGATGGTGAAGATAGAGAAAAATCTGTGCTGCAGCATGACTTGATTATGATGTGTGTGTGTGTGTGTGTATAAACATATAAGGGTTATTACAAAAATTCTTAGCCTCACCTACAAAGAGTTAGTATTATATATATTTTTGTTCTTCATGATCAAGCAAATAGATTCTTCAAGTCTTATGGTTAGGATTTTTCACAAAACATCACATCAGCCAATTCTGTCTGCTTTTCTAGAGTCCAAATTTTGCTCCCTGCTGCTTCTGGCCTTTCTTAAAATTAAGTGAAATGCTTGATTGAGTAGAATGCACTGAGACAGTTGATTCCAAGGGGGAATGGAACTAAAACATCATTGTCTTCCAGAAAGACTCCTTTTTTATTTATATTAAATGACTCAATAATTTACAGGATTAAAATCTAATATGTATGAGTGTATTTATAATAAAATGGATTATTTTATGGGGTTCAAGTTGATGTTGTCCAGGTTTGTGTGCCTGTTCACATATAAAATTAAGAAACAACAAACCTTATGTTTTTACTATGGACCATTTATTCCTTTTTTTCATAAAGTTTAAGGAAAAAAGTTATTTGTGTCTCTTTTATATGTTGATTATCTTTTTCTGTTAAGGCATGGGGCCAGGAGTAAGTTTATAATAATAATGATAATAGAAATAGTTGTAATAGCTGTGCTCAAATCAGCCTTGCACTGAGTTAGGAAAGACCAATAGCAAAAGTTATACTAACTTCAGGGTACCACATTGGCAGTTCCTGAAAAATATATTCAAGCACAATGTGTGAATTATTGTCTCCTTTGTGGAAGTGGGGTTGTAAAAATGGGCAGATAACCAAAAAAAGCCTTTATGGGTCTTTCATTTTTAACATTATGAGAAAAATGTATTTATTTTGTTTTCTTTTAATTCATTATTTTATTCTATTTTGCTTATTTTATCTTATCTTCTCGCAATTTTTTTTAACTTTGGATCAGTGATAACTAAATTTGAAAAATCTGATGTTAATGAAACTTTGCTTGAAGTACAGGTGTAAACTTATCAAATTATTCACATTTGAAATTGATAAATTAAACAATATTTTGTTTTGATGTTTTTTATTTAAATGAAAGAAAACTTTTTCCAAATAGACAGCATTTTCTTTTTTCAACAAACTGTGTATCAATATTTGAAGTTTTCAGACATTCTTAGATGAAATATTTTCATTATTATTGTTATGACCTTCATCAGCATTTATTTTCTTTTGAGAAAATAATTGCAGATGAAGATGATGATAATGAAAATATTTCCTATGTTTTTTTTATATTCACTATATTTTTGGCTGATATCTTCTTCAGCCTTCAAATTTTAAGACTTCAGAACAAACAACTAACTTTAGATCTTATAGAAATCCAGGCATTACAGAATTCCATGGAATGTAAAAGATCTTTTTGATTTTGAATTCCATTCAACTTAAAGGTCAAATGTCTACTAGCATTTGATAAAAGATTATTAGATAAAGATAGGAAAAAACAAAACTTTAAAAAAAAAAAAATGTGTAGATCCTGTTGTGTACAAGACATTTTCTGTCCATTTATATTGATGTCATTCTGTTAAAATGTATAAGGAAGAAGAAATATAAAGAAACCTCAAGGATGTTGGCACCTGATCAAGAAAATGAAAAAGATTTGCTTTTATTTGTGTACTTGTAGAGTTCTGCCTTCAAGATCACTAAAAGATTCATCCTTTTTGTGTTTTATTAGCCAAAGAAATAAAGGTTTCATTTCACAATTTTGCTTTTTCTTTTCTCCAGATCTTGTCTATAATTTTCTCCTAATGAAAACCACAACCCTCTCTCTATCCCTCTCTACTTATTTTACAAGGACAAACAATTTATTAAAGATTAATCAACTTTCTACTGTTAAGAAATTGTCAGTGGACACCACAGACAATGATTCATTATATATTCATGTAAATGATGAATATTTTGAATAAGAGTATATTTGTATGTTTAATGTAAATGTAGACATGTTTTTACTTAATACATTGATCTTTTGAGGGATGTACTTGACAAATGTTCAAAAATGCATTGGACTTCCTTATTTTGACAACAATAGATAAACACATTTTATGATTAATCACGAACTTAAGATTATTCAAGATTATTTTCTTTTTTGCAACAATAACAATCATAAAAGCTTAGGATAAATTATGCCTTTATTCATTGTCAACTTTCATATTGTTTTGCATAAAGAGAGGGGATAAATCTTTACATTTATATCTTTGGTTAATATTTGATACATGTCTAAAAGTGTGTGGCATACTTTCAAGCAAAAAAAGGGAGGTAACATTCTTTATCAGATTTCTTTTTATTTATTTTTCAATTCTAACAAATATAGATAAAATCTACAACAATCTTTTGCAATATGACTGAGTACATTTTCAAAGGGATTGATTTTATTTTGTTTTCTTCTTCCAAAAACAGAGCCATTGGCTATTTAGTTAAAACAATATGTCACATCAGTGTTGTTCTATTCCTCTTTGACTGTTTCCTAAAACTGGTCAGTCTCCAAATTTTACCACAACCAGTTTGCCTTAAATGTACCTATAAAATTCAGTGTTACTCAAACTACGATTTTTTTGATTTAGCATCAAGTATAATCTTGTTTGGAAAATGGTGTATTGCATTTATTCCTACCACATAACTTCTTCAGACTTGGAAGTAACTCTTTTTTAAATATCTTTGTATTCTCTTGCATTAATAAATTTCTCATTATTAGCAGATACTGAAACCACCATCACCACTGCTGTTTATCATTATCTATTATGACATAATCAATGAAAAAAATGCATAAGACTATTGTCTTCATCTTTATTGTTATATTCACAACGTTTCAGCCGATATGTCCTCTGGCCTTCTTCAGGTGTTTGTCGAACTCGGGAGCCTACACGGAATTTCGAACCACATCCTTTATTTAATCCATGGGGGTTGCTTGCTCTGATTCCGGTAACCATGACCAGGTTTAAGTGCTAAGTATTCCTGTATTGTTACTCACCTGTAGTCAGGATTGAACCTGCAACCTCCAGATAATTGTCTCTTTAAGAAGTTTAGGGAACCAATGCCTATAACCGTTACACTAAGTGTCCCGCTGGACAATCAACTAGCTTCATCTAAAAAATTTTGACAACTTATATATATGTGTGTGTGTGTGTGTAAGCACATATATATAAGAAACTATGATTGTCCATTTCTCTTTGAATGTTATATATATACACACACACACATGTATATGCATATCTCTTCTGTCAAAACACATACCGTGCCTTCTTATGCCCACAGCAGGCAAAAGAAATGCTTCAATGACATCAAAACTAGTCTGAGGAAATTCAATATTACATTGAGTGACTGGGAGTATGTAACTTTAGACATGTATTGCTGGAGGAAATCCATGCAGAAAGGGGTTGTATACCATGAAATGGAACTCTACTGTTACAGTGGTAAATAAATATCACCATAGAGAAAGAGAGGAAATGCATCCACCTCCACTTTCTCCTGTTCACACTGCATTAGAATATGTGGATTAGCCTCTACAGAGATCCACAAATAAATGTCATATAGAGAGGACAGTCATGCTCATTTTCAATAACCACTGATGATGACACTTACCGAGTGTGTATCAAAATTATATCAAATATTTCCTACCTTGGTATGTTGTTTAGTGGACAGATGAGATCTTTTTCTTTCATTTGATTTAATAAATGATTACTCAAAAGTTTTAGTAGCTAATTTTATATTAATTTCAGTTATTGACTGTTCCCAAAATGCTTGGTTGAGTCAAAAGATTTTGGATAGTTCTTGATGCTTTTGTTGAGTTTGTGAAGGTGACAACTCTTAATGGACTGTGAGTTTGGCTGATATTCTTTGAGTGCTACTCACTGGATTTGCCTCTTGACTTTAGAGCACAGCTTCAGAATCCATGGTTTTAGCCCTACCTTACTTGACCTGATTGTCAACATTTTTGCCACCCAAGGGAAATTTCTTGAACCATCTGCTTACTATGTGATCAACTGTGATCAGCTTCACCTTTTATTCTACATTTTTGATTGCTTTCACAGTATTATGGCCTAGAAATTGTAAAGCATAAATTCCCTAATTATGTTGCTTATTCATCTGTATGCTTTTCAAATCACACACACACACACACACTGAAGCAATTCTCAATATATCAGCACACAAACTACTATGATATTATCAACCACAGTGTGTACTTTTTGTGGTTTGAATTGTTTTCATCATGTTTATATGCACCACAAACCTGAACCAAATATTACAAAACTTTTGACTCACTGTAGTATTATGATATTTTCAAAACATTTGATTAATGAAGTGGGTTTTTTGATTAATGGATAATTTTATAACTTGATCAGTAAGTCAAAGATATATTATCTGTAATGTCTTTTGATCTGGTAATATATGTAATTGACCACCAGTGACAAGGAACTGGTATGGAACTAAGTATCTTCTGATATGAGTCAGGATGATGGAAGAAGTGTGTGGATCCCAAGGCAGACTATGTTGAAAAATAAACCTCATTTGGTCACATGAGAGTATCTTGGCGAAACTGTGAACTTTTCTGCCAAACCTCATAGAATGTAGCAGGTCAACTATTCGGCAAAGATGAAAATGATCTTGTCTAGTAATTGCTCATGAGGTTAAGAAACCTTCTTACAAAGAAAACATATGAAAAAGTCTGATTAGATTTCTGTAATAAATACAAACAATTAGAGAAAGATAACTTTTAGGGCTGAGTACAACAATGAAGATATTTTTACAGGTAGACACAAGACTATTTAGAAATGGTCTTAAAAAGTTGCAAACTTTGCAATTAGACATAAGAAAATTCTCTCTTGATTAGGATAGGGGATACATATTACCAAAAATCAAGGGTGACCTCAACCTCATTGAAGGTTAGATGAATGCTAAACATTCTACTGGATAAACTTTTCTATTTTTCTCTAATTAAATCAAGAAATCAGTTATTCTAACATAATAATGTCCTTTACTGCATTGCATGTTCCATTTCAAATTGGTTTTCCACTAATTCTAGACTAATCCGCCAACTCTTTTGATTTGAATATAAGAGAAAATGTTCGTGAAAAACTCAAGAATACTGTAAATGAAAAATTGAAAGGAAAACAAATAATTTGAGACATTCTAATACCAGCAATTTGGGTCTACCTGAATAAGAATAAAAATTCAGATCTACCTGAATACAGTAACACCTGAATATCTAGATTCCTTATATGAATCAATTTCTAAAAGGATTTAGCAACTTTGCTAAAAAAGGGACAAAGCATAGAATATTAACAATATATTAACTTTTACTGTCAAAATAGATGGTATTTGCATTACTTATGTAATTTTTTTTTTATAAAACCTGAAATATTTTTGAAGTGAAGTTTTTGCAAAAAATTTGTGGAAATGTCCTTTTATAATTTTTATTTGTGAAGTGTAAAGAACATAAAGACTTTTCTAAATCTGATCCTTTTCTCTGTATACATGGAGCATTCAATTAGTTTCCAGACTTTTTTTGTACATCCATATAAAATTGTCGTAAACTCTTGAAAATTCAGTATGTTTATAAGATGACTGACCAATTTTTATGATTTCAGGTTCAAATGAACAGCTACAGCAGCAATTGGAATACATCCTACTAAAGCCTGATTGTCACAGCTGGTAAATTTCAAAAATGCAATGAGGACACTTAGAAGAACGATATGCAATAAAATTGTGTTTTAAACTTAGAAAAAAATGCTACAGAAATGTATGGAATGCTTCAGACTGCTTTTCGACCATCTTGCATGAATTGAGCATCAGTTTTTGAGTGGCATAAGAGATTCAAGGAAGGCAGGGAATCTGTGAGGGATGATGAGAGGTGTGGGAGGAGTAAGGAAGTCAGTACACCAGAATTGATTGGCTAAAGGGTTAGGGTTATGGTTAGGGTTAGTATGTTAAGGTTTTAAGGGAGTTCAGGAAGAGATTCCTTAGGAAGAGGCCAGCACTCTTTAAATCAGGTCAGTGGCATTTCCACGAGGACAATGCACCAGTCTGCAACTCCATCCTTGTCACAGACTATTTGACCAAGATGGGCATCAAGACAGTTGCTCACCCTCCCTATAGTCCAGACCTTGCTCCCTGTGACTTTTGGTCATTCCCTAAGCTCAGATGCTGTTGCTATGAAACAATTGAGGAGATGAAAGAGGCTGTGATGAAGGTCATTGACACGCTCACACAAGAGGACTTCTATGGGGCCTTCCAGAAGTTGTTGTAACGGTACAACAAGTGCATTGCAGCTGTCGGAGATTATTTTGAAGGGGACTAGAGTTTCATGTGTGTACTATCAATAAAAGTGCCCATACGAAAAAAAGTCTGGAAACTTATTTAATGATCCTCGTGTGTGTGTATCTTATATATATATATATATATATATATATATATATATATATATATATATATATATATATATATAAATGTACAAATATAAGAAAACACAGTATTCAGAGGATGATTATATTTATAGTTTGAATTATTTGCCAATATTAAATGTTTCGGTTTTTATGCCTTCATCAGAGTACTTGAATTTTTGAATAAAGCAAAAAGATCACATACACATACATATTTATATTTTTCATACTAAATTGAAAAGTTTTGCTTTTTTCAAATAAGAAATAAAATGGACAATGTTTTTGCATCCTCAAGCCAAACTGGATTAAATATGAAATAAAAATGGCCGAATAAAACCGCATGAATAATTTCTTCTCTTTAAATTGAAAAGGATAAAAACATTCAGAGAAAACATCAAATTGTGCATAATTGTTTATTTTTGGTGAATCTGAATCAAGAAATTCATTCAACTCAAAAATCATTGATAAAATATTTATTGAAGGAATTTATTTTTTAAGACTCTAAAACTGATACCATTATGAATTTAAAAATCTCACCTTAACAACCGCCCATGTTGTAAAATATTCTATGGTATTTAAGGATGTGTACGTTTATTCTTTAAAAGCTTTATTCTATCAAAAGATATAAATGCAAAGATATTTTATGAAAATTTTAATTTCGTTGTTATTATTTATAACAAAAGTTAAGATCATCATAATTAGGCGGCAGAATTAAATGTTCTCCTCATAGACCATCGTATTTTCACAATTTTAAGCATTAAAATCAATTCTTATATGCAAAAGCAATTAAAAGAAACCTGTTGTTGATTTGATTATCCTTTTGGAATTTATTCTAAATAATTAAAGTTAATAAATAAAATATTGTCTACTAGTTAATGTAAATAGTTTATTCAGTTCATTAAGTCAAAATAAAGTATTTTGTAAAAATTGATATTAACTTTGTTAATTGTATTCAATCATTCACATTTTTATGAAGTGCATAATTTTAAAAAAACTATTTGTTTTGAATATTCACCTTTTTTTAAAGTTATTTTTTCTAATCCTTAATATTAAACTTTCTAAGAAAGATTCATCATTTTTTGATAAAAAATATTTTTTTGATGATGACTGCTCGCAAAATACAATCAACATTTTTTTGAATGAATTTAAAACTCAACACTCGTAATTGTTTAGTTTGTTTGTTTAAGCACATATTAACCTTGAAGGGCTTTTTAATGTCAAAACCATCCTTGAAGAAGAACATCAATGATACTATTTAAACCATAGCTGAGAGAATAAGTTTATACCTTTCTTAAGAGTATTTGTCTGAAAGTGAACATAATAACATGACCGGAGTTAAAACTCACTTTGAGATGACTGTCCAACATTTTAGCTATTATGTCACAAGGACCTCCACTATACACCCTACTGCCAGCTCATGTCAAAACAGATAAAACCTTTTGACTAACCCTATAAAATTCATAGAACTAACACAAATCAAAAGTTTTGCAATACTTTGGTTAAGTGAGGCACAATTTGAAGACTCTAAATTCTTTTGCTGAGGTCATAAAATTGATGAACCACACTGGTCTGTATAATTGATAGATATTCTCTGAGTGCTATTCACCAAATTTATCTCAATGGCTTAGTGCAAAGTCTTGGATTCCATGGTTTTCGGCCTATCTGACTTTGCTTGATTGTCAAAGTTCTTGTAATCCGAGAGAAATTTCTTGAACCACTTGGTTACTGTACTATGATCAACTGCACCTTTAGCACTGGAAATATTTTTGTTGCTTTAGCAGTGTTATGGCTCAGTTGAAACTCATCAAACATAGGTTCCCAAATTAGATTACATTGTATGTTTTTCTATATGGCTTTCAAATCACACACAGTGAACAATGCATAACTTTTCACTGTACCAACTACCATGATACTTTCAAACATGTTAGGTACCTTTCCATAGCTTGTACTACTTTGGTTACATAGTATATACACTATAGGATACACATTTTTTTAACCTTAAAATAATCAAGCCCAAAAACATACATAAGAACATTCTAGAAATTTCAGATCAAAACCACATTAACATTAAAGTTACACTTTTATATTTTTCAACCAATCAGCTAAAAACACAAAATAAGAACATTCTAGAAAATCTGGCTCAGAAACTAATTAACAGAAAATTTTTGGCTCTAAAACAAATAAGTAAATATATGAATCTGATTGGTCACGAAATGTCTGTGTGCTTGAATTTTAGGACCTGCAATAAAGCCTAACAGTATCCTATTTTTTGATCCGTTTTAGTGACCCAAAAAGTATAAATAACAAAGAATTTAATTTACTAAGTCATTCCTTTCCACTATCAAAAAGACTTTCTTCTATGGGAGGCCAGGACGAACAGCAGAAAGCCACGCCATAAGACTCAAAGCAAAAAGGCATGCAACCTTCTTTTACCGACTGCCAGAATGCGACACGTTGTCACCAAAAATTATAAAAAACACACGTGTTGACTTAAGAAAACAAAAGGCTCATACTTACGGTCCATCATTTATTTACACACACATGTATACACATGTATGTAAGTAAAATCAACTTTTTATCCTTTTTACTTCGGCCAACTATGGACCCATTGATTTAATAGACCTTTCTAACATGTAAACACACACAGGTGAACAATCCTATTTTCATTCAACTGGCCATAGCTGTATTTTCTACAAAGGCTGCTCGTACATGAACATTGTATTTCTAATTATCTTTATCCTGTTTGTTATGATTATTAAATTGTTTGTTTCTTAATTTTCGTTGTTGTCATATTTCATTTGTTTACGTGCTTGTAAATTTATGTTGTATTTGTGGAACTAAACCTGAAAGTAACTCCCATAGAATGCAGAATGGACTCTCTCTCACTAAAACACAAACTAGCACATACCAAAATATTGTAAAACTTTTGATTCGCCCTAGTATTTTAAAAATGTTAGCAAATGTTACTTGCTTCTAGTAGCTGAAGGTAGAGAGTTAATGGTTGAAAAATTCTTTGCTTCTTTCATTTTCTTCTGTTCACGGAGAGGTGAAATAAGAATTGTGTGCATCGTCTCTTGTAAGAAATGTCTGTAAGTAAAATAGTCTCACTTTGAAAGTTTTTCCTTTTATTCATTCACCTACAGCATAATACTCAAACAACATTTTCAGAAACAAACAATTTTTCTGCTTTTTTTTTTCCTTAACAGTTTTTTGTGGGTTTTTTTTTTTCGTTTTATTTTATTTCTCATTGCAATTATCCAGCATTTGAAAGTTTAAAGAACATGAAACAAATACCAAAATATTTTCTGAGGTAATTTAATTGTTGTCAGATTGCCAGTTCTATAAGAAATCCACTTTTTGTGAAGGAGATTATAAGTCCAATATTTAAAGACATTTGTGGATTGATCTTTATTGCTGTTAGCTTGTTCCAACCAAAATTGAAAAAAAAAGACTTGTTAATTTATCGTAAATTCCACCAGGGCAGACAATCATTTTAAGTGTTTGAATTAAAGGTAGTTTATGGAAACATCCATAAACTCTTCCATCTTTTCTAAATCTCTTGATCTAATTTTTTATGTCTCTAAACAGTTTATTTGATACTAAGAAAGCATTTATGAAAGCTTTATCTGTAAAACTGTTGAAAAAATGACATTTCATGAATAATCATGTTTAATTTCCTGCAAACTCTGTAAACTAATCAAAAAATTAATTGATAAAATTTACATCATTCTTTTAACAATTTTACTTTTAACAGCTTATCATTATTTAAATTCCCATCAGTGTTCAATCTCTATTCTTGTATAGATAGTTACTATGCTTATCATAGTCTGACACAAGTCCATCAAAGTGGAGTACCTACATTTGCAATGGTCTGTATGTCTTGCTAACCATTATTTTGTGGCCGGTGACTACTTTTTTTTCTTTAATAAAAGTTAATCAGGAAAAAGCATTTAAAATTGTGAGCATTTTGTTTTGTTTAATATCTATTTTGATTTTTTTAATTCTTAGTTTGATTTTTAGTTAATCAATAACAGAAAAACAAAAGAATATTTTTCTCTAACATTTAATCAAATATATAAAATATTGTGAATAGAAAAACTTTTATTCAAAAGTGAAGATCTTTTTTGCATTATTTCAAAATATAATTTTAGTTTTTCTTCCTAAATTGAAACCAGGAAATTTCTAGTTCCACTAGTTACTGCTGCTGCTGCTCATCATCATCATCATACAATAATTATAGGCGGTATGAGACAACAAGGTGATATTTATCAACCTCGAAAATTAAAGCAGCAAATGAAATTTGAATTCTGTTTGAATAAACATGTATCATTTATGAACTAATGCCCTTTGGAAAGACATAAATCCATTTTTCCCTGCATTCTATTCTACTATCTATCATCTTAACTTTTGTCTTGATACTGACTGAAGAAAAAGTTGACAATACACCATCCAAGGTGAGTTAAATCAGCCATGAATTCATCACACATTGCCTTGTTATTACATTCCTCCACACTATAGTTCCAAAAGTAGCAGTTCTTTAATTTCTCCAAATCTCTGCAAAAATTTTCCCAGAACTTCACTTGGTTTTGCTGCTTGGTAACCAGTAAATGTCTTGCAAAAACCTAGTTTGGAAATAGGAGAGTCACATACAGACAATCCAATTTTTTAGATGATAGAATAAAATCTACTAATTCTTCTATGTAGATCATACTGCCTAACAGTTTCCTATTTTACAAAGGTATTTTATCCTGGTAATCTTCATGAAGATGATTTACCAATGTCATTATTTTTTAATAGCTGTTGGTAAACTGGGATCAATATTCAAGCACTTAGGTCTCCATACTGTTTCCATGCATGTTATTAAATTGAATAAAAACAAAATCTTGGTAGCTGTTTTCTAAGCTTTATTCAACTGAATGGTTAAATTAAAGAAACATGGCTGCATATCCTTTTACAATATAGTCATTTCCACTCATTTTATGAAGTTCCATTTATATATATATATATATATATATATATATATATATATATAAATTCATATCCATGCACACAGAAATGGAAATACTTATTGTGCCTAATTATAACAATACACCTGTTATGGACAGCTTTTTACAAGACTAAAAGTAAAGTTGGCGACAGAAGTCTCCCTTTTCAATAGCTACTACACCAAGGTGCTGGGGAAGGCACTACTCCTTTGCCTAGATTGCTCCATTTTACCCTTGATATGTATCTTATATTAGTGAGTGTTAAGCAAGGAGGTATCAAGTACCATTTTTAAAGCCTTTGTTATGACGCGACCTTTGTCGAAAACTCTACCCACTAGGCCAATGAGCTAGTTAAGACTAAAGGGCCCTAACTGCCTTAACAATAGCTGGAGAGAGAAGTGGATCAATACTTTTCTGAAGCACATTAGTGTTAAGTAAATGTAAATTGTCACTGCTTGACAGTTTGAACTGAGCTTTCATTCTTTGTGCTTCTTTTAAGTTAACCACTTCCCCACAATGATGATATGGCCAGCATATTTTAAACCTTTATGAAATTTTCCAAATCAAGACATCAGCACATAAAAATATATTTTCAAAATGCAAATGATTTTTTGATTTTTAAGTTTGAAGATTTCAGTGGATTGAGTGTCAATTGGAGTTAATGTTTCATTGGCTCATTCATTCACTAGTACTTTATATTTTTAAAAATTTGTGATGATAACAAATTTAACAAATTACCAAATTCTGAAATATGAACAAAAAATTTCAATGCCCAAATTTATAAACAAATTAACACTTGAAATATATTATTGAAATAGAATATTTAAAAAAAAAAAGAAAATCTTTGATTCTTATGTGATTCTTGTAAACAATGCAATATGTTCTCATTAAAATTTGAAAACAAATCCAAATATGTGAATGCATTAATAATTATACATATTAGATATATTGTTAAACTAAAATAAGCTATTATATATATATATATATATATATATATATAAAACCAAAACTTGAGTGAGCTTGTGTACTATGTGATGCAGTATTTTGCCAAAAGATCCTGCAAAATATATCATTGTAAATGTAAATCACACAATATACAAGCTCAGTCAGTGGCATCTCACTGCTAACTAATTAAACCTACAGTAATGTCTTCTTTGATTGATCGATAAGTTACATCAGATCTATATAACTGGTTCTCAAAATATTCAAAATGACTGGATATCTTGCTGACAGAACTCAGATGGTTCTTTAGCTAAAATTCAACTGGTATAGGGGTTTTCTGTTTTTCTTCAATCAATCCCAAATTCTTTCTGCAGGTAGCTTAGCAAAGCATTAAAAAATCAATTCTTATACCTGAAACATCCAAAACCCCAGATAGATATATTTATTCATAGTTTAGATATTTTAGCAGTTGTTTTCAAACATTAGTTTCTTGTTTTTTTGTTTGTCTTTATAATGATCCAACCTTTTCTGATTTTAAAACCAGACTTTTTAAAAACTTAATACAAATTGATTTTTTTTCCTAAAATCTCTGATTGAACTATTTATATCTCAACTACAAACATTAATTATGATTAAGTAATAGAGGAAATGTGAAATGAAAGAAATGTTTTAAATGTCATTATAATACAAATTTCATTTTCTTTTTTCATTGCTGCATTTTCTGTTCTTCTGAAAGAATTAAAAATCAATCAAATAGGAATCCAAGAAAATGTACAAAATCATCTCAAAGGAAAGAATACAGATAAATTCCAAAATTCATATTTTTTTCTTATTTCTTAATTCACAGAAATAACTCCCCCCTGCCCAAAAGAAAGTTTGCATTGCCCAAGAAAAATTATGAAAATTTTGTCTATCGTTAAGGATATTATGATTAGTGGATTTGAAATATATGATGTATTCATTACTGTCTATCTGATCTAAAATCCCTTGTGATTTATCTACAATCTGTATTTCCTTGTCAAAGAAATTCTTCCTCAATTTTCTATGCCAGTTCTTCATACCAATTTCTTACAAAATTTATATTTACATAAGATCTAGAGCCAATCAGAATTTTAAGAATTAGATAAAAATTTTGATTTTGAAAGTGTCTCTCTGACCAGTCATCATCATCATCATGTCGCGCCGCCAGCACGGATATCCCTGACCCTCTCTCGCCACTTCTCCCTATCATTCATCGCCTCCGGCAGGTCCTCAGGGTCACATCCTGTGTCCTCACATAGTTGCTGTATGTAAGTTCGTGCTGGTCGTCCTACCTTTGCACATCCATATGTGGGGGTCCACTGGAGTACATTGCTTATGAGCTCGTCCTTGCTTCTCCAGCAGTGTCCGGCGTGTCTGGTTCGTCTAACTTGTATAGTTTTCGTGATGGGGGGCAAGTGTCCGTATAGTTGGTGTCTCGTGGGGTGTTGTCGCCAGGACTTGTTCAATACTGCTCTCAACATTCTTGTGTAATTTCCGTCTAGTTTCCTCTCCAGCCGCTTCTTTAGCGTCCATGTGGTGCAGCCATATAGCAGTATCGACACAACCGCTGCCTGGAAGAAACTGCTTTTCATTTTATCGGTTAGGTCCAACTTCCATATGATTGAGAGCCTATCGATAGCTGTCCATGCCTTCGTCAGTCGCGTGTCGATGTCTTTTTCGGTTGATGAGATGCTACTTCCTAGGTAGGTGAATTTGTCTACTAGTTTTAGAGAGGCTCCGTCTAGTGAGACAATGTTGCCCGTTTGGTTGTAACACATATATTCTGTTTTGTTTGCATTGACATGGAGGCCAATGCCATCTGCGGCTCGTTCCAGACTATGCAGTAGTGTCTCTGCTTGATTAGGTGTATTCGCTAGTAACGCCAAGTCATCAGCGTAGTCGGCGTCCGTGATTGTTTTTGCGGGGTACCTTTTGCTTCTTCTCTTAGTCAGCTCGAAGCCATTTTCTCTGATTTTGTCGATCGAAGTCCTAAGCACATAGTCTAGACAGATGATTAAGAGGTATGGGGCTAGTGTGTCTCCTTGTAGTACTCCTGCAACAATGTCGAAGTATTCCGTGTCTCCATCTGGTGAATGTACTTTCACTTTGGTGTTTCTGTAGAGAATCATTATCGCTGCAACTGTTTCTTTTGGTAGGCCGTAAGCTAGTAGGATTTGCTCCATCTTCCCTCTGTGTATGGAATCGAAGGCCTTGGTAAAGTCGACAAATAGTAATGTCGCCTGAAGGTTTTTTGCCCAAACGCCTTCAAGGATTCTACGAATTGTCAATATTTGTGAGGTTGTGGATCTGTTTCTTCGGAAGCCATTTTGGTTTTTCCTAAGGAGTTCTAAAAAAATAGAACTCTGACCAGTACTTTGTCATTATAAACTTAGATTTACATGGAACTAATTTTCAGTATGTGAGAAAGTCAACAGATAAGAGAAATTATGAAAATCATATTGAAATTTTTGAGCTTGGAATGTTTGTATGATTTAACTCCTAATTGTGCAACAAGCATGTTGAGAGTGAGAGAGAGAAGAAGTTGGCATTAACAAAGTGTGAGAAAAAAAAAATTTAGAGAAAGATATAGAAGAAGGAAAGAGGAAAAGAAAAAAGAAACAAAATGAAATTTGGTAGGGAAAAAAGGAATAAGAAACAAAAGAAGTGAAGCAAATAAAAGAAGAAAGAGGAAAGGTAAAAGAAAAAGAATTAAAAAAAGAAGAGACCAAAGAAGAAAAGAAAGAGGGAAAAGAAAATAAGAAACTAGAAAGAAAGGAAAAAGAATAAAGAGACTAGTGTATAGAAAAATGAGAAGGATGTGAAAATTGTGAAAAAGTAAAAATAAGAATGAGAAAATGGCAATGAAATAAGAAAAGATAAAAGACAAGGAGAAATAGATTATCTAGGATGTTATTTTGTATAAATCACAGTTGAGTATTTTAGAAATGGTTGCTAGACAAGATTATTGATAATATGCTTTCTTCAAGGAAATATTCAAGATTTCTTGAGTGTGAAAAAAGGATTTTTTCTTACTTTTGGAACATCTTGATACATTTTTTTTTGGAATACTTGAGTTTGCTTTTAGTTTTTGTTTAAAACAAAATTTGAAATGAAATAACAATGACATTTTTTGATACTCAGTCACTCTAACAGAGGCCAACTGGCCATGATAGGTATAGGGTTACAAAATAACAAATGAAATGTAACAAAAAAAATATTACAAAAAAGACAGCAAAGCAGAAATTAAAACTAACACTTAAAAAGCCTAAGGCAATTACTTTCTTAAGATGAGGTATAAAAACACCTCTTTTGAATCTTTCATCAAAGATATAATTTTACGTATTTGCATATATGAAATGCTAAAAAATATTTGTTAAATATTTGAAACATATGTGCAGAAATAAAAATTTCTAAGGAAATTATTATAGAAAGATTTGTTCCAACTTGTAGAGTTTTAAAATCAGTTTAAAAAATTTTTTTCTAATGGCTTTGTTAGAAAGACATGTTTTAATTTAAGCAAACTATTTATTAAAACCCTTTCTTAATTGAGATAATTCTTTTCTTATTTTGATGGATGAAAATTGTATTTAAAATTCTTTCTATACACAAACCCATCTACACACACAGTCTCTCGGCAAATTAATCAGCTATTTAATAATAATAAAAAGGTAGCCTACCTAAAGCAATAGTGTCTTAGTTTAATAGAAGGTCTTTCCTTAGAACTTCACTAATCCTCATACCCTTTCAGTATTTCAAAACAAATTACAAAGTCCTCTTTAGATTTAGTCTGTTGTTTAAATGAATTGAAATGTATAAAAGTAAAAACAAATTAGAAAATCATTCATTGGATAGCAAAGTTTCCTTCTTAAACCCGAATTTAATAAAGTCAATAGACTGCAAAAATTACCCAAAGTAAATTTTGATCCATTAATATTCTATTAGTCTGTTCATGTTGTTTAACTTTAGCTTTCTTGAAATTAACTGACAAAATTATTTTGAGAACATCAAGTCACCTGCAAGTGATGCACAAACATCATCCCACAGTTTTTTCTTCTTCTTCTTTCTCTCCTCCTGAAACCTGTCATCTATTTATTTTTTTTTCAAAATTTTTACTGCATTTTACTGGACATATTACTAGAATGAGTTAAAGGTTTTCTAATATTTTGATACATGCTAGTTTATGGCACATATATCACATCACTGAAGCAGTTCAGGCGGTGAAAAGGTACTTGCTGTGGTTGGTAGTATAGTGGTAGTTGGTGCACTGACACCTTGTGCTTTGCTTTTCTCTGTGGGTTGAAAGCCAAACATGAATATGCAATGTAGTTTAATTTTGTAACTTGTACTTGATGAGTTCAAACTGAGCCATAATTTGATGGAAGCAACCAAAAACATTTCTTTTACAAAAGATAAAGAAGCAGTTGATCACAATAACCAGATGGTTCAAGAAATTTCCCTCTGGTTGCAAAAACTTTGACTATCAAGCAAGGTCATATAGACCTAAAACTGTAGATTCCGAGGCTTTGCTCCAATCTGTAGAGGTAAATTTGGTGAGTAGCACACAGAGAGTATCAGGCAGGTTTGGCATCTCACAGTCCCATATGGTTTGTTACCTTCACACCTTCAACAAAAGAATCTGAAGCTGCTGAATTGTACCTCATGTTACTAAAATTTTGCAAAACTTTTTACTCAGCCTAGTATATATCATTGAACTGTAATAGCAAACAGACTGAGTTTGAATAGACCAAATACAAAGTAGTTGGTACTATGTAGGTGATGAAGCACCAAAATTCATTCCATTATTTGAAAAAAATGATCTTTTATTACGTATTATTGACTAATGGTATGTATTGATTATATAAATGATTTAAAAACTTTTTGTTAGATTTGTTTGATGCCACTTCTATCATTTGATACTCAATAGGCACATGATTATCTGAATTTCTTCTTAAATATTCAAATATTCAAACTTGATGCATGTTTGCAATGAATACATAAACTCAATCTGTGGTATCTCATTATCAACAGATTAACCTCATGTGAGAGTGTCTGCTAATGCATGAGCATTAGGATCCCTCCTTATTGTTTGTTAAAGCTGTGCAACCTATTCTTAAGATACTAAAAACAATCACATTATTTCAAGGCAGATCTTGAATATCATCCTAATAATCTACACTTTAAATTAAAAAGAGCAATAAGAAGATTTTCAAAATTAAAATATATTAAATCTACATTAATTAATTTAATTATTAAATGATTGTTCTTTTTACATTCAGATTGTAGAAATAAAAATCTTAGAATTTGACATTTTTTCTTCAAAAAATAGTTTTCAATTTTTCATCAAAATTGAATAAAACTTTCTGGACAACTTTTTCTTAATTTTATTGAATTCTTTCTTTTTTTACAGAATAGTAATTTGTTCCTGGGAAATTAAAAAAAAAAGAATTTTAGGGGGTTTTATTGTTCTTTTTCTTACTTAGTTAGAAATGAGTTAAATTTAGATAGACATTTCCTCAAATCCAAATTGACATGAGAAAAGAAATCTAAGCAGACTAATCATTATCCAGTATTTGTTTAGCAATAAAAAAAAAAGCTACAACAGGTATTATGATAAATTGACCATTTCATTTGGTAATATTTTTCTCTAGAAATGAAGTCTTTTTTAGCTGAGCCATTCTTCATCTGGTAAATGAGATTTTACTACAAAAGAGATGAAACTTAAGCTTGCTTATACAATACATTAAATGTTTATTTTTCATGGATTCAGTCTTAACAAATCACTTGACCAAAGTTGTCATGATTATGCAAGGTTCTTATCCATATTTTTTATGGCCACAGATCCTGACTTTATTCCATGTTGCATCATGAAAAGAATTAAGAAACTCAAGAATAATATTAATGAAATGGCATCTTAGAATACCAAATGCAATCAATTATTTTGTGTTTGGAAACACTCCTCTCAGTTGCAGTGGGATTGAAACCACTAAAAGAATGAAACTTTCCTTGTAGATATTCTGTCAATACTTAAAGGAACATTTCACAGATTAACCTCAGCAGTTAGGAATTTTTCATCCCTTGGTCTTAGATTTGTTTTGTTAATTAACTGATTTGTGTGAAGGGACTGGCATCCAGTTGATTTCCTTTCATCTTTTAGATTGATAACTTCTTTAATGACACAACCATTACAATTCTCCTGCCATTAAGGAAAAGATTTCTGATAGAAAACCAAGAAAATATAAGAAATTATTATTTACTCTGATGGACATTTTGATAGAGGCTATTAATGTTGTGCTTTGGTTTTCTCATCAAATCATCTAGTCATGACATTTGATATTAGAACTATACTTTAAATATAAAGCGGTTTGGTAAAAATGATCACTAGTTATCAGGTTTTTCTTCCTCGGATGATCATAAAGAAAGTTGTAATAAGCTGTTATTACATGTTTCAAGAAAGCACTTAAGATTTTCCCTTTCATGCTCATACTATAATTTTGTTACATGCCGACATTAATTATGATATGAAATATTTAAACTAATATCTTCATCTCTTGTTTTTGATGTTTCAGATAGTTTATCTGACCTTACTTAGATGTATATTGTATTCACAATTTGTGAATTGTTCTAAATGTGAAGGAAAAAAGTTCCTGAATGTCACCCAAAGATTACTCAATGTAATATATATGGAGCAAATTTTTGTTCTATTGCAAAATATCTATGTAAAAATTTGTAACTGAAAGAATGAAAAATAACATTTCAACTTCTTTTAAATGTCAGTAACTTTACCTACTAATTATTAGAAAACTGATATTGTATAATTGTTCATTTGATTCTTTGACATATTTTATATTTATTTAAAAAATATTTCTCTTGGATAAAAGCCAGTGAAAAAATATTAAAACATTGGATTCTTGCTCAGAGGAAAATAAGAATGACAACTGAATCTATGCATCTGCTTTGAAGTTGAGAGTAATACCAAATGGGTGTTGCACTTAATAGGTTCAAGTTGTCTATATATTCTGAGGATCACTGATCTATCAGTGGAAACACTCTTCTCTGTAGATATAACTACTATTTCATCTGACTTCAAGAATCCAACACTTACTCCCAAATAAGATGGAGAAAGGTTTTTTATTCTTTCTGTGTGTGAATAGTATATGTATGTTTATAGATATTATTTATTAATTTTCATATAATTTGTACCTTGTCTATATACACACACACACACACACACAAATATAGATGTGTGTGTGTATATATTTTTAAAATATCCATTTTCATATTTGAAAGATGTATTTGCACATGTATAAGTATCTTTGTGTATGTAACATAAGCATGTAAATGCATTTGTATATACATATACACAGTTCTAACTTTTGGGGGAGAACATTACTTATGAGTTTGTTCTAACTTCTCCAGCTATGCTGAGCATGTCTTGTTCATCTTACTTGGATGGTTAGTGAGATGGGAGGTAAGTGGCTATATGGCTACTGTTATTGACTTCTACAAATGGATAAACCTGTGTTGGCTGACAAGCAAAAACTTAGATTAATCAGCTCTGTGCAATCACTGGATACTGTGTAGAGGACTTACCAAGAGTGATAGCTAATAGGGACAGATTATGAGAGAGAGTTAAGAGAATCCATGCTATCAGCTAACTTTGATGATGATTATAACTTTTTTCTTTGTATTTCTCTTTATTGATATGTGTATGCAAATATATACGTCAATATATTTGTTTATACATATCTATTGAGAGAAATACAAAGAAAAAAGTTATAAATGTGTATAGGTATTTACAAATTCATATATTTATATTACATACAAGGAAACATCTCTTGATGGGCAAACACATATATGTGAATATATACACACACGCACATACTTTTGCACTTATGTGTTTATCTCAGAAGATTTCCTTCGCTGATAGAAGAGATTCTCTTTTTTCAAGCAGAATTTCAAAGAGTGAAAACTGAAATTAAAAAATCATAAATATTTCAAGAATTTATTAGAAAGTCTATAAAATGCAAACTCTTAAATTATTCACTGACACTGAATTAATTATCAAAGTAATGTATTTAATTTTGACATTAAGTATTCAACATGATACCTTCTGTTTTCTATAAAATTATTTAAATGTTTATGAATAAAACACACACTTGTTAAATATGTTTATTCTAAGTAATTGTTTTCTGGGATTTTTTTCTATTTCATAAAATGCTGTTTTGTGAAGAGTTATCAAATGATGGATGATATAATAAAATATTTGAATTCAAAATGGCTTCTCTGTTTCATGTTGAAAGAAAGCTTCTAAATGCATAATTCACTGTCATGGATGAATATGAACTGCTGTTAATTGCTAAATAAATAATAGTGCCCATTATAAGCTGTAAAAGATATGAAGATATCATTTTAACACAAAAATATTATGCAGTCCTTTTCTCATTTTTGCTATTGATAATAGGAACTCATTTTAAAGACAGAATCTATGCACCACATTGATTCCATGTGACCTATTTTTGATTAATATGAAATCTCAAATTAAATGATGTTAAAAAGTTTTAAAATGAAATTATTTCTCATTGGCTTAATTTTTCTTTCACTAATGTACATACACACAGTCAAAGAATTTATAAACAAACATAAAAACCAAGTTTTGGGGAATTTTTTCTCACAACTTCCAGTCATATATTGCAGTATTCAAGTTCTACTATATACAATTTCTCTTTTTTGAATGCTTCATATTACCTGTTATCTAAGTAAGATACCAGTATTTCATATGAATTAAAACCTGAACCCAATGAGTGTCCTATTTATACCATGAAAAAATCTGATGGTGAGGCTTCAGTAATGCTGGAGCTTTAGGGAATGCAGAGTACCTCTTCATTGCCATCACTCCCAGGTCCACTCTGACCTGGAATGGTAGCACCTGACAGGGTCCTATCTATAGGTCAAATAGAACTAAACTGAGTGCTTATGCTAAACTGAATTGTTTGAAAGAGAATTGCTTTGACATTTAACCATGTGTAAAGAAAAAACTATACTTATACTAAACTGAATTGTTTGAAATTTTTATCAAAAGGACTTAATTTGGCATTAAATGACTGGAAAAGAGTTGGTACACTGTAAAACAAAACAACTAACCAACCAATTTTCCCAGAATAGTCCTGGTCTCAATTATTGGCACCCATGAAATTTCAGTACATAATGAAGAATATCTTTAAAAAAAACATAATAAAAAAGGAATATAAGGAAACAGCTTTGACAACCTATGCTTGATAAAGAACAGTAAATGATAAAACAAATTTATATAAAGTTGCTTGTTTTCTGTTTATTTCTGCAAAATAGCAAAAAATGAATGGGTGTTCATAATGATGACCAAGATTATATTTCCTTGTGGTATATGTAACAATACCAATATATCAGATGATAGAACAAGACATCAGAGAATTTTAGTCCCTGTCTTTTTCAGAAGTATTATTTTAAAAAGGTTCTTGTGGTCAATAATGAAACTTGAGAAAGATCTTATCAATTTATCTTTCTAATGGATTGTTCATCAAGCCATTTTTTTCTGCTCTTAACTTTAAAATTTTTTATGTCCATGAGCAGATCCACTGACTGTATAACACTGACTTATTACTAGTAAAATGCATAGCAAGAAAATGTTCATAATTGAACCTTTTATCTTTTCTTGTTCTAGTCTAAACACTAAGATATGTCTCCAGAAATAGTTGTGTCATGAGAAATGTGAAATGGGCATCATCAAACCACCAAATGTCTCTGCTCAAAAGTCATGATATTACCTTTTCAGAAAGTGTTTTTCATTGTAATAACACAGATGAGTAATTTTTCCGAATCATTAGATGTGTTCTATTGGAAAGTCAGAATTGATTAGGCCAAATGAACATTTTCATCCTTGTAACTAGATTTTCTCCTACTTAAGTCTCTTTCTCTCTCTTTATTTGTTTTTAGATCTTTTCTCTTAATTCATCTTCATCTTTTTCTTTTGATTTTATGCCAAGCTTTGCCTACTTTAGCTTAGCTTAATATTTCACATGACCAAAGGAAAATTGTGACAGAAACATCGTCTTGCACCAGTATTCTAAGTAAGAAAAACCAAACCATTTTATTATCTGTTTTGGGTATTCACACTTTGACTGTGACATCACTGCCTGCTACTTATTACTTAGTGTTATGGTAATTTCCCAATGCATATGCATGAACTCTCCCAGCTATAAATAGCTGCAGTTCATGACTGAAGACAATATTCCAGCAGACAATCTGGCAGTCAGACCAAAACAGTCTCACTGGTAACCTTCTCATTTGTATATGTTGTATTACAGTTCTTTGTTAATATATTTGTTTTACTCAATTCCTTTCTTGTGTCTTTATTTCTGGCCCCTAACAAGGCCACAAAAACTTGATGACAACAAACCTTGAGGACCCTAAAAGGACTACATGGAAATTGTCAATTGTTCAACATTGGATGTACAAAATTCTATTTTTGTGACACTTTGTACTACTCAAAAGTACTTGCGATCCAGAAAAGGAAGCCAGAAAAAAAAAGTGTAACTAACTTACACTGAACTTGAACACAAGCTGCTAGACTATGAGAATTCATGTTTTTTGGAGGAGGGGGAGTAAAAAAAACACTCATTATTCCCTGAGTGAGTGAGAAATTAAAATATTTTTTATTAAAAAAAAAAGCTAGCGGCAAACCCATGGGAAAAGCCCTACAACAGTACTTTCAGGTATATAGATTTACACCCAACAACACACCATCATCATTAACCCCAGCCAAGGTAATGTTTGCATGTAAAATCAGGTCTGTGTTCAGCAAGCAACTCCCCAAACAAACAAAACTAGCATGAACAAGCACTGTGCCCAAAAAATGCTATCAACCTGGAGAGAAAGTTTGTTTCCAGATATTTCATGATAATAAATCTTTCTGGGAAATGGATACAATTGAGAAAAGAGTGGGAAATATGATCTACATAATTAGAGGTCCCCAGTTTACTCACAAGACACATTTGAACCAAATCAGAAAACGCCTGTTTGACGATGCTGACATCGGTCCTCCTGAAGAGAAAGAAGTCATGGATGTCATTTACGATACTTTTGACATGCAAATACTGCAAGTGGCCCCAGAACAATGCCGTTTAAAGAGGAAAAGGAAAATGACAAGACTTTATTGTCATTAACCCAAAGAAAAAATAGTATTGAGACTCCCTTGAAGTTAATATTTAGGAGGGGGGGGGTATGGTAATTTACCCATGCATGCATGAACTCTCCCAGCTATAAATAGCTGCAGAAGGCAATATTCCAGTAGACAACCCTGGCAGTCGGACCGAAACAGTCTCGCTGTTAACTCTCTCATCTGTATATGTTGTATTACTGTTCTTTGTTAATATATTTGTTTAACTCAATTTCTTTCTTTTGTCTTAATTTCTGGCCTCTAACAAGGTTGCAACACCAGTTGAAAACAATTTTAGACTCTGGATGATATTAAGGAGAATATGACAAAGCAGCTTATTAAAAAGAACATTGTTGGTTGTTTTGAAAAGTGAAAGGGATATTCAGATTAGTGTGTAAAGTTTAAAGAAAAGTGCTTAAAAGAGGACTAAAGTACCATTTTCATTGGTTGGTTACTTTTTCATTAATATTTAATTACTGGATCATTATCAGATAAACTTTAATTGAATTATGTATGTTTGTTGTTGAATATATATACATATAACTTGTGTTGACTGGATAGTTTTTGATGTTTTTAAAAGTGATTTAAACCAGGTGTGTGTGTGTGTGTGTGTGTGTGTATACATACATACACACATACACACGAGGGAGGTTCAATTTATAAGGAGTATTCTAAAAATAAATTTTTTTTTCAGAAATTTTTTTTCCCTCAAATGTAAACTGTAAATTGTTTGGAATTGGTTTGTTGTGAAAATATTTGATTTGAGATTATTCAAAATGGTGGCTAATCAGAGTGTTCCGGGCTTGAACTGAGGTCTGTCATTAATTTTTTGCTGGCTAGAGAAGTGCAAACCATGTGAAATTTGCTGAAGAATATCTAATGTGTATAGAGAACCATGTTTCTAGTTGCTGTATCATGTTTCCTTTCAGACTAATACCTTTGGGAAAGATATGAACTTCCTTATCTCCCTTGCTATGGGTTAAATATCACCATGACTGTTCTTCTACAAGAATGGCTTCAGCATTAAATAACCCACAAAGGTTGATATGTCATTAAACAAAGAAACCAAAATCCAAAAAATGTTTATAAATGAGCTAAACATGGATTTGCCACTAGAAGCCTGAGTTAAAAACAAACATTCCAAGGTGCGGAAACACTCTGACAAAAAATTCTAGCCACAGTAGGCAGTAAAAAACATCATTATGACAATCTTCCAGAACTTGAAAGAACCCATTACTATTGATTTCCTTGAAAAAGGTGTTACTATAAACAGTGCTTCATATTGCCAACACCTTAGGAAAAATTCACCTTATTTATTGAATTACCCATATATATATATATATATATATATATATATATATATATATATATAGTGTATTCAAAAAGTATCAACACTAAAGTTGTAACTATCAAGACAGAAATAAATAATGAATTAAACATTAATTTTCTTCAAAGTAGTGTCCATGGCATTTAACACATTTATTCCGGTGAGTTTTACACTGGTTGAAGCACCTTTCAAAATACTCTTTCAATATGGTGTGAAGTTCTGCTGTCATATCTCTTTTAATGTCATCCTAATCCTCAAATTGTCTGTTAAAAAAATAAGAAAAAGTTATATAAGTATTATCAATAATCCTCTGTTGTGGCAAAAACTGTTGAAATGTGATTGGCTTAATATTTCTTCAAATTGGCACTAACTCATCTGACATCAGTGTAGACATTTATTCTAAGATGCTTAGATGTATACAGTCATTGTTTAAAATTGAAAAGGATTAAAGCTTCAGTTGCAATACTTTTCAATATTACTTTGTATTTAAACAAAGATGAATAAAAAATTAAACAAAAAACAAGTAAAAATGTAGATTTATTTCTCTGTTAGTTTTGATCTATGGTCATCATCGGGAGTATATTTTGATATTTTAATTTTTTCAAATTAATAAACTAAAAAGAAATAAAGCAATAATAATTGAAAAATTCAACTTAATTATAAGTCATATTTATTTGTTAAATGTATTTCATTTATGTTAGTTTCCTCAAAAGATCCATTCTCCCAAAAACTAAATGATGTCATTGAATTAAATTTTATTGTATGGTTGGAATAGGAGAGAGAGGTTGATATTTTATTAATATATATATATATATAAATATATGTATATATATATAAAATATAAAATATAAATCAAAACAAAAATATTAAAAAAATAAAATATAAATCAAAACACTCTCATATATCTCTCTCTTTTTATATACACAAAACAACATTGTAATCTTTAGTCAGTATTTGGGTTTGAATGAAAAAATTTTAATTTTTACATTATCTATGAAATCCCATGTATTTTTTCCAGAAGTGAACTGTATACACAATCTGCTCATTGTAGAACTTTTAGAAAAAAATTATCAGAAATCAGTTAAGCCATACTGGACAAGGGCAAAGTTATTTAAATAAAAAGATACATGCATAACATCTACATAGTATGACACATTTAAATGCACAACATACATGCAAAAATATTTGAAGTAAAAGATTCTTTCCTTTGAGCATTTTTGGGAAAACTTAAAAATAGTTACTCGATTCTTTTATTCAAGTTAATATCAATAAGAATGAGACATTATTTTGATTTTTGCCTCTTGCTCACCAATATTACTTTTTTTATTAGGTTATGAAATATTTGTACAACTTACTAAATACTTAGATGAATCATTCACACTTTCACAATAACAAAGTTGATTTTGCTTTCTAGAAAAAATGTTTCTTTTTTTTCCTTTTGCCAAGAAGACGTTCTTCCACTAAATCTCTGCAAATGAGTACTATCAAAAAGTTTTCTAAACTCAAATGGTCTTTACAGGACCCAGTTGATGATAAATGAATGATTTTACCTATTTTTCCTGTGGACTTTATAATGAATAAATAACAGATCTAAGAGTAAAATACATTTGTTTTATGAAAAGATTATCAATAGTTTTTTTATACTTTACATTTTCTTAACTTTTCCTTCTTGCTCAACTTTTCTCTTTCTCAACTTTTTTTTCCTGAAAGATTAAACAAATATTACCTTTCTATTTCACTTCCTGGAAAAAAATTCTACTCATAATTAATCACTGATATTTTTGCATAACCTTTTATAACAAATGACATTCATATGTAGCTATAACAATGGATCCTCCATCAGATTTTTAAATGAATTTTTGTGTTTTCTTACAAAGATGAATGTATGATTTTCATATGTACATCTAGTTGTCATTGGCCTTATATAAACATCAAATAAATATCCATACATACTCATAACCTTTAACTATAAATAGGTATCCACAGAATCCACCTTAAAATATGTTAGAAATTGGGTTGCAAATTTTAGTGTACTTTAAAACATCCCTACTAAACACGGAACATAGTTTCAATCTTATTTTGTAAGTTGACACAATTACTATGAACTAATCATAAAAGAAATGTAGCTTTACCTTTTTCTGGCAAAGATTTCACAGCTGAAAATAACATCATTGGCATAATCTCCAAACTTATTTAGTAATGATGATATAGTAAAATTTCTCTTCAGCTTAATCACAACAGACATTTTAACATTTAACAATGAAAAATGTTTTACAGTAGAAAAATCTGCTCAAAAAGATACAATTTTTATTGATCATACAAAATTACATTACATTAAACAAACAAGAAATACATTATCACCAAGACAAACATCTGAAAATAATCTCTGCTGAACAATTGATGAAGAGCACAATACTTCAATATACTAAACAATATGAGGTAGTTATGTTCACTTGCTTGTACATCCCAAAACATGTATATACACAGACACACTTATATATGTATACACACACACACACACACACACACACACACACACACACACACATATATATATATATTCAGAAAATAGGATATATTTTACCTTATGGATTTGAAATGAAGAAGAAAATCAATAGTGATAGGTCCTTTCATGTTCTAAAACACTGCTAGCATGATCTTTACTGACCGCTGTGCCTGGAATGTTTTCTTTACCAAATAGTATGTTTCCACTCTGTCTTTTCAACTCAGGCTCAGAGTAGTAAACCCGTATTTAGTCCATTCAAGAACTTTTTTTTTACTAAAACATGCATACATCATCCATTCCGCAGTAAATTTTATATGGTTTACACTTCTCTGCCATCAAAGATTTGATGAAAGACCTCTGTTCAAGCCTGGAGCATTGTTTGATTTGCTGCCATTTTGAATGTCCTCAAAACAAATATTTTTATGAGATTAGAATAATTTTTGCTATAAACCAATTCCAAACAATGTAGAATTTACACTTATGAAAAAAAAATTATTTGGATCTAAAAAAGCCTTTATCTAATGAATGACCTCATATACTGAGTTGGCTCATTGGCTTCTGTTTTAGCAAAATATCATTTATTCCTGAATGATTTAACCATAAATCAATTTCAATCAATAGCATATTCACCATTATTTTGAATCACCTATTGTCATTTATCAAGTGGTTTGTTGTTTCCTCTCAAGTAAAATCCAACTCATTTTAAGCTCAAGAAATTTCCCCCTAACATTTTCTCCTGATTTTCTTGAGAAAATATTTTGTCATTCAGTGCATTTTATAGAGAACTAAAACAATGGAAATCACTTGCTGTAAGGTCTGGTGAATGTAGTGGATAGGGAAGAACAGACAAGTCAAAATGCAGTATTTTTACCTGTGTCATGCGTTATCAAGGAGAAGCACAACATTCCTCCTATTGTTGAGGGTGGTGTGTTTCCTTAGATTTTCATGCACACATTGCAGCCATCGAGATTATTAGTCTGCTTTGAGCGTTCAATTGCAGTTTAAAAACGCAAAATTAATAATACCATCATGCTCCAACTATATGCACGACATAAGTTTTCTTCCATGAATCTCTGCCTTTGAGGTAGGCTGTGGCGATTCATTTTTGCATTTTGCATTGAACATTGTTATAAAAGGCTCATTTTTCATCAGCTGTAATGGTATTCTTGAGAAATGGATAATTTTTCTGCCTTGAAAGAAGACTTATTACTCTGCATATCCAATCTTCCTTATTCTTCTCACTAAAAGTATGAGGAAACCAAATCCCCAGTTTGCTCACTTTTCCTACCTAAGTCAAGTGGTAACAGATTGAGGATTAGGATGAGTTAAGAGATTGAGGTCTGATAAGTGTCCTGATTTGGGTTCATCTCTCAACAACATATCACCAGAATAAAACTTTGAAAACCAGTTTGGAACTTGCAGTCATTTATCTTTTTTTTTTCTTTTTTTTTTTCTTTTTTTTTTTCTTTTTTTTTTTTTGACCCAACATTTCAACCAGTGCATTCTTTTCTTCTGATGGATATTGAATCCATTGTTTAGAATTTGATCTGTTTTTGTTTTTTTGTAGTTAATTTTCATTTTTCCTTCCAAACTTTTATTCATCCTAACAAAATGATTCAACTGAGTTTTGATTTTTTTTCCTTTTGTTTCAAGTTTTAATCTGAGGACAGAAACTTGGAAGAATTCTTCCCATTTTTAAAATAAAACAAATTTGTGTTGATCTTAGTTTTGGTTTCTTTCAATAATATTTATCTTTGTTCATTATTTCTACTTTATTCTAAATTATTTTTAATTTTGTTTCTTATACATTCCTGATATTTCATATCTTATGCTTGTTTATTTGACTTAAAACTTTTTTTTCTCAATTTTCAGGTAAGTGAATATTGCTGAAAAACTATTTCATGTAAGTGGGTATATTTTTTGGTCTTTAGATTATTACTCTTCCTGCTCTTTCTTCTATTCTTGTTATTCGCTTCTTACCTTTCCTTTTTCAAAACACTTGCCGAACAATTTTATACCTCATTAAAATGTTTTAACGGAAAACATCATTGATGTTCTGCTGCACATATTTGAAGTTTTGTTGCATCAAATAAACAATTTTTATCTGTTTGTTATCAATATCTTTTGAGATGTGTGCTTCAGTAATGTTCTTTGCCTTTTCAGAGAGTTGATTAAAATCTATGTAACCAATAAGTTTTTCTTTTAATTTCATATTAGATATACTAGTAAAAGAAATGAGATCGAAGCTTTGGAGAATCCATTCTTCCACCAATTTGGTGAGGCTCAGTTGTAAACATACACAAAAAAATTACCTAAACCCAAAAACAAATAGTTTTTGTCCAAATTACAACAAATAACACAGACACAATATCTGCCCAATTGTAAAAAGGGTAATTTTGTTGTTTACGTTATTCTCCTTGGTAATTTAAACCAAAAACCGACAGTTATAGATTACTTTTTAAAATACACTATGTTGCAGTCTCTGTATATCAGTCTCTCTCTCTCTTTCATACAGTTGAATTTTTTCTTACTATGTTGAATCCAAATTGAACTTTTTTTAGCGTTTTTAAAATGAAGAATTTAGATCCATAAAAATGAAAAGTTTTTATGGTAGAAGTAATAAATTTTCAAAAATGTAACTGAAGATAAAAATCTCCCTGCAGTTATTTAAAATTCAACATGAAAATTGAAATGCTGAGCTCTGGGTTTCTTGTCTTCAATTCATCAATGTGTAACAATTGATTATGAGACACGTCATCTAGGATGAAACTGCAAAGAAATTACAAACTGTAATTTAAGAATGTCCTGCATGTGATTACATCTGATGGTGACACTCAAATTCTGGAAATCTGGGGAGCATGGAGCACAGTTTTATTGGCATATTTTCTGTAGTGGTAGTACTTGTTAAGGTCCATCTATAAGTCAAATAAATCTGTTTAAAATTATTATTTGATTGGACAATGTGCAAAATGACCTCTTAAGAAACAACCACACAAAAAAATATATGAACATTCAACGAATACAATTCTCTAACCTCTAGGTATAAAATAACCCTAGATGGGTTGACAAGCTGTTAAAATCAGTCAACTAATTTACAGGATTTAATATTGAGTTTAGACATTCTATATTAAACAGATATTTTGAATGCTCTATATTCATGAAGGATTTCCAGAATTAAATCTTGCTCTAGCATTATCATAGATACATGTCTATTTGATCAACTTCCTTGCTTTATAGTGATATGATTGACTTATTGCAACTGTTAAAGTCTCATTTGACTCATAAGGATCTAATACTCTCTAAAAAGCATGAACCACAAAATGTTTGCTCTTACAAATATAGAGACACTTCAAACTCTAATGAATATTGAAAAAAGTTACCCATGTTTGTACTCTCTCTCTCTCTCTCTCATAAACACTCATTTCAACTGAGTGGCACCTTCTCACAGTTTGAAAGGAAGATCTAAATGTAAAATTTTTATAAAATGATTTTTTTTTTGTTTGCTATGAGATTACCAAAATGCTTGGTAGTGTTTTGAACACCTTCATACTAATTGGGCCTTAAGGAATCCAGCAAATAAAGATTTCTCTTTATTATGGGACTCCTTTTCAGTGTCTTTTAGAGAGCAACCATTTACGTTTTGGAATTACACAAAGACACAATTGTATAACCCCAAATATTTTCTCTTAAATGTACATTACATGGCTATGTTAGAGAATGCCTTAAAATAATTAAAAAGATATTTTTTATTTAAATAAAAATACATACTTTTATTGCATTGATCTTTAAATAACTCTATGTGTTTTAGTACAAACAAAAAGGAGAAGAAAGAAGTCGTAGCGAAAAAGAAACTTATTGATTCTATAATTAAAACTCCAAGACCTACTTGTTTAATGAATTCAGGTTTTTAAAACAGCCAACTTACATTGTCAATCTTTTAAAATATTTTTCAGGATTCTTTTTATAATGATAATAATAGCTCAGAACAATGCCATAAGGACCAATTATGTAAAAGTTAGATTAGATAAGATTAAGGAGAATAGCATGTCTATGTAGAGAGAGAGAGAGAGAGAGAGATGAGACATTCAACCTCAGAAAAAGTAAATGCAGCAGACTCAGATTGAGTGCAGGAACCAGCATAACTGATTGCAGAAGGTGATCCACTGGGAATTATGCAAAGTTTGATTATATAGACCGTCTTTAAAAATGAAACATACAACACTCCATAGGATCTTGCAATTAAAGTAACACACTCAATTCAGGCAAGAAAACCAGATGCTGTTAAAGTTTCACAAGAAGAAAAGAATTTGTTGGCTAGCAGACTTGGTTGTTCCAGATGATTATAGAATAAAATTCAGGAGATTGAAAAACGAGATAAATATCTGGACCTTGCTAAAGAACTAAAAAACTATGGAACATGAAGGGGATAATAAAACCATTTATAGTCAGGGACCTTGAAACAAAGTCAAAGAATCTGGGAAAGAGACTAGTGGTGAGGTAAGGACAAGCTTTAGGGAAAAATTGAAATCTTTCAGACCACAGTTCTGTTGAGATCAGCTAGAATACTAAGAGCCCTGGTGAGCTGAGGAAACTCATTGTTGCTTGGATTTTAATAAAGGCCTTACTAGTGTGAAAATTCACAGAAAATGATAGTAATAATGATGATCAATCACATAATCAGCTAATGCAGCAAATTAATACAAAAGTAAATAAGACTAGACACGACTGGGTGGAGAAGGTAATCCACTGGGAATTGTGTAAGAAATTGAAATTTGACCATACAAGCAAGCAGTTTATACATAATCCAGAATCTATCCTAGAGAATGAGACACACAAGCTTCTCTGGAGTTTTGAGATACAAACAGATCACCTAATCTCAGCCAGACAACCAAACCTTGTGATAGTTCAACAAAAAAAATAGAACTTGCCTAATAGTGGACTTTGCCATCCTAGAAGACTACAGAGTAAAAACCAAAGAAAATATAAAGTGAGATAAGTACCTAGACCTTGCTAGAGAACTAAAAACTATAGAATATGAAGGTGACAGTGATACCAATTGTAATTGGTGCACTTGGAACAATCCCCAAAGACTTGGTAAAGGGACTGGAATATTTGTAAATAAGAGGACATGTGGAGACCATCCAGACTACAGCATTATTAAGATCAGCCAGAATACTGAGAAAAGTCCTGGAGACTTGAGACTTGCTGTTACTCGAATTCCACTGAAAAACCATCAGCTAACACTATTGTGAAAAAACTCCAAAAGGAGTAAAATAATAATAATAATCATAAAAATAATCTGCATTCTTTGCACTTAAGTGTTGATCAGTAAAAGTATTGACTAATATCACAAATAGGAGGATTGGAAACTAAATTTGAAGACAATTCTGTAGATTTGAATGATTAACTAATTTCCACTATGCTTTCATAATGCTAGCCTTGCTCTACTGAATCATAATAGATCATATCAGTCTTTATGGATATTGGCTTTTCTAATTAATTTTATCAGCATAGAAGCTAATATGAACTCTAATCTGTCCATATCACCTTACCAAATGCCTCTTGAAACTTCAAGACCATATCACAAAGATAACATTGCCAAATTCCAGTAAACTGGAATTCTGTAACAACACTCCAAAAGAACTTCAAAATCCAACTTAGAATTTTTTCTGTGGAATCCTTATCTCAAAGATTTAGATATTTCAATCTGTTGTGGCTTATGAATTAAAATATTTTTAAAAAATGGAGGAAAAAGAAACGACAGTCACAAGAATTTAGGACCCTGATTTCTTAATTTTATTTTTAATGTTGTATTTTTCAATGGAAAAGACACACCATTTTCAAAACTGACTTCAAGAAAGAGTAAAATTTATGAAGATGCAATTAGTCATTCAATAGTCTACACATTAAAAAGTTTTTTTTTAATAATTATTATATTGGGTGTTAGATATTTGATGATCTCAGCTTGGAGTAAAAACCTGTTAGTACAGAAATTCAAAGGAACAGCAAGTGAAGTATAAAAAATGGAAGAAACGTCTACTTCAATTATTTTTCCTTAGACTTCAGAAAAATGTAGCAGCTGGTCAAATTATATTTTATTATATGCCAAAACTACAGAGCAATGGTTTACTGATCATATTAAAGAAAAGCTAATTTTTATCTTATCAAATCAACAAATAAAACAGTCAAAATTTACAAGTCAAATATACCAACACTATTGAGCACTAATAAAATTTTTATACCATTCATGATTGCATTAGAACTTTGCTCTCCAGTGCTACTAACTAAAAAATAACCAAATTATTGCATTTTTATACTTAAGCTCAATAAACCTTTCACAGGTTCATAATCTAAAAAGAATTACTACAACCCTTCACCTGTTTTCTTTTTCATTGTTGAATAAATATTTTTGAATTGTCAATATTTACATTTTTCCTTTATTTTTTTTATTTGCTCTTCAATTAGTTTAGAATAGTTTTTGTACTCGTGGACAGAAAAGTCTTCTCAAGATGGCATGTTCCTTGTAAAAAGAAATAGTTTTAACAGAAAATTGTTGCTTGTATATTGATGATAGTTTTTGTAGAAAGATGAAATCTCCCTTGTAATGAAGCACTAAGATAGACTCTAATTTGCACAGTCCTTTTTATTTGGTTACAAAAATAACTACATTAACTTCTAAACTTTTCTTTACAAAAAGCAAAATATCTAATATTTATGAGATTCAGTATATAAGTGACAAGAGAATTTTGACACTTTTTTATGTACTTCAGAAAGAAAATTGATTTCTAAAAGAAAATTTTTTTTTTAAATTCAAGGGATGAGTAAATAATATTTTATGCTTAATTTGAAATGGACAGAGTTAATGAAAATTAAATGTCTTTTAAAATGAGAGGTAATCACTTTCAATCCAAGAGTTGCCAGTCTTTTTTAATACTTCTTGATCTTTTTGTAGAATTTTTGACTGTTCATTTGATCCCACTTTATTCTTTTAAGAAAAATATAATTTTAATAAAAGTTAAAAAGCCTTGTAAAACATTGGCAATCATAAAAGACTAAAAATAAACTTAACTTTTTATTAATTGGCATCTGTAATGGTAAGTGAGTAAGAGATGTAGTTTTTTTAAGAAAGAATATTTGCTCATAAATATCCACCACAGTTTTTAAAGTTCATTTTCTTCCTCTGATCTAGAAGGACTGAATTTATATAACTTGATTTAAAGATGGCATTTTCATATATTAATAATATGATTTTTGCTTTCTACGTTCAAATTTTAATTTACCCTAAACTTAATTCTTCTGTGATTTTTTTTTCTTTCTTTCCAAAATGAAATTTAGTTTGATATGAACCATTTTGGAAACTTTTCTCTAATTAAAGACCATACTTGAGAAACACTTATTTGCATTGATATTCTTTTGAAAAAAATTTTTGTGATGAATAAAGAGAACAAATTTGGTCATTTAGGAATTTTAGGAAACCTAAAAGTGGCTCATATCTCTGTCAAACCCATTCAATTTCTAAAGAAAAATGACATTGTACTAAAAAAACAGCAACATATTTTTCAATCTTAAAGTGTAAACGAAACATTTTTAAAATTCCAGACTTGGAAAAACTTAATAAATTTGGAGTTTTTGTTTTAGAAAGAGCTCTGTGATTTTTTCTGTTTTTGTTTTTCACATTCTGCTAATTGATTTTGCAGAATATGGTATTAATTCTTTTATATCTTAGGAAGTTAATAAAGTTCTAATCATATTTTGATGAGGTCTAGTACCAGATATTCTGTTTAGAAAAAAAAAAAAATTTTTATTTGGAAGTAAAAGTCTCTCTATTGAAGTCTGTATTTTTAATCTATAGAAATCATGAGAAATTAAATCCTCTTTTTGTTTTCAAGAAAAAAATCTTTATTTACTTCATCATAAAAATGTCTCTAATAAAAGAAACCAAGAATCATTGAAAAATTTCCCTTTTCATGAAGATCAGTTTGTTATGGTCGTTATCTCCACTGAGTTGTGTTCTGCACTTCACAAGACTAAAAAGATCAACTGATCGGTTCACAAAATGATCACTAATTCAAGTGGTCAACCCATCTACAATGATATGGAATTCTGTTAAATACCACAAGAAATAGAATAAAATGTCAGTAGAAAGGAAGATCAAACATATTGTGACCAGTGTAAAGCAACTATCTTCAGAAAATTCTCTACTTGATCTACTCACTGATTCACTGTTTGTTTATCACAATGATGCAGAAAGGTTTTATTAGAAAATATCTATTGTTTCTTTTTCTGATTTTATACTGGTGTCTTCATAATGTTATAAATATTGTTATTGTAAATATGTCCTTTGATATAAAAAACAAAAAAAACAATTCCTTTGCTGAAAATTCAGTCAAATAATCTATGATTGCTTATTTGTAGATTACTATTTGCCTTTTATTTTGCTGAAGATTTTGTTGAACATAATTAGGGGAATAATTTCAAAGATTGTTTTTGCTTCACCATTGACTCCTATTTGTTATGTTATTCTTTATCTGTACAATCATTCGTTCCTCTTAATTTGGTCTCAACATTATCTAATCAAACACTGGTCACCTGATATGTAGTTGTTTTTGGTTCTGGATTTAGGTTCAGTGAGAAAAGTAAAATAGCGTATCAATAAAATATTGAAAATATTGCGAAAATAACATGTTTCTCTTCATTAGGCTACTTGAAGGTTCTTATTTGGAAATTTCAAAAGCTCATTGTCATTGACATGATGATCATCTTTTTTTCCAACTGAAAGATTTTTCAAGCATTTTTTTCCTAAAGAATGAATTGAATAAGTTACCTGAAATTAAAGAATTTGGCAATATTTCAGAGTATATGAGTCATTTCTGAGAAAACTTTTTTCCAAAAACTTGAGTTTTCAAATTGAGATAAAATTTTACATTTCTTTTTTTTTTGTTTTTGTTTTTTTTTTGTTTTTTTTTCTTTTTTTAACTACCTTCATTATTGTTGTGTTTATTTAACATTTCAACTTACCCATTCTCCAAACTTATTCAGGCGAATTTTTCCAATCCTGGTTATTAGTCTTGTTCTGCTGCAATATGCATTCTTAGCACATTTTATATTTCATTCATTATTTATATAAATTATTCTTGCTTCTTCATCAAAACTTCATAGACAATTTTACTTGCTTTCTGACAATTAATGTACATAAATTATGTATATGTGTATGTTTATACATTATCTTGTGACTGGATTTAGAGTTTCTCTTTTCTACAATTTTAAATGGGCAATACAAAGAGTTTCAGATGGAAATCTTCTTGAAACAAAAAAACTCTTTTTTGAGAATTTCAAAAGAATAAACTTACAATTTAATGATTTATTTCATCTTAAAAATTAACTTTGTTTCAGATACTTTTTTGTTCTTTTCATTTCCTGCTTTATTCTCACATGTTCATCCTGACCTTCAAAAATCAAAGTAGATTTATTACCTTTAACCTGAAGACCTTAAGCTGATCATCAGACCTGAATTTGTTTCCAAGTAGAAATCTGGATGTTTTTATAATTTTAACTTGAATCAGCAATTGTTCAGAAAATGTTCAATGCAGCCAGCCCCTTTTTAAATATGCTGGAAGAAGAGACATTTTTCTTTGATGGATTTCCTAAGGTGATTAGCTTTTAATACAAAGGCAACTAATAACTGAATGATGGCTACTACAACTACTACTACTAGCAGCTGTCCATCATATCTGATGATGTCCAACTGATTTTTTCCTCCAGTTTTTTTAATATTTTTGGACAGATATTGCCAACTGACTAAAAGGATGTTTATGAAGCACAGGTTTCTTTTGATGATGTCCTTCTGCCTGAGTTTTAGTCTCCCTGTTTTACATGACCCTTAAAGTTGAGAGTACAAGATCTACTTCTGCACTCTGCTGTCCTCAAGTTTGTTCAAGTGGCCAGCCCATCTTAGGTTGAATTGAGTGACTATCTCATACATGCCAAGGAGTTTAGATTTCTCCAGAATTTATTTGGGAAATACTGCTACCACTTGACATTTAGTATTTAGTGCCAGTAACACATCATATACACATGAAGTCTTTGGGCAATTGCTTTGTGTACCATCAAAAATTCTCTATCACAGATGAAGTTTGAGAGAAAATATTACAGTAAACTGTGCATATAGTGTTTATGGACAGCTCTTTGATGAGTCCGACTTACTTGCTCAGCCAACAAAAAGCCTTAAAAGCATTTGATGTTTGTGCATCTAGTTTTGCAGCAAGTCTATTGTCAGGGAATGAGGAGCCGAGATATTTGATTTTGTTTACTTGAGTTAGTACCTGGGTCACTATCTGTATGTCTTAACCAATGTCAAGTGATTCCAGAAACGGTTGGTTCATAACCTTGGTTTTCTTGAAGTTAATTTTCAGCCCAAATGCCCTTGCAGATTTTAAGAAATAGATGATTATTTCCTGTGCATCTTGGTGATGTTGTGCCATGAGGACAGTGTCATCAGCAAACATGAGCTTGTGTAGTAGAATATTTTTGGTCTTTCTTGATGACTTAAACTGACTGGCATTGAACAGTTTTGCCCTTAGTCTACTCTGTATCCAAACTCTTTGGGTCGAATCAGTGATGACATCAGACAAGACCATAGAAAGAAAAACTAAGAACAGTGTTGGAGCCAAATTACACTCTTGTTTCACTCCATTGCCAACCTCATTTGGTTCTGAAAGTTCTCCTCTTCAGCTGAATGATGCCTTCATTCCTGTATGCAAAGCAGACGTAAGCTTGACAAAGGGGTCAGGGCATCCTAGTTTTTGTATGTAATATTACGGACGGGCACTGTCATCAATCAGTGAAGGTGTCATGAGACTAGCGTGTGTGGGCAGAATGACCTGCCAAGTTAGATGTGATTTTAAAATAATCACAGATGTATTATCACGTGTTTCACTAGTGACATCGAACATTCGAGGATCTTTGATTTATTCCCCAAAATCTCTATTTAAGAAAACAAGTAATGAGATTTTGGCAGAGTTGAAGGCAGTTGTCAAAACGGGTATGTTAAAGGTTCTGGAAGCCCTGACCCATCCTACCCCAGTCTGCTACAACCTATCTGCTGTGATAGGTGTGTGTCAAACAGCCAGCTCTCACCCACACCTTGTCACCACCAAGAGGAAGGGAGAAGAAGGACGCAGTTAAAATGAACTTTTCGAGTTGTAGCGATCATAGCTGAATAAAAACGACTGCTATATTTTCTTCCCTTACCTTCGAGTTTGAGTATTTCTTTTTCTGTGGACTTCTTTCTTTACAGCACAAAACGTTAGTCCTATGGTACATGTAGGACATTCCATAGTGCTTCTCTATTTCCAATTTTGAGGCTTTTGTAAAGTGGAAAAATATTAAGTAACAGGGCATATTTTAGAGAGTCTTACTCGTTTCATCCCAGTCTGGGCATTTACACATCCAGTGGAGGGTTGGCCTTTGTTCAATGTTGTCAACCACATGTTGTTCCACTATTGTCAGTCCTTTGAGCCATGTGACAAAGTGATCCTTCTACCTTGCAAGAAGCTTGTCATTATCTGTGATTATTGTGTTGTTGTTGAGAGCTAGCAGTGGTTCACTTTTGACCCTCACACAGCTCTCTTGCTTTGGTAAAAACATTTGAGGTCATTAAAGTCTGCAAATATCTGGAGTTCAGTCAGTTTGTCAGCCACCATTTATTTTTGAGTTCTCTGTATTTCTGTCAGAGAAGTTGACAGCATGTTCTATATCTGGTCTTAGTAGACTTGCTGAGCATGTTATTCCTGTTTAGGTTCCTGTTGTTAATAATCTCTTCAGGCTTCCTTACTGCAGTGCCGAGTTTTGCTTTGAATACCTTGTACACAATTAATTTGAAGGTCTTCTACTTTCTTCTACTGTGCTCGCTCAAATTTCAGCTAGCCTGTCATTTAGTGAGACCTGCAGGTCATCTCTGACTGTTGATCTTGATTGGATTAGTTGCAAGCTTCCTGATTGGCCTTTTGTCTTTACTCATTCTTTTCATCACTTGTAGCTTGGTAGTGGACTTGATCATAACATAGTCTGTGTACTACAGTGGGCTCTTCTCATCATTCTTGTGTTTAGAAAGTCAGGTAGATCATAATGTTTCATAATATAGTTGATGAGGTGCCAGTGTTTGGATCTTGTATGCATCCTGGAGTTCTTGTGGATTTCTTTGTTTTTGAAATAGGTATTGGTAATAACCAGCTAGTATTGTGACGCGAAATTGACTATAATCCCAAAACGGGACTTTATTTTTGCACGTGTGAAGACGGGGCAGGTTGGCACTTGATCCCCTATGGAATAAGTCCTGTTCAGAGTTCTTCTCTCAGGCAGATAAGAACTGGCATATTCCGTGAGGGAATAATTTAGGACCAGACTGACCGCCGCTGGCAAGGGGTTCCAAATTTCACACTATCACACACCCACCAGGCAGCTTTCTTCCTTCCCCGAGATAATGGAAGATAATGAGCCTATAGGTTTTAGTCGTAATAATATTAATATTGTTGCAGTCGGCAACTCCGGTTTCCCGTATGATGCTTTAGGAATTAATAGGACAATTCTAAGCAAGATAACATAAGGCGAATGGAAGCTGGAAAGAAAGCATGAAATAACAACATAGACCACATGGTAAAATGAAAATACATAGGTTCTTTACTACGGTTATATATACACGTTCAGAGTGTCAAAAATATATAATTAGACAGTCCACGAATATTAACGTCTTTTCCTGGCTTTTATCCTTCTTCAAATTGAGAGAGAGAGAGTGGTAAACGAAATTTGGGTGTAAAGGAAAAATGTCCCAAAGTTACTTATCTTTTTCTCGACGGGGTTCCACTGGAGAATTTTCTTCTTTCACGGGCTACTAGACTTTGTTCTGTTTTTAGTACTGGCTTGAGGGACTCCGGTCTCTCATGTCTCAGTTAATCTTTTTGTCTCCAGCCCGGAGTAAAATGGCTATGGTCCGTCTGCCACGAGCCTTGCTCAAAAACTGACTTCTTACTCCTTTACTTCCGCTGAGGGGAAGGGAACCCCACTTCCGTTTGGGGTCCCCGCCAATCATTTGGCTTCTCTCTCTTTCCCCTTCCGATGTCCGGCGACCTGAGTTCACTAAGTGTGAACATCTGGTCTATCTCCTCTGTGACCCACATTCTCTCCTAACGGTCACTTTTTGACTGCTAGATAGTGTTAGTTCAACGGGGGGATAGTATCAGTCTTACCTCTTCGTCTCCGTGAGCTATCACGTGACAGTATTCTGTGCAGATGTATAGCAGCAAATTTCACTTGGCATTGTCCTTCCCTGTTCTAGACTTAACAATAACCTTCAGCCAGGTAAAATGTGATTAGCCATCTTGTGTGTTAATTCCCCAAGAAGGACAATTATGTCTGCACTCATGATAGCATGAAGTATCTGGTTGAGCTTGTCATAGAAACTGTTTGTTTTTCATGGATTGTTAATCATAGTCAGGGCATAAATGGCAATCAGAATACAATATCTAGTGTAGACTAATGGAAAGCTCAGAGTTATTAGTCTGTCACTTACCAAATTGGGATCCTTAGACATACTTGGCAGAAGACTATTCTTGACTGCAAAAGCCCCACCAAATTCTCTTCTGTCTGTTAAAGTTTTCCTGTAGAAGGTGAAGCATGCCTTCCCTCTGATGCTGCCAATTTTAACAAATCTGACCTCACTCAGAGCCATAACATCAATGTCGTGTTTTTGGAGCTCAGGTATTATGGCTCTTCTCCTTTCACATCTGTTTAAGTTGGGTTTATCCAACATTGTACTTATATTCCTTGGTTGCTGGGTTGAGGTTGTACATTTGTTGGACCTTTTTATCCTGGGTGACATGCTCCCAATATGAGTATTTTTGCTTGTTGGAGTACGTTTTGCAGGGGAAGCAGGCAAGGTTCTGCTAATTGCTTTTTGGCCTTCTTCTCCTCTGAGAAGGTGCCTAGCTGGTAAGGATGGTTCAAATTCAGTATCACAGTAGTTGTTGTATACTCATAATGTGTGAATATACATCAATAATAATAATAGTACAAATAGAGGCGGACTCTTTCATTTCAGATCTGAACAGGTTTATTAATTTCTGGCTTCAGTCCATGGTGACATGAGGAGAGAGACACAATTCTTAAAAGCCTATGCTAACCCCACCCCAACGCACAGCACATCTTGTGATGCTTAAGATCTCAATTCATCTCTGCTGGTTGAGATCCGAAAAACTCAACCGCGCGCCTCAACAGTAGAAAACCATCTCTTTTGGACATGACATCATCCACACTCCAGCCCCATTTCCTGTCTGGGGGTTTATTATGACAAATGGTGATTGTCATATCCTTTGTGAGTGGGTGTAAGACTGAAGGTTTGTCCTCCCTTAAATGTAAGACCTAGATGTTCATTGACTCAGAAAAGGCTTAATCTACCTTTGGGATTATCTTCCTAGGGAATTGTGTCTCTCTCCCGAGGAGCCCTATTTATTGGAAGGTACATATATATGTGCATACATATATATATGCAACTAAAATAACAGTAATAATAAAGAGTGTCTTCATCATACAGTGATGATAAAAAACCAGCAATAATAAAATGATGTAAAACTAGTAATGAAATAATATTGGTGTTAGTCAAGCTATTTTCACAGGCCAATTTCTCATATAGAAATCTTCATTTAGTATTATTCTCTTTTGACAAGTAATGTGCATGTTATAAAGTCATAGTTGACAAGCTGTTTGAACATTAAAAAGTTCATTTTATAAATATAACCACAATTCAATATTTGATGTTAAAAATGAAAGCAATAATGATGATGAAAAATAAATTCAAAATTATTTTTGGTATATTGATTAATGTGAAGAAATTACCAATGCTCTTAATAATTATAAGTTTGATTTTTATAAGAAGATATGTCAACTTATTTACTATTCTCTGATGATATTTATTATTTGCATTTGAGAGAGTAAAGAATCTTTTATGTGAGAATTCAGACTTTTTTTTCTCATTGTATTTTATCAGTTCACAAGCTGATTTTTGTTATTTTCCCTTAAAATTTTTTAAAATTTTTATAAATGTTGAAAAGATTTGATCAATATAATCTTGAAATGATTTGCGTATTTGATCAATGTTCAACATGATGACAATCATTCTCTTAATCAAACTGGGGGAAAAAGTGAAAAACCAAAAATAGATTCTAAACATTTGTAATGCTCCAATTTATTATTTTGATAATTTTCACTTTTCTATTTCAATCTTTTTATAATGATTTTGAAATAAAAGTCACCCTTTTTAAATAAACATCAATTAAACATCAAATTTGGACAGTTTGTAGAGGAAGAACTTGATGCAGAACAAAAAAAATAAAAGCAGAAAAGCTGCAGACCTTGATGAAATACCTCCTGAATTATGGAAGACAAGGAAATTTTATGACATACCGCTTTGATTATGCAATACTGTCTGTAGAGAAAACACGATAGAGAAATGGATGAAAGACTGCATCTAACCCTAAACCTTTCCCATAGAAAGGCTTCCTTGAAGTCATTAAGAACTATTGAGGCATAACTCCTGCTACTATAGCTGCTAAGGTTTATAATTTTCTGCTTCTCAATCGTATCTGGCCTAAAATTGAGAAAAATCTTAGGAAAAATCAGAACGACTTTTGGGGAAATCAGTCCTCTGCATCATAGATTCTGACTGTCGAATCATTGAAGGAGTACGTGCCAAAAATCTTGAGGCAACACTATACTACTAGCATAAGGTTTTCTCAAAGGAACTATTACTGCTATCATGACACTTTACAAAAACAAAAAAGCAATGGTTCTCTCACTCGATGGAGAAATCAACTTCTTTGACATTGTCACTGAAGTTTTACAAAGCGATATATAACCCCACCCCCATATCTATTTATAATCTGCCTTGATGATGTAATACGAATATCAATAGAGAAAATGGTTTCACATTAAAAAAGGCAAGAAGTAGACAATAACCTACAAAAACTATGACAGATGCAGACTTTCCTGATGATCTAGTACTTCTTGCAAATACAACTACCCAAGCTGAATCCCTGCTGCATTGTCTGGAGGGAGCAGCAAGAGATATTAGCCTCTGTGTGACGGCAAATATAACAGTGTTCATGTATTTTAAATAAGATAGAACCACCTCCACTTTTAGTGGCAAGCCTCTATGATTAGTAGACCAGTTTACATACCTTGGCAACAACATCTCATCTACTGAAAGTGATATCAATATATACATAGGGAAGGTATGAACTGCTATTGACAAGTTGTCAATCCTATGGAAATCTACTTTCTAATAAAACAAAATGGGAATTCTTCCAATCTCTGGCCATGTTTGTACTACTGTATAATTGTTCCACCTGAATTCTATTAAAACTCATTGAGAAAAAGCTAAATCAGAACTATACAAGAGTGCTACATGCTATTTTGGACATATCCTGGAAGCACCACCCATGTAAACACCTGCTATATGGCCACTTGCCTCCCATCTCTCAAACCATTCAAATAAGACAAACAAGACATTCTGGGCACTGCTCGAGAAGTAAGGACAAACTCATAAGCGACGTTTTCCTATGGACTCCTATGCATGAATGTGGCAGTGTTAGCCAACCAGTAAAGATTTAGATATATCAACTCAGTGTAGACACCGGATACAGTTTGGAGGACCCACCAGGAATTTTGGATGATAGGAACAGATGTCAAGAGAGAATCAAGGGATTCCATGCTATCAGTATGGTTTAATGATGACAATTTGAATGGCTCTGATTGCTGGATTTTAAGTTTGATAAATTTCAAGAAAATGGAATCCATTTCATAAAACCATCCCAGAAAATAACATTTAGGACTACTTAGAAAGCATTACAAACAAAAATTGTTTTTATCGTAAACTGAATGTCAGAAATGGAAACCATTTTTTAAAATCATCTTTGTAGAAAGCCACTAAGAAAATGTTAAGCATTCTTTCTTTTTTTCTTGATTACAATTCCTTATTTCTTTTCCTTTTTTCCTTCCTTTTTCTGAACTTCTTCATTCTTTCTTTTACTTCTTTCTTTGAATCTTTTTTACATTGCAGCTTCTTTTCTTCATGCAATTTGTTCTTCCTCTCATCGAGCATTCTAAATTTTTTCTCTCCTTCCTTGATCTCTTCTTTTTTCTTCTTCTCTTAGATTCCTCCTTCTAATTAAAAACAACTTCCCCACTCATGAACTAAAGTTGAAATTAGACAAACACAATGTAAATCCTTTGAGCCTCAATTTAAAACAAATCCACAAATTCAAATCAAAACAAAAGTATTTTGAAATATTTTTTATAAAATATCCACTTGAATTGTTAGTAAGGATCTTTGGTATGAAGGATTTTTATTTTGATTTTAATGAAATTAAGTGTCATAGGTAAATTTAGCCGAGAATTTTCAAGAATTGTTTATGAAGTTCAAGTTGAGAATAAGAATGTTAGTTTTGACTATTTTCCATTGACTTTTTGTCATAAAATGTAATAAAGAAAGGTCTAAAATAGGAGCATATTTGACAACCAAATTCTATAGATGGGGTGTCCTCGTGGTGTAATGGTTAAAGCGATGGACTGCGGAATCGTAGTACGCGAGTTCATACTCAAGTCGCGCTATTATGTTCACTTTTGGGCAAATACCCTTGGGAAAGGTATGAACCCCCTTATCCTCCCAGCTATGGGTTAAATAGTACCACTACTGTTCTTCTAGGAGAATGGCTTTGGCATTAAATAACCTAAAAAGAGTTAATATGCCATTAAAAAAAGAAAGAAAGAAAGAAAGAAACCAAATTCTATAGAAAAAATTTTCTGACTCCTCAATGAAACATTGTTATTAACTTTTTTGTGATTAGATATGGATATTTTTTTTTTAATTTAAAAAATTGTTATAATTCATCTAAGTCTTTTATTCACATTTATGAATCTAAGACATTGATTCTGTAAAAATTGATTCCATTGTTGTCATTATCAAAATTATAGGGATCATTAGTAGCTAGGCAGACTCTTAAATGATAAATTCCATATAAGGAAAACTGACATACCTGAGTTTCTAATATGCAGCATTTTGTTATTCAGTGTGAATAGTTTTTGATTTTTCTCACAGTTACAGTTAGAGAAACTAAGCAGATCAATTTGAGGATATAATTTCCTTTTTTGAGAGAGAGAGAGAGAGAGAGAGAGAGAGAGAGAAATATCAAATTTTAATTCACCTAAAACTAAAAAATATTCAGCTAGTTACTTTTCCTAAAGAAATGGTTGTCATCCCATAAAATGCATTGGCTGGTGTCCAGACAAATAAAGCACAAAAAGCAGTCTATGATTGTCTTGTTGGAATCACTTGAAGGCTGGTATATGAAATATTTTGTGATAATCAAATTGGTGTTATTGGAAGTTTTAGATGAAAACATGAAATGATTAGAAAAATCTTTGGGAAAATTAAAGTTTTCGACTTAAGTTTTGCGAATCTGCATTACTTATGCTATTTTTCATTAGTTATGTCTCTTGCTAAAAAAACTTATTGAAGTTATACAGAATTGTACTTCATCATCAAGATGCCTTAACAGCATAGATTCCCTTGACTATTTCTTGCCATTCATCCCTATTAGCCTCTAGACGGCATCCAGTATCTAGATAGAGCTGATGAATGTAAGTTTTTGCTAATCAGCCAAAATTGTTGTGTCTATGTGTAAGAATTCATTGGAGAATGCCACTTATAAATTTGTCTCTACTTCTCTTGCAGGGCTCAGCATGTCTTGCTTATCTTGGATGGTTTGTGAGATGGGAGCTGAGTAGTCATACAGTCGCTTTTTTTGTAAGATGCTGCTTCCAGGATATGTTTAAAACAGCATGCAGTATCCTTGTGGAGTTCCTATCTAGCTTTTTCTTCAAGTGTTTCATTAAAGTCCAAGTGGTGCAACCTTATAAGTTGACTTTCTTTTCTTTTTTAGAAAAGAAACTGATTTATTAGTAGTGAATAAATTTTGATTGATAAATATCCATCATACTCTTTTTTAGTTTTGAATGATCAAAATAAAATCATGCCTCTTATTTTGAGTTCTTCTTTGTCACTGCTAAGGTCATATTCATTGACCAACTACTGGGAAACAAACACATTTTCAAAGCTTGCAGGATAAGAACTTTTAGCTTTTGCACTTGAATGAAAGTTAATTTGACCATTCCACCAGCATTTGTTTAAAAATACAGCAATTTACAAATGTAGATGAATAGTTGTAAACCAGCAGATATTGATGGCTTATCAAAAAACACATCCATTACAGACTGAATGATAATTTTTAAACATAAGAATAAATTTATTATTAAGTAACAGATGATCCAAAGATTATTTAAAAAGTAGGTTCATCCTTATTCAGTGAATTTTGATAGATATTTGTCTTATTAAACACTCAACAAGCATCAGATACATTGGAAGTCAAATACAGTTTAAATTTTTGTCTTTGTTATGTAGTTATCTAACTTGTCTGTTACAACCAAGATACAACACAAGGTCAATTTTTAAGCAGAGTTTTAAGAGATTTTAATTTAGAGTTTTCCTTCTCTTAGGCTGTCATATCAAGTTAAAGAGCCCATTCTGCCCTACTATTTACCCATAGCTGAGGAGAGAATAGTTAGATGAATACCTTGTGCAAGGCCATGAACATTATGTGACATCCATAGATGTAATAAAGAAAATGATTTCACATTGAAAAAAGCAAAAAGCACATGCTATCCTGCAAAAACTAAGACAAATGCATACTATACAGGTGACCTGGTGCTTCTCACAAATACATAGGCTAACAATCATTAAGAAATCTAATCTATCTGATATAAACAAAAGAGAATTACTTCCAAGCTGTAGCTGTATCCATACTATTATATGGATGCAACATAGGAAAACTAACAAAATGCATTGAGAAAAAGCTTGATAGGAACTACAAAAAAAGGCTGTGTGAAAGTAACACCCTACAAAACAGCAGCTATACAGCCATCTGCTTCCCATCTCACAAACAATTCAATGAAATTGAGCAAGATATGCAGGGCACTGCTGGAGAAACAAGGATGATCCCATGAGTGACATTTTTCTATGGACTCTTGAATATGGATATGCTAGTGTTGACTGACCAGCAAAGACTATTTACATCAGCTCTGTACAGATACAGAATGCAACTTAGAAGACCTGCATGGATGAGAGGGATGGATGGTGAGAGAGACAATTAGGGAACTCTGTGTTATCAGTGCAACTTGAGTGATGAATTGCTAGCTTCCTCATCCAGGATTTGAACTATTGTCACTAGGTCTATTATTGGGTATGATTTTTTATCGAATTGGAAAATTGTTTTAGTACTGATAGTCCCAAATGTTGTGATTATAAAATACTTTAGTTTTTGTATAACATTAGTTGTTTCCTTAGATTCTTTTCTGTTTTTGACCTATTTAATAAAAATACTATTTTGTACTCGTTAAATTATTTTAAATTCTGGTTACTGATGTCAGATATCTTTTATCCACCAAGAACTTGTTAAATTATTTTTCTTTTAAGCCTCTTTTCTATTAACTAGAGGACATTTTGAATGGAATAAAAGATCTCAAGTTATACAAGATTTGAATCATTAAAATCTCCTCTCTGAAAATTTTCCTTCAATCTGATAAACCTTTGAGATGGAAAAAACAAGGAATGTTAAAGAGTGGTGGTGGGAGATGTTGTCAAATATCTTTTGATAATCAATTAGTGTTACTGGCAATTCTAATTGTCAAATTGAAGGAGGAAGCAAGCTTGTCCTTGGTGGGGTGGCTCTCTACTCCAATGAAGGTACAGTTATATCCTGCAATGAAAACAGTTTATTATCTGAAATGAAAATTGTTCTATTCATTTTATGAATGTATATGCATGTGTGCACTGGTAGCAGTTCTTCTTTGATTCATTTTTAATCAAAAGATATTTTAATCTTTGGTAAACTGTCATTTTTGTGAACAATGTATCCACTTGTTTCTAGCTAGCAGCAACAGCAGTAGTAGTAATAGTAGTAGCAGCAACAGATAGCTTGTGGGAATTCCTTCCTTTTACTCCAATTCCAGGTACTGTTAAGATGACATTTTTCTTCTTTTTTTTCTGACATTCTTTTGCCCCAAATCCCATTCCACCATAAAGAAGGAAGCAACATTACACAGACCTTTTTCTCTTGTAATTAATAGTGATTATCATTTATTCAAGTCTCATGGCTACTATAAAAAAAATATTACTGTAATTTGTTATATAAAATGTGCATCCCTAACTTTTGGCAATGAAATTCTGAAAAAAAGTTCTCTTGTGTATAATACACATACACTTTTGGGAATTTTTAGCAGCTGAATTTATATGTTTGTTCAACTTTTTATCTGGTTTGTATCAATTAAAAAAGAAATTTATGTAGGTTATATAAGATTTTAAAAGGCAAAGATCACGTTCATATAAAAATGTTAAAAACTTTCCGTAAAAATAATTTCACAATGGAAGAAACACATTATAAACAAATACAAATTCCAGTGGCTATTTTTCTGTAACAGCATAAACCAAAGTATTTGTCACACATTTGTTAGTTTGGACTAAAGATATAACTTAGTTTCAGTCATGCTGTCCCAAATGTAGTGATGCATGTGGCGAAAAAAAAATTTAATATTTGATTCTTGTGTATATTACATACCATAACATTTTTTGTTTAATTTATGACTTAAATAATTGTTGTTTGAATCATAGCATTTCAGGTATTGATTTTTTAAAAATATTTCTATTGTGGTCAGATATCAAATTAAGTCGCAATTGTATTCATCATAATAAGTATTGAGGATTTATTTTATATTCATGATAATTTTTGAAGATTGTCAGTTTCAAAATACCTATGAGAAAAGCAGCACCTGAACATTGTGATAGAAACAGCAAAGATAGGGATAATAATCTCATTCATGAAATTGTATATAATCATGTTTCTTTTTAAATTTTTTCTTTATTAAAATGAATTTTTATCAGTATGTATCTACTAACCCTCAAGACAAGCAGGATGTGACATAAGTTCAGTTTTTTTGAAGTGGAGTTTAACAGATTTGAATTCAAAGTTTTTTTTTTAGACCAGTTATAATACCATGGTTAAAGAGTTCAGTCAATCCTACTATTTGCCCATTGCTGAAAGAAGAATAGATCCAAAGCTGTTAGTGCTATGTGAAATGCAAACAGGCTTTTCTGGAATTTAAACTCAGGTCAATGTGTATATTTCTTACAACAATAACCATTACAATTTTTGAATGGTATCAATATTTTCTCTGGGAATTTATATTTTGTGGAAGAATCTGCATTGATATTTAGAAAAAGGGATAAAATCAACCAAGAAATCGCTCGTCTGAGAACATCCAAGGGTGTTTCTGTGTTATGTCAGCCTCTGATTTTTTTGGGTTTTTTTTATCTTTTTTTTTTTCAGCATAATGTTACTGAATCATAAATGATGAATTTGCTTAGAAATGTTTAACTGAGGACTGAGTTGTTTGGTTATTGGTTGTTTGCCTAGATAGGCAGATTTTGCTATTTCAAACATGATGAGTGACATGCTATTATTTTCCAAAAGAAGATACCAAGAAACCATGTATTAAATCAATCATAGAAAAAAAAGTTGTTCTGATTTTAGTGAGCCTGACTGTTGATAATTCTAATAGAATTAATCATTCTACCAATTGCACATGTTCCAAAAGTGATTTTTTTTTACATTTGCAAACTGAAAAAGAAACAATCCTTTCTAACCTAATTCTGCTATTGTTAAATGAATAATTAGCTTACATTGACTTTTTTTTTAGTTGTCTAACTATTTGCTTACTTTCAATACATTTTATCTTTTTCAATCTGGCTTAAAACCTGTCTCTTTTGGCAACAGAACAGCTCCTCTCCTCAACCTGTTTTGGCTCAAGAAGAAGAAGAGACATTGAAATAGTTTAAATCTGGGAATTAGTGCAAAGCTATGAACTAACTTCAATTAATCTAAAATTGGTTTGGTATAAAAATCTTATTGAGACTTTTTGATTGTTAATGGGATTTTTTTTATTATTTGCTTGGATAAATTACATGTCTTTAAATGTTCAATTTATTCTCATCTAAAATGTGAGATAACTCAAATCAATGATTTTTGTTATATACCTCAATTTACAAATTTAACTGATTTCATCTGTTGAAATAATTTACGAAGCAACTCAAACTTTAAAATCTGAGGATGGATCTTAATGAAAAGAAAAAAAAACGTTAGATAATGTTTGTAGTTTAAATATAAAAAGTTATAGGTTTTGAATGGTAATGTTAATCCAATTTCTCATCCAAAATGCTGGATACCAAAAGTCTTCAAAGAATGCTTGCTACTTTCTCTCTGTGTGTCAATTTCTGCCCTTGTACATCTGGGCACCTGAACCAAATCACATGTCCCAAAGGAAAGTAAAAAGGAGAAAAGAGAAACTGAATGTCAGCGGAAATTTTATATGTATTAGACCATGTATTATATGTATTAGGATTGTGAGCATTAACAGAGTAACAATACATATAAAAGATTAAGAAAAAAAGACAGTCATGTTTTTTTTTTCAACCAAGAAAGGCAAATGCGAACATAGAGAGAGAAATTATGTTGTTTTTTTTCCCAAGCCATTTTCAGACTACAAGCTATTCCTGCATTAAAATTGATACAGTAGCTAGAGAAATGGTAAGTTCATGCAATTGTGGAGGAGATCTAGTTGAATGACAAAAAAGCTGAAGGTGGTATCTAAACTTCAGAAGATCCCTGATCTTGCAAGCTTTCTTCTGCTTTTTTTTAGAGGGTGATGCACTTGCCGTCTATTTTGAGATGAGTGAGAATGAACTACAGGATATGGAAAAGAGAGAGTTGAGGTTAAAGAAGGCATTTACAGAAGGACCCTTTGAAGTCTTTGGAAACTCATATTGGTCAAATGGACCAGAGAGTCAGTTGAGATAAATGCCAATGACATTAAGAGGTTGGTAGGATTGGCAGGATGTCTGGGAAGAGGCTAGAGCAAATGGTGAAAATAGCTTTCATGACGTGCTTCCCAGGTAATTTATTGGTTACACTGCAACAATTAGTCAGTGTAGAGAAAATGAAGATTACTGAGCTTGTACCAACTGCAAGGGTATTATCAAGAAAACAAAATCAAGATCCTGGAATGATAGGATTGGTTGCACATAGTGTGAAGGACCAAGAGACAAACAGTCAATGGGGTCATCATTCACTATCTAATGCTATAGATGTCGGGGATCATACCAAATCAGAAACTGCAAGAAGCCATGTAAGATTAAAGTCCTGTGCTATAATTGCAAGAAGTTTGGGCACATAGCAAGATATTGTCCTTAGAGTCAAAGAAACATACGAGGGAGAGCTTTTGCACCAGCAGCTGCCCCTTAACAGAATGAAGATACAGTACAGATCTCTTCCAATTATAGAAGTATTTGTGGATGGCATGAGAACAGTGTCTCTTGTTGATACTAGCTGCACTACTAATTTACTCAGTCCCAAGCTAACTCATGGAACCCTGTAAAAGCAGTTGACAGAACAGAGGTAAAGTGTAGAGGAACCCAACGGTTAAAGCTAAAGTTATGTGGAATAAAGTTAAGAACAGAGGTAATTATCATTGATTGCATCATCAATGGGATAGACATTGTTGTAGGAATGGACGTGATTAGTAAACTTGGAGGTTTGGCTGTCAAAAATGATGAGGTTAAGTTTGGAGAGATATACTGTGTGGCAGTTGCTTGAGAGCCAAACAGGAGCAGAATTAATAACAAAGACTTCAAAGCCAAGTTTGACGGCAAGAAATGGACTGTAGTATGGTACTGGAAAGAGGAGCTTCTTGTGTTAGAAAATAAAATGGAATAGTACAGGAATTGCCTGGAGAAAATAGAAAGAGTGAAAAGATGGACTGAAGAGGGTATTCTCTTACCATGGACAGGTGAAGGTGGTAGTCCAGGCGACAAAGAGGAAGGTCAGGTCAGTATTGGACTTTTTCAAATTGAACAAGTATGTGGAGTGTCATACAGGAAACAACATAATTGATGTGTGTGATGAGATGAGAAAATGGAAACAGTTGACTGGAGGAACTGCAATAGTGGACCTTAAATCAGCCTACCTGTAGTTACTTATTGCAAAGAAACTATGGCTGTACCAACTAGTGCACTATAAAGGAAGAATTTACTCTCTGACTCAGTTATGGTTTAGACTTATTGTTTTTCTAAAAATATGGTGGCAGTCCTGAAAACTATGCTGGCAAGGGGTCAGAAAATGAAAAGAGCCATTGTTTCATATATAGATGACCTTTTAATAGCTGTGACAAAGATATCAACGATGGAAGTAATGAATCCTCTTAAATAATTTGGACTGAAAGCAAAGCCACCAGAATCTTTGGAAGGAAGAGCTTCACTGGGTCTCAAGCTGAAGGAAGAAAAAAGAGGTTGAACTGGTGTTCAGAAAGGGTAATGAGTTTCTGTAAATGACAGGAAGGATAAGCATGCAAGAATTGTTCTCAATGTACAATAAATTGGTGGGCTACTATCTCATTGCCAGGTTACTGTGACTGGCATGCAGCTACATGAAAAGAAGATCTAGTAGAATGGTCTGGGAGGAGGAATTTGATGAGAAGATTGTCACTGTGATGCAGGAGATTTTAGCTGAGGTCAAGGAAGAGGACCCAATCACTGGGACATGGCACATCCCTGAAACGACAACAGAAGAGGTGTGATGCGATGCTAGTAGCATTGCAACAAGTGTAGTCATGGAGATTGTTGGTTTGGTAATGGAAGTTGGAGCACAGCTAAGAATAAAGGACAACCATTAATATGGCCGAATTAGATGCTGTATTAAAAGGAATTAATCTGGCTTTAAAGTGGGGCTTTAGAGAGGTAGACATAAGGACTGATTCTGCCACAGTACTAAGCTGGGTAAACTCTACTATTGAGAAGAGTGGAAGAATACATATGAAAGGCACTGGAAAAATGATAGTACAGTGGAGGTTAGGAATACTAAAAAGGTGATATTTGATTTGTGATTGAAAGTTTGGTGTTTATGCCTTCAGAAAAGAATAAACCAGATGTAGAAAAAAATGGTTGGATATCAGGAAGAAGGAAAAAGTCCCAGTATGCAATTTAGAGATCAGAGAATTAAAGAAGTTGTGCAGGATGCACCATGTGGAAGTGGATAGAACTTTTTATTTAGTGGGAAAAGTTGATCCTCTTGAAAAATGAAGGAAGTCCAAAGTATGGTCAAGACCTGCATCAAATGTCAATCAAGTGACCCTGTCCTGAGCATGCATGAACTTGGGAAAATTGAAATTACAAATAATTGGATGAGGTTAACTATCAGTATTATGCACTATTATTAGCTGTGGGCCTGGGCAGCTGGCAGTATGGAAAGAATTGCTAGCAGAAGTAGCAGCTGTAGTTACTGAAGAACTGAAAAAGGTGTTTCTTGAATGAGGTCCAGTAGTGGAAGTGATTATTGACGATAATATAGTTTTCTGCTCAGAATTCCTCCAAGCAGTGGTCAAAAGGTGGAGAATAAGAAGACCCTCTTGGGCAGCCAACAGGCCAGTGGGGGAAATCAAATTGTAAAATGGCACCAACAGACTATGAAAGCAATAGCCGTAAGAGGAGGGATCTTACCTGTAGAATCAACTTTTTGGTACAACATGACATCCAAAGTTGGACAAAGAGAAGAGTCAGTGTCACAAAGGTCTATTTTTACTTATCAGTGGAGGTACCTGCAAAATAAATCCCCAGATATCAATGAGAAGGAAGCTGCCCAAAATACAGATTGATGGAGAGGAAATCACCAAACAGACAACATACAATTTTTCTTACAAGCCAGAAAACAGTTTCTGTAAATACTGGCCTGAACATAAGACATCATGAAGGAAATTAGATCTTTTTTTTAAATTTCTGTTGACTTTTTTATAAGGGTTTAAAGAAATTTGAGAAACAATGTCTCCAGTGTGTTGAATGATCAAAGGAACATCTGGAATAACCTATACATTTCATGATTATCAGTCATTCTTTTCTTGGTTGGACTGAGAACTTTGCAGCACTGTTGAGTAGAATTAAAACGGTCGAAAGGATATTATGCAAAACTGTTAAAATCAGAAAAGTTAAGTTGTGAAAATACTGTTAATCCAATGGAGTAATCCCCCTTGAATACTCTTCCAATGGTGAGGCGGCTTCTAACCGGAAGTTGTGAGACCGTCATTATTGTAAATACAGTAGTTATTAGAGGAGGATGAATAAATATTCTCTCTCCATGTATTCGCTATTGTTGTGGTTTTATAATTAATACTCTGCTCTATTATTTTTAAATTAACATTGGTAGCAGAGTTAAATGGTATGATGGCTTTGAACTACATTTCCCCACCAGTTTTATTTACAGATAAATATAGCACATGGAAGAAGGAAATGCAAATTTGGGAAATGGCCACGTCTGTTTAGAAGGTAAAACAAGCTCTCATAGTGTTTCTTTCTCAGGAAGGGAAGGCCAGAGAAGCTGTTTTAGAGTTAGATATTGTGGCCGTTAATTTCGAAGATGGGATGGAAAAGGTGTATGAGAATCTTGACACACTTTTTTTTAGAAGACATAAACCAGTCCACCTTTTCGGCCAACGAAACTTTCAAAGTATATTGTAGATAACCTGACACATCAATAGAGGACTTTCTTATCAACTTTGGCCAACATGTCACCAAATTAAAAGACTTTAATATTCTTTTATCGGAGCCCATACTTGCCTTTAGAGCATTAAAGAGTGCTAATCTCACCCGGAAAATGAAAGGTTAGTCAAGGCTACTATTGGTGAGTTGACACTATCTTCCATGTCAGGACATTTACGGAAGATTATGCACAAACAGTCTTCTGACACTTTGTTTCCCAACACTCCACCAATCATGGTAAAGAATGAAGTAGATGTTATTGCCTATGCGGAAAATAACCAGACAGACCCCAGTGAGATATAACAGGATATAAGGTCGCTCTTTGGATTGATGTGATTCCCATTTTAATGGTCAGCTAAGGAAAAAAAAACATGGTAGAAGACAACACAACAACAATAACAAAACACGGCCCACTGACAAAAAAACAAAAATAAACCCACTAAGACCTGAAGCAACACCACTGGTCTTACAACTGCCCTTACATTGACAATACCAAAGATAAACATGAGGACGGCAAAAACAGGAGTTATCTTCCCCTGTCTAACATAGTAATGGTGAGTCAGCTCAAAAAACCAGGAAGAAAATGGTAACACCTTTTTGGGTTAAACACTTAGTTCTGCTGTTCAAGGTTGTGGTGCACCTGGTACCGTTTACAGGACAAAATGGTACAAAAGTTTTCTTGAAACGTTAACCGATGCACAAAGAAAAAAATTAATTGTTAAATAAGGAGTGAGAACCTTTAAATTCGGTGATGGAAATAAGCTGAACTCACTCTACTAGGTTACTCTACCATGTGTCATCACAGACATCGAAGTCAGTATCATCACTGATGTTGTAGACTCTGATATTCCACTTCTCTTGAGCAAAGACTCTATGAAAAGAGCTGGGACTTGTCTCAACTTTGAGAATAATAGCGTTATGATGTTTAAAAGAAAATTCCATTGGATGCACATCATCTGGACATTACCACATCCCTATCACCAAACCTTTACCGAACAAAAGTAAGTTCAAACTCATATTTTTCATTAAAGAAATCTCCTCTAAGAACAAGTTAGAAAAATTAAAACTGCAACAAAGTTACATAGACAATTTAGTCATCCTTGTAGTAAGAAATTATGTGATTTACTTAAAAATGCCGGAATAAGAGATCCTGAATTTATTAAGATTTTTCAAGTACTTCCAAATTCCTATGAAGTATTTATTTGCTACAAAAAGACTGAACCTAGGCCTATTGTTGGATTCACATTAGGATCATATTTTAATGAAAATATTGCCTTGAATATCAAAGAAATAAATGGCAATAAAGTACTTCACCTGACTGACCATGCAACTAGATATAGTGTTGATTCCTGGTAAAGAAAGTTCTGACATCTTCAATGCTATATCTAAATACTGAATAACATATTTTGGGACACCAGGATCTATCCTAACCAACAATAGTAGGAAATTCAATAACCAGTCATTTCAGGACATGGCACAGAATTTGAATATCACTGTGCGTACTACTCCTGCTGAAAGTCCATGGAATAATGGGTTAAAGGAACAACATAATGGGATATTGGGAGAAATGATAAAGAAGACTGTAAAGGACACACTTTATAGTTTTGAAATAGCACTAGCATGGGCTATAAGTGCCAAAAACACACTTCACAGTGTTCATGGATATAGTCCCAACCAACTTGTTATTGCTAGGAAACCCAACCGGCCCTCCTTTCTAAATAACAAACTCTCTGCATTAGAAGGTGTCTCTACCAGTGAAGTTGTTACCAGTAACCTCAATGCCATGCATGCAGCTAGAAAACAATTTATAAAGTGCAAGTCTTTGGAAAAATTAAGACGTGTACTTTGTCATCAAGTTAGAACTGGTATAATACAATCATACAAAAATGGTGATGTTGTCTTTTATAAGAGAAATCTTTGTGATAGATAGCTCGGTCCAGGAACTGTCATAGGGTGGGAGCATAAACAGATTCTTTTAAACATGGAGGCATATATGTAAGAGTGCACCAATGTTGTCTAGTGCCTCACCCAGAAATATATCAAAGTTCCTCTGAAACTGAATTAATAATTGAACCCACTACTTCACCAAGTGGGCCTAAAGAAACTTCAAACATCAATTTCTGAAGAGAACAATGTGGATGAAGAATTAGGGACCCCAAGTGATCATGTTGAACAACATCAAACTGTAAGAGATGGACCAACTAAACAAAACCCCATTTGAAAGATAATTGAGCTTCCTAAACCAGGACAAACAATTGAATGTAAGCTTGCCAATGATGATCATTCAAAATGGAAAATATTGAATGTCATAAGCAGGGCAGGCAAAGCCACTGGCAAAAACCAACATTTAATGAATGTGTTTTTGGAACAAGGCAAACCCTTTTGGCTAGACTTTGAACATGGAGTATTAAAATTGAATGTCTGATTTCACTTGAAATCAGACCAACAAGTGATGATGAACACACAATGATTTCCTCATCTGATCAGAACCTGGAAACAGCAAAATAAAGAAGAACTCTAAAGCTGGGTCAAAAATAAAGTTTACACTCAAGTACCTGACCAAGGCCAACGTAGGATATCTCCAAGATGAGTTTATACTTATAAAAATCTCAATGACAGAAAAGTCTGCAAAGCCAGATATGTGGTGAGAGGCTTTCAGGACAGGTGTATGGGCAATATAAGAAACAATTCTCTCACATGCTCTAAAGAAGGTCTATGTATAGCCTTGGCCATAATGGCATCTAACCATTGGATATGCAAGTCAATGGACATAAAAACAGAATTCTTGCTGAGCAAGGAGTTAGACTGATTAGTCTGTTTGGATCCACCTAAAGAAGCCAATGTGCCTCCAGGATATATTTGGAAGCTCTCCAAGTGTGTATACGGCTTAACTGATGCATTAAGATCCTGATACCTGACACTCCGGGAGGAATTATTAAAATCTGGAGCAGTAGTTTCAAAATATGATCTAACCATATTTACATGGTATTTTGGAAACAAACTGCATTGTATAATCACTACTCATGTCGATGATTTTTGCTTTGCAGGAAAATGTTGAATGCTTAAAACCGGCTAACAGGGCAGTAAAAAAAAAAAAAAGAAAAACCCAAATAGATATTTCAGATTTAGGAAATCTTGAGCAACTAAAAATTGTTGCCTATAGTGATTCTTCTTTTGGCAATTTGATTGATGGAGGTTCGCAAGGAGGCTATATACCTTTTGTGGTTGGAAACAATAACAAGTATATGCCCATTGCCTGGCAATCCAAGTATATTAGAAGAGTCATCAAAAGTACTCTTGCTGCAGAATCTTTAGCCATGGTTGACCTGGCAGAAGCCTGTGTTTTTCATAGAAAATTCTTATTATAGATACTGCAATTGAATGACAATAGTGATAACATCAAAATCTTCTGCAGAATATATGATACTCCACTGAAAAGTAAAAGAAAAAAGGGGAAGAACTGTTAATCCAATGCAGAATCCCTCTTGAATACTTTCCCAGTGGTGAGGCAGCTTCTAACCAGAAGTTGTGAGATCACCATTATTGTAAATACAGTAGTTGTTAGAGGAGGACGAGTAAATATTCTCTCTCCATATATCCGCTGTTGTCGTGGTTTCATGATATTGTGCTCTATTATTCTTTAATATATACCATTTCAGAACATTTACAGTATTTGCTTGTTATTTTGTGCATGTCTAAAAATACTTCAGAATCTGAGCATTGATCTGAGCTAGTCAATGCTTTTTATATATTATTTTATTTTATCAGACTTTTTTGTCAGCTCAGCATTTTTGTAAAAGACAGGAAATAATTGATTAGATAAGTGGGTATTTGAAACCACAATTCTATGAAAGATAGTTGTCAGAGTGAGGCTTATAACACAACTGTTAAATAACCAAATTATTTGTGTTAGAATTACAGAGTGGTCAGTAACCAAAACAGAAATTCTTGAAAGAACATGTAACCAAAACAGAAATGTAACCAAAACAGAAATTCTTGAAAGAACATAAAAAAATGGAATATTGCATTTAGCTTATATAAACAAAGCTGAAAGTCCACTTCTAATATGGAGATTTGATAATATGAAGTTCTCACATCAGTCTCTGAAGAGGCAAAGACGTAGATGGTTGTACTTATTTCTCACATCAATCTCTGAAGAGGCAAAGACATAGATGGTTGTACTTATTTCTCACATCAATCTCTGAAGTGGCAAAGACATAGATGGTTGTACTTATTCCTCTATGGTGCCTATTTCTAAGTCTAAATAAATCAAAAGATTACAATTTTCAAATTCTCTCTTTTAGATTAATGAAAGATCACCTATTACATCATTACCTTCTAAACTGTTGACCACTGTCACTGTTCTTACAAAAAACTACTTTTATCCCATGGAATTAAAGAGGAAGCCCTTTTTTTCAGAGATTTTAGCAGTTCAAAGCTTAAGATATTTTAAAGACTTCATTAAAGTCTGTGAAATTAGCTTTTCAAAGTTACCAAATATTATTTTTAAAGAACTCAGTGAAGAAGAAAAACATCAATTTATTGTAACAAGAGAAGGAATGATTTTGAAAAACAACTCTGCCACTTGAAATAGAATTGTAGCCTTTTGCAGATATCATTATTATAAGCTTTACTTCAAAGAAAACAAAACTTTTTTTATTATAGTCTTTCTTTCCATTTAAGCAACTGAAGCAAAGGTTTTAGTATTTAGATAAATAGACAATAGGGGAGTTATTTTTTTGCTATTTTCTTTTGTGTCAGCAATTTTTACATGCTAATTTTTGTGCTCTTTTATTCTATTTGACCTTAGAAGCCAAAAATTCACATAATATTGAGAATTCACACAACTATTCACCCCAAGATAGAGGAGCAGACTGGGTTCATTAGCTTTGGTGAACAAGTCTCAGAGAAGGATAATTTGTTTAAAAAATAGGAGCTGAAATTTCTAATTCATCTACTCAATATTATAGAATGATTGGCCGAGGGAGTTGCAATAGAAAAGATAAAACTTGTCAGTTCTTAATTTCTTTTCACATTGACAACGATCATCATTTCATCTTGTTCCATTCAATGTTTGAATTGTAGTTAATCTATCAAATGAGACCTTTAAGCGCCCAATCACCAATAATGTACATAAGCATTTTGTTCAGTTAAGTTTTATTTATTCTACTGTGAAAGAGGTTTATTCATCTTTGGATATACTTAGATGATTCTTGAAAAGTTAAATTTACTTTTGTTCATTTTGTTTACATTTTAATGGAAAGAAAATATCTTTTTAAATTCTCTTGAAACCAAAATATTCTAAATTAATTTTTGTTAGTTTTAGAAAAATCATAAATTTTTTTGTTGATTTTTAGACTAAAACAAAAAAGAGAAGAAAATTATAAAGGAGGAAAAATTAATGATTTGATCAAATTAATAATTGTATCTGGTGACATAAATGAAAATTAGATGAGTTTGGAACCACTTTTCTCTGATGATGGTAATCATCAGTTCCAATTAAACTCAAAAATAACCACAACTATAAAAGCTGAATTTTTTAAAAGACAGACAAACAAAAATAATTATTAACTTTTGCTTGATTCATATTTAATGAACCACTTTTAATTAACTGTCAAAATTAATTGACTCAAGCCATAAAATACAAACTGAACAAAATTTATTGATTCAGGTCTCATTAATAAAAGGCAAATTTCTTTTTTTGAATATTTAGGTACTGATGAAGAGTAAAGTGTAGTATCTGTTTTTTTAATTGTCAATTTAATGAAACTGGGAAATGTTCTTGTCATTTCATTTTCATTATTCTGTTTTAATGAACCTGATTGAATTTTCAATGTTCAATATAGTCCTCACCATTATCATTTTGTACTGACTGCATGGAATTCCCTGACTCTCTTGCTTTCCATCTCTATTGTACATCACTCCTGGTAGGTCTTTGAGGTTGTATCTTGTGTTTACACAGAACTGATAGTAGTAAGTCTTTGCTGGTAGGTCAGTACTGGAACATCTATGTGCAGGAGTCCATAGAAGAATGTCGTATATGAGTTCATCTTTACTTCATCAGCAATGGCCCACACGTCTTGTTCATCTTAGTTGAATGGTTTGTGAAATGGGAGGTAGGTTACCATACTGCAGCTGATTTGTGGGGCGTTGCTTCCAGGATTTGTTAAAGACAGTGCATAACCTTCTTGTGTAGTTCCAATCTAGCTGTTTCTCTGTGTTTTGTTAGCATCTATATAGTAGTATTAACTCAGCTCCTGTTTGAAAGGTGATGAACCACACTGGACTATGAGATGCCAAGCTCATTAGATACTCTCTGTATTTGCCTCAATGCCTAGAAGGATGGCCTCAGAATCTATGGTTTCAGGCTTATCTGACCTTGTCTAATCATTAAAGTTCTTGTAAACCAAAGGATGTTCCTTCAATAATCTGCTTATCATTCAGTGATAAACTGTGCCTTCACCATTCACATAAGTGTTTTTTTATTGTTTCTATAGCATTATGGTCAAGTTCAAACTTGTAAGGCATAAGATCTTAAATCGTATTGCACATAAATCACACATGAAGAGAAGCAATGCACAACAAGTCAGCACACCAACTACCATACATAGTGAGTGCATTCCACAGCTTGAATTGCTTTAGTTTTGATATATACATGAAGATATAGTGAAACGTTTTACACACTAGTATTTTTGGCACCAAAAGTGCAGATAATTATTGGCATACATACACCTATATATATATATATATATATATATGTAATTTTCTGTAGACAGGGAAAGTATTTCTTTTTTTTAAAAATTTGATCTAAAATCATCTCCTGATGAAAATCAGGTTATGGATTGATTTGAAAGGATTCTTTGAAAGAAATATTTTCAAATGTAAAACATGAAGCATCTCAAAGTTTTGTTACTATGGTAACATCCAACTTGAATGCAGATAAGTGCAAAAAGTGGACATATGAAATTTCTGTTTGATGGAACAATGCAACAGTTGAAACTTTGTAAAGACCTGACATCTACAAAGAATTTTACTCCTTTGGGCAATTCTATGCAAATATCTGTGGAAAGTTCCATTAAATAACCTTGAAATCCATGTTATAAAACAGTTTTTTAATTTCTGCATCTATCTGGCAAAGTTCTTTCTAAAACAAATCTTTTCTACACTCAACTGTCTTAGAATTTGAATTTTTTCTTATTTATAATAATGTGTCTGTGTCTGTGTATATCTGTATCTTATATGGAGGTTTATGCATCTTTGTTCATGTTGATATTTATATAAAGAAGTAAATGTTACAGTTTTGTTCATTATCAAAGAATTATAGATGGTTTTTAGCAGGTACATATATTTTATTCAATACTCTTGGCTATGCAAACACCTGCTGTAATTATTTCATTTTCAATGCCCAGAAATTCTTTTATTCTATTTTTGGTTTTGTTGATGGATTTATCAACTCCAGGATTCTGTTTTGGTCAATGCTTTATAATTTTTTTCAGTAAATATTGACATTTTTATTTTTTGTTAAAAAAATTGAAATCCATTTGCAAATCAAGCCTTAGCCTCAAGTTATATAAGAGGATTGTGAAATTTGAAATAAGGGAAAAACTACTTTGAAATCTTTGAAATCCTTAAAATATCAAATGTCAGATTGTGTGAATTCAGAATCCTGTTGAAAATAATCTTGTTTCTAGTATCTTATTTTTATATTAAAAGCTTCTCAAACAAACAAGTTCATTTTATTGTTTCATGCCCTGTTGGCTGGGGCCATAGAATACGTTGTTTGTAGAGGAGTTAGACTCTCCCTCCCACAACTCTCAATGAGCCACCTGATGACTATGGAAGGTGACCCATAATGCTTTAGGATGGGTTACTGGTGGCTAAACAGTTTGTGACCCGGCAGCTGAAGTGGTCATGTGATTTGCAACACTTTGGCCCTTATTGGACTAGAAGTGCAGTCAGAGAGGCCTGGGTTGATCAGTTAGTTAGTCATGTCAACTCCTAGCACCTGTATGATTATCCCAACTGTATTCTTGAGATAGAAATGCTTGAAACCATTTAACTGTATGCAAACAAATGATTAATATTGAATTGAATTATTAGTGTTTGATAAGAACACTTGAAACCATTTAACTGTGTGAAATCAATTGAGCTCTAATTCATTTAAAAATAATGTTACGTACAAACTGTTCACCTCCAAGCAATATATATGTACATGTAAAACTGGATTTGACATTAAATAACCTACAAAAGTTGATGTGTCATTAAATTAAAAAACCAAACCAAACCAAACTTGATCGCTGGAATATTTAGGCATAATTTTGCTATGATTTTTACTTAAATTCTGTTCACCAATAAAAAAAACAAACTGATATTTTATTGTGTAAATATTAGATACATTGCTTAACATTTGATTTTCTGAAATAATTTGCATTTCTTCTGAATTTCATTCTTTGACATTATTGCAGATAACAGGACCAATTTGTTGTGGAAAGATAAGATACAAGATTAACTGGCTGCAGCCATTGCATATCCTTAGAAAAGATTTTGAGAAAAATAATATCTTGTACATTCTTTGAGCAAAATATAAAATTTAATAAGAGGAAAATCACAGAAAATCATATTTGCTCACAAAACACTGAAATAAAATGGTTTATATGAAAAGAAAAAATGAAATTAATTTTTGATGTGATGAAGTTTTTTTTACTTAACATTTTTTAGACCAGAATCTTCATTTTGTTCTGCTGTTGTTTATCCCAGCTTTTTATTCCTGATAGATTAAGCTCTGAAGAATATTTCAGATTTAAAATGTTTTGATGAAAAACATTGGGATTCTAGTTTAAGATGTTGAATAAAAAATACTTTATCTCATAAAATTTCAGATAATTTGGAGAGCTTTGTCTTAGGAACCAAATCATGGGCTGAAAAAAGTGTGGATCAATGATAAATAGTGCAATTACAGAGTAAAGAATTTTGACAGTTGGTTGGCCCAGATAAATATGATTATACGATACATCATACTCCCAGTGAATGGGATGTGAATTCAAATTATATTTTCTGAAATTATATGATGTAATTTGAAGGTTTGAATTATTTAATAGTGGACAAAATGGGATAATGGTCAACAGAAAATATGGCTATTCTTTTCTCAAAAGTGACAGTGAAATAAGTTTTTACATTTGGCTAGACTGTCGAATAAAAACAATATTTTCAGTATCTTAAAAAAGATTTTTCCATTATTTGAAGACATCATCTTTAGAAAACCAACAAAATAAAACAAATTTTTTTACTCCTAAAAAATTAAGAATTTTTAAATTAGTAGTACTAAATTACAAAATAATTAAACATTAAATTCAAATTTCACCAATGAAATCTGTGATATTTAAACATAGTGGATCTTAAAAAGATCTGAAGAGTTGCGCATACTTTTTGTACTTACTTATGAAGAACTGTGAAAAGTTCCACAATGTGACTGATTTTTAATCATTGAACTATATCATTCAGTTAGTAAAAATCAAAAAACTAAATTTCATACTTTTCCTTATTATAAACATATTAAAGTGTTTGTTCAATTTGAGTGATCAATGACATTTCTTTTGTGAATTATAAGTCAACATGTACCTATCAAAATAGTTGTGACTTCTTTACTTATGTAGACTAGTATCATACTTGTAGAAACTGATGGTATTATTTACATATAGATTATGTTAATCCTCATGAATTGCACCCCTTTGACTCTCTCTTGTAGTAAGAGACAATCTTATCTGAAAGTTCAACTAAAGCAATGATAATTAACATGATGTGGTGAACAAAGTGGTCTAATAAATTTCTTTATTTACATTTATATTGGTAACAGAACACTAAGATCATCAAAATGGTTTCTAAGTTAATTTCGCCACCTGCTTTACATACAGACAAGTATCACGCTTTTCTCGGATGATGTGAGCCAATTGGCCTTTATGGCATACCAGTCTTTGAAGAGTTACCTAAGACAGTAATGCACCAATGCATAAATTCCTCATAAACTTTGGGCATCATACTGTGAAATAAAAGAACTACAAGAGACTTTTCCTACCGTCAGTACTACCCTGCAGGGTATTACAGATTGCCAATCTAACTTTGGAGAATGAGAAGTTGGTTAAGGTCACAATTGGAGAACTGACACTATCATGTCCAGACAGCTCATATACTGACAGTATTTTGGTGCTTTGTTATTTAACGCTGCACTATTCATGATGAAAAAGGAAATGAAAGCTGTGTACAAAAAAATTAAAAGGCAAATAGCAGGATATGGTTTTATGGTTGCTGTAATAACCAACACCCTAGTTTTTCTGGTCAGTGAGGTTGTGATAATCATGGCAGGAGTAGATGTAATAAATACTTACCATGCTCTATTGACAAAAACTAAAACCTACTAGAAGCTAGCGGCAACACCACCAAATACTTCTTATGTGGATGCATGTTCTACTGGGCTTATGAGAAATAAACAGAAAGACGTCAAAAAGGAAAACAACATATTCATAGTGAACATTGTGTTGATGAATCAGTAAAAGTGGGAAGGCAGTGATCTCACTTTTGTGTGAAACACGTTGATCAACTATTCAGGATAAGGAGACTTCTGGAATAGTTACTGGAATAAAATAGTACTGATGAATGTCTTTTGGGAAACCATGCCAGAAAAACAGAATGAGTGAAAACTTACAAATTTGGTAAAGGAAAAAAAAACTTAGATTACTCTATGCACTCACTCACACATGTGTCATTGCTGATATTGAAGTCAGTATCATTACCGATGTTGTGGACTCACAATGAAGTAAAGATGCTATGAAAAAAGCCAGGACATGCCTTAACTTTGATAATGACAATGTCACCAGTAATGAAGAAAAGTTCCAATGAACTTCATCTGTTTACCATCACATCCTTATTACTTGACCTCTAAACTCCTGTTGGCTGAGGCTGTAAAATATGCCGACTGTATCTCTACAGAGAGGTAAACCCCCCACCTTTCACCCAAACAAGGCCACCTATTAGCCTTGGGTGGTGATCCATAATGCTTCAAGACAGGATCCTGGTGGCCAAGCAGTCTATGATCCAGCAATAAAAGTGGTTATGTGACCTGCAACATTCCAATTTGGCCTTTATTGGGCTATATGGGTGGTTAGAGAAGCCCAAACCAATCAGTCAACTGGTCATGTCAAGCCCTAGCTCCTATATGATTGTCCTAACTGGTATTCTTGAAATTGCTTTTGTTGCAAACAAGTACCTAAACTTATTTTATCTTAAAGGTGCTAGAAGGCAGTGGCTGAAGGTCAATTGCACTGAGATTGGAATGCTTGAAACTATTTAACTGTTTGCAAACAAATGATTAATATCAAATAAAATCATTATTGTTGAATAACAGTACTTGAAACCATACAATTGTGGGCAAATAAATGAGTGCTAACTTATTTAAAAATAAAGTTATGTACAAACTATTTGCTTACAAAGTTATATATATGTAACCTAGATCTGGCATTAAATAACCCACTAATGTTGATATACCATACGACTAAACTAAACCAGTCTTCTACCAAACAGAGCTAAATTTAATAAAATATTTTTATTTAAAAAATGACAACTAAAACTTGATCCCAAAAAGTTAAAATTGGAGCAAATCAGTCATTCTAGTTATAAAAAGTTATATGATCTAGGTAGGAAAGAAGGATTAAAAAAATTCTGAATTCATAAAAATTTTACAAGAACTTCCTAATTCCTGTAAAATATGCATAAGATACAAAGGGATCAAACCCAGGCCAATCATTGGGTTCTCATTAGGATCATATTCCAAAAATTACGTTGCCATGGATATCAAAGAACTCTATAACAACAAAGTACTATACTTGATCAACCATAATACAAGGTACAGTATCAGAGTCAGAATTCCTTGTAAGGAAAGTTCTGATATCATTAGTGCCATCTTCAAGCACTGTATTGTATATTTTGGAACTGAAGATGGCTAAACTGAACCTAATACTATACAGAAAAGGTCTGATGAATGTCTTAAAGTACCACTTTATTTTATATTGATATGGATGAAAATTTAGAAACCCCAAACTTGAATGTTGATAGACCACCTGAACAAAACTCTGCTCCAAAGAAAATTGAGCTTCTTAAACCAGGACAAACTATTAAATGCAAGCTTGCCAATGACAAATTTAAAACAAAGAAAACTGAATGTCATAAAGCAACAGGCAAGAATAAGCATTTAATAAATGTGGTTATGAAACAATGTGGACCTTTTTGACTGGACATTTCAGCATGGAGTATCAAAGTAGTGAGCAAGTGAGGTTGAATAAACCAAATATGAACACAGTTCTTGTGATGCGGAAAATGTAATGATTTCCTCCTCTTATGATGACCTGGAAAAGGTAAGAAAGAAAGAACTCCAAAGCTGGGTTGAAAATAAAAGGTACATCCAAGTACCTGATCAAGGTTAACCCCAAATTTCCATGATGGATTTACATTAATAAAAGTTCCAATGGCAAAGAAACCTGTAAACCAGATGTTGCAAGAATCTTTTAGGAGAGAGATGCTTGCAACTTACGGAATGATTCTTTTGCATACTCTAAAGAAAGTTTATGCATAGCATTGGCACTAAAGGCAGCTAACCATTGGATGTATAAGTCAATGGACATAAAGCCAGCATTCCTGTAGAGCAAACAGTTGGATCAATTGGTTTATCTGGATCCTCCGAAAGAAGCCAATGTACCTCCAGGTTATATTTGGAAACTCTCAAATATATTTTGAAGCTACTGCCCCAATTCATTAATTCCTCACTGAGTGTTTGATACCAGGAAGCATCATTCAAGCCAGTAAATCAGTAAGGAATTATTCAAGTCAGGAGCAATTGCTTCAAAAGATGCTCAAGCAATATTTACATTTTGGAAACAAATTGCAAAGTATAATTGCTGTTCATATTGATGACTTTTTTGCTTTTCAGGATAAAATATCTTTCAGATCAGGGTTATAAACAGGCTTCATCATGTATTTGCAGTTATCTGAAGAAGTTGCTGAGTTCCAATACATAGCACTAGACATAAAAAGAATGGTGGTAATATTAAATTTGAACAGAATAAATATGTAAAAAATTAAAATATATTCTAGAAGGTGGCAGAAACTTGAAAGATGCAATATTCACCCCAGAAATGATTGAAACCAGGTAAAATAGTGACTAACTTAACTGGCTAGCCAGCCCAATCAAACACAATCTAAGTTATGATGTTAGTACATTAAGGTCTTTGTTAAAACAAGAAAATGTAGAATGCATAAAACAAGCCAACAGATTATTTAAGAAAGCAAAAAAGAAAAATCCCAGATAGATATTCCAAACTATGAACATTTACAAATTGTTTCATATAGCAATGCTTCTTTTGCAAAGTTAATAGATGGGGAATCCTGAGGAGGCTATATATGCATTTTTGTTGGAAGTAACATCTGATATAAGCCCATTTCTTGGTAAACCAATTGTATTAGAAGAGTTGTCAAAAGTAAAGTGGTTAATGAAACATTAGTCATGGTTAACATGTCAGAAGCCAACCTATTTTACAGAAAACTATTATTGGAACTACTGGCATTAAAAGATAAAACTGAGAATATTAAAATCATATGCAAAATGGACAATTCCTGTCTTTATGACCCAGTAAATTCACTAACACAAATTTTGGATGAGAGATTTCACATTGAGACAGCCATTTTAAGAGAAATTATTGACAGAAAAGAAATTGCAGAGATCTTTTGGTTACCAACTGATGTACAAATTGCAAACTCCTAAACAAAGAAAGGAGTATCATCATTTAAAATCCTTTGTTTTAAATCAGAACCTAAGGAATCCTCAATTTAATGAATTTTCATTCTTTATTTATTAATTTAATTTTTTTGAAAAACATATGATCCTCCTCTGTGAAGAAAAAAATAGGGGAAGAATTATTGTACCTCTAAGACACTCTTCAGTAGTGCAGGTAGAATCTTAACTGGGAATTCAACTGTAGCCAATAAAGTTATCACCTCACAGAAAATGAGGTTGTTTCATAAATTCCTTCTCCTGATAGACTTCTTGTTGGAGTTTTTATTTGGATTTTCTAATGAGATATGTGTGTGTTCTTTACTAGAACAAAGTATTATCCCTCTAGTCCCATGCCTAGAGTTGTGAAGTAATGAGTAGTTTTCTACCAGTTAATGCATTTTTCATTAGTATTATGAAAGTGATAATAATGTTCTTGCCTTTCTCCAATGATTTTTGTCTCAATTAAATCCCCATTTTTTCTTTTGTTTGGGTTAATGAACAAATCAATTATTTGAACATTTCCAATTGGATTGAAGTGTAGTGCAATTTGAAAATAAAAATGTTCAGAAAGATTTTTTAACTTTCTGATATGAATTCTTGGAACTGAAAAATTGAGATAATTTCATATTTAAAAAGAAATGAAACCAAAGATGAAAAATGATGTAAAGAATTTGAGTTTAGAGCAAGACTTGACTGTTCATATTGATGATTTTTTTGACTGTTTAATTCAGAGCTGCTGTGCCCTGATTCATTCAGATTTTGTTTTTCATTGAGTTTTTCTTTAGAAGAAGCAACAAAAAAATGACTTTTCTCTAACACACATGCACATTCTATTGTATTAACAATGTATACATGTGTGTGTGTTAGCATACCTCTAAGTGTATAGAAGTTTGAAATTGAACAGATATTGTTAAATAGGAAACTGATCAGAAATTCAAACTTTTAACATGGATAGAAAAATATATTTTTTGCTTCATGATAAATTCAAATATTGGTCTGAGTAATTCTTAACAACTCCTATCTGACATTTATACACAAAACATTTATTATTTTTCTTATTTTTTGAAGAGGAATATTTATTCCATGGATTAATGATTTTGTACAAAATGAAAAGATATCTAATTATGATGTTAGTTGGCCTCTCACACACACACCTGCACATTTCAGATTCACTTCTGACTGAATGTAATAGATGACTTGGTGTTATTATTATTATTATTAAAGGGTTTTTTTTTCTTTTCAGACTTAAATTGTGATCTTATTTTTTTTTATGACAATATTTCTCTGTTTAATTCATATATTACTGCATTAAATTCATGAATTCCTGGAACTGGGAATCATGCTTTGACCATTTTATCATCTACCCTAATGTATTAATTCAGTAGAGAAAGGAGAGTAACACACAGAGAGGTAATGATTACAAAATCTAAATTTTTTCAGATTACTACATGTAATGAACATAATGGTGACTCACCGAATGCCAAATGTATATGCTGTTTCGCTTGTCAAGTAACTATTTGTGGAAAGTCTGAGGTGTGCGCACAAAACTGCCTATTTCATATAAGAGGCTCAATTGCATGAGAGGGCAAACGAGTGTTTTAAAAAACAGGCAAGTAGACCTAGCAGGGTAAGTTTTTTTTTGATTCAGTGAACAAGAACTTTAGATTGGTTTGGTTTTATGGCATATCAACCATTGTTGGTTATATAATGCCAAATTTTGTTTTTACATATATGATTTCTAAACACATTTTGTAGATACACACAATTAAATGATCAAACAGTTCTATTTCTAACAATTCAATTTAGCATAAGTCAACAAAATTGAATAGTCCCAAGTATTACTATTGTAATATATTGCTTTGACTGGCAATGAACCCAGCAGATGTAGTTGACAGATACATCCAATCGTTTATAAAATCAACAAAGTGACTACCTGAAAATATGCAATGCATGAGTGTGATACATAAGGCATAAAAAATGTCTGGGTGTAAGCCATGACCAATGAAAAACAAGCATTATATGTGTGAAGAGGCATATAAGGCTATATATGGTTTAGAATCTTGGCTGAAGTCAGTTTGATCCATAGATAGGACCCTATCAGGTGCTACCACCCCAAGCCAGTGTGTACCTTGGAGTGATGTCAATGAAAGAGTAGTCTGCATTCTCCAAAGCTCCAGCATTACTTGAGCTTCACCATCAGATCGTTTAATGTCATATTAGGACACTCATTAGGGGGGGGTCTTACAGTTGGTGTATTCTACACCCCAACCGACTGGGCTAGTGAACAGTGGAGTTCGAGTTACAATTGAAATCTACACAGCGAGCGCGGGCATTGGATCATGAACACAAATTATGGCTACCACTGAGATCTGCAAACTCTTTCAGCGCATGATGACATAAAATTTAAGACTGATATCTTGGTTAAGCAAGGTGGATCCCAACCAATCCACAATTGAATGAATTGAAAAGGCAGAACTGGTGTGCCGATTATACATGATGAAAGAAATAGAATGTGTGCTCCCTATGCTATTGATATGAGGTGCATTCGCCATGTGCCTACAATTGAACAAAGAGAAAAGGGGGACTTTGATACTTTAAAGTGTGCACTTCTCACTGCATTTACCATGGACTCGTTTGCGGTGTATGGGCAGTTTATGGAATGCCTCTTGCGCCTGAGAGAGACTGTGGATATATTTTTGGTGGATTTGAAAAGATTTTCATACTATTTGGTGATATATTGAAACAATGTCTCAAAGCTGCTTTTGTCCATGGGTTACCTGAACATATTCGGCAGCTTCAGTGCAAATCTCAAATGGAAGAGATGGACATTTCCTAACTTTTAGCTCAAGCGAGAGCTATAATGAAAGACAACCTACTTGAGTTTGTTGCGGAGCCGATAAGCGCGTCGACCCCGCAAATATTTTTTTGTTAAATGTGTGCGAGTAGTGACAGCCAAAGACAATGAAGGAAACAAAGGTGAGGTAACAAATACAACAAGGATGACAATTTATTGTCAAAATTTACAGACGTGTGTGTAAAGTTCGTGGTAGTAGTATTTGGTCTCCAGCTAGATGTCGATAGCTGGTATGTTCGAGTCGTAGATGAGGCTGGATAATCGTTGCTGGAAGCTGAGATCAGTCGAGTCGTAGAATGCAGCTGGATGATCGCTGCGGAAAGCTGAGGTCGGTCGAGATTGGTGAATCGAAGTCCCGGTTTTGACAGTGCGTTGGGTTAACCAGAGGTGTGTCGAAGTAGTTGCTAGCCTGTACTGCAAGTTGTTCATAGGCTAGGTGCTGCAGTGCAGGGCCATCCGTAACAGCGAATCGTTATGTCGATTGGATGCTGCATTGCAAGAGCGTCGTGGTCGAAGTCGGTGTTGACAGCTTGGTAATGTACAGTTTGAGCGAGTGTGGTTGCTAAGACTTAATCACGTCTTAGTACTAGGGACCGAGTGAACAGACAGGGAAATGGTGACTAAGGTTTGCCAGGCCTTACCATGTACGATGTCGAGCGAGCGAACTGGTAAAGCTAGGGCTTTGTCATGCCCCTAGATGTGCGGACGTCTTGGAGACGATGGTTATTGCTTTGCCGTGTCAAAGCTGAACGGGCGTATCGAAATAGTAGCTATGGCTTCGTCGTACTAAAGCCCTGCGCATGTATCGAGCGGTAGTTATGGCTTTACTGTACCAAAGCTGTGCGGACATATTGGGTGGTAGGTAAGGCTGTTTCGCACCAAAGCTGTGCGGACATATCGGACGGTAGCTAAGGCTTGCGCACCAAAGCTGTGTGAACGGTCAGACGATAGCTAAGGCTTTTCGCGCCAAAGCTGTGCGGACGTATCGAGGCAATAGCTAAGGCTTTGTGCGCCATAGCTGTGTGGTAGCTAAGGCTTTTCACGTCAAAGCTGTGCGGGCATATCGGACGATAGCTAAGGCTTTGGGTACCAAAGCTCTGCACTATCGAGCGAGCAGGCCAGGAGGCCGAGCCTAAGATTGGCATTATCTTAGCACTGCACAGGTAGCGAAGTGGTAGCTAAAAGCTAACCCATGCCTTTAGTGCTGCGCAGCCGAACGGACGATTTAGTGCATATCAATGCAAAAAGAAAAAGAGAGTGACTCTACTACAAGAAGTGGGATTCAGCCTTGTAGCAAGGCGATTTGTAAAAAAAAAAAAAGAGGGTGAATCTAGAAGTGGCGGTGAGGTGAATGCAACCACGATAACGTAGGATTCCGACCTCGTATGAGCTCCACAAAGAATGTGCCACCGAGCGTTGAAAAAGGCTTGTTGACATTAAGGAGGTACTATGACATTCTGCCCCAGCCACGTGAATTGGAAATTCTTTTATAAAAAATGGGTGTAGAAATAAAGTACTTCTTTAACCTGCTATAGGCTAGCGAAGACAATTCCATTTTTATAAAATTATTTCTGGCAGAAGTGTTTTGTAAATATTGTTGATTTTAATTTATCCCTTTTTTTTTTTTTTTGGCTGTAACGGGAGGTCAAGGTCGTAATAGAGGGCTTTGTCATTTCCGGCAGTACCCGGATGTGATTTTTCTAAGGCGAGCGAGTAATCTGATCTGTTTACGATTGTGGGCAGGTCGCGACAAGTTTGCACCAATTATAGCAGCCATTAAGCTGACATGTGATAAAGGGAGCAATATCTCAACCACTGAGATGAGGTGATATGAATGCAACAAACCTAACCACTTGGTCAGAAATCGCCTCGTTCATCGTAACCAACAGCGAGGACAACATCCCAGATTTCAACAGCGCAACATGCGTTGTTTCTGATGTCAACAATGTAGCCATATTTCTCTGGACTGTCCTGGACATAGGTTAGAGAGTACAGTTATGCATCAGCTTCTTCCCCGGACAAAATGTAAATTTGGCATTACTAACAGTGTTAATCGATTATCGTGGAAGACAATCCATTGCACGTGTTGATTCCGGATGATCTTGTACCACTGTGAGCCAACGACTGGATCAGATATGGAGAAAACGAAGTGTTTATATGATTAAAATAGCTGGTGGAGCACAAACATGTGAAATTGGGCATATCAGTCTTCGACTGATAAAGGGAAAGAAGGTTAGGATGGAGGTCCTGGTACTTGTTATATTCTCTCACAACTCCCTCAAACTGCTGAACTGACACTAGTACTCCCATCTACCCGCAACTTTCTTCCACCTCACTGGCTAGCCAATAGCAGCAGTTTTACTCACTTGAAATAAAGTCTTTGTCTTGATATCTTGTCAATATTGCTTTATTCATAGGTATATGATACCTTTAATACAGAGGTTTTAAGAAAATATAAAAAATTGTCAGAATAAGTTACACAGAAGACAACTGATAAAAAAAGAAGAATCATGGAAATTTTACCACATATGAAGGAATTAAACTTTGCATCAAATAATCTTGAACAAGAATGGTAAACATGGAGAAATAAAACCAGATATGTCTACAAGCTACAGAGTCAGATACGAAAACAGAGAAAATAAAAACCTCAATATTATTGACTCGTATAGGAACCAAAGGAAGATATATATATATATATATATATATTCCAATTTCAGTTTTGAAAATAAAAACAAAACATATAACCTTAAAACTGTAATTGAAAAATTTAGTGCACACTGTGAGCCCAGAAAAAAATTTAACTTTCCTAACACATCAGTTTTCACATGTAAGCAAAAGGAAGACCAGAAAGTCAACAAATTTGTCACAGAATTGCACCTCAAAGCAAAAAAAAGTGAGTTTAGACAACTCATAAACTGACCGATAAAGGATGTCCTCATATGCAGCGTCAAAGGCAGCATGCTACATGAAAGGATGTTACAGGAACTATCCTCGATCTGGAAAAGGCAATTCAAGCTAGTCTCACTGCCGAAGAAATAAAGAAACTGTAAAAAATAATGACTATGTTGGAAACAGAAAATATATCCATGATACGTGAGCCAAAATGGAAAAACCACCAAAAATAACAAGATGGTTTCCACAATACAAGAAAACAAAAAGCCTGCGAAAAATCAAAACTGGGTAGACCATGTACATACTGCTCAACAGAAAACCCTAACACCAAATCTTGAATTTTCCTTGTAAAGGACAGCGATCAAGCTTATGGAGACATTCTTGAAATGTTCTGGGTGTTTCTTTCGCTTGATTTATATTGGGGATTCTTTGACCACCTACCTTGAAATTTATATTTTGATTTACTTTTCCTTTCCTACGCAAGAGACTTCTAGACTTTTTGTGTTTGAATTTCATCCTACACCAAATTATCTGCTTGTCCATCAGGCTTAGTATCTTGCGAGTAGTAGATTCTTTGGATGAAAGGATTTTAATGTCGTCTATGAATGCCTTCACTGGTGGCATTTGAAACCCTCCACCAAGTTCAACAATTCAGCGTTGGTCTCTGTTGTTGGAATTATTTTATTGTAATGGGAACATTTTGGAAGGGACTTTTATGGTTGTCACCACCGGAAAGAACAGACGGGATTTTTGGAACTGAAACCACCTGCTGAGAGTATAACCCTTTTTCGGCTCAAGCTACGAGGCAGTCAAGACGTCAATTTTAGTAGTCCTGTGAATTTTCGCAGGATGTGCTGGTTTTTAAACCGTGCTGCTCCCTACAATTAAGGGAAAATAGTGAATAGGGAGTAAATCCACCTGAGAATTTTGCTGTATGAGAAGTATGCTGTTACCTATATCTGTGAATTCGTGCTGTCTCGACTTTGATCGCGAGGTGTCCCAGAACTACTCTGCTGAGTTGTATTCTTCTTAGAGAAATATGCTGTTGCCTATATCATAGAATTGGTGCTGTCTTGACTCAGACCATGAGGCGTACAATTGAATTTGCTCTCCTATACAAGTACTGAATGAATTGCTATGTATCTACATTATTTGACGGAAAAGTGAACAGGTTTTCCTAAGAGATGTTTTTTGCCTTAGAGACTCTTCCAAATCTTTTTTCCATTCATACAACACCCCTTTTTTTTTGAGTTGTAAGTACCAGCTCCTTTTGTTCGTTGAAGACATATCAGTTCCAAGTAATTCGTGAGTGACCCAGTGTTTTTCGAAACAATTTAATCATTGTTACTTGATTCGTTTTTTTTTTTTTGACTGGTCGCTAAAATAGCAATTAATTTTAGCAAAATAAAAGGATTAATTTTTATAAAAAAACGAATCCTTTCACGGAAAATAGATAGTTATTAGTTGTACGCACGAGACACGTTTGTCTTTTTATTTTACCTTTCTTTTTTTTTTTCTTTTTTTTTTTTTCCAAAGAGCTGTTTTATTTTCCGTGAAAGCATTCATTTTTCTTTTTGATAAAAATTATTGTCGCTTTTAGAAGCAGCTTGTAGACAGAGCTTTCATTTAATTATTAAGATTAAAAAAATAGAATTCTAAACAAATTTTAGGTTCCAAACGGCAAAAAACACGACAATTAGCCCAACCTTCGACTGGTCAAAAAATTACTAATAAGTGGATACTTCGATTCCCGCTTAAAATACAAAACCTTAAGTTGATCCACTTTCTGTCTCCAGAAACTTACAAACACGCAAGAATTTATTCACCTGATAGTTCAGTCACAATTTCAGCCGGAATCTTTGTTGATGAAAACTGAACTCACAAACCATGACTGTCAGAAGCAAAACACATCTCAAAATTACTAAGTAGAAAGCCAGTCACTTTGGGTTATTTAAAGTAACCCAACAATAGCAACAACAATCGAATACATTCGCATCTACGTTTGCAGAGGCACAATAATATAAATACTACTATTACTACTGCTAACGACGTTAACGTTGTCTATCTCCTTTACCCGAGCGACGAAATTACTCCTATGTGGTAGATTGTCAAAATACAACGTTCCCTAAAAACAGGACAATCATTTTATACTTACGCACAATCATCATCATCATGACGTGCGATCAGCACGGATATCCCTGACCCTCTCTCGCCACTTGTTCCAATCGTTCATCGCTTCCTGTAGGTCTTCAGGACTACACCCAGTATCTATACATAGCTGCTGTATGTAGGTTCGAGCTGGGCGTTGACGAAATTCTCATATTCATTCGGAGTTATGTGTTTCTGTCTTCTTCTGTAGTACATCGAATTTGTTTCTTAGTGCTTTCACATATTTATCGCTAATATCCCTGTTATTAAGCAGGGCCCAGTCACAGTGTATGGTAGTCGATGTCCGGGTGACTTTCTTTCGTAGGCTCAGTCGTATTTTTGCCGTGACAATTCGGTGATCGGAGGACACACCCACGAAGGAGATGTATGCCTCGCACTTCACTGCGCTATTATTCCATTTCTTGTTTATAAAGACGTAGTCTATTTGTGCTTTAGTATTGTTTGCGTATGTGTCGGTCCATAATTTTCCCTCTTTTTTTTGAAAGTTTATTGAGGCATGTTAATCTATTTTCTATTGTGAAATCTGTTAGATGTTGTCCATTTCTGTTTAACAAGTTGTGTAGGCTGAATTTGTAGTTTCTGTTTTTCCCAATTTGGGCATTCATGTCTCTGCCAATGATGAGAACGTTGTGTTTCGGGATTCTACGTACAAGAGAGGATAGCTCATCATAGAAGGCGATGAGTTCAGTTTCTTCGCTAACATTGGTAGGGCTGTAGCAAGAGATAATTGTTGCACTGGGGTTGCCATTAAAAGTAGCTACCATCATCCTCGGATGTATTTTCTCTATGCTACTTAGTGATTTTAGGGCTTGTGGTCTTATAAGCATACCTAATCCTCCTATCGCGGCATTGACAGAGTTTTATAACGGAAAGGTTGAACGGGTTACATTCACGTTATATCTAAAGGAAAATAAATGAATCGGAATGAGATATCGAAAGAAATTCAAGAAGGTTTAATGGCAGCCAGAATAAAGAGTACCTTTATTGCTGCAAATCTCGTAGGAAGGAAGAAGTAGTTTTCGAGTTGAGAAAGAATCACAGCAGCTAAATGTCGGAGCGATTTATGCGTCGCTGTAGACATAGTAAGTATTGAGTTGCGGATTTTAGAACAGGAGTGAATGTTCAGCCGTAGATGTGTGGTCCTGGTTACTGTGGGCGAGAAGTAATCGCTGTCTCCTTAAAGCTTGTCCTGCAATGAAGTAGCTGAATTGTCAGAGGCGGAATTAATTTGTCTAATTCGTATTCAACGGTGGAACCCTGGGTCTAGAAGTGTAGTCCCGAATGTCCATGAATTAGACGGTTGACCAGGAATGAAATATTCAGCCATGATGCGTGGTTCTATTTGCTGTAGGGGAGAAGTATGAAGGTCTCCTCCAAAGGTTGTCCGGAAATGAAGTAGCTGAATTGTCAGAGGCGGAATTAATACGTCCAGTTCATTTGCAACTAGGAACCCCTGGGTCTCGAAATGTAGACTCCAGGGTCCATGAATCAGACGGCTCTTCTCATGGTGTTTTTTGCTGCTGGGAAAGAGCAGACAGAAATACGTCCGTCCTGTTTGAAGGTTGCTGAGGAAGAGGTAGTTTGGCGGGCTTTCACCGAATTCGATATGCCCGGGAAAGTCATCCGGGCCGAATGGGATTCGTCATCCCCATTGGGGAAAATGTATGACAAAACCAACGGTCAAAATAATTTACGCGCCAGACATACGAAGTTCTTTCTGCTACAGTTTTTCCATGCTGATGTAGTGGCTAGTGTCCATACGTTGCCAGTATCATGATATTTAATATCCTCACTATGTGTGTATCTGTATTCTTGAATGCATATTATGTCTATGTTATGACCTATGGCAGATGCAGTCAGCTCTGGTAGTTGTCTTATTCTATTTAAGGTTCTAACGTTAAATGTTGCTATTTGTATTGTGTGTTTGCATTTTAGTAATTTTTGTTGTTTGAGCTCTGTAGCTGATTTTTCGAACACTGAGGCCAGGGCTCCAACCTCAGCAGGACGCGCCCCTTTTTTACCTGCGCGAAGAGCGATGCGGTTTGGACATGTGGTTTGAGTGTTGGTCATGGTTATCTTTCAATGGCTGTTTTTATTCTCATCTACAGAAGCCACCCTCATAGATGAGCAGCAGTAGTTCCTCGATCGAACTAATCGATCCTGACCGATGAACCGTCTGGTTCATACGCCCAGGACCATTTTAGGCATTGCGTTGAGCCATCAGAGGGTTTATCCGCTTGCCTTTATGTCCACCACACTGCTTCCCGTGGATTCTGTGAAAAAATATTTTTGGTGAGGTGGGGAGGAGGAGGTTAGAGGCGTTTGAAGGGGGTCTGATTTTCATTAAGTCTTAACTTAGTTAAAGTCCACGTCTATTTTTTTAGTTCATGAAAGTACTTTTTTTAATGTTTCTTAGCATCCTTATAGGCATTCTATTAGACGTTTGCTTAGGTTCTTGGGTTTTACTAGTGTTAGCTTCTTTGACCAGGTTCAATATTAATTTGAATTTACGATAAAATTGCTTTTACATTTAAGACACAGATAGTGTACAGCAGTAATTTTGCAAAGAAAATACAATTTTTGAATAAAATCATTCATGCATTTTAAATGATAGTATAGTAAACGACAATATGTTACTGACCAGTTTTGGACTCTTGTCTTTGGGTGGCTTATACTTCTCCTTTCCTAGCATGTTCTGTCTCGTGTCATTTCATGAACTTAAATAGAAGTTGGTAGGACTACTGCTTGAAATGGGGAGGGGAGCAAGAGGGCCATTTAGATATTCCTTTCTACCCTATCTTTTTGGGGGGGGTTCCTTCATTTCTTTACTTAAGCTGAATATTCTACATTAGTATGGGAGTCTGTAAATAATTCTACCCAAGTTTTTAAAAAAGAAACTTACACACAAACTGTTCTACAAAAACTAAATTTCGATTCAACAGACTTTCTTATTTAACCACTTTTGCTAAGATGTACTCTCGTACAAATAACAAAAGTAAACTTTCGTTGAATATTTTATGAAAAGATATTTGTTTGCATATTTCTTTTGTCATTATTATATTTTTATTGTCTCTATAATAAATACTTACATAATTTGAAATTTAAACTAAAACTATGTAGTTTGGTTTGTCATTTCCAAAATTCTTACATTATTGATAAAAACTAATTACACGCAGCTTATCATACCCACTACAAGATGTATTGCTAGAACGAAAAGTATTGGTGACACCGAACATATCATCGCAATTCCAACTTCAAGCCTATTCCAATTAGTTTTGTATTCTTTTGTGATGAACCACATGAGGAAACCATCAAAGTATGTTCGTAGAATTTTGGATATTCCCTCTGAAATATGATACATCTGCAGAGATAATAGTATCATCTGATGGGGTACCGATCCATAGGCATTAGTCAAGTCTAATCAAATGACATCCAAATCTTTTATTGAAATTTGTAAATTCGGCAGTTAATGTCTGCTCGAATCTGATTGGATGTTTTGAAGTTGTGCCGCTACCCCCCGCCCCTACTGTTATTTAAGTAAGACTCGCCAAGGTCTGGAGTCTTCTTTTTTTTTCAGCACGAGCAGAAATCTCTGCTTGGCTCGCTCTTTTTGCTTTCCTTCGACTTCAAGTAGTTTTTTTTAAGCAAGGTAGCTTGAGCAAAATATGCACATTAGTCTTAGCCTCTTTTCCTTACAGGGTTTTTATTATTACTTATTGAAACAATAAGCCTTCTGCAGGCTAGTTGCGGTTTTGGTATGCTGTCCTCTTCAAAAGAAAAATGATTCTAATGTCTGGGGTCGGTATTATTGAACTTTTTACCGATAAAGGAAGCTGTTGGCTCGGGTCAGAAGATGTGGTAAAAGCCTCCGTAGCCTCAACAGAAGAAATTCGCCTTGAAACAGAAAGATATTCATCTCTGGGCGGAGGAAGCAGTGGTCTACTCGAAGTTCACTTAAAGAAATAGTAAACTTCGTTTTCAACAAGTCTACACTGGAAGCCAGAAGAACACGGTTGTCCAGGTTACAAGAAGGAGACGCCGAGAAGAAGAATAAACCTTAAAAATTGGCTTCGAAATGAACTTTGACATAAAATACGAAAGAAAGGTATTTTATCATTAAAAAGAAGTTAAACTGGCAGTAGGTGGTTGACAGCATTGTTCGAGCTAGTCAGTCGTTGTATTTCTTTATACCCTTCTTCTTTCTTTTTGGTTATAATATTGTCGTTACTTGAAAGTTGTTTTTTTTGTTACCTTAAATTCAATGTTTTTGACAAGCATAGGGGAAAATATGCAAAGCTGGATTTTGTAAAGTTTATTTCTCGATATACTGGTTAATAAGACGGCATCTGGTTAATCTCGGTGCCAAAACAGCGAAAAATATCTTTCCTTCGACATCGAGGTGAGAGATAGGACGAAAATGGCTAATGCCCTTTGAATTCTTTTCTTTGAGTATGTATACACCGTCTGTTATCATCCACTGGTTGCTGACGTGAAAGTTTTTTTTTCCATGCTCGCTTTAGGTTAGCATGATGCCTATTGAGAACTTTAGGACAGTTTTTATTTAAAAGGAAAGGTATTCCATTATGACTTGGCGTGGATTTATTCCTACTTTTGCCGATTATACGCCTTATTTCTTTGCGTGTGAGTGGTTTCATCTTAGAGAGGTCTGGCCAAACCAAGTTGTTATGTTCCAGAGGGATATATTGATTGGGATCAGAGTATGTGTCTTTTTAATGTTTCTTCAGAACTTTTTCTCTGTCTTGAGCATGCCTAATTTCTGTTGATCAAATATGTTCCTCGCATATTTGTATGGTTCCGGGAGAAAATGTTCTTACTCTTTGCTTTGCTTCACTCATCTCTTCCTCAGATTTTCTGCCTTGCTAAGAGCATTGTTTTTCTTTGAGGTCTTACCAGATTTTAAGTAGACCCTTTTTTCGTCTACATTGGCGAAACGGATTTGCTTTTTTTTTTTAATTTCTCTTCTTCATTCTAAGATCCCGCATCGTTCTTTGACGTCTCTTCTTTTTTACTTGTATTTTTTTATTTTTCTCTTTCACCCTGTAAATACTCATACAGACCTTGTAGATAACTTGGTTACTTTCATTTAGTCGTTGGTTGTATTCCTTATTTCCTAGTTCTTTATGTTGAATCTTGCTTATGATGTTGTACAGCATATACCAAGCTTCGGTGTCCAATGCCGATGGAAATTTTATTCTTGGCAAAACAGGTTCGGTCTCATCCGTTGATTCAGCATATTCTCATCCTGGCTTTGGTTTTCCGACGTCTTATCTGTGTTGGCAGAGCACTGCTCCTAAAACGCTGTCTGAGAAATACAACCCATTTTTGTTTGATTGATTTTCGCTCCCTTTTGGAACTTAAATTTCCGATCACAGACGCATGGGAAGTCCGTAAGAATTCGTTAATCATGTTCCATTTTTCAGTCCGGGGTCGTTGTCGATCGTTCCGTTTGGATTCATCTCATCTTCCCTCCCTTTCGGTGAATCCTAAGAACATTTTCCTTTGTTTCTGTCTGTAGCTGATATTTAATGAACTCTGGGTTACTGGCCTGTTGAGATCATCTAGTGTCATCAGTCTTTCCAGGTGTCAACTGGTTTGTTCCCAGTTTCCATTCAGTCTGTTCCTGAAAGTCAACAGACGGACCATAGGTCTGAAGAAGGAAATTACTTAATAAGTAATTGATACTTACCAAAAAGTAAGCGGAAGGAAAGATGCTACTCTAACCATTATCATTCCACAGAATAATGGGATTTTCTTCGTTCGATGAAAATTTTAGCCTTATTCCTTTTCTTTTCCGAAAAATCGTATTTGGTTCATCATATAATATAGGTCATTCAAGAATTGTAGCCCTATGCCAAGATTGGTCTTGTCTAAGAAAGTTTCCTTACATCTCTTTCTCATTCTTGGACAAGAATAAAAATGTACCCATGACCCTTTCCCAAATATTTTAGATGTTATACTTTTTTTTAGAGAAGCCATTGTTAAAAAGCATGTATTTAATCTGATATAACGATATGAATTCTTTTCTTAGTTTTATCTTTGATAGATTAAACATACTTCTATCTCGTTCATATGTAGGATTTCATGTTAAACCACTATATATATATATATATATATATATATATATATATATATATATATATATATATATATATATATATATTGTTAAAAAAAACAAGAAATTTAGAAATAGTATTCCATTTCCATAATAAATCTATTTCGCTTGTTCAAGCTCGTCAGATAAATTCAAATGGAGTTTAGTTATTTTTTTTCTTTTTCCGTTAAAAGCCGGCGATATATATATATATATATATATATATATATATATATATATATATATATATCGCCGGCTTTTAACGGAAATATATATATATATATATATATATATATATATATATATAGATATATATATATATATATATATATAGATATATATATATATATATATATATATATATATATATATATATATCGCCGGCTTTTAACGGAAATATATATATATATATATATATATATATATATATATATATATATATATATATATATATATATATATAGCGTTGTAATCTATTCTACTTAAAGAATTAATGGCTACGGAATTTTTCTTTTTATTTATGATTTTTGTCGTTATTAAGTTTGTTTATTTCATATTAGTAACCTGACTTCATATGGGGTTTTTATAATTTTAGTTTAATTGGAAAACATTTTTTACAATTTCGAATAACTATTTTTGTAATTTATTTTGTAAATATATTTGTAATTTTTCCACGTATTCAATTATTTATTTGTTTCAAAGAAATATTCATCTCTATTTAGATTTAGATTTTAGTGGTATTGAGGCTCTAATCAACATTTTTTTGTTATTTATTTTAGTTCTGTATAAAAAAATTATTTTCTGCTATAATTACTAATTTCAACTTTTTAATTTCACTATTTAAGGAAAGAATTTTTTAATTATATTTTTATAAGGAATTAGTGTGTAGCTAAATTGTAAGGGAATTAAGCAGATATTTATCTTAGTAAAAATATATAAACTATACCTATTTTTTAGTTATCTCTATCTATATTATAAGAATTATTATAAATTGCTTAAACATGATTTGAATATAAAAGTTATTTGATATCATGTTAGGTATTTATTCTTTTATCTACTATTACCTATAAATTATTTTCTTTCATTCAATGAATTAATAATATATATATATATATATATATATATATATATATATATATATATATATATGTGTGTGTGTGCGTGTTTAAAAAAACAAGAAATTTAGAAATAGTATTTGGATACTCACAGTCATTATTTACATTGGTATGTATGTATATATATATAATATGAGGTCTAACACAAGATATGTCAAAATGTTGATAATCTTAACACTGAGTTAGGTTAATGCATTAAAAATATTGATAATTATTTTGACTGAATATGAAAATGTTCAACTTTTGTTCTAATCATTTTGTGAAAACCTTATACTATTTATTTTATACATAGACCTCTTCATAGGAATAAAGTAATATTTTTCTGAAACCAAATGTGAACTATTTTGTTTTCTTTTATTTCTGTATTTTTTTCTCTTTGTTTCTTTTTTTTTTTATCCCAACCGTTTCCGTTGGTCAATAAGGGTCAGCTGAAAAGTTCATAGCCTGACCAAGATACTCGCATGGAATGTGACCAAATGAGATTTATTTTTCGAAGTAGTCTTGTTGCAATAGCTGATAAGACATCATCATATGAACTTTTCTGCTCACCCTCATATCTTCAGGATGTAAAAATAAATAAGATTTTAAAAAGAGGAAGAAATTCATGCAAATGAAGAAAAAAAATTCATTGTAATGGAAAATCCTTCATAACACAATCTCAAAAAAAAAAAAAAAGGACCACTGATTAGTATTTTATGTTTTACTGGTCAACATGTCCACACTGATTTGTTTTTGCTGTTAAGAATTTTTCTAATTTTCCCAAATTTACAAATCCTTTAATTTGGTTCTGGTTTAATCTTTAATCATAAAAACATATAAAATATTTTTAACTAGAAAACCTCGAAGGAGAGTTTAGCATAATCTTAAGTTAGAATATTGCATTTTGGTTATGTTAATCACTTCTACTGAATTGAGCAGATTTCACATTGAATTAATTTCTCTTGATGCTCTGATGATTATCTTCATTTCTGTTCTTTTATTTATTCAATTACACATAAATTAAAATTATAATTTCTCCTAGATGGTTATTCGAGGCAGGCGGGGTCCACTCAATGAATTTGTTGTCTGGACATTTATGACCAAATTGTAATCTTGAATGAGTTGACAGATTTGTCATGTCTGCTACATATGATCTTTATTATATGAAATCGTGTTTATTTAATGAAAATATGTTGAGAAAAGCATCATGGGAATTGCTTATATTTTCATGCTTTCACATTTATATTTCAACTTTACAAATTTATTAGTTTTTATCATGAGACGTCCTTAAGTAGAAATTAATTTTATTTAAAGTTTACTTTAAGAATGAATAAAAAGAATTCAAATAAAAAGGAACATTTTAAAAATATCTAATATTTCATTCTCATAAATTTTCTGAAATAATCATTTCAAAATACAAAATTGAAAAATCACCTTTTGAGATTGATATCTATTTGGGGATCAAGAAATTGTATGAACATATTCTTCATAGGTCAGTTTTCTTGCTTATTCATTTGACTTGGACTATTTCATCTTTATTACTTATTATTGATACTGTTAGTTCTCTCTCTCCCTCTCTCAAAAAGCTATCCCTTCAGCAAAATATATTAATCTGATTTTCTTTTCCATACTGTTCTCTCTCTCTCTCTCTCTCTCTCTCTCTCTCCAATAAATAAGGTAAATTTTGCCTGAAGAGTTTGCAGTAAGAAGCATTGTTTACAGTTGCACCTTTTTCAAAGAAATCAATAGTGATGTGTCCTTTCATGTCCCAAAACACTGTCAGCATCACCTTCTTTATTAACTACTGTAACCAGAACTTTTTCATTACCAGAAAGTCAGTGTGTTTTCACTCCACCAATAGTGGTGGGTCCCTTCATGTCCCAAAACACTGTCAGCATCACCTTCAGTTTGTTTTCACTCCATCAATAGTGATGGGTCCCTTCATGTCCCAAAACACTGTCAGCATCACCTTCTTTATTAACTACTGTGACCAGAACCTTTTCTTTACCAGAAAGTCTGTGTGTTTTTACTCTATCAATAGTGATGGGTCCCTTCATGTCCCAAAACACTGTCAGCATCACCTTCTTTATTAACCACTGTGACCAGAACTTTTTCTTTACTAGACAGTCAGTGTATTTTCACTCCATCATTTTATCTTTGTCTGTGTCAGGAACTTTCTTCATATTGTAATGCAGTGCTTGCTTTTTGTAGTTAAAATACATTTTCAGTAAAATTTGATCCTGAAGTCACAACCTTGCAAGTGAAACTGAATTGCTTTACTTTCTTTCCTTTAGCATGACCAATTTCTTGCATATTACTTTTTATGGATTTATTAGGACATATAAAATTTCTGACTGCATCAAGATTTCTTTTCATTGCCACACAATCATATGGATGAAGAGAATTCACTATTAGAATGTTGACATTTATCACTTTCCTTGGTTATCAAATATTCACTTCACAATTATCTCAATTGTTTAACCATTCATCAATAGCAGTTGGCACACTTGTACTAGTCACTTCTAACTTACCAGTTTCTGACATTAAAGTAGTATCCTCATGAACATCAACAAATTGGCTAATCTATATGTTTTTGACATCACAATTTGGTCTCTTCTTTCTTTTTTCCTTTCCTTTACATCTTACACTTTCAAAAACATAATGATGTCTATCATTTCTAGTTCTACTGCTTATCATTTGTCTGCATGTTGATATCACATTCCAATTAATCCTTTGCCCAGTTAGCTGGGGTTGTAGAATACACTGACTACATCTCTGCAGAGAGGTAAGACCCCCCCCCAACGAGTGTCCTGGATATGACACTAAACAATCTGATGGTGAGGTTTCAATGATGCTGGAACTTTGGGGAATGCAGAGTACCCCTTCATTGCTATCACACCCAGGTCCATTCTGGCCCAGAGTGGTAGCACCTGATAAGGGTCCTATCAGTGGGTTGAATAGAACTAAACCGTGGTTTCTTTACTTTACTGTTTTTTGCATTTAAACTGTGTATTTATGCTAAACTGAATTGTTTAAAATAGAACTGTTTTGATGTTTAAACTGCATACTTATGCTAAACCAAATTGCTCAAAATAAAACTGTTTTGACATCTAAACTGTGCACTTATGCTAAACTGAATTATCTGAAATAAAACTGTTTTGACATTTAATTCTGTGTATTGCCCAGTTGGCTGGAGCTGTAGAATACACTGACTGCACCTCTGCAGAGGGGTAAGACCCCCCCTCAATGAGTGTCCTGGATATGACACTAAACAGTCTGATGGTGAGGTTCCAGTGATGCTGAAGCTTTGGGGAATGTGAAGCACCCCTTCATTGCCATTGCTCCCAGGTCCACTCTAGCCCAGAGTGGTAGCACCTGAGAGGGCCCTATCTATGGATTAAATAGAACTAAACTGCATACTTATGCTAAAATGAATTGTCTGAATTTGAACTGTTTGACTAAACTGAATAGCTTGAAATAGAAATTTTTTTGACAATTAAACTGTACTTACATTTAAACTGTGCGCTTATGCTAAACCAAATTGTTTGAAATGGAACTGTTTTTGACATTGAAACTCTACATACACTAAACTGAATTGTTATATATAGTACTGTTTTGATATTAAATTGTGTGTAAACAAAATATGTGCTTATGTTTAACTGAATTAGCTGAATCAGAACTGTTCGAATAAACTGAATAGTTTGAAATAGAAATGTTTTTGACAATTAAACTGTGTACTTATGCTAAACTGAATTGTTTGAAATAGAACTGATTATTTGCATAAAAATGGATTTGGCATTAAATAACCTAGAAAGGTTGATATGCCATAAAACCCAACCAACCAATTAATCCCTGTTATGTCTAAAATGATTCTAAAGATGAAGTAGGAAGTAGCCTTTACTTGAAAAGATCTTGGAAAAACCTGGATTTTTAAGAGTGAATAAAATCTAAGAGGATCAAATAGCCTCTGGATGATCAGGGTTGCTAAATTATCTTTATATACCAATTCCTCAAATCTTTTTTCTTATTTTACTTTAATTTTTATATATCCTTCAATATGGTTGACATCAGAAAATGCGCTTGGCTTCTAACTTCTTAATGACATTTTAGAAATTATATACATTAACACTCCCTACCAAAGCTAAACCAATATTTGGATAATTTCTTGTTGGTCTAGCACACACATCTCAAGTTGCTTATAATACTGACTGTCAATAAGATGTCATCCATCTAAGTTCTGAGTAAACTTGTTTGTTGCTTAGCTTTAGTGTTTTAATGAGACCCAGTATTTTCAGCTTGACTTGATAGCCAATTTTTTAAACATTTCTTGAAAAGAATCTTCATTTTAATTTGAAGAAAGTTTCTGATGTCTCACCACTAAATGTACATTTGCAAATCAAATCATTCACAGAGTGGATACAGGAGATGAGAAGAATTGTAGGTTTCTTTGTTTAATGGCATATCAACCTTTGTAGGTTATTTAATGCCATAGTCATTCTCCTAGAAGAACAGTAGTGGTACTATTTAACCCATAGCTGGGAGGATAAGGGCTTTCATACCTTTTCCAAGGGTATTTGCCTGAAAGTGAATGTAATAATGCAACTGGAGTATGAACTCACTTACTACGATTCTGCAGTCCATTGCTTTAACCATTACACCACGAGGACACCCCCAACAGAAGAATTTTACTACCTAGATGAAGTAAAGTAGGATATCATTCTACAATAAAATTTGAGTCTTCATAAAGTATTTAATTTCTTAAGTGAATATCTTAGGCCTCTGCTTGATGTTTCAGCAACTATAAATCTGGACAGGAAGGCATCAAAACTAGTTTGTTTTTTTAGAAGTTTTTGGATGTGATTTACATCACACAAACCAATAGTAAAGTGTACTTTCTATACATCATAATGGTTTTGCGGATATTATTTGGCCTTTACCTGAATTCTTTTATATACTAAAACTATTTACCACAAAAATGATCTCATTTCTCTCAAATAATCTCTGGATATCATTTTATACTTGTCACATTTGTTTCATTTTGTTAGAAACAAAGCCATTCTATAGATTGATATAAGATGAAATGAATGAATTACTTGAATGCAGAAATAAATATGTGGACAATATCAATAGTATAATTTGCTATATCAAAAATATAGTTCAATATCAGTGATAGAGCATATATATTTAAATTAGGATAGCATAGAGATAGGATCAATGGTGCTTTGTGTCTGTTAATTTTTCACCTATGAGATCATAGGACTAAGATTTAGTCTGATGATTGTACATCCTAACTTAGTTGTGTGTGCATATATATATATATATATATATATATATATATATAGATAGATAGATAGATAGATTGTAAGCATTTGCCATAGGGCCCTGAACTTCAGAAAATGTTTGGATCTACAGCTTTTAGCAGAAAAACTACATAATTAATTAGGTTCTACTTGAAATTTGTCACAAACTTATGTACAGTTTATGCCATCTATATTTCTAGTATCAAAAATTACAGACTTCATCTAAATTAATTATTTTCTAATTCTACTTCCTTAAAGAAACTCTCTTCTATCTAAAAACATCAAGAAGTTATTTTTTTCCTCAGTTCTTCTGCAAGCAACATTTTCATTAACAATGGACATTGGAAGCAAAAATAGAATACAAGAAAGTAAAAGTTTTCAAAAGTTTTACATATTTTTCTCAATACTTTGTTCTACCTTAAATGCAAATTAATTTTGAAAAATAGAAACTTAAGATTTCATTCTGATTTTGTCAGCTAATACGATATACTTTCTAAAAGATAACCACTGACAGGTCTACAGCCGAGAGGTATTGACTACCCATCTGGTGAATTGGTCTATGTGATATTTACTTCTTTTTTATGCAAAAAAGATGAAGAAGATCTTATTGGTCAGCAAACACAAGTTTTACTTTGTTTATTCCTTTTTCATTTTTCTTAATTTTCTTTCTCATCTCATTCCTATAAAATTTTACTTTCTTTGATTCACTCCAAAAATTCTGGATATCAAAAAATCTTATGAATTTACTTTTGTTCACTACTCAGTTTTTGTTTTTGATATTGTCATTTGAAATAATTTCTGCTTTTTTGTGAAATAAGACAAAGAAATTATTTTTTTCTCATTACTAACCTCCTATGCATAATCAGTTTTATAAACATAACAAAGAAAATTATAAGAATTTCTGATTATCAAGGAAGTTCTCAAAAAGCATATTCAGTTGAGTAAAAGTAATTTCTTGATGAGAAATAGGATCAATCAAAATAATTTTAAAAAATGTTTTTAGATTAGGAATTATTGTTATTATTCATTTATTTCAACTTGTTTCCACTCTTTGATTTTTCTAGGCAGAGTTTTATTTTCAATTACATTTCGCAGTCTTCTTTATATGCCGTTATGATTGAAGGATTTAGCTTTAATATATTAATAAGGATTATATACTTTGTCTTTATATGATTGAAGGATTTAGCTTTAATATATTAATAAGGATTATATACTTTGTCTTTATATGATTGAAGGATTTAGCTTTAATATATTAATAAGGATTATATACTTTGTCTTTATATGATTGAAGGATTTAGCTTTAATATATTAATAAGGATTATATACTTTGTCTTTATATGATTGAAGGATTTAGCTTTAATATATTAATAAGGATTATATACTTTGTCTTTATATGATTGAAGGATTTAGCTTTAATATATTAATAAGGATTATATACTTTGTCTTTATATGATTGAAGGATTTAGCTTTAATATATTAATAAGGATTATATACTTTGTCTTTATATGATTGAAGGATTTAGCTTTAATATATTAATAAGGATTATATACTTTGTCTTTATATGATTGAAGGATTTAGCTTTAATATATTAATAAGGATTATATACTTTGTCTTTATACAATTGAAGGATTTAGCTTTAATATATTAATAAGGATTATATACTTTGTCTTTATATGATTGAAGGATTTAGCTTTAATATATTAATAAGGATTATATACTTTGTCTTTATATGATTGAAGGATTTAGCTTTAATATATTAATAAGGATTATATACTTTGTCTTTATATGATTGAAGGATTTAGCTTTAATATATTAATAAGGATTATATACTTTGTCTTTATATGATTGAAGGATTTAGCTTTAATATATTAATAAGGATTATATACTTTGTCTTTATATGATTGAAGGATTTAGCTTTAATATATTAATAAGGATTATATACTTTGTCTTTATATGATTGAAGGATTTAGCTTTAATATATTAATAAGGATTATATACTTTGTCTTTATATGATTGAAGGATTTAGCTTTAATATATTAATAAGGATTATATACTTTGTCTTTATATGATTGAAGGATTTAGCTTTAATATATTAATAAGGATTATATACTTTGTCTTTATATGATTGAAGGATTTAGCTTTAATATATTAATAAGGATTATATACTTTGTCTTTATATGATTGAAGGATTTAGCTTTAATATATTAATAAGGATTATATACTTTGTCTTTATATGATTGAAGGATTTAGCTTTAATATATTAATAAGGATTATATACTTTGTCTTTATATGATTGAAGGATTTAGCTTTAATATATTAATAAGGATTATATACTTTGTCTTTATACAATTGAAGGATTTAGCTTTAATATATTAATAAGGATTATATACTTTGTCTTTATATGATTGAAGGATTTAGCTTTAATATATTAATAAGGATTATATACTTTGTCTTTATATGATTGAAGGATTTAGCTTTAATATATTAATAAGGATTATATACTTTGTCTTTATATGATTGAAGGATTTAGCTTTAATATATTAATAAGGATTATATACTTTGTCTTTATATGATTGAAGGATTTAGCTTTAATATATTAATAAGGATTATATACTTTGTCTTTATACAATTGAAGGATTTAGCTTTAATATATTAATAAGGATTATATACTTTGTCTTTATATGATTGAAGGATTTAGCTTTAATATATTAATAAGGATTATATACTTTGTCTTTATATGATTGAAGGATTTAGCTTTAATATATTAATAAGGATTATATACTTTGTCTTTATATGATTGAAGGATTTAGCTTTAATATATTAATAAGGATTATATACTTTGTCTTTATATGATTGAAGGATTTAGCTTTAATATATTAATAAGGATTATATACTTTGTCTTTATATGATTGAAGGATTTAGCTTTAATATATTAATAAGGATTATATACTTTGTCTTTATATGATTGAAGGATTTAGCTTTAATATATTAATAAGGATTATATACTTTGTCTTTATATGATTGAAGGATTTAGCTTTAATATATTAATAAGGATTATATACTTTGTCTTTATATGATTGAAGGATTTAGCTTTAATATATTAATAAGGATTATATACTTTGTCTTTATATGATTGAAGGATTTAGCTTTAATATATTAATAAGGATTATATACTTTGTCTTTATATGATTGAAGGATTTAGCTTTAATATATTAATAAGGATTATATACTTTGTCTTTATATGATTGAAGGATTTAGCTTTAATATATTAATAAGGATTATATACTTTGTCTTTATACAATTGAAGGATTTAGCTTTAATATATTAATAAGGATTATATACTTTGTCTTTATATGATTGAAGGATTTAGCTTTAATATATTAATAAGGATTATATACTTTGTCTTTATATGATTGAAGGATTTAGCTTTAATATATTAATAAGGATTATATACTTTGTCTTTATATGATTGAAGGATTTAGCTTTAATATATTAATAAGGATTATATACTTTGTCTTTATACAATTGAAGGATTTAGCTTTAATATATTAATAAGGATTATATACTTTGTCTTTATATGATTGAAGGATTTAGCTTTAATATATTAATAAGGATTATATACTTTGTCTTTATATGATTGAAGGATTTAGCTTTAATATATTAATAAGGATTATATACTTTGTCTTTATATGATTGAAGGATTTAGCTTTAATATATTAATAAGGATTATATACTTTGTCTTTATATGATTGAAGGATTTAGCTTTAATATATTAATAAGGATTATATACTTTGTCTTTATACGATTGAAGGATTTAGCTTTAATATATTAATAAGGATTATATACTTTGTCTTTATATGATTGAAGGATTTAGCTTTAATATATTAATAAGGATTATATACTTTGTCTTTATATGATTGAAGGATTTAGCTTTAATATATTAATAAGGATTATATACTTTGTCTTTATACAATTGAAGGATTTAGCTTTAATATATTAATAAGGATTATATACTTTGTCTTTATATGATTGAAGGATTTAGCTTTAATATATTAATAAGGATTATATACTTTGTCTTTATATGATTGAAGGATTTAGCTTTAATATATTAATAAGGATTATATACTTTGTCTTTATATGATTGAAGGATTTAGCTTTAATATATTAATAAGGATTATATACTTTGTCTTTATATGATTGAAGGATTTAGCTTTAATATATTAATAAGGATTATATACTTTGTCTTTATATGATTGAAGGATTTAGCTTTAATATATTAATAAGGATTATATACTTTGTCTTTATACAATTGAAGGATTTAGCTTTAATATATTAATAAGGATTATATACTTTGTCTTTATATGATTGAAGGATTTAGCTTTAATATATTAATAAGGATTATATACTTTGTCTTTATATGATTGAAGGATTTAGCTTTAATATATTAATAAGGATTATATACTTTGTCTTTATATGATTGAAGGATTTAGCTTTAATATATTAATAAGGATTATATACTTTGTCTTTATATGATTGAAGGATTTAGCTTTAATATATTAATAAGGATTATATACTTTGTCTTTATATGATTGAAGGATTTAGCTTTAATATATTAATAAGGATTATATACTTTGTCTTTATATGATTGAAGGATTTAGCTTTAATATATTTATAAGGATTATATACTTTGTCTTTATATGATTGAAGGATTTAGCTTTAATATATTAATAAGGATTATATAATTTGTTTTTATACGATTGAAGGATTTAGCTTTAATATATTAACAAGGATTATATATTTTGTCTTTATACGATTGAAGGATTTAGCTTTAATATATTAACAAGGATTATATACTTTGTCTTTATATGATTGAAGGATTTAGCTTTAATATATTAATGAGGATTATATACTTTGTCTTTATATGATTGAAGGATTTAGCTTTAATATATTAATAAGGATTATATACTTTGTCTTTATACGATTGAAGGATTTAGCTTTAATATATTAATAAGGATTATATACTTTGTCTTTATATGATTGAAGGATTTAGCTTTAATATATTAATAAGGATTATATACTTTGTCTTTATATGATTGAAGGATTTAGCTTTAATATATTAATAAGGATTATATACTTTGTCTTTATATGATTGAAGGATTTAGCTTTAATATATTAATAAGGATTATATACTTTGTCTTTATATGATTGAAGGATTTAGCTTTAATATATTAATAAGGATTATATACTTTGTCTTTATATGATTGAAGGATTTAGCTTTAATATATTAATAAGGATTATATACTTTGTCTTTATATGATTAAAGGATTTAGCTTTAATATATTAATAAGGATTATATACTTTGTCTTTATATGATTGAAGGATTTAGCTTTAATATATTAATAAGGATTATATACTTTGTCTTTATATGATTGAAGGATTTAGCTTTAATATATTAATAAGGATTATATACTTTGTCTTTATATGATTGAAGGATTTAGCTTTAATATATTAATAAGGATTATATACTTTGTCTTTATATGATTAAAGGATTTAGCTTTAATATATTAATAAGGATTATATACTTTGTCTTTATATGATTGAAGGATTTAGCTTTAATATATTAATAAGGATTATATACTTTGTCTTTATATGATTGAAGGATTTAGCTTTAATATATTAATAAGGATTATATACTTTGTCTTTATATGATTGAAGGATTTAGCTTTAATATATTAATAAGGATTATATACTTTGTCTTTATATGATTGAAGGATTTAGCTTTAATATATTAATAAGGATTATATACTTTGTCTTTATACGATTGAAGGATTTAGCTTTAATATATTAATAAGGATTATATACTTTGTCGTTATATGATTGAAGGATTTTTCTGAATTCTTACCAAGTCAGATTTGACACTTGATCATTCAAAAATGGTTTGATCCCTTTGACTTTCCTTTTAAAGAGTGCCTCAAATGTTAAGCAATAAACTTAGTCCTACTAAGCAGGTATTGCCTGAATGAGAGTATAGTTGTTAAATTATTGTTTTTTGATATTTGGATTCTTTAAAAAGTCATTTCACTTTGATCTCTGTGGTGAATGAATGATAAATAAAGGTGATAACAATAAAATCAAATTATATTTTAAAAAAACACAAAATGAAATAAATACAAAAGAAAAATCAATCTCCCAGGAGGCTTCTGACAGGAAGAATGCTCGGAAAAAGAAGGGGCATCCTGGCACCAAAAAAAATAAAAAAAAAAACTCAGGGAGAAAGAACTGTGATCTCAGCTAGGATGGTAGCTATTTTATTCCTTTGGGAGGTTTTCCCCCCTTCAAAACTTACTTGCAAACTTCCATAGTAATAAAGTTGAGTCTTAATAACTCTACTTGCCTCTTTGTCTCTCCTTCCTTCCATTTCAGCTAATGCAACCAGCAAAAGAAAACAACATATATCAGAGTTTGAAAGAAGAAATGATCAGTCGCCAACCACCATAAAACCCTAATCCCATATCTGTAATTGTTGCCAAGTTTTTTCTCAAAGACTGATTGAATGAAGTCTTCTTTTACTCACTTTTTCAATCACAATCAACCCACATGAATTCAAATCATTTAGATTCTTGTCTTCTTTTAACCTCACCAAGAATTCAAGAGGGCTCAGCTTTTTTTAAAAAGTTATTTTAGCAAAAAATAGAAGATACTTCAGATCATGAGCAACTAAATTAACATGAGTGTGTTAAATGTTATTACTCATGGACTAGTTTATAATATTTTTTTCTTCCATTCCCCTGGAGGGCTAACTCTAACCCTGTCTCTTCAGCAGCATTCTTGCCTCTTTTATTTTATTCATTGGCCTAAGGCTGCCTTGTTGATGATACTCAGTTATTTTGGAATAACAGCTCTATTTTCATTCACTGATGAACAAGACTCATTTGATTTTAAAGTTTCATAAAAAAAAAGCAGAAACTTTTACATTTCATAAAGATTTACTCCAATTCCTTTTCCTCTTTTTCTTATTCTCCCCAGCTAATTGATTGGAGGAGAGTGAATCAGAAAAAAAAAATTTATTTTATAATTGAAGAAGAAACTGCTGCTCTTTTCCTTTTTCTAGGAATTGAAATTGGTATCATTTGATTGACAGATTTGCTCTACAATTGCTTCTCACTTGTACCTTTTTTATTTGATTACGGTAGTAAATTCTTTACTTTCACTAAAATATTTGTTTTTATGGGTCTTTTATTTGGTTGGTCTTTTGGGAAGCAATAGTAGTGATCCTATAAATAGCAATAATTTTTTCTTCCCCTTTCAGATGTTAGATAACAAGAAATATGTTTCTCTACAAAACTACTGCTTAGGATCAGTATGTAGTATATGTATGTTTTTGAAAACTGTTATACACAAATTGTGTTTGTATTTATCAGCCTCAACAATATATTAAAAATGTCTTCACAAAAACATTGTATTCAACCATCATATTGATGTGAGGTAGATTTTGGAATGCTACACCTATACAGCTTAGATATCAAGATGAATTCTTATTGAGAAACTTTCTTTGTAAAACAGACATTCTAAAATCCTGCTGATATGGAATATTATCCAAATACTGACTTTAAAATATTTAGAATGATAGAATATCTTTCTTTGTATTCATTATTTGTATATATTATATTGAATTCTATTAAAAAGTTGGAAGCTTTGTAATATTTAAAGTTACAACATTTTGATGCTTTTTCTGAAATGTTCAATCTAAATAAGATCATCTATCATGTTCCTTACAAAAAGGAAATATGGATAAAATAGTTACATCACCACTCATATAAATGTTGTACATTTTCTGCTTCAATCAAAAGAAAAATGTTGGATATTACATTGTGTTAATTCATCCAAAAGTTTTTTATTTAAATGAGAAATAAGATTTTCCAGTCAAAATCAAAAACCATAATGAACAATGTTAATATTTTTGGGAGTTAGAAAAGAAAAAAAAAATGAATGAATAAAATAAAATAAAATCAGAAAATGTAGCAGTTCCCAGAAGCCTCTGACAAGAAGCAAGAATGGCACATGCCTTAAAAGAAATTCAGCTCCCTTCAGCTTAACCTTTGATGCTGGACAGACCTTTCTCTAAACTGATAATGGGTAGTGCACCAGTTCATCCAGTCTCAGACTGAGGGGGTCAGGTTGCGTCTTCTCTAGCGGCGGCTTCTATTGAAGACACCTACTGAATGTATCACAAACTTCAATTTCATGATCCCACCAAAAATGACTTTTAATACGTTTTAACAACTTGTCTAGAAACATGACAACTTCTATGGATTGAGAACAATTTTCCCTGCCCACAAAATAATCGTCAAACCCAGAAATAAAGTTTTCAGTTAAAAGGTATCTTTGTTTCTTTTCTTCCTTCCTTCTGTAATTCTCTTGCAGGCTTCTATAGATAAAGAAGACACCAACAAGTTAAATAGGGTAAGAAAAGAAGAACAATGGAGACAGATACATTAAACCAAAACTAACGACAATAACCTATGAAACTAAACAAGTAACCAACCTAAACTTCTTATACCCCATGTATATATACATTACCAAATTGGTGTCTAAAAATTACATAATCCTCTGTTACAAAAGCCTTGTATAACCAAGAAAATCAGTTTGTTCATGGTCCTTAATGACATGGGTCACAGATCAAAAAGTTGTATCATGATTTAACATGGAAAATAAAAGCAACTGTATAGAAGCCATCTTGGAGAACAGTAAAACTTTATAGCAATACAGAACAGCCGTATTGTTTTGGTTATAAATGTCTATAATTCTTTTAAACAGAAGCACTTTTACTGAATACAGAACCCATCATCAACCTGAACACATCACCATTATTAATTGGCCGTTCTTAGAAAGTTGAATAAGCTAAATACATCAAAAGCTTTGTTGATGACAGGTTAGCACTGAGCAGGTATCCATATAATCTAATTTTGGACACTTGTCTCCTATCTCAGATATGTGGAACCAATCAAAAGAGGTGACAGCTTTAAACTGTGAAATTCTATTGGAAAATTAACATTGCTTTAAATCCTGAATAAGTAGATGGCTTATCATATGATTTTTTGTAAATAATTTACTCAGCTTTTACCTTAGTTTAGTACAAAAGCACAAAACTAGGCCACCCCATGAAGTTTGAACTCACTACTCTGCAATAATCATCTGTAAGACAAGCTTACTAACCTTTGCCTCAGATTATGATGTTCTCATGCAATCATATTAAATTGAAGTGATTAAATAATGTTTGAAATATAAGTAAAATTTTATTAAAAAGAAACCCTACTGGATAAGGAAATTTAGAATCAAATTGTGTTAACTGTTATAACTGCTTATGGTTATCACTCATAGATTTAAAAAGCTGACCCCAATGATCTTTGTCATTATCATGATTGTTAATTATGTACACATGTTGCACTTTAACTGTATAGTAATATATTCAACAGTATCTTAACTTTATATGTCAATGTAATGCATTAATATTAAACATACTTTATGAAAGCAGGCTATGGAATTATGATATATGAATTTTAGTGTAAGGGTGATTAAGTATTTTTAAGTAGGTGATATTGATATGATTTTGGTAATCATATTCAGAAATTTAGATATTAGTTATTTTGACTGGTGATGACAATCAATTCTAGGCAGTACTAGTTTGACCTCAGTGTTTGGAATATAAGCCACAGGTTACACTTAAGTCTTAGTGTCTATTAAGTTGTTCTTGAAGAAGAAACCTTTACCATTGTTCAACTTATTTTCTCTCATAGATTTCAAATGAATTGAGAACTTAATCACAAAATAAAACTCAAGATATTTGAGTTATATTTTAAGGATTCAGCCACTAAGATGGCAGTCACTAGTCTACGGAGTAAGAAGTAAGAGGATTAATTGATATTTCAAACATGGGTTTATCATATAATTGGTCTCTTTGTCAGAATTTGATATTGGCATAATGATCAGAGAGTTCACCAATGCCCCAGGAGACCGGGGTTCAATCCCAGGTCCAGTCATACCAAAGACTCAAAAAATGCTACTTGATGCCACCTTGCTTAACACTCAGCATTATATGGTACGGATCAATGATTAAGTGGAGCCATCCAGGGAATGGAATAGCACCCTCCCCTACACCTCGGTGTAGTAGCTATTGAAAAAGGAACCTTCATGTCGTTCTCGACTATGGTCGCCAACTTTGCTTTTACTATTGTATATTTCTGCATGAAATCTTTTCAATAATAAAGAAAATATGAGTATAGTCAGAACATTATTTCAAATTTCATTGTCATCAACTAATAGAGAATATTTGGTTGTTGAAGGTTGTGTTGCTAAATCAGTCATATTTTCTGCTCTTTTAGGCAGATGTGAGTTTTTGCATGAAGGAGATAGCATAAGGCTATGAATTCAGCCTGTCAGGATGAATATATGCAAGTTTATGGTGGCTTTGTAATACTGTTGACAAGGAGCATAAATGAAACTAGGCTCTATCTTGTAGACCATTTGCTTCTCTTCGTACTTACTATGTTCCCCCACTGCCTATGGTTTGTTCCCACATGATGATGTAACCCATCTCACTACTATGTGCAGGTGATATGAAACTAGTTCCAGAAATGTTTAACTTACTTGCAGTTACCCTCTCATTTAACCTCATTCATCACGTATGAGACATATTACAGACCTCAGTAAAGTCCCTGCAGTTATACCTAGCAAATGAGATCAGATATAGACATGATTCTATGATATGCTGTATGAGTGTTACTGTTATCATTCAAGTAAAAGAAGGAACTATATATTAGGTAACTGATTTTTTTGCTCTTCTGTTTATTCTACATTACACAAAGAATGACTCATTTCAATAACAATATTAAAGTTGTTTTTTTATCAAAAATTTTCATGGGTTCTGCTTGTATTTATAATTTTGTTAGTGAACTTCATCTATATATAAAATGCAGAAAAGGTTTTAAACAGGAAATAGAAATTTCAAATTTCTACAGGCAATTCTGTTCTTGCTTTCACATCCTGTGATTATCAAATTACTGAGTTAAAAATGATAAGAGACAAATTCCTGAAAGTGCTTTTTGCACATGGAACAACTGCAAGTTGTGTGAAATTGAAGCATTTGTGAATTATCAAACGTCTTAACTTGGAAGCCTTTTGCTTTCTTTGTTCTGTAATCTTTAGGAGTTAACATTTTTCAATAAAATGAATCAAGTTTCACTTGGTTATAAATTTGTTCATTTTGCCCCTGGCCACAATCTATTGGCTGCTCTGTGGTGGTGGCTGAACTTTGAAGATGGAGAAGCAGCTTGAATTATTAGTCAGAACCTACTTTTAGAAATTCCAGAGATGGCAATTGATGAAACAATTCCTTGAGTTCTCTAACAATAATTTCCCCTTCACCAAAATGTCTGCTGTTTATCTAGGATGCAATCAATACTGGAGAAGAATCATACTAAGTTGAAGTTCTAAGACAGCCTCAAGTCAGAAGCAATCAAAGTCTGGCATCACTCTGCACTGAAAAATAAATATGTTTTATGTCATTTATAATCTTTGGCTCATTTCTCTTAAAGGAAATATTGTTGCTAATTCTTGTTCTTTCTATTTATTCTGCTGGTCCTGCTTTGAGCAAAAAAGTTCTCTTTCTTTTTAATTAACCTATTAATTCAACAAAGCAATTAAAAATCATAAAGATCACTGAAGATACTACATTAATTTTCCATGGCTGGGGTCATCAACTTTGAGCTCACTCATTTGTTTTTATCTCCTTAAGAATTTATATTGATTATAGAGATGAACTATGATTGATTACTTTGCTTTTATACAACAGGAACATTTTTTTGGATTCAAAAAGAAATGTACAATTATTTTGCTCAACTTTGTTTTTCTCTTCCTATCAAATTGTAGCAAACAAATTTCAAGTTTTTATTTCCTCCATAAAATCATAAATTGTGAATTTATGTTGAAAATCTTTAGCTGCCTTCCAAAGGTGATGTAGATGAACCTTATATTATCAAAAATTGAAGTTAATTGAAGCTAAAATGTTTGAGAGTGTTTTCAGAGTATGTGAATTTATATTTTTAAACAAATAAACTTTAACCCTATTTTTATCATATTTAGTTAATGGTTTTAGTGTTTATTCACTGATAATATTAGATGCTGTATAGATGAAAAGCTGTTAATTTTGCTAAACAAGTTTTTTATAACTTTCTGGTGATCACATTGGAATTTGTTTGCTTCCAACGTTGATTCTTTTCCTTCTTAACCAATTTTGTTTGTATATTTTTTAAAAAGCTTTAAGCATTTGATTTGCTTCTCATAGATTACCAATTGAAATAATAGTGTTTATGCTAAGTAGCTAAAACTCAATTGATTCTGAAAAATGTTTTCTTTTTTATGTACCTATCAGAATTCTTCTCTGTTCTAGCTTAACAATATTCTTTTTCAATCTTCTTTTTTCAGTGGTACCTGGAGACACATGTTTATCTTTGAACTTTTAAAAATTTCTCTGAATCTTCTATTAACTTAAAATCACCGACTATATTATCATCCTTGCAATGGAAATGTGAATAAACACAATTTCTGTTGTCACTTTTTTTGTTTCATTTCAGGAGTTCAATCTCTTGTCAAAGCCATTCACTGTTTCTATCAATTCTTAGAATAAGCAGACCCTATGTTTAAGACATCATTACAACACCAAAACATTGATTGTTCCATAGAAACAACAAAAAGTTACATGCTTGATTTAGTTTCTCGGAATTATAGATTATTTCAGTGAATAAAATAAACTGTTGTATTGAAAGTTACCGGGTATCTGACTGAATGTAACTTTTGCTTGATTGATTCAGGTAATCGGACAAAATATTATGAAGAAAAAGTGCTGTATAAATAATTTATGTTCATTTTTGAGGATATTTTTTTCTGACCAACAAATCAAATAATTTTTTAATATTTGTTTTTCTAAAACTTTTAAAAGATTCCTCTTGCTTTCAAAAGCTCAGTATTTGTTTTAGAATATAAAGTATAGTTATTTTTATAAAATTAATTTTTTCCTTTGCTCACATGACATCAATTGATATATAGAATTAATTATTTTGTAGTGACATCAATTTCATTCTTGCCAAATGAGCAAACTGTTCATCATTATATATGTCTCAGCAATTAGTCAATGCACATTTATTTCCTTAGATGTAACTTAGCTCGTTAAAATAACACATCACTCAATAAGTCCCAGGCCTGGCATATAGATAGCACAACTAATAAAGAATGCATATGGTTTTTATAAAGTACTAACCCTCAAATGGCACATGTCAAAATTGGAGCCCAACAGGATTATTAGTTTACAAATGACAGTTATTTAAATGAAGCTACTATTGCAAATTTTCAAAACAATAGGAAAATCTGAATTTTGTGTGTTGTTAAAGCATTGCTTTCTGATGGGGAAAAATACTGTTCAAGCAAAAGAATGGCTTGATAAGTGTTATTTGGACTCTGCCCAGTCAGAAACAATGGTTAATAGGTTGTATGCTGACTTTAAACATGATCAAACAAACACAAATGATGCTGAATGATCAGGTTGTCTAAATTTGGCAGTTGTCCTAGAAAATACCAAAAAACTTAGCAAACTCATTTTGGCCGATTGTAAATTGAAGTTGCATAAGTTAGCAGAGTAGTTGAAGATACCAGTAGACAGTGGATTCACCATTTTACATGAACATTTGTCAATGAGAAAGCTGTTTTCGAAGTGGGTGCCATATTTGCTCACAGTTGATCAAAAACAACGACGCATCGATGATTCAGAGCATTGTTTGCAACTGTTTCGGTGCAACAAAAAGGAGTTTATTTTGGAATTCACAAGGTATTTTGTTCATCGATTACCTTGAGAAAGGAAGAACCATCAATTGCAAATATTATAAAGCATTATTGGTGTATTTGAAGGAAGAAATCACAAAAAATGGGTACAAATGAAGAAAAAGTACCCTTTCACCAAGACAATGCACCGTGTCACAAGTCAATCACAGTGATGACAAAACTCCATGAATTGTACTTCAAATTGCTTCTGCACTCATCCTATTCTCCTGATCTGGCCCCCAGTGACTACTGGCTGTTTGCAGACCTTAAAAGAATGCTCCAGGGAAAGAGATCTGGCTCCAATAAAGAAGTGATATCGGAAACAGAGACATATTTTGAGGCCAAAAACAAATCGTTCTACAAAAAAGACATCAATTGTTAGAGAAGCATTGGAATCAGTGTATCACCCTAGAAGGAGACTATGTTGATGAATGAAATTGAATTTTGTGTAGAAGTTGTTGTTTTATTAGTTAGGCCCAGGACTTATTGAGTGATGTGTTGTTGTATATTGACATCTGACACGGACCAGAGATTGCGTTGGCGAGCTTGGCTGATAATATGGGACAGGGTTAAAATCCCACAGTACAGTCAAAAACTGATGCACCGGAAGAGGGTGACCTCTGAACTGCATTACAGTTATTTCCACTTGAAGATGATCAAACATGCCAGTCCAAAGATGCCGGAAGTGGCATATTCCAGCCTGGCTAGCCATGAGAATAGATTGAGTGGGCATAAAACAATAATATAACTCGGCACAAGAAGTTTGAGTTAGTTTGGAGACCAGACCCGTGGGTGACAAGATGTGGTAGAGAAAGCCAGCACCCAGCGGAGTGGGCCCCCGGGCCTCCAGTTGAGCAGCTCTGGAGAATGCGAAAGACACAACGCTGATGGCCATAAGAGTGGGGGTCAGTATGTTGCAGTTCTGTTCAGTCTCCAACTCCCTCTCACACACAACCCTTTCAATAAAGTGAGAGGTATATTTTTTAAAGAAGTCTTCGCTCGTCTTTATTATTGCGTCAATAGGTATTCTGCATGTATATGTGTATATATGCATATTTATTATGTGGCTATACAACAGTGTCACAAAAATCCTCTATCACAAAATAGCCTGAATGTAATCATAACTCTGTATAGTTAAAAATTCTACCAAGAAAAGTGGCTTGCCCAAAGCTGGGATTATCCTTTTGATTTATCAGTATGAATTAAGCTGTATAAGAAATGTTTGGTTGGTTGGTTTTTATGGCTTATCAACCTTTCTTGGTTATTTAATGCCAAATCCAATTGTATACAAATAATCAGTTCTATTTCAAACAATTCAGTTTAGCATGAGTACACAGTTTAATTGTCAAAAACATTTCTATTTCAACCTATTCAGTTTTTTCAAACAGTTCTAATTCAGCCAACTCAGTACAAGTATAGATTTTGTTTACACACAGTTAAATATCAAAAAAGCTCTTTATTAAACAATTCAGTTTAGCATAAGTACCCAATTTAAATGTAAGTACACAGTTTAATTGTCCAAAACATTTATTTCAAGCTATTCAGTTTAGTTAAATAATTCTAATAAAAACAATTCAGTTTAGCATAAGTATGCAGTTTAGTTCTATTTAACCCATACATAGGGCCCTCTCAGGGGCAACCATTCCAGGCCAGAGTGGACCTTGGAGCAATGGCATTCCCCAAAACCCAAACATCACTGGAACCAAATTCTTTAGTGCCATATATAGGATACTCATTGGGTGGGGTCTTACCCCTCTGCAGAGGGGCAGTCGGTGTATTCTACAGCCCCAGCTGACTGGGCAATGTATTAGAAATGTAGAAAAAATAATAATTGAATATTGGCAAAGATTTAAAATTTTGTACATCTTAATTCTATTTTTCATAATTTATATTGAAAAACTTACAGTTCTCATTTTATGATTCTTGTTGGAATTGTTAAAACGTTTGATGGTTTTTGTTGTTAGGTAGTATTAAGGAGGTTTACTTTTAACTAACTTTAGTCAAAAAGATAATTTTTTTTTTTATTGTGGCAGTAACATTTTTATTATCTTTTTTTTATTATTTTGAGAATGGTAAATATGTGACTCAAATACATATACACACAAAATGTTTGAGCAGTTTATGAATTAGGCAATGTGAATGAATTAATGTATCAAAAGTGTTTGGCCAAGTTGGATAAACCAGCTGAATTCAATAGCAGTCTTAACAAAGAATGAGTTGAGAGAAGTCAATATAGTTGATAGTCATCATAGCCAAAATATCCACATCAAACATTGAAAATCATTTGCATTGGTTTTGTTGCTAGAAACTTTGATGTTTGAGTTTCATATGATATTTTTTTTAATTAATTGGATTGCCTTTAAATATTTTTGAACCAAATTTTGACACATGATGAAAAGTGAATAATTTATGACATGAAATTCAAGAGGTTGTATGAAAAGCAAATTGAAACGCTACTAACCGTACAAAAAAAAAACCCAGACTTCATCCAAAGTAGGAGATGTTGTGTATGATTTGGGGAAAGAGTCTCTGATGATAAGTTTCTTCCAGAGAAGCTAACAATTCCAGCAAAAACTGCTCCTAACTGGGCCAATTGAAAATAGGAATTAATTAAATGTATCTAGAATCAATAAAGAGAAATAGGAAACTATTTTATGAGAATGAAATCATACCATATGTCTATCTGGCAAAAATTGTTACAGTTTGAGTAGAAAGTTTTCCCTCATCCACTATTGCTCCTTCATATTATCATTCTGCTATTGTTGTTGTTTTTTCTAAAAATCTAATAAAAAATGTTCAGTTCTCTGGTTAAAGGCACCTAAAGATGAGAAAGAGTTCTGGGAGGATAACATTATGAAATTAGCTGAAAGATAGAAAAAGACAGTAGAAAACAATGATAAACATGCTAATCAGTAAAGTTAATTTATAAACTTGAAAAATTTATTTTTATTTTTATAAAATAAATCAAACAAATGTGTTACTTTTCTGAAGAAAACTGAAACTTTTCATATCAGTTGTCATTTTGCAAAGTGCAACTGCAGTTATGTTTAAGGTGAAAATCTTTCAAAGGTTTTAAATCAGAAATTCAAATCATTTAAATGAGGCATTTCTTCAGTTAATGACTTAACAGGGTTTGGGTTAGGTTAACATATTTGTATGTAATCATAATAAATAGAAATCAATATATAATAAACAAAAACCTCTCATAAAACATCTAACAATTCTTTTCTGAGCTGAGTAACATTTTTTTTATTTTTTCATTTGTATATGATGTGACTCTTGTGATTTTTTTTTCTTTTTGGTAAAAAGTAAGAATATATTTTGTGTTCTTAACTACAAAATCAGTCCCTTAAGAGAAAAAAAGATAACAGCAAATTTATCTAAAAAATTCAAATGTACCACTTAGCTTATGATTAAAGATGCTTTAAAGAGCCAATAAACATTGACTTTAAATATCTTGAACTACTTAAGAAGGATTATAAAATGAATTTGTGCCACAAAATGTCTCTGCTAGCCACTTATGCACAAAATAAATTAATATGGCAAATCATTTGAGTTAGTCAAAAACAATTGCATATATAGATTGACTATTCATAGATGTCTGCATCAGAGAGAAATTGCTATACAGATAAGTTATTTCGTTTATAGGCATAAAATCATAAAAATGTTAAATTTGTTTTTAATACACCTCCTCCCCAAACTTTTGCTGTTTTGGTCTAAACACATTTCTTATTTTACTCATGAAGACATACATTAATTTTTTTTATTCATTGAATTGGATTCATGCCTTTCATAAGAGCACCAACTCAAAAACTACATGAGTGTTTGTGACTAGAATTTGAATTCAGATTAAAGATGTCATTTTGTTAAGGGCTACCTCTTTGGCTGATTTGTGTCTAATAAGAATAGAAATAAAAACAAACATGGAGTAAATTATTATCTGAAATATGTTTTATTTGTTAGTCTTCTCTTAATCATCCTCATCATCATCCTCATAGCATGGATTAGACATGTTGATTTAGGCTATTGTTTGTTGTTCAAATGAGTTAACATATAATTTTGCAATCAGCATAAAGCTAGAGGGAGTAGAAAAAAACTTTCTTTTTTAGGTTTGTGCTTTATGATGATAAGGTCCAGAGAATATAAAGCAGCTCAGAATTATACTGCAGAGATGACACAGCAATAAAATGATCAGTTAAGCACACTGAAATGATGAGGAGAGAAAATGTAGAATCGGCCATTCATTCAACTTGTCATCAGTCCTTTTCCTATCTTTGTACACTTCACATTTTCAATTTTCTAAATTGAAGGGAGATCAAGTGTCATTAAAGTTGAAAGCTATTACTCTTCAAGTAAAGAAGATGATGAACAGACAAATTGATAATGGCAGGTAAAAGAAAGGATTAAAAAAAACAACAAAAAAAAAAAAGAAATAACAAGAGGGACCTGTTGAGATAAATGACGTCTAATCTATTTCGCCTCAAACTATCAGAATAAAAAAAAAACAGCTTGGTTGCTTGCTCTTACATTCTTTTTATTTTACATTTGTTGGGCACGTAATGTTCAACCCTTTTAAAAAGTTAATTTAATTTTTTATTGAAAATTTTCAGAAAATAAGTTACTCTGGTTAAGAACTAAGTTTTACAGTTGAAATTAGAATGGAATTCAAGATGCTGAATTTAATGATAAACTTGATTACAACTCTAATCATTTTGTGGGAATGAAATTAAAAAATTCAGATTAAAAAAATATTGCAAAGCAAATAAATATGTGTTGTCTAATGTTTTGAAGAGATCCTTATCATTATACAATGACTTATTTGGACTAGATTCCACTCATTTGTTGTTTAGTCATTACCTTCCATCTGTTGATTTCTCTTCTCTTCTTCTGCTTTTCATCTTAGCCAGTACAGAGTAATGTGGGATAAAAGGATACTCAGGTCAATTTATACGAAAATTTCTTTCTATTTTCCTTTATTTTTGCATCATTTCAAGCCTGTATCAATCCTGGCATGTGTTATCTGATGTTATAACATGAAATCTTATTATCCCATTGATTATTAAAAACAACCTTCCCAATCCTTAAATAGGTGGGAACTGATTTGTATTTCTTTTGGTTTTTGATTTGGTTTAACCAAAACAAAATTCAGACTTGAAGCAAAAATAGAAAATCTTATCCATTTTTCTTTATGATTTTTTTTATTGATTTGAAAATATGACACATTACAGAATTTTTTTCTGAGTCATTCCATTCAGATTCTTATAAAAAACTTTGAACATATTTCAATCAGGATTCTTCAATGTTTTTTTTCTCTGATGAAATTTTGATCTTCAAGGATCTTAAATTTCAGATTTTGTCTCTTTACTTTTTTATTTTGTAATCATTAATTTTTGGAAAATGAAGTGATTAGCAATTAATATTGATGAAATACATAGGCAGATAATTAGTGGTCTGCAGTGAATTTTCCTGTTGGACATTTTTTTTGCTGTATTTAAATTAAAGTTATTTTCTTCCCATTCTTGCAAATGATTTTCTTAATAGTAAACCAATAAAAAGATTGAGTAGTAATGAACATGAGAGCATTGTACAGACATTTTTTTAAGAAAACAAACCAATGCCTTATTTTAAATAGTCATATGCTACAATGCTCATAATGCTTGTCTTTTAGATATATGTGGTGCATCTAGTAATTCAGAACAAAGTACAATATGAAGAAAAGTAAAAATATTCAGCGGAAAAAATCATTCTTTTGAAACAAAAAAAAAAAATGGTACACTTGTTTAACTTAGAAAACAAAAAAATGCCATCTCCCTCCTGACAAAACGTTGGATGTGTAATTGTTCAGGAAATTAAAAGCAAAAGTGCTAAGAGGCCATATGTAGGAGATGTGACATGAATGTGAAAATTCTATGCCACTTCTGAGTTACATATTCCATATATAAATGACTAGACTCTGTACATCATGTCCTCTTGCTCCCTCGTGGTCTCACTCCCTTTCACTTACTGGAGTCACAGTTAATGATGCCTTGTACCAACTCCACAATATTTCTTGGTTATGGATGACATATGCCCACATTGCTGACCTTGAACACTAAAAAGCTGGCTGTCTCCAAATCCCTGTGGTTAATAGCTCTTGCTGAAAGCATTGTATTCCTTTTCATTTCCTATGTCAGAGTAGAAACTGACTGTTACGATATTGCTCATGCTACATCTGAAAGAGAAATGAGAATGTAAAAATATGATGCAAGATTGTCTTCCATTTATGACCGGCTAAAGAGCTAATTGTGTATTCTCAATTACCTGGCACACAATGTATATATATATATATATATATATATCCATTCACAACACAGAACAAAAATACCATATTAAAGAAAGTCATTTTATATTTTATGTTCAAATGATGGATGACAAAAAGTACATTCATTCGTCCTGGGCACTGTATTAATGTGTATTCATACTGGCATGTGCATGCATAACTTCATATTTATGTCTGTGTTGTGTATGTGTATGTCGGGATATATGCAAAGAAACATTACCATTATTTGATGGTTAAATTTGGAGCAAAGCAGACAACCACTACTATATTTATCTTCATGTTTACTATCATTTTTATCGACTCAGCCATATTGACTATGTATCTCTAACCAGGGATTAAACTCTACTATTATTTTGCACTTTTTAAGATCAAATAATTTGATTAGCTTGGACCTAATAACTTCAACTCAGACAATCTCACATTTTTAGAGCAATATTTATTTTGAATCATTTTGTTACATGATATATGATAGAAAAAAAACTTCTTTACCAAATTATTTGGATAATATTTTGGTATCCAATTTGCAACAAACCGCTTTTCTTGATGTGACTCCTTTTTATAAATACTCTATACAGAAAAAAACATAGTTTAATATTGAATGCATATCTTTGATAACTGTTTGATACAATTGATGTTAATCAAGCATCAATAAAGGTGAAAATCATTTATCTCTAGTAACTGATACACTTAAATAAGAATCAATGAGACAATGTTAAACAATTATGTAATGACAGGTTTTTTTATTGTTTCATTTTCCTGTTGAAAAATATTAATGAAAATATATTTTTCAGATATTTTGTGACAAAATTTAATCAATATGTTTCTCTTAATTTTTTTCTACCAAACGTAATGTTCTATATCTGAGCTGAAAGAACTTTGAAATATTTTCAGTCCTGAGCATGAAGATCAAATAAGCTAAGCAGCTGAGAGTGATTTCATTTCCTTTTGAAGTTGAATTACTTTGAAATGGATGATTCTTTATTTCTTTATCAGTAAGCAACAAAGGAACAGAGTGTCTGCTGTTCATTTTAGACTTTTGTTATTCTCTTTCTATCAGCTCCAATTTTGTAAGTGAGTCTAAAAAGTAAACCATTTTAATGTCCTGGCACCCATCCATATAGTCAGCTGCAGAAATCTTGAGAATTCATCAGAAATAAGTCTCCAGTTTGAAGATAATCTGTCTTCAATTGATTTGATATGACCAGATTATCATGTTACTTTTAGTTCTCTTTCATTTTTCTCATTTTTTGCCTGCAAATACGCTTTGATGTCATTTCATGCACTAAAGTCAGTAGAGGTCAAGTGATTTTTTTCCTTTAATTATGTTGTAGGTCAATCTCAAAGAATGTTTTCTTTTTTTTCTCCTTTTCCTATCAGACATTCCCTCCTGATGGGCTACAAAAAATGGAAAAGTGAAACATAATTTCATTTTTACATTTTCACTACATTTAAGTCTTAAAAGATTCTTCTATGTAGGCATAGAAAAGACATTCTCATGCTCACATATCTAATGTTGCCCAGTGGAATCACCAAAAGCAAATAAAGCATTTTCAGCATTTCATTTGCTTCTTTCAACTGGAAAAGATATGAAGGGATTGGAATATTTGCTTTTATCTTGTATCAACCATCGCATATTGAGTTATTCAACTTTTCTATTCCAGCATTCTCTTTACTATCAAATCTTTATCTAATAATGTTGCATCTAAAGATTCAGGGCTGAACTATATATTTCTTTATATTATTTAGAACTTTATTGAGCCACTTCTAATTCAGGAAGTTACTAACTTTAATCTTCTTTGTCCAGAAATTCTAATCTTGCTTTGCTTTCAATGCTGTAAATCAGTCTCTCTCACTCTCTCATTTAATTTCATCCCCATCCATGCAGTTTTCATATATAACTCATGTATGGCTTCACACCTGATCAGTGAGTTAAAGTAGTCTACAAGAAGAAATACGCTGCATTCATTACATATTCAGATGAAAGCTAATACTGCAGAGGGGTCATTGATAACATAACAAAAGAACATGAATTGATATACATGAAAGGAATCATCATCAAGGCTTGTCAATAGCATGGATTTCTTTGACTCTCTCTTGCTATTTGTCCCTACTGTCTATTGCTTTTGGTAAGTTCTCTCGATGGCACCCAGCGTCCACACAGAATCGATGAATATAAGTTTTTGCTAGTTAGCCATCATGGGTGTATCCGTGTGTAGGAATCCATAGAAGAAATCTTCCATGTTTAAAAATTTCCTATTTTGAACTGGAAGTTTTTCTAAGATAAAATCAAGAAAAAGGCAGGAGGATTTTATAGAAAATTGAATTTTGGGACATTGTTATAAACAGTTCAAAACAAATTCAGTCTTGACTGATACTCTTGTAGATGGCTTACCACGTTCCAATTTGTCTATTACCAAATATTTTTTTATACTTTGAATTTCTCTACAATTTATTTTTCTTTAATTTATCTTCATTTTAAAATTTGGTTTCCAATATTTAACCATGTCTTTTAATGTTTACTAATTTTGTATGAAAACTTTTTACATCATCAAAAAAATGTTAGTATTTTAAGTACAGGGAATGATTTAAAAAACAACAAATACAAACAAAAATGTAGGGAATATTTTTTCTGCTGGAAATGAAACACCCTGGAGAAAATTCAGTCAAGAATTATGTATATAGAATCAAGTTTAGTCGAGAATTGCATAAAATAGATTATATCAACCCACAATCATGAGTTAAACTTCACAAATTCCTCCTCAAATTATACTTGAAATTCAGATTCACTCAAATTTTTTATTGATTTTCAGAGTAAAAATAGTTCTCATAAATTCTAAAATAATTTTATTTAATTTATTTATTTTGATAACCCAGCAGCCAAAGGCAAAAATGGGCAAAGTGATTAGATTTATTCAAAGAAAGAATACAGAATATTTGAATTAATAAGTTGGGGAAATTCAAAATTCAATCAAGCTAAGAAAGATGTTAGATGTATATAGAAATGAAACAAAGTTAACCATATATTAATGTACTATCTTTATTTTTTACTTTATTCTATTTCTATTTTTAGCTCTCTCTCTCTCTCTCTCTCTCTCTCTCTCTCTCTCTCTAGCAATAAAATTAGGTAGGGCATTCAGCTGGTCAGGTTTCAGGTTAGAGTAAAAAAAAGATTTTGGAACCTTCATTCTAAAAGGTGTTAATAGGTGTCCTCTGATGAATATCTTAAACAGTCATTTAAGGAAGTATTCATCAAATTTCATTTGTCAATACAAATCATAATTTTATATAACTTTTTTTTTGGGTCTATTCTGCTTTAAGTGTCTGTTGTATCACATGAGTCTCAGTTAATGGGACTAGTCTGTTATTTTTGGAATGAGTTTAATTTTTCAACTTATTGATTGTTGAGTGACCAAAAAGAAATTAATAAATTAAAAAATAGAAGATTATTCATGTTCCATTTCTTAAAAAGTTATATTATTCTTATTTTTAAACCAATGAATGTTTTAGAAATAAGAATGATATAAAATTATAAAAAAAGGTTTTTGTTGTATCTTCCCATGTCTATATGGTAGTAGATATTAGGCTATAAAAGTGAATGCATTATTTCAAATTTTGATGATAATAAGCTTCCATTGAGCTGCATCAAGTTTTTGTTTGCTGGCTTTACATACACATAGGTAAAGTTTCAAATCCTGCCAGATGCAATTCATCTAAAATTGTTAATATCAAAATAAGATCTCTTGAAATTATGAGAATAAGATCTTTTAGAGTTATGCTTAATTTTTATGTTTTTCTGCTAATTAAATTATATTATTAAATCATTGAAATAAAAAAAAAATTGATGGTGCTTGTTCATGGAAATTTAAATTAGTAAAATAATCTAGAAGATGATGATGATGATGATGATATTATTATTATTTTTTTTTTATTTTATTTATTTATTTTTTTTCAGTTTTAGTTTTCTTTAAGATTCTGTACTGTTTGTCATTGAATACATAAGGTAGTGAGTATAAATTGAATATGTTTACAAGATGGTTTGAAGCTGTAATTAAAAGGTGAATAAGGAGTGCTCAGAATGAGAGAGGTTATAAAGGAAAAAAAATAGAAGAATCATCTTACACAAGTGGCTACTTTTATCAGTAACAAGAAGATCCATATGGTTTTCAGTTCTTAAAAAGCAGAGTCAAAATTACTATACTCAAATACCCACAAATAGCTCAGGATTTAGTTTTATCTGTTATACCCAAAAGAAAAAAGCAAAACAAAGTAAACCCACTCTGGACTTTAACTAAGTTAGAACTTAATAGATTTACAATTTTTTTTCTTGTGACCCACTTAAGAGTTCTCTTACTATAAGGGTTCTTGGTCACATCTGTATCAGGAGTGCAGATGATAAACAACCCCTGGTCAATATACAACCCAGGAAAAAAACAAAAAAGCAAATCGAAACATAATTCAATGTGGGATGTAGACAACAGACTTGGGTATCATGATCAGTAGGTGCTCCCTTGATAGCCAAGATGGAAGACCCAATTGATATCCAGTCAATGTTGGGTGTTCTTTTTACAGGTCCACAAATGACGAACTAAGCAACCAGTCTAATCAGAGACACCAACATAGAAAATAGACTAAGGAAGGCAACATGCACTTCACTGATATTTTTGGAGCAAACCTACAAAAAGAGAGTATACAAAAGAATGATAAAAATCTCGGAAGAATTTGTTTGATTTAAGACAACAAACCAAAGACTTGCTGACCAAACTAGGACAATGATAAAGAAAGTTTGGTTTTCTAACATTGAGATATTAGAAATACACCAACAAATAAATAGGGAGGGAAAGATATCAACAAGATGCTAATACCGCAACTGAACTGCTAAATACAGAAAAACCAGAACCTTCCAATTGAATCAAAATACCAAGTAATAGTAATTGAAGCACCACACATTGGAAATCAGAGGAGAAGTGGAAAGCATCCAAACTACATTATTATTAAGATTGGCCAAAATACTAAGAGTCCTGAAGACTCGAGGAAACTTGCTGTCATTTAATCTCCATTGATAACCATCAGCTAATGCTGGTGGGAGAAACTCTCAAAGGAGTTAAATAATAATTTTTTAAAAATTGCTGAGAACAAAAACTTTATTGTATGCATTGTCATATATCATTACCTGAAGTGAAGAAAATTGGATTTGCGGGTTTTACATTACTGTTTAACATTATCTATTAAATTAAGTCCTTTGTTTGACCGCAAGTATTTAATTATCTTTTATCATATATGGATATAAATTATAGTGTGCAGATAAAGAATCACTTCAGTAGAATCATTAGAATATTTTTTTATATAAATGTATAAATCTAATAGTTAGCAATACCTGTGGGAAAATTTATTATTTCTGTTGGGCTTGAATCGAAAGTTCTGTCTGCTTTGTTTGATCATCTTCTTGTTAATTCTTTTGAACTGTACATCCTGAAATACTGCCAATCTCCTAAGCTTTTTACAGAACTTTTCTGTTGCCATCATAAAACTTCATCTAAAAATCTTTTAAAACAAATAAAACTGTGTTGAGAATCAATTGATAGTGACAAGTTAAGATTTATCTGAAGATACAGAGATGTTGGTTTATTAGAAAGAAATGGTATTAAGAAGTACTTGATTGAAAATCTTGCTTAACAAAAAACAAACAGCTAATGTCTCAAATGCTGTAATTGGTCAACAAGAGATTTGATCTTGGATAATAATTACAAGTTGGTGTTGAGAAGAAGTTGATTATTTCCATCAAGGGTCAGACAATCATTTGACTAATTGTTTAATGCTTCTTACAGTTAATGAATGGGAGGACATTTTTTTCTGATTAAATGAGATTATAATGTCTGATGTCTTCAGGGAAATGAATGTATGATTTGTATTGGCAGAGACAGAGAATGTGTATATTTTCCATTGGTAGCACTCTTAAAAATATAAATCTTGAAAGTGGTCGAGTTTGGTTGAAAGGATGCATAACTACTTAGTGCTGGAGTAAGTGTGTCTCTCTGATCAGCCAAACCCCAAGACACTGGTCTTGACAGATGGCCTACCACCTTCCTAATTGTCTCACTTTATGGCTCCCATTCATCCACCATATTTTAGATTTTATAATGTTTATTTAACATAAAGAAAATAATGTTCTCTTTATTGTTTCTTTGTCAATAAATGGTTAAAGTAAATGCTACAATTTCATCAGAAGTTTAATATTGTCTTTATTTTTGTATATGAGATTTGAAAGGAAAATTCATTTTTTGAGGATCTTTTGCTTTAAGGCATCCCATGAATACACTGTTCTGATATGCTGTGAAGCAGGTTTTTTTTCCTTCCTCTTGACTATGATGGATACTTGGTTTTCTTCACCCTATTTCTTCTAGCTGCTTTTTCAGAACAAAGACAAATTAAGAAATTTGCAGTGAAAGATAAATTATTTTTTCATTGATTTGGTTTCTTTGTTTAATAGCATATCAACCTTTATTTTTTCATTACTATTTTCTTCTCTTTGTATAAACATTGTTGTTGTTTATATAGAATCAAGAGAGAGTGAACAAAAGTATATTTTTAATTTCTTTTTTGATTTTGCTTCTTCAAATTACTTTTCAACAAGTTGTTACTAAGTTTCTGAAAAAGTTTTGATGATTTGAAAGAGAATTGTTCCACATAGAAATTGGATTATTAAATTTATTCAATTGCTGACCTGATTAATTTTTGTGTCCCAACATTTCATTTTAGGAGCATATTTTTTGCTGTTTTATAAGTTAACAATATGTATTATCAAAATCAGGAAAATAATTTTTCTTTTACTCAAATTTTTGGTTTAATCCTTCCCAAATTAAAATGATAATTCATACTGTAAGTATAATCTACATACAGCCTGTAAAAAATTACATTCAGCAAACAACCAGAATTTTCCAGATTTATGCCCTGAAGCTAGAATGCTGTTACATAAGAACGCGCACACACACACACACATACACACATATATATATAATTTATTTAGCTAAAATTCTGACTGGTAACTTTTTTTTCATACTTTATAATGAGCGTAAAAATTTTGCACTTTGTTCAGAAATAGCCAATAAGGAATAATTTGGTGCTACTGATTTTGTGAAATTGGTGCCGCTAGGCATGGGAATTTCCAACTAGGGCCATTCTTGTTCTAAAGTATAAAAGGATGCTCAAATATTTTGATTTAGTTTAAAATCAACAATTATTAATGAATGTTTTACCTTGTGATGTTCAGAAAAGTATAAAATATTAAAAAAACACCTAATCCTGGAATAATCAGTTAAGGTTTTATATATTTGAGATAATCCCTGTAGAAGTTAATAAAAAGAAAAATTTTGATTTTATGCTAAACACTTTTTCTAAGGTAACCTTATCCTCCTCAATTTTGTCAGTATTATCTACTAAAATTATTTTTCATCAAATCTTGTAACATGAATCTGAAGAATTAGTATTTCATTAATGTGTGTGAATGGTTTTTGTTGCTTTATTATTTCACAGATTTTTCTTTTTTTATTTCTGAAATTCTTTTCTGTTGTGAATTGTTTAATTTTGTGTTTCTTTTCTCACCAATTATCTGCTCTATATAAACGTCATTATTGATTAATATTAGGTAAAGTTCACACATTTTGCTAAAATCATCCACAAACATAGCTGAAAATTTGTTAAATAGACTACAAATTTTATAAAAATTTGAAATAATTAAAATAAACAAGTTTCTAAAATTTTTAATCTAAGGAACTTTAAGGCAAATTCTCTTGTAGAAATTTTCTTAAAATCTTTCTTTTCTGTCAAAATTGTAAGGTTTAGTATCTATAAAATTTTTGATAATTTTTACTTTCACCTCTATAAACCAAACTTCAATGATAAAACTATAAATATTTACATAACAATAAAAACTATCAGCTTATTCTTCTGAAAATTATTTATGTAACCTTATTAGGAAAGTTTATAATGATGGACAGCTTTTTATTTTTAGATTTTAAAATAAATGTTGAAAATCTCTGGAGAAACATTTTAGAATTTTTTTTTCAAAACAAAATGATTGACATTTCTGTTTCACTGATTAAGACCAGCTGATTTTCTTCTAGAATCAAATATTAAGTGAAAATCATTGGAAAAATTATAATGATAGAAATGAGTAAAGTTGCAATTGTATTGGAATAAAGAAAAAGCATCTGCTGAAAATGTAACTCTGAAGAGATCATTGTTAACATTTTGTCATATTAAGCAATATGTTATATTATTATTAGATTTACCAGATATTCACTCAAGAAGTTAATTAAATGAAAAATTTCAACCATTAATATTTCTATGTGTGTGTGGGGGGGTCCTTATATTTGAAATTCCAGAAATATATTTTTCTAAGCTCATATTTTTCATTTCTATTCCATTTGACATTTATTCAAGAGGTTTATCATCAACTTTATCAGTTCATCATACTTCTTCACTCTCCACTTTATCCCTATAACAGGAGAGGCTTGAACTCCCGAACATGTTTCTTATATATATGTGTGTGTGTGTGTGTGGTGTGTTTGCAAATGGAAAAATTATGATATAAAACTAATAGTTGGAAAGTCATTAAATTTTTAGTCAAATATAGAAATAATGTCAATGTCTCACTTTGCAAGACTCCAATGACAAGAAGTCAGTGTCTCAACTGGGTGAGCAAATCATTTGTGTTTTTGTAAAGCATCTTCATAGCAGTAATAGTTTCTTTTGGTAAGCCGCATGTTGGTAGTATTTGCTCTATTTTTCTTCTGTGTATGGAATTAAATACTTTAGAGAACATTGTATTTATGAGATTTTTTGCACATACTCCTTCAATGATTCATTCTGTTCTTGCAAATACACCTACCAAGCTGAATCCCTGCTGCATAGCCTGAAGCAAGCGGCAAAAGGCATTGGCTCCTACATAAATGCAGATAAAACAGAGTTTATGTGTTTTAAACAAGATGGAGCCATCACAACATTAAATGGTAAACCTCCAAAATTAGTTGACTATCTGCTAAAAACATCCTCCTATAAATTCCTACACATGATTGCACCAGTGTTGGCTGACTAGCAAGGACTTACATGCATCAACCTAGTACAGACACAAAATTCCGTCTTGAGGACCTACCATGAGTGATGGAAAGAGTCAAGGGACTACATGGTATCAGTATGACTTGATGATCATGATGATCATCATCATCATAAGTCCTTTGTGTATAAGGAATAAATCAAATACTTATGTTGCAACATAAAATAGAATTAAGTTTATGTTTGAATATATAAAAGATATATTTTTGAGATCATTATGCAAGCAGCTTAAAAATCAATTAGTATGTAAAGATAAAAAGTTAAAACCAGTGATTAATTCAACAGTCATTCATTCAAAGAAATGATATACAAAACTGCTTATGAAAAATGAGTACAACAACAAAGCAGATAATAATATTATTTACTCTTAAATTTTCATTCTAATAACTTAAAGCAACTTACTGTCAACAGAAATTAATTTGAGAATTTTTTTCAGGGATAATGGCTTCACAAACAGCTAATATTGCTTTCCAAAGTTTAATTTTGGCTACAAATTACTTGCCATCCTCATAAACATACCTTTTGACAATGCTCCAAATGTTCTTGATGGAGTTAACATATGTGGAATATGGTAGCTACTCCATAAACTTGTTGTTTTTAGAATCTAATTTACTGTATTTAACTGTTGTTCTAGCAGCAGAAAATGACTTTTCATTGAAATGTTAGTTTTCTTAAGTCAATTCATCAATGATGGTTCCTACTCAAGATATAACCACTCCACTTTCCCACAGATACCTCACCTGAACAAGTTCCTTATTTAGGCACCACACACTTCATTAACCATTAGGCTCATCCACCATCACCCTACATTCATCAGTGGTCAACAATTTCTGGAAATTCAGTTAATATACTGTTTGGTTCAGTTGACTTTTTTAACATGTTGATGCAACATGAAGCTGAAGAACAATTGGCTTGGTGCATGTTTTTAATACTTGAGGATGTGGCATCATTACATTTTAGGCACATTCTAAATTTCAAATAACTTTACTTTGCTTAAGTGGGTTGTGGGATATCTCAGTATTCAATCGGGTTTCTCTTTGTTATGTGAATGATAAAGATTTCTGTGTCTTTCCTTTGAAGATCAAACTGTGTACAGCTGGATTTCTAACAGATCTCTTTATTGTACAATCATTTCTTACAAAGAATTCAGCAATTTCTAATGTTGTTTTTTTATCATAAAGCATTTGAACAATATTTGCCTTATCCTCTTTGCTCAAATATGCTTTACAGTTCATGTCGCATAAAAAATTGGAACTGTGGCATTGAAGCAATATGACCAAAATGGCTGCCATTTGTTTACTGTTGCACAGACCCATATATTGGACACAATAGTGTATGTCAGTGTTGGCAAACGTTTGGCAGAATTAAGTTCAAATACATGGAATCAATAAAAAGTTATTTGAAAAATGTGACAACATCTTTTAATGCACCGTGTGTGTGTGTGTGTGTGTGTGTGTGTGTGTGTGTGTGTGTGTGTGTATATATAAAGCAGAATATCTACAAGATAGTTTTAAAAATTCATTTAAAAAGATAGTGACACTGATATACAATTTTGTAGAGAAACACTTAAGGTATATTGCTGCAACTTACAGTTAACTCATGGGTCAAAATTAGATGCTCCATAAATCCATCTTCATTCAGACTAATCCAGCATTTCTGTACAAAAATTATGACATGGTTTTGTTCTGGTTGCTTAGATTTTGCAATAACTCTGTTGTAAGGAATCATTTTAAACTGTTTATGTAAAATCTTCTTAAAAGTTTTGTATGGAAATTTTAACTCATAACTTGCCCTTCTTATGGGAGGGCAGGTTATGAGTTGAAATTTCTCTGGGATGACTTGGTAATTAGCAAGAACATGTTTCAATCATTTTTCAGATACTGATGGTCTCCTATGACTTTTATACAAAAATGTTGTCCCAAATTATTTGTATTAATTGTGCATAAAGTATGTAATTGATGGTTTCCTAAAATGAATTCTACAATGCTGTTACAGAATCAATTTTGCTTAATCATCATCATCATCATATCGTGCTGGCAGCACGGATATCCCTGACCCTCTCTCGCCACTCCTCCCTATCGTTCATCGCCCTAGGTAGGTCTTCAGGACAACAACCTGTATCCTCACATAGCTGCTGAATGTACGTTCGTGCTGGTCGTCCTGCTTTTGCGCGGCCGTGTGTGGGGATCCATAAGAGTACATCTCTTATGAGTTCATCTCTGCTTCTCCAGCAATGTCCTGCATGTCTGGTTCGCCTAACTTGAATAGTTTTCGTGATAGGGGGCAGGTGGCCGTACAGTTGGTGTCTTGTGGGGTGTTGCTGCCAGGACTTGTTCAGGATTGCACGCAGCATTCTTGTGTAATTGCCATCTAGTTTCTTCTCCAGCCGTTTTGTTAGCGTCCATGTAGTGCATCCATATAGCAGTATCGATGTGACCGCTGCCTGGAAGAAACTGCGTTTCATTTTATCGGTTAGGTCTGATTTCCATATAGTCGATAGCCTATTGATAGCTGTCCATGCTTTCGTTAACCTCGTTTCGATGTCCTTTTCGGTTGATTCGACGCTGCTTCCTAGGTACGTGAATTTGTCTACTAGTTTAAGAGGGGTTCCTTCTAGAGTGGAGATGTTCCCCGTTTGGTTATAGCACATATATTCCGTTTTGTGTGCATTAACATGGAGGCCTATGCTTGCTGCTGCTCGTTCCAAACTATGCAGAAGTGTTTCGGCTTGGTCAGGTGTATTTGCCAGTATCGCTATGTCATCGGCGTAGTCGGCGTCGGTAATTGTTGTTGCGGGGTATCTTCTGCTTCTTTTCTTCATCAGTTCGAAGCCATTCTCTTTGATTTTGTCAATCGATGTTCTAAGTACGTAGTCTAGACAAATGATAAAGAGATACGGAGCCAGCGTGTCCCCTTGTAGTACTCCTGCTACAATGTCGAAGTATTCTGTGTCTCCATCTGGTGATCGTACTTTTACTTTAGTGTTTCTATAGAGAATCGTTATTGCCGCTACGGTTTCTTTAGGTATGCCGTACGCTAGTAGGATTTGTTCCATCTTTCCTCTGTGAATGGAGTCGAAAGCCTTGGTAAAGTCGACAAATATTAATGTCGCTTGTAGGTTCTTTGCCCGTACACCTTCAAGGATTCTGCGGATGGTTAATATTTGTGAGGTCGTAGATCTATTTCTTCGGAAGCCATTTTGGTCTTTTCTAAGTATGTTGTCGATTTTGGGTTCTATTCGGTTTCGTAGTAGGGCATTGTAGATTTTGGCAGCTATGGATGTAAGTGTTATGCCTCGGTAGTTTTGAGCTAATCCAAGGTCCCCCTTTTTAGGGAAGGGGAGTATGCATCCCTTCATCCATCTATCTATCGGATTTTGATTGTATACTGCGTTGCAGTGTCGGAGCAGTATGTCGTCGAATTGTCTGGTCTTCCATACTTCCGGGGGAATTTCGTCCAGTCCTGCAGCTTTTCTATTTTTAATTTTTCTGAGAACCGAGTCGAGTTCTTCTTGTGTGAACGGTCCAAGTTTAATGTCTAATTGTTTGCTAATTATTCTGGTGATTGGTTCAGGCGTTATGCAAAATTACTTTTCTATATATATAGTTTTTGTCACAATGACTGAATGAAACACTTAGTGCTGCTAAAAATCTTAATTGTAAATTTCAAGAGTATTTCTCTAAAACTGTACTATGAATGTCATTATCATTAATATTTTTTGTAATAAATCATTTAAACTGTCTGTTTTTGTTTTTGGTAGATGCCCTATATATTAATAAAGTTATTTGTGAACAATAGTAGGATTATTTACATATTGAATAGCACTTCTGTCTAGGACCAGAGTGTAGTATTTGTATGTTCTGCCTAAGTGTTAAGAATCAATCCCTGACACTTGTAGTTATGGAAATCTCTAGGTTATTTTAAAAATTATGATATATAAAATATGCAAATGAAAATAGTTATTATTTTTATCAAAATGTAATACTTTTTCACAAATAAATACAAAATAAGAAAATATAGACATATAAATATATAGATGATTCTTTTTATTTTTAAACATTTCTGTAATATATATAGATTTTCATAGCTTAGTCCACTGAAATGATGTAAGAATGTTGGGGAACAATGCTTAGATCCAAGGTAGCACATATAGATACTACACTCTCATCACTGCAGAATTTAGATGAATAAAGAAACATTTACATTTTTCATTATATAGACAAACATATCAGTTACAAGCTGAATTTTATTTTCCATGGGTTAAGTTTCAGATTTTTTAAGGTAATGCATATTTCTTGGATCTTTTTTTCTCCACTTTTGAAATAATTTATTTCATGTGATATTTCTTAAATCAAGAGTTCACACAAGATAAACAATCCATCAATATTTGTTAACATTTATGTCAGTCGACTTAAAAAGAAGTATTTATAAATCACCTGTACTTACCTATGTAAAATCTACATATGTTAACAGAATATTGTGCTATACTTTCCTGGCACAGATTAGACTCAACTCAGAGATATATTAAAGATCATTTTGATGTTTTAAAAAATATATCTATAGCATTATTTTATCTAAAGTTGAAATATACTTGTTGATCCAAGTAAGATGGTCAAGAAAATATTTATGTTGTTTTTTTTTTTATAGAGAAGGCATAGCAAAATGTTAGAATTGAAATAATAAAGTCAACAAAAAGTTGAAAATTTTCATTAAAAAATGTACTCCTTTTCATTTTCTTAAAATATAAAGGTGATTCAGATTCACTTGATTCAGCTTAAATCACAATTCATTTTTTATGCACTTTTCAAATATTTAGTAATCTATTTCTAAACTACAAAGTTGTATTGCAATTTAAATGAGTCCTGTTAATAAAGAAAAGCCACTTTTCAAAGTGCAAATAATAGAATTTATTTTTCCTGTATTATTAAGATAAAAATTTGTATTCTCTACCTAAATTACATTGATTTTCCAATATATTCAACAGTTTAAATTTCATTCGTTTATTATATCTGTTTCTAAGACTAAACAAATATTGTTAGATAATTCATGACTAAAGAAAAAGTTTCTTCATTTTCTTGTACATATCTTTTATATTAATAATGTTACTGTTTGATATTCTTGTGCCGCCTGTCTAATTTTATAGATACCAGTAATATTGTTGCTTCTGCTGCACAATCTTTGTATCCACAGCACTTATCCATTCACAGCATAGAGAAAATGACATGTCATATGACTTTAGCCTTTGGGTCATCTCTGGACTTTCTCTCCTTTACTCTCCCATTGGAGTCACTTGTCATCCTTCAACTGTCATGGCTTAAAATATTACTACTCTCCTTTCTCACTTTACTTTCTCTAATACTTCTTCTTCTTCTTCTTCTTCTTCTTCTTCTTCTTCTTCTTCTTCTTCTTCTTCTTCTTTTTCTTCTCTTGCCTTGATTTTAGAATGAAGAGTGGCATGTTTGGTGGTAAGGAGATAGTCAAGGCAATGGACTGGGTTAGAGATGATGGTACCACTTACAGTGAGAGTGAAAGAGAACAGAAGCAGGTTATTTCCCAGTTCATGACTGATGTCACTCCTGTTCATTTGCCAGGTTGACAGTCAAGTGGTTTGTTGGTAGATGATTGAGTGCATGTAATATGAAAGGCACACATTTCTTTACAAGAAATTTAAACAACTGATTTTTTTAAAAACCTGCATTATATTATTAATATGCCTTCTTAAAATGATTTCATCTGTAAGATAATTTCAAAGTGGAAATAATGAAAACAAGAATCATATATAAAATCATAACAGAATAACTGTTCTGTAATAGTCATGTGCTAAAGAGATATTTTCCCCCATTTATTTATAGTCTTTGAATAAATATAATTTCTTGTTCCAGTTGAACTCAATATTTTTAATCTATATTTACTCATTACTGTTGATTCACTAAAGGTTTTTTACTTGTTCATATTAAAATTATTTCTGATCTTGAAAAAAAATTGTTCTCACAGAGAATGTTTCTAGGGTATAGGAAAATGATGAAAAATTAAATACACAACTTCTTTCTTTTTTTTTACATCACACAAGAGATGAATTTTTTCATCATAAATTGTTTGCATGTTTGTGTAATTGTATATATATATATGTATATATATATATGTGTGTGTGTGTGTGTTCGTGTAATATATATATATATATATATATACGTACATACATAAATATATATAAGGTTTATAATAAAAATCTGTCATGAAAAAAATACGACTATTGAGAAAATTAAATTGACATGCTTTGATACAATAACAGCTTCTCCCAAAATCAAATTTTATTTTGCAACAAAACAAGTCTATACTTAGCAAAAGGATAGAGAGGTGAACATTTCCCTCTCCTTTGTCACATTCAGATCTTGTTTTTGTGAAATAAATTTCAGTTTTGAAGAAACTATCTTTTAGTGAAACATGCCAATTTAATTTTCCACATTGACTTAATTTTTTCACACACACACACACACACATATATATATATGCATATATACACAGACATATATATATATACACACACACACACACACACACATATATATATATATATATATATATATATATATATATATATATTACTTGTACATACACAAACTGTGCTTGTAGTATAATGGATATTGTTGTAAGAAATGGACATGGTTACCCAATTTCAAATCCTGAATGAGGCTGTTTGTATTCTCACATAGTGCTAATACCCTTGGAAAAGGTATACATCCAACTATTCACTCTCCAGCTATGAGTAAATAGTAGGGCAGACTGACTCTTTTAATTTGGCAACCTGTCTAGGAAAGGGAAAACTCTGACTTCAAATCTGTTAAACCCCATTTAAAAAATTAAGTTTGTGTCACAATCTGCTCATATAGAGGGGTAGGTAAATATATACATACACATACTCTGTGTGTGTGTGTGTGTGTGTATATATATATATATATATATATATATGTACACACACATATTATATATATATATATATATATATGACAATATTAATTTTTTTTTCATTAGTCCAAGTTTCATGATATTTAAATGCTCAGGTGATCAATTAACATGGAATAGTGAGAGCAAAGTTTATGATTTTTTAATATTAATGTTACATTTGCTCAATCTAATTACTAAAAAATAAGTATAGTTAGCAATTGTAGTCGACACAAAGACACCCTTTTCATTAGCTACCACTCCTTTCTCTAGATTGCTCTTTTTTACCCTTGGTCTGTACATTATAATGCTAAGTGTTAAGCAAGGTGGCATCAAGTACCATTTCTTGAGTCTTTGATTCAACCTGGGATTGAATCCCAGTCTCCCAGCCATTGGTGAACACTCTACTCACTAGGTCAATATTTTGGGTTTTTTTCTGCTCTGCTAATTATAACATTTAATTTGAATACATATACAAGGAGCATACAATAAGTTTCCAGACTTTTTTTTGTATGGGCACTTTTATTGATAGTACACTCATGAAACTCTAGTCCCCTTCAAAGTAATCTCTTCTGGCTGCAATGCACTTGTTGTACCGTTCCAACAGCTTCTGGAAGGCCCCATGGAAGTCCTCTTGTGTGAGCATGTCAATGACCTTCGTCACAGCCTCTTTCATCTCCTCAATTCTCTCATAACGACAGCCTCTAAGTTTTTCCTTGAGCTTAAGGAATAACCAAAAGTCACAGGGAGCAAGGTCTGGACTATAGTGAGGCTGAGGAACTGTCTTGATGCCCATCTTGGTCAAATAGTCTGTAACAAGGATGGAGTTGTGGACTGGTGCATTGTCCTAGTGGAAATGCCACTGACCCGATTTCAAGAGTGCTGGCCTCTTCCCAAGGAATCTCTTCCTGAACTCCGTTAAAACCTCAACATAGTATTCCTTGTTGACTGTCTATCCAGTGGGAACCCAGTGCATGTAGACCATACCAGTGCTGTCAAAAAAAGGGATCATCAAAAGTTTGTGGGTGGATTTGCTCTGTCTGGCCTTCTTGGGTCTGGAAGAGCCAGCATGCTTCCACTGTCTCTTGGTCTCTGGGTCATAGCAGTAGATCCAGCTTTCATCACAGGTCACCAGAGCATCAAGAACTGCAGGATCTGAATTGATCAGCTCGACCATCTCCCTGCTGTCATAACAACGTTTTTCTTTCTGATCTTCTCTGAGCACCCTTGGGACAAACTTCATACAAATCTTCCGCATCTTCAGTTCCTCACAAATAATTGTGTACAGTTACCACACAGACATCAAACTGTGCACTTATTGTCTCTATAGACACACAATGATCCTTATCCATTAAATTCTTTATTTGGCCAATCAACTCTGGTGTATTGACTTCCTTACTCCTCCCACACCTCTCATCATCCCTCACAGACTCCCTGCCTTCCTTGAATCTCTTATGCCTCTCAAAAACTGATGCTTGATTCATGCAAGATGCTCCAAAAGCTGTATGAAGCATTCCATAAGTTTCTGTGGCATTTTTTCCAAGTTTAAAGCACAATTTTATTGCATATTGTTCTTCTAAAGTGTCCTCACATCCAGATTGCATTTTTGAAATTCACCAGCTGTGACAATCAGGCTTTAGTAGGGTGTATTCCAATTGCTTCTGTAGCTGTTCATTTGAAGCTGAAATCATAAAAATTGGTCAGTCATCTCATAAGATATATAGCAATAAGATAGTGGATTTTCAAGTGTCTATGACAATTTTATATGCCTGTACAAAAAAGTCTGAAAACTTATTGAAGGCACCTCGTATATGTCAACTACAGTGAAGTTTGGGAAAAGTGCTTGAATATTTATGGAATATCTATTCTGTTTGTAATGTTTGTATTCGCTTTAAATTTATACAAGTGATGTATTTGCACATGAAATTAACAACTGTTAAAATATTTTTTTCAAACATCATCATCATCATCATATCGTGCTGGCAGCACGGATATCCCTGACCCTCTCTCGCCACTCCTCCCTATCGTTCATCGCCCTAGGTAGGTCTTCAGGACAACAACCTGTATCCTCACATAGCTGCTGAATGTACGTTCGTGCTGGTCGTCCTGCTTTTGCGCGGCCGTGTGTGGGGATCCATAAGAGTACATCTCTTATGAGTTCATCTCTGCTTCTCCAGCAATGTCCTGCATGTCTGGTTCGCCTAACTTGAATAGTTTTCGTGATAGGGGGCAGGTGGCCGTACAGTTGGTGTCTTGTGGGGTGTTGCTGCCAGGACTTGTTCAGGATTGCACGCAGCATTCTTGTGTAATTGCCATCTAGTTTCTTCTCCAGCCGTTTTGTTAGCGTCCATGTAGTGCATCCATATAGCAGTATCGATGTGACCGCTGCCTGGAAGAAACTGCGTTTCATTTTATCGGTTAGGTCTGATTTCCATATAGTCGATAGCCTATTGATAGCTGTCCATGCTTTCGTTAACCTCGTTTCGATGTCCTTTTCAGTTGATTCGACGCTGCTTCCTAGGTACGTGAATTTGTCTACTAGTTCAAGTGGGGTTCCTTTTAGAGTGGAGATGTCCCCCGTTTGGTTATAGCACATATATTCCGTTTTGTGTGCATTAACATGGAGGCCTATGCTTGCTGCTGCTCGTTCCAAACTATGCAGAAGTGTTTCGGCTTGGTCAGGTGTATTTGCCAGTATCGCTATGTCATCAGCGTAGTCGGCGTCGGTAATTGTTGTTGCGGGGTATCTTCTGCTTCTTGAAAAATTCTTGGTCTTATATATACCTTGGTTTATTAGTTAATAACATAGAAAACAACTAGTGAAGCATAGTCAAACTGAAGTTACGATCAGCCTATATCATTTTGAGACTAAGGTTCTTGCGAATAGGGCCCTATCAGGTGCTACCACTCTTCTATAAAAAGTGAATTACTGGTTCACTAAAATGGTCTAATAGTGGAAAAAGTGGTTGAATATGTCTGCTATGCACATCCCAATATATATTTTTTATTCGACCTGGCCAAAACTGTTGTAAGTATGATTTTCATTACTAATTTATCGTGCAGCCGCTGCAACTGATTTTTTTTTCATACCTGATAAAGAAGCCCTTGTAATGAATGTGCAAGAGTCAATACCTACCAAAATATCTACATAATTTAGTTTTATCTGACACAACTGTCTATCAGCAAGGTTAGATTTGAAGTCATTGAATTTGTTTTGGGATCTAGCAAAATTTACTAATCATTGCAAAAATGTTTGAATAAAATTCTGTGTTTATTGTTAAAAGCATCAGTTGCATGGCACTAAAATAAGAATACTATTTGCCATATCCTGACATGACCCAAATGCTATCATTTTTATGAAATATTCTTTAGTTTTGTCTAAAGGAAATTTTCTTAAAGAAGAACTGATAATTCAAAAAGAAAAGAATTTTCATCACAAAACTTGTGTACCAGCTGAAAAAAAAATCAAATAGCGACTGAGCTGATTTTTTTTTTATATACTACACGGAATGAAAAGTTTTGCACAGAAATTATTTTGAAAAAATCTCTTGGTGCCTGTTACATTGACTATCACCAATGGTCCACCCGAGCTGAGAACTATAAAATTTGGTGTCTTACTACCAACTATGTTGTCTATTCCTTGGAAAACATCCACTGAGCCACCCTCAAAATGCACAGGAGAAAGAGCTGCAACACTGTGCCATCAAATTCTGTCCTGACTTTCAGCTGCAGCCATTGCAATCATGCCTGCCTATCCTTCATTGGCTTTGTCAGCTACAAACATACCTACAGTCAATGTGGACTATCTGCTTCCTAATCTTCATTTCATGAGAGACAAGCCATCATATATATATTGTTGCAATGAAGCAAGTAGAAGAATGATTGGTACAATCACTGTTTAAACTTTTCAGATAAAAACATATAAACAGTATATCTCTTTTCTATTTTTTTTGGAAGGAGAAAAATGATACTGGTGGATCCCAGGACATAAAATGGAAGATTGTGAAGAAAGCATCAATAAACAGGGAAAATAAAGATATTTGCTGACTGTATTTTGAAGAAGATCTGTCCATATTAGAATTTCAGGATTCAAACATTTTTATTAATGAGAATCCAGAATTAAAGTGTAAAAGCATGAAAGGGAATATTCTTTATGCTATTTATTCTTGAAATGAATTGTTATTTCCTGCATAGCCTGATGTTTGATTGGTTGGGTTTGTGTCAGTACATTTACATATATATATATACATATAAATAAGCATGACCTCCCCTCATCATTTGATTTCCTGAAAATCATGGGTTACAACACATGATGTAATAGCATTGGCTTCTTGTAGGCATTATAGTTTTTAGGTTTGAAACCAGCTCTGTATTTTTTAAACATAGAATTCTGTTTTAGATTAATATCTGCTACTGTAATCAATCTGAAACCATCTCTAATTTTTGTTCTATTAATTATATATGTATATCTAGAGTCTTTCTGCTGCCAACTCTTCAGATGCTTTATTCTGTTAAAGAATGCATTCATTATAAATATAGGAAACCAAAGCTGATGATGACAATTCTGGGAGTATAAGGATCTAGAATGATAAACAATTGAAATTTAGTGGGCAAATTTTAGTTTCATCTGAAACAATCCATTTATTATGAATTCTTGCTGCTTCATTTCATGACTGAAGAATTGATTAGCTAAAAACACTTAGTAATAAAAAGCAAGAAAATTTTAAAGAAGACTTGTTTTTAAAAAATAATTAAAAATATGTAAAGATGTTTCTTGATTTAATTCTACTTACTTTTCAAAAAATTATCTTTATGTTTGCAGTTATGTCTGTGAGTGTGCATTATAGATTTTTGCTTCTTGTACTTGATCTCTTAAACAAGTCATTCTGATCTCAATTTTACAAAAATATGTTTCTTTAACTTGAATTTTATCTTTTTTCTGTTTAATTTTCTTTACAGTTCTTTTTTAAACATTTAATTTGATTATTGTTTATACAAATGATCATTAACTTTATAAATAGGCCTGTTTGTTAGTGAGAAGAGTGGTATATTTTCAATTAGTATAATTATATAGATTTATATTCAGTGAAAGGGACTGGTGTGCAAATAAAACCATTGAGAGGAAGGCCCTAAAACAGTGCACATTCTCTCCTGATGACCCTAATACAATTTATTGGAATAGAAAAGGAATAAGACTAAAACTTTCAGTCAACAAAGAAAATCCCATTGTGTAGAATTATTCTGTGGAATGATGATGGCTAGAATAGCCATTCGCTCAGTTTTTGGTAAGTATCAATTACTTATTAAGTAATTTCCTTCTTCAAGACATCATTGTTTAAGCCCACATCAAAATTAGGATTTTAAGGTTGGCTGGCCATCCTCCCTCAGAAGATTAATGGATCACAATCTTCTTTACATATTTTGATCTTCTGCCACATCCTGAATAAATTTTATTAATTCTGGCTGCAAATAGATATTCAGAAAGTTCTTTTCATTTCTTTTGGGCAGTCAGCATTGGCAAAAATCTCCAGGATTTCGCTTGTACACATTCCAAAGATTTTGAAAAATTCAATGGAAAGAAATAACAGTGCTATTTTGGGTTTTCAGATTGATATTTTCCCTGTAATTTTGAATTCATATAATTGTTTAAAAAACATAATAGGAATCATCATCATTGTGACTCAATTTACTAATAAGGATTGTAGGCCACTGGCATCTAGGGCCCACTGAACTTTGCTATGCAGTGTGCCAGATTATAACCTTGTTTCAAGGTTACATCAGGTATTTCATTATATAATATATTCCAACCCATAAGGCCCCTTGAACAATAAGTATAGGATCACATGGTGGACCATGGGGTAGTTCTCAGGTGGATATAGGCCCAAGAGTGAAATGATGGGACCCACTGCTGAGTTTTGCTTTAGGCCCAAAAGTAAGTAAATTCTGCCCTGATTGTCAATGCTATATTTATAGATAGAACAGATTCTCAAACCTTTTAAATACTTTTTCGTTTCTAAAAGCTAAGTTTTTTTTATACTGAAGATAAATTTTGGATATCAGGAAGAAGAAATGGTATAGTTTTTTTTCTCTTTTTGTCATTGAGGGGGGGGTTGTGGTTTTGTTATATCAAATTTAACTTATTGGAACAATCAATCTGATTTGATTTGGTGATTCTTTCAGGTAATTATATACAAAGACCATCTAGTTAATTATTCTGATTGCACTGGAAGTATTGACAATTGCACTATGAATAAAATGCTTATGCTAGTCAATAATATTAATCAGAAAATCTACAAAATATAATGTACTTGAAATCAGGAAATTATGTGTAGCTATATATTTATATATTTTCCTTATTTTGTCAGGACTATTTTTGTGTTGAATGAACTTCAGTTTTGACTAGAACTCTTAAAGGTTATCTGGACATAGTAGGAAAAAAATGGATACTATAAATAGTGATCAGCATTTCTCTAGCCAAGACATGAGGAGTGTCCAGCCCCTGGCTATAACACAAAATCACTTAGTGTTCCGTAGAAGAAAAATGATTTTCTTGATCACCTTTCTATAGAATTCTTGCATATGTTCTCTCATGTATACAGTAATGTATCTGCATATGAACAACTTTATAAATAATTCTATAAGTAAAAATATTTTAAGATTATGGATGCATGAAGTGATCATAATTTTGAATCATGATTGCTGGGATCTACCGCATGACAAAATGGTTTTCTGTCTGTTTTCGTTCAAGTTTCAATAATAGAACAATTCATTCACCTGATGAGAATAGATGTTTATTCAAGAATCTTGGCAGGGTTCTTTATGCTGACTGATTTTCTTTTTTAAGTGAATAAAAAAGGGAGGAAAAAAGAGTTTGTATGAAAATGAAGATACTGACTTTTCCCAAGAACAGGGCTTTCCTCGGGCTTTGAACAACTTGATTGTTATCTACATCTGAATAAATAAATGTCCTGGTAGAAGAAAAACAGAAGGATACAAAGAGTACAAAACTTGAAAAGGAAAAATAATTTTTGAAATTTGCTGCATTTTTATTTGTCTTTCTGCTTTTCTTTCTCTTTCTTCTTCTTCCACAGCGTTTTTCTTTATATTGTTTTTATTTCTACATTTTTCCTCTCCTTCAATTGTTTCTTTCCTTCCTTTCCAAATTTTTCTCTCCTTTCCTTTTCTTTTACTCTTTCTCTTTATTATTTTAGACCTTTTCTTGTGCCTTTCTTTCTTGTTTTTAATTCTTTTCTTTCCCCCAGTCCTCTATATTTTCTTACTCTTTCTTTGGTCGCCTCTCTATTAATCCTCTCTCTCTTTGCATCTCTTTCCTTCCATTTATCATTTCTTTCTTCTTTACTTCTTCTTTTCTCTCAGTTTTTCTCATCATCCTCTTGTTCCTCTTTATTTACCTCTCTCACTCTCACCTTTATTTCCTTTTTCATTCTTTCTTCTTCACACTACCTGTATTTTTTTCAATCTTCCTTTACCATCTAATATTCCCTATTCATCTCCATTCAATTCTTTCTTGCTAGATTCCTATTGCTGTAATATAGGTTTAGGCACCTCTACCCAACTATTCACTTGGCAACAGAATTCATTTATAAGTTTCTAATGTTTCTTTTGATTTATTTTTATAAGTACACTGTTTATTTTATCTCAAAGTCTTGTTTATTATTTGCTTGATTATCACAGACAATACTAATATATATTGACTATACAAGGATCTAAATGCCTGGGAATATAAAAATGAGTAGCTTTCCTCATTTGGGTGTAGGGCTTTTGATTGATTAAGAAAAAAAACGTCCGAAATTGAGAGGGGGGGGGGAAATATAGATGTAATTCATTTTATCCAAATAAGAACTGATATGGTTAGTGCAGTCAAGTTATCTGGAAAGCGGATAATGTTCTTTCATTTGTTTGTGGATGTAGGCCATTGACTATTTCTCCTAATAATCAGATGATGCTAATCTTACTTAATATTTAAGGATGCTTGACACCAATTAATGGAAACATGTTAGATCTTTGTTGGGGACTCTAATATTGTAACCTTGTGTCAAGCTATGCTAATTTTAGTAATATGAGATATTCTTAAAATATCATCCTGCACTTTTATGGATAAAACTGTGCTTCTTTGTACATTTGTATCAGGTGGATTTTGCAGGTATATAAGTATGCACAAATATTGCTTTGCTTATTTGTGAGTTTCAACTTCTTGAAGAATTATCCTTGAATGTAAACAGATCAAATTAAGATGAAGGAAAATCTTTTTAAGCCAAAAGAAATTTTAAACTAGAGATAGAGCAGGTGAATGATTATTAAATCTTGCCAATATCTCATATTTGTATAGTCAACTTTATTTATATTCAACCTCTCTCTGGGAATGCACTAGGCAGATTTGATGAAAGGTTTTCTCAGACACAATTTAAAAGCATTTTCACTTGTAGCTTAACAAGAAGATCCTCAGTATCCTCCCAATATGAATGCATGTGTACATTCATACACCTGAGACTGTAGTTAAGAAGAAATATGACCTGCTGAGCTTTTGTGCATATAGAGATATCACTGAACAATTTATGTGAATGAGTATCCACATGCTTCTGCCTTGGTGTGGTGACAAGTGCATATATATATATATATATATATATATATAATATATATATATATATATATAGAGAGAGAGAGAGAGAGAGAGAGAGAGAGAGAGAGAGAGAGAAATGGAACAAAAATAGAATATCTATGTTGTACAAACATAGAATAAAAGTCATTTTCACAACAAGCAATACTTTGAATTTTTACATTTTCTGTCTTGATATATCTCTGGTTTCTTTTGTATCTTGGTATTGTCCTTGCTTTTATTAATATATTTTCTTCCATTGACAACAATATAACTGTAATTCCGTTCATCTTTCATAACAATCATGATTGCCTCGGTTTTGTCATCATTATAACAATCTTTTTATGATACTCTTGGCCTCTTTATAATGGCTTCTATCTGTCTATTTTTTTTTTACTATTGTTATTTCAACAGCCACCTAATTAACAGAAACATATTTTGTTTTATTGTCTTATGAAAGTTTATTGCTATGATTCTCTTACACTCCTGAATTTCTTAGATGAAACATTGTTATTATTATTCATTTTCTTAATTTTTCATTCCTTTTTATTGTAATACTCAAATCATCTTTACAATCTATGACTTTTAATCATGGACTGGAAATAAAAAATAAACTAACAAGATTTGAACTATCATCTTTTATCCTTGAGAATTTATTTAATCATGACAGCACCTTAATGATTATTATGATAAAAAACAACAAAATTATGATGGAAAAAAAAGTGAAATAATTACTGTACTTCATCTCAGAAATCCAGACAATGTATTACCTCTACCTCTTGATGGTAGCAAGCAATATATTATTGTGTAAAAATCAAATATTGATTAATGTATCTGTATGCCTAAATTTAAATGGTAAACTACCATAAGCCTAAAGCCCCCCCCCCCGAACCCCAGCTCTAAATTGGTAAGGTGCTGTTATGATCAGACCCTTTTTTGGGATACAATTCTGAATTTTGTTTAGATTAAACTTTATACATAAGATTAAATAAGCATATGATGTAATAAAAAAGAGCCATAAAACAGTGAAAGAAAATGAATCAAACAGTAATTTGATTATCTTAATTGTACTTGTTTGTCTCTTAACCATTGTCTTCACTATCAACCTTATTGAATTCTTAACTCCAATTAATATTATTAAAATTATCAAAACCAAGGTCCATCTAATATCTTTATGCCTATGTTTCTACTTACTTGTCTAAGTATGGTGTATATATTGCTTTTTTTTTTTATATACCCCCAAATAATAGAGATTCAATTGTAACAAGTTAACTCAAAATTTACTAATATATTAATGATTTTATTGGCATACATTTTTTCTAAATATACCATTTGGTAATGAAAATAAATCCCAATCTTTAACTTTCAATGAGGTTGAAATGAATTTAACCTAATGTTATTATTTTTTTCACAATTAGAACATTTCAAAAATTGAAGACATTTTATCAGGTCATCTCATCCAAAAGATTTTTTTGTTATTGTAAATGCTTAGATAAAAAATAATACATGCTAATATATTACATTGTGACAGTATGATACAATAAACTTAGTCATTAAATTAACACCCTTAAAAATGGATGTGTCTATACATATGTAATAAATGTAATTTTTTTGTAAGTTCAGAAAAGGAAATAACGGTATAGATGAAACTGAAAATATGCATGGTTTTTATGGGAAAGATTTTTAAACAAAAGAAATCACAGGTTTTGAAAAGGTGATTTCAACTTAAAAGTTGTTCCATAAACAGGCCTGATGTATTTACTGATGATCTGATTTTGTTTGAACTCAATATAAATTGTGCTGTTATGATTTTAAAAGATAGTTCAAAAATTGAAATCCAAAGATTCAAATTTACCGTCTTACAGCTTTGTAAAGTATCAAAACTTGGAAGGTGGGTTCATTTGCATTTCTTTGCACTCTCATAAATGCATCTAATTATTTTGGGACTAATTATTAAATAGGGATGAAAAATGGATGTTTTACAAGAATATAAGACTGTGCTTAGTAGAAATGCACAGTGGCCTAATTGTCATCAGCTTCAAATATTAGTGGTCGAGTGGTTATCAGTTTAGAACATGTTTCCTTGTGGTTATGAACTTAGAATATTTCTAGCCTTGTGATTATCAGCTTAGTACATAGAATCACTTTTTTCAGTTCTTTATTTTCACTGTTAATCTTGTTCTTTTTTTGCTTTTTTGTTTATTTTTTTCTCTCTTTATCTTTTCTTCTTGTTGTTCAGATGCTCCTGATGCAATTCAAACAAGGGTTCATCTTGTTCATAATCTCTTCGGGAATGCAAATATTTTTTTATTAGTTTTCTAAATTTAAAAATGAAATGTCTTTTTTGACTCATGGCCAAAATACTTTCCAAATTTATCTGAAAGGAATTGTTTTAAATTTTTGAAATCAACAAAGTAAACTGTAAAAAATGAGAATTAAAAAAAAAAATTCCAATTATCTTTTAAATGTTGGATTTTTTAGGATCACTTATATCAAGAAAGAGAGGATATATTTTGATTAATACTGATGGAGTAAAAAAATTTGTAATATTTTTGTACATTAGTTTTCGGCTTGTATATCACATAACCAAAGCAGTTGAAGACATGGAAGGTATCAACTGTGGCTGGTAGTATTGTGGAAGTTGGTGCTCTTACACATTGTACATTGCTTCATTCTGTATGTGATTTGAAAACCACAAAAGCAAATGTGCAATATTGTCCAATTCAGAAACTTATGCTTTATGAGTTCAAACTGGTCCATGACACCACAGAAGCGACCAAGAACATTTGTTGTACAAAAGATGAACATGCAATTGATCACATTATAGTAACCTGATAGTTCCAAGAGCATCAGTGATCAGGCACAATTAGATAAGCTTAAAAGCATGAATTTCAAAGCTGTGCTCTAAGCCAGAGAGGCAAATCCAGTGAGTAGAACTTGGAGAGTATCAGGCGAGCTTGCCATTTCACAGTTCAGTGTACTTTGTCACCTTCAAAATCTTGTTAAAAGCATCTGTGCCTCATGTTACCAAAATATTGCAAAACTTTTGACTCTCTGCTTTGACTCTAGTATCTTCTGAATTTTCTGTAACAAATACCAGGACTGAATGTAGTAAAGATTGATTTAAAATTGCTAGTTTGAACATATTTCAGAATAGTGGAAAACAGTGCTACTTATTCGGTGTTAGACTGTAAACATCAAAATACTAAGAAAGAAAAGATATCAGGAGTTGTTGAAAGTTTTTAAACTTTAAAAATCATTGTGTCATTGATTCGTTGTAAACAGATCAACCAAATTTCTAAGGTCATAGAAGGTTAGAGTTTGAAAAATTTCAAGTGATCAGAATTTAATATGTTTTTTTTTAAGATTCTCAAATTGATTTTCATTATTTAACATACGAGTATATAAGCCTGTAGTTGAATTTTCCTGTCTCTTCGTCATCTTCTTCTTCTCTTTCTTCTAAAATGGCAGTCAATAGCAAAATGAAATGCTTGCGAGGATCTGGCTAACTCAAAGCTGAAAACTGCTACACTCAGAAATACACAGCTTTTATGCTGCCAGGGCCCACGCTTATGCAAATGAGTACAGGCATTGCCATTTCTGCGTCCGTCGCCGTGATGTTTACCTCGTCACACATTCTCTACACTGACCCCTGATCCCTGATCACAGCACAGGCAATGTTGCGTTGGCAACCTCTGGCATATGCTTTGTCACAAGGGTGGTTCTGAGGTTTCTCCATTTTGTGCTGCCTATCGGCCAGGCATTGTGATATACCCAGTGTCATCTGAAGTTTCACCATCTGTTCCGCCAGATGGGATGGCATTTGTCTAAGGTCGTATGTCCTTCACAGGGCACGGGATGCCATCGACCATAACGGTTTGTGGGCTGATCACCTCTGTTACCGTTCCTTCTTGGAACTTGGATGTGCATTGATAATAAGGGGATTTGACCCATACTGGGTCGTCCAGACAGTACCGGTTTTGTGTGGAGGCTGGTGATATGGGTACTGGGTCGATATTCCTTATCCTAACTTCATATCTGTAAATCCCGTTGGCAGGTGCAGTCAATGATGATGTATCATCTTTGGGCGTGACGTTGTACCAGTACACCACTTCCTGAACAGAGAACCTCATCCTAGCTGCAATCTGCTTAATACTGCGGTGGCATCATTCTACAATGCTGTTGCCTGCTGGCACATAGGCACTCCGAAACTGCAGGCGCACTCCCCAGCTGGTGGAAAACTCCCTGAACTCCCCACTAGAGAATGCAGTGTCATTGTCAGCAAGCAGTTCCTGCGGTGGGCTGCACTCAAAGAATATTGCTTCGAGGTGCTGAATGATGTTTCCAGAGTCCTGCCATGGCAATGGCCACTAAATGGTAAAAGATCCTGGACTGCAATCGGTGACTGTCAGGAAGTGTTTGCCATTATAGTGGGTTATATCTATCCCCAGCCTTTGCCAATTAGCTTTTACTGCTAATCTCCCTTTTGTCTAATGAACTGGGGCTGGATCAATCGTCTGACATTGTTCACATGCTCTAATAGCTGACTTTACATCTGCTTTGGTAATCGTTGGGCAAACCCGCCGGGCGAAATATGTGGTATGTCATATGCCTGGATGTCCACTACTCTCATACACTTTCATGATTTGACTACTCGCAGCATAAGTCAGAGGTACAGGCTCAGTTGCAGATTTCATCCTCTCAAGCCATCTTTGTGGTACCCGGGTCATGGGGTCTGCCAAATTCTGGATCGACGGGATCAGAGCAATACCCATGGATAGTCCATACTCTTCTACCAGCGATTTATTGTTTCTAATTGTTGGCGGAGCAACATTTCCCTGCTAGCCTTCATGTGTACTCTGGTCTTTCCGGTGAGCATGTCCACCAGCCAGTGATACATGCTTACCGAGTCTGTTTTTAAGTGCATGACTTTGCATTTCCATTGTAATGCCAGATTGATGCCTTTCAGTGCCGCATCGAGTTCGGCCAAGTTAATGTGCTGGGCATCATTCACGGGTCGCAGCCAACACACATCTTCAAAGACAGCATCATCACGTTCCAGGAGCACTCTGGTCATCAGGGAACTTGCGTCTACCCACACATTGATGTCTTATCCAGTTGTGCACCATAGGCCCTGCGAAGGATCCCTCTGCATCACCCTGGCTATTGTTTCCCAGACCATTTGTTCTAGTAGGGCATCTTCTGTGGTGTCATTCCATCCTTGGGTCATGGCATTGGCCCTTCGCTTTATCCTTCCTGTTGCCGCTCAGAGCTACCCACACACTGGCAGATGCCCGATCAGTTTCTTGCATAGAGAAAAAATAGTTTGACATATCACAACCTCTGGGACATCCGGAATCACACTTCCACCGCAAAGTGCCACATTCCCCCCAGACTTCCAATCCAAGAACTCGTGCACCATCTCCAAGACGCTCCAGATCCTTGATCTCTAGGCCAAACCGAAGAAAATGCTGCTTCACTCACTCTGCAGGGGCCATGCAGTTGTTGAGGAATATACCGTCTACGTATGCCGACCTCACCTGTTGAACAGTTACATCATTGAATAGAACAGTCTCCATGATTGCCTGCATAATGGATGGGGCTACGTTAAGCCCAAATCCCATCCTAGTTAGGCAGTATCTTTGCTCTTTCACCATCACAGTTTGGAATGGCCATAAAGAACGGTGCACATGCACCTGAAGGTAGGATTTTCTTAAGTCCAACTGTGACAATATTCGTCTGTGGCGGTACGTGAGGGGTTAACCAAAAAGTTGAGCAGCCAAATATAATTGCCAAGAAGTGTGGAGTTGAAATTCTGGGAAAAAGAATCGAAAATGCTGTGACCGAATTTTTGTTGACAATAGCCAAAATTGAAACAAAGAAGTTGACAGGTACGGAAGATTAAGTTGTTTACAGAACTCAGGCAGAAATCGAGAAAGAAAAATATTGTGATTAAAAAGGTGAAAAGAGTAACGATACTAAGATAATTTTCGAGCCTGGAAAAAGTTAATTTTTAAAGGATTTGACAGCACAGAGATTCAGATACGGTGTGACTTGCACTCCAGTTAAAAGGTGGGACTCAGAGCAAACAAAGAAGTCTTTGTCAAGATAAAGAAGGCCACCTGGCATTTGGGGAAATAAGGGTTGAGAAAATTATCCAGAATTACTTATCAGTGTTGAAAGGGGATTATTAATTAGCCTGAGGATAGGCCAGTCTTTTCGCCTACGTGGAATTGAAACCAGTTCCATCAAAGGTGACAGTCCAGCATATTTGGGCAAAAAGGGGTTGGACCCTTTCTGACGTCATGAGCCGTAAAATGATAGAAACTATGTTGGTAGGAGGAGGGCTATCCTCCTGTGGTCCTCACTATGAGGGTGGTGAGAGGAACAACTCTGTGGAAGTAGTGAAAAGAGGGTTGGACCCTTTCTGATGACGAAAATTAAAACAAAGACATGAAGGATGTCTAATGAGTTGAAAATGACGTTAGGGAGATCACCCCTGCCTCAGTCAGAACCTACCCCAGAATATTGGCAATTATTATATAAACAGGCTGATTTCCGAACTCAGCAGTTGGTGGCAGGAGAGCGAAGCAGTTGGTACCAGACGAAGTAGACGTAGCCGACGAAGACCAGGCAGGGACCAATAGATTGGAATTGTGCTTTGCGCTACCAGCTCATATATCACCAGTTCGCCGCTGGAATACACTGTCGTTAAGAAAACTTAGACCTTTGTAAGTTGGTGGCAGGAGAGCGAAGCAGTTGGTACCAGACGAAGTAGACGTAGCCGACGAAGACCAGGCAGGGACCAACAGATTGGAATTGTGCTTTGCGCTACCAGCTCATATATCACCAGTCCGCCGCTGAGATACATTGTCGTTAAGAAAACTTAACCCTCGTCAAACCGCTGCCTTAGACCATTATACGTCACACCCGCAGATTTTTGTCGCCATCTGTAACTTTGAAGTTTTATAAACCCTTTTCTTATCTACTGCAGAAATCGGAGTTATTATTTTTCTTTTTGTTCTGCAATATATGTACCCCTTTGGAGTCCAGTCTTCAGCTGCCAGTAACCCCTCTTCCTTTCAGACAGGGCCATCGGCCTTACTTTTAAAGAATCACAACGTGGGGCAGGGCTGTGCATGGTCACTTTCCTGGAAGGAACTTTTGATCTGTTTTTTCCCACGCTGTAGCAGAGAGATTGGAGGGAGGCGGACAAGGTTGTGGCAAAGAGTTACCATAATAGGTATAATCAGCGCTGTGATCGAGGACAGGGCGAAGAGGGTGGTATACAACACCGACACGTCAGACCCCTTCCTACACCAGTCTCTCAGTTTTTGCGCCATGAATGCTTCCACATGGTCATTTAGTTCGCAGTAAGCCATAACAAGTCACACTTTTCCTTTGTTATGCTGAACAATCGCTATTAGCAAGATTAATCCTCTCGGGGGACTGAGCTCTTTCTCTGGGTATGGTATCAGTCATCCGTTGTGAATCCAAGTTTGCAATTCGCAATTATAGTCCTTTCGAAATGTGTCCCTGCACGGTGTATTCAGGTGTCTGATTGATCAGCTGTTTTGGCAGCCACTCACCCAACCACTTCCGTTATATTCTGGTATGAGCTTTGGTCGAATTTACCCTCAGCCATAATGCTGAAATAGCTTGTAGTTGAATTTTCCTATCTCGTCATCGTCTTTGTCATCTCCTTCTTCTTCTTCTTCTTCTAAAACTGTAGTCAATAGTGAAACGAAATGCACGCGGGGATTTGGCTAACTCAAAACCAAAAACTGCTACTCTCAGAAATACACAGCATTTATGCCACCGGGGCCCATGCTTATGCAAATGAGTACGGGCCTCGCTTTTGGTCCAGTTGTGCACACATATTGTCATCTCTGCGTCCATCACCGTGATGTTTATCTTGTCACGTATTCGCTACAAAGCCATAAAAAATAATTGGATTATTTATTTATGGATTGTTACTTCTACCTTGGAATAGAGTGTAGTACACTTTTTCTGGGATCACCATAATTCTTATAGTATTCCTGCCGTGCGTGATAATTATGCATATGGAAATCCCAAAGTTAATTTTAAAACTATAACATATGAAATTTGTAAATAAAAACAGTTATTCAAAAGAGTTATAAATTTAAAATTTTTCTCAGAAATAAATTACAAACAAGAAAAAACTGAAAATGCATTGTTGATAATTTTAATTTCCTAATTAAGTTTTTCAAAATAGATTATATTTTCAAGGTTTCAGATACTACTGCCTGACCCTAGTCAGTGGTCTCAGAAAGCAATACATCCTCGATAGGTCACATAGATACTACATTCTTATCCTGCAGATATAACAGACAAACAAAAGAACAAAATAAATGGAAAGAAAAAATCACACTTTTCATTATAGAGGTAGATTTTAGATTATCCATCTTTTTGGCTGCTTTTTTATCTTGTCATTTTTAATTGGTGGGTTCTATAAACATTAAAGTGCAGTAATTTTCAGAATAAACCAACTCATATTCTGTATAGTTTTAGCTTTTCATTCCATATACTGTCATTTTACAATATATACAAACAAAACTGAGAGAAAGTTAAATGTTTTTTATCTTTAATTTTTGTTTTTTCTGTTTTTGACTTCATTGTTTTTGTCGTAGTTGTAGTAATAATATTATGTTTAAAACAATTTGCAAAGAAGATTTTCTGTGCGTTCATAAAACCCTCATTACAAACATAAAAGATGTTGCTTTTTCTAAAAAAATTATTGCTGTTATTATTACCTAGAGTCAAAATTAATTGTGCATTTTCTTCTTTCTGTTGTCTTAAAATAGTTAATTTATAATTCAAAAACTGGAAAGATGATTATGTTGCTGTTCATGAAAATATTACAAGTACACATGGAGAAAATTAAAAAATAATGGTGAGCAAATGAATGATAATTATAAAAGACATTTTGTCTCCATCAACACAATGTTACCTTGCTGGTATTTAAAACAGAATTATCAAAATTATTTTTATATATGAATGAATTATACTGCATCAGATAATGAAAACCAGTAGACTGTTAGACAAAATATGAACTTCCTATTTGTTTTCATCATATACAGATAACATGTTTGAGGAACCATTGATCAAGATTCAGTCCAAGGCTTAATTTCACTGTCATCATTTACTAGGGTGACTTAAAAGTTTTGCAATGTTTTGAAACATGCTAGTTTGTGATTCAAGCTGTGAAAGGTACCCATTGTGGTTGGTAGTATTGTGTTAGTTGGTGCTCTGGTATATTGTACTTAGCTTCACTCTGTGTTATTTGATAGCCACACAGATGAACCGGTAATGTAATCTGATTCAGGAACTTATGCTTTACAAGTTCAAACTTGACCATGTTTCTACAGAAGCAACTAAATGCATTTGTTGTGTAAAAGATCAAGATACATTTGATGACAATAAACAGATGAAGGTGGATGGCCTAATGGTTGTTGCTATAGGAAATGAGGCATAGTGACTTGAGTTTAAATCCTGGATGAAGCTGTGTTTCACTTTTATGTTGATTCCCTGGAGAAAGGCATGAATCCATCTACTCCTTTTAGCTATGAGTAAATAGTAGGGCAGATTGAACTAGTTTACCTTGGTATGGCAACTGATCTTGGAGAAAGAAAACTCTAACATGAATGTGGCTAGAGAGCTGGCTTAACCTGCTTCATGTGAAAAAAAGAGTGAGAGAACCAGATGGTTGAATAAATTTCCCTTGGGTTGCGAGAACCTCGACAATCAGATGAGGTCAAGTAAGCCTAAAAGCACGGATTTTGGGGCAATGCTCCAAACAATAGAAGCAAATCTAGTGACAAATGCTTGAAGAGTATCAGATGAGCTTGGTATCTCACAATCCATTTTAGTTGGTCACTTTCTCATGACTCGATTGTCATTAACAAACATCAAATGAAACTGTTGTAGAACAGGCCAGATTATGGCAAGTGATATGCCATCTTATAGGCTAAGCCCTTTGGAGTTAGAAGGCTCAATTAGAAAGGAAAATAAATTTCCTTTAAGAGGAGAGCATAGTTAAAATAATCAACTCTCTGAAATTGAGCTCTGTGTAGAATCTTTCTTTGTATCCTTTTCTTTTCCTTTTTTAAGTGTCTGTGTATTATGTTGGACAAGACATAAAAGAATAAGCTAATTTGTAAGTGTCTGGAAATGTTGGCAAATATTGTGTTCTTTCTCCACTTGTGAAAAGGTAGCTATCCATTGTTTGGGTAAGGGATACCTTAAATTTGTTTGGGAATGGAAAGATTGGAGAGTTGTTCTTTATTTACAACCCTTACCACCCAATCACATCATCCAAACTATTGTGTCTGTTCTGTAAGAGTTTGATCAAGTTGATTCAGCTATTGTTTTCAGATGAAAACCTTTTTCACCTTTGCCAACTGACTGCTAACTCTACAAGTTCAACTTTGCCAAAGTTTCTCACTTTTTATTTATTTATTTATTTGAGAGAGGTCTGTTTTTAAGAAGAAAAAGAAAAGAGTGAAAAAACAAAACAAATATTTATCATGAAGAGGTAAACAGTGATAAAGAATAAGAAAGAGAAGATAAAATTTTGGTCAACATTGGAAATCAAAGAATGAAATGGAGAATCATTTGATGAGAGATTTTTCAAAATATGAAAAATATGTTGGATGAATGAAACCTTGAAAAGAAGGAAAATATCAGAAAGATAAATGAAAAACAGTTTTGGCTAAAATGATTAAAAAAGTTAATGAATAAAAAGACAAAAGATAAAGAAAAAAAATGAGAATGAAAAGAAGAAAACAAATGATAAAGGGAAATTCAGAACTGAGCAAAAAGGAAATGAAACTTTTGGGGTCTAGAAACAATCAGAAAGATTAAAACAAAAATGAGAGAAGAAAAAACAAAAGTTAAAAAAAAAGCAGAACCAGTGAATGTTTCCTGACAATTCAGTAAACAAGAAGAATACCAAGAAACAAGGAAATATTTGGATGAGTCAAAAGTTTTGTAATATTTTAGTAACTTGAAGCACAAATTGGCAGCACTGGATGCTTCTGCCAAGGTTGAAAAGGTGATGAACTGCACTGGATTGTAAGATGCCGAGCTCACCTGATATTCTCTGAGTTCTATTCACATGATTTGTCTCTCTGGCTTGGAGTACAGCTTTACAATCCACATTTTTACACCTACCTGACTGTGCTTGATAATCAAGGTTCTGGCAACCCAAGTAAAATTTCTTCAACCCCACCTGTTTACTGTGATCAAATTCACTTTCATCTTTTGCACAACAAATTTTTTTGGTTGCTTCTGTGGTTTCAAGCTGACCAAGAAAAGAAGCAGAAGGTACCCTGCACATACTATTATGGATGCGGACTATTCCAATGATATAATGCTTCTGGCAAATACACCTGCCCAAGCCAAAACCATGCTACATAGTCTGGAATGAGCAGCTGTTGGCATAGGCCTCCATGACAACGCAGAGAAGACGGAATACATATGCTTTAATCAAAAAGCCGATATCTCCACACTAAATGGTAGTTCTCTGAAACTAATAGACAAATTCACCTACTTAGGAAGCAGTGTCTCATCAACCAAGACTGACATCAACATGTAACTAGCAAAGGCATGGACAGCTATTGATAGGCTATCGGTCATATGGAGGTCAGACCTGACTGATGAAATAAAATGCAGTTTTTTCCAAGCACCGGTCATATCAATACTGCTGTATGAATGCACTACATCAACACAATAACTAAACGTATGGAGAAAAAGCTTGACGGCAACTACACAAGAATGCTGCAAGCAATATTGAACAAATCCTGGAGGCAGCACCCCACAAAGCAGCAGCTGTACAGCCACTTACCACCCATCACAAAAACTATCCAAGTTAGATGAACCAGACATGCAGGACACTGCTGGAGAATTAGGGACAAACTCATAAGTAACATACTCCCATGGACCCCTTCACATGGACGAGCAAAGGCAGGATGACCAGCTCAAGCCTATATACCACAGCTCTGTGCCAATATGGTATGTAGCCTTGAAGACCTACCGGGAGCTATGGATGATAGAGAAGAGTGACAGAAGGTCAGGGAGATCCATGCTGGCAGCACAACATGATGATGATGACACATCTAATTGCTGAGCAGGCTCATTGCTGCTTAAATTTCATCATATTGTAGAAATTGGTGATTTTAATTGACAAGAAGTTTCTCTTGTTGATGTGATTTCAGTCATTTTATTGACTTCCAAAATCTATCTTCAATGAAAATTTCATCAACTAAGCAAATTCTTCTAAAAGAGTCATGTGATTCATAATCAAAGATTCTTTGTTCAAATTATTTTTTTCCTGTAAGTTTAGTATTTATTGTTTTCATTGTTTCATTTCTTTCTGTTTTAATCTCAGTGATTTCAAATCATTCAACCAAATTTTGATTTTGCCATTTTTTTCTTTCTCTTTTCAGGTAAGTAAAATCTGTCTGAATATACTTTACCCAGGTAAGTAATTTTTCTAAAATCACTTTAAAAAATTTCTTTGTATTTCTCTAATCTTTTTTCTCCCACTTTTTCTTCATTTGTTTTTCTTTCATTTTTTAAATCTTTTTTTCTCTCTTTTCTCAAAAAGAAAAACTTTTGTCTCTTTACTTTTTCTCTTTCTTTCAGGATCCATTTCTCTGTCCTATTTCTTCTATTTTATTTCACTCTCTTTTCATTTTCCTTTTTCTTAGGCTTCTGCTACTTTTCCCTGTCTCTTTGAACTTTTTGCATCAGCAATTCTTCAACACCTATTTTTACTTATATCTGCCATAAGCCACAAATCTTTTTATCAATTCTGGCCAATGACAAGATTCATTGTTCAAGAAGAATCCTGACCTGCAAAAAAAGAAAATACAACCCTGAAGAGAGAAGCTTAAAACAGTCTTCTACTCAGTATCCAAATTTTTGTAAGAAAAAAAAAGGCAAAAAACAAACCAAACTTTTTCTTTTTCTCTTCAGCCTTGATTAGATTTATTTTAAAATTTATTTTGTCTTCTTATTATTATTATTGTTTGTTTGGGGAAAGAATTTTATCATGGTTGGGTTTTTATTTAAAAAAACAAAACAAAGGGAAAGAGAGGTTCTTTGAGTGAACAGAATGTTGAATACTTAATTTGCTTTGCCTCAGGACAGGTTCATCAACATTATAATATCATGGATTCACATGAATGCACATTATGCAGATGCATGCATGTGCACACACATGCATGCATTGGGTAATCTAATTATAGTGTCGTATGTATATGCAGAAATATATATCAATGAATTTAGAATAAACATGAATATATATATCTATATCTATATATATATCTAGCATTTATATGTTCATCAATGTATATATATATATATATATATATACACAAATCTGTGTGTTTGGTTGGTTGGTTGGTTTTTATAGCATATCAACCTTTGTAGATTATTTAATGTTAAATCCATTTTTATACAAATAATCAGTTCTATTTTGAACAATTCAATTTAGCATAAGTACACAGTTTAATTGTCAAAAACATTTCTATTTCAAGTTATTCAGTTTATTCTAACAGTTCTAATTCAAACAAATCAGTTTAGCATAAGTACGCAGTTTAAATATCAAAACAGTTCTATTTCAAGTAATTCGGTTTAGCATAAGTATGCAGTTTAGTTTTATTTGACCTATTGATAGGACCCTATCAGTTGCTACCACTCTGGGAAAGAGTGGACCTGGGATCGATGGCAATAAAGGGGTGCTCTGCATTCCCCAAAGCTCCAGCAATCCTGGACCCTCACCATCAGACTGTTTAGTGTCATACTCAGGACATTCACTGGCAGAATCGTACCTCTTTGCAGAGGTGCAATCAGTGTATTCTACAGCCCCAGCTGACTGGTCAACACATCTGTGTGAATGTACACAATATCTATTCAAGTATCTATATGTCTGTAACTGTTCATGTTGACTCATAATATATTAAAAAATACTCACATTTTCCACATTCAACTAAATACAATATATATATATATATATATATATATATATAAATGCTTAAGTGTTTTTGCATATTTGCATGTGTGTGCCTGCAGACATTTTCTTTGTGCAATCTTGTTAAAAATAGGATGATAATTAGCATTTCTTTTCTTTATGTGATTTTTTTTTTTATGAAAGATGCTTATAAAGGAAATTTACAGACTTGAAACTTGTTACAGCTTCAGCTGAATTTTATTTATTAATAATAGAATTTCATTTTCCTGCTCTCCACTTGTTAAATTGGCACATTCAACTAAATTGTCTGTTTTCTCTTTTCTTTCCTTTTTTTTGTTGGTGAGGGTTGTTTTTTCCCGATTTTTCTCCCTAGAAAGAACTCCATCAATTTGGATCTTTGCTCTTTTTTTCAATTTATCTTTGACTGCCAAATAACACTTTTATAACCAAATTCTTTTCTGTTCATTTCTTCAATCAGGTGTTACAGCATTTTTATTTGTTATATCAAGATCTGACTTGTTAGATTTGATTTTTCTACATCAGATTCTTACACACTCACAGACACACACACACATATAGCTAAGGTGGGAATCAGCTGATTGTTTCTGTTTATTTTGCAAAAGGCATGTTTTATATTCAATATGTTAAACTCAACATCTTGTAGTGATAAAAAAATTTCCTGATGTACCTAATTGACTCATAGAAAAATAATTCTGTTTCAAAATAAATTTTAAAATCACATGAGAGAATTCAAATCCAGGATTCTATATTACAATTAATTGTATTTTGTGTACAAAAATTCTCTAATGTGGTCAGAATTTTTATCTGACGATTTTCAAATTTGGGCAAGTGTTGCAATTTCATTTCATCTATTTATCACTTTTGTATCTAAACAAAAGATTGATTATTTTTGGAAATCAATTGTTGTTAAATATATATTTTTTTCAAATTTTGATTTTGATAAATGAAAACACAAAGTTCTGTTCTGATTTCAGCACTCACTAACAATACAAAATTTTAAGATATGTCTTTCTGTCTAAATCTGATCATGTGACTTGAGGATCAGTTGCAAATTTTGTCAAATGAGTTACACTTTCCCTTACCTAATCTCAAGACACTAATATATATATATATATATATATATATATATAACATGCAAAAAGAGGATGATATATTATAGAGGAATAGAATTTTCACACACTTTTATCATCATCATCAATTCACTCTGATAGCACAAATTTCCTTGACTCTCTCTCCATCTGTCCCTATCATCCACTGCTTCTGACGAGATCCTCCAAACTACATTTAGTGTCCACACAGAGCTGATGTAGATAAGTTCTTGCTGGTCAACTAACACTGGTATGTCTGTATGTAGAGGTCCATAGAAGAACATTGCTTAAGAGTTTGTCTTTGCTTTTCCAGCAGTGTCCCTCATGTCTTATTAATCTTACTTGGATGGTTTTTGAGATGGGAAGTAAGTGTCTGTACAGTTGCTATTTTGTAGGATGCTGTCACCAGGATTTATTCAAAATAGCACATAGCATTCTTGTACAGTTCCCATTTAGCTTTTTCTCTGTGTCTTGTTGTCATTCACATGGTGCATCCATATAGTAGCATAGATACATCGACAGCTTGGAAAAAATCCTGTTTTATTTTATCGGATTGATCAGACTTGCATATAATTGATAACCTATTGATAGTACTTCATGCCTTCACTAGGTCTATGTTGACATCAGTTTCAGTAAATGAGATATTGCTGCCCAGATGTGTCAACTGGTCTACTAACTTTAGAGGCCTGCTATTTAGAGTGGAGACAGCTCCTTTTCATTTAAAACAAATGTACCATGTTTTATTTGTATTCATATGGAGGCCAATGCCTCCTGCTGCTTGCTCTAGGCTATGAAGTAGGAATTTGACTTGAGCAGGTCTATTTGCTGGAAGTGCTATATCATCTGTGTAGTCTGTATCTGTTGTAGTTTTTACAGAATATCATCTACTTGTTTTTTTAACATAAAGCCATTTTCTTTCATTAGATCTATTGACATTTGAAGTACATAGTCTAGGTAGTTAAATCCTGAGATAATCAGTTTTGAAAGGCTCTTTCTTGTAACTCATCCTTCAGTTTCCATAATAAAGTACCAGCCACTACATAAAAAGAAAAAGAAAAAACTCAAATTTTTGTTTTATTCTTTGAAAATATTTGTGTTTGAATTGATCCATAGTTTCAGTCATTTGACTTTTTTCTGCATGTTTCTCTGTAAATTCAGAAAACGGGGAAGAGGATACTGTGAACACATTCGACAAAATAGTCTTCTATATTTGTCTGACTACAACTGCTGCTAGTAATATTACTAATACTGATTGTGGTGATATGAGCATAGTAAAGAATTACGGGGATTTTTGATTTTTCATGAATGAATGAGATATTTTTATCCCAGGATAACATTAATAAAATATTCTATTTACTTTTCTAAAAAAAATAGAAATTCAAATATGATCCATTAATTTTTTCATGGGTACCAACTAATCTTAAAATATTGATCCTGTTCAGGATCAAAAAAGATGATTTTTCAAGCTGTGGTTGGTAGTATTGAGGCAGTTGGTGCACTGACATGTTGTGCATTGTTTCTGTTGTGATGGAATGACCTGTCTGCCCTGCGGTCAACAGAATAACCAATATAAAAGATGGTTCATATACAGACTTGAGGCTCACGGTTCCAACTTCTGCCAGGCTCCAACAAGACTTCCGTCGAGACACGTCGCCATGACTTTGATTTACAACTTGAGACCTAGTACCTCTTTACCATAACCTTCTTGTTTATATCTTCTTCAATATAACGGTAGCAACAAAGGATTTGAAAAGGTTTCACAAAGAAAGATATAACAGTGGCCATAAGGATTCGGAAAGCATTCCCCCAAAAAATCATAATAGTGGTTACAAAGATTCCAGTGATACTGCATTGACAAGTGGAGAATTTGAAAACAATCCACAAAGAAAGAAAGAAAAAAAAATTAACTGAATACGCCATTAGATAAGAAACATTTTCTTTTGTTGAATCCAGCAAAAAAAAAAAAAAATTAAAAAGTGTAACAAGTGTAACACAAATTCGAAATCAGGATCGCTATGAGACAGTGGATACTTGAAACTTTTCATCAGAAAAAGCTATTTGCATAATCCAGTGGATTTTTTTCTGCAAAAATCATATTTGCGAAATTTAGTTTGTCTGAATTATTTTTTTTTTTTTGTGCATGACATAAAAGTAAAAACGACAGATACGTTTTCACAAGAATTACGACCACTTCACAATTTAATCAAACGGTCGAAGATACATTTTGGTTCATTATTTTATTTTTTGTACTGTATTCTACAGAATTTATAAATTATTTATATGGAACAGTTGGTGGAATTATTGAAAACCCAGTGTACTGCTATGAAACAACAACAACAAATACAATTGCAAAATATAAAAACGACAGGAAAATCTGGCGAAAATATTAAAACACGTAGAGTAAAAAGAAGGCTCAAGAATTTTCTCAGCTGAAGGTATTTATAATTCCCTTTCAGAATTTCAGTATATACCTGAAGAGGGTATAAATTTTCCCACTTACTTTAGAAGGTACGAAACAATTTTTTCCAAACGATGTCAATTATGGTCAGATGAGGAAAAAATTACATTATTACAACAAAAGTTAGGCCCTCAGGAAAATACAAAGTACACAAATTTCATTCTACTGAAGAAACCAGAAAAGATCTTGTTTAAAGAAACGATCAAAATCCTATCAAAAATCTTTGGCGAACGTGACAGTTTATTTCACATGGTATAAATGCTTTAATATTGTTAAGCAAGAAGACAAGGATTTCATTTCATATGCTGGTAAAGTTAACTTGTAATGTGAATTATTCAAAATTAAGTAAATTGAGGAAGACATGTTTAAATTCCTAATCTTTGTACAAGGGTTAATGGCTAAAAATGATAAAGAAATTCACTCAAGAATATTGTCAATTATGGAACAAGATATGGAAATAACTTGACAAAAAGTTACAGAAGAGTGTCAAAAGTTGATTAAGATAAAATGTGTCATTGCAAGTATTGAGGGAAAAATATAGCTAACGTAGAAAGGATTAAGCAATGAGTCCCAAAGAAAAAGCGAAATACTATTGAAAGAAACTCAAGCCTATTTGGCATCGACTGGTTTATTCTATTTAATTTATGGGAAATACCAATAAACGCATTTTGTAGAATATTAGATGTGTTGGAAGTAAAGAAATCTGTACAGACAGAAAAATATTTTTATGATCTAAAAAGCAAATTCACTAAAGTATTTGCTGATGGACTTGGTTACCGTACCAAGGCTGAAGTAAAATTCAAGCTAAAAGACAGCACAAGGCCAGTATTTAAACCTAAGAGAAATATACGCTATAGAAGTGATAGATAAAGAATTACAAAGATTAGAGAAATTGGGAGTAATTAAAAAGTTTATTACCATGCGTGGGCATTGTCTATGGTGTATGTCAAAAAGAAAAATAATAAAATGAGAGTATGCACTGATTTTTTAATAGGTTTGAACGAATGTCTAAAAGACAACAGCTATCCGCTTTCTTCATCGGAAGACATTTTTTTTCTGAAATGAATGAAGGAAAAATATTCTCGAAAATTGACTTGTCTGAAGCATATTTACAAGTCAAAGTTGACAAAGAATGCTCAAAGTATTTAGCCATCAATACACATAGAGATTTATTTTTTCTACAGCATTTATAATTTGGTTTAAAAGTAGCACCAAGCTTATTTCAACAGATTATGGATACCATGCTGGCTGGTCTAAATTTCATGATGACATACCTAGATGACATAATAATAAAAAGAGAAAATTTGGAAGAACATAAAAATCATGTTAGAGAAGTATTCCAAAGAATTCAAGAATATGGATTTTAATTGGGATCAGAGAAATGTGAATTCTGCATGAACAAAATTAAATACCTTGGTTAGTTAATTGATCATGAAGAAAGAAAGCCTGACCTGAATAGAGAAGAAGCTATAAGAAATATGCCTACACCAGACAATGTAACAAACCTGCTATCATTCCTTGGCTTAGCTAATTACTATAGTATGTATATTCTGAAAATACACGATTTAAGAGCACCATTTAATGAATTATTAAAGAAAGGTAGGAATTGGTACTGAACAAAGGAATGTAAAAATAACATTCAAAGAAATAAAATAATGCTTATTATCAGATTTAGCATTAACGCACTATGACCTGAAAAAGGAACTAATTATTACAGCAAATATAGTATAGGAGCTGTACTATTGTATAAATTTGAGGATGGGTCAACAATACTATTTGTTCACATGTCCAGATCTCTACTACAAGCAGAGAAAAACTATAGCCAAATTGAAAAAGAAGGTCTTGCAATTATTAAGTTTCACAGGTTCATTCATGGCAGATCATTTATATTACAAACAGATCATAAACTATTGCTAGCAATTTTTGGCTCTAAAAAAGGAATTCCATCAAATACCACAGACTTCAAAGATGGACAACTATATTACTCAATTACAATTTTAGAATAGAATACATTTCATCCAAGAAGAACGCACATGGTGGTGGTCTTTCAAGATTAATCTCTAAAATCTCCATCTGTATACAACCCTAGATTGAATGGACAAGCAAAGAGGTTTGTCAATTCGTTTAAAAGAGTGATAAGAAAAAATCATGGAATTGAAACTGAAGAAATAGGTATACAGAAATTTTTGGCTGTATACAGGATAACACCAAATCCAAATGCAAATTTATCACCAGCAGAAATAATGTTTGCTCATAAAATACTCTCAGTATTTGACAGGATTTTACCAAGTCAGGAAAAGAAGAGTTATACCAAAATAAAATGAAAAGGTAAAAAATACAAGGTGATAAAATTTTCTTCGGAAATTACCATGCAGGAAAGAGTTATTGGGAGAGTGGTATTGTTACAAAAAGAGTCAGGAGAATGACTTACATGATTAAAAAAAAAAGATTTGAGTGTAAAAGACACGTTAATCAGATCAGACCCCCCGATATATAGAAGCAGTTGAATGAAATGACAAAGAGATACCAAAGGAAGTTTTATATGATACTTTCCAAATACAAGCCCCTCTATTAACTGCAAAGTATTAATAGATGTAGAAACAACACAAAAAATCACTTCTCTGCAAATTTTACATACAGCACCAATTCAAACCTTGGTGAGCAGAAAAAGTTAAAGAAAAAGGAAAATGGTTAAGCAACTATGACCAAATCCTAAAAAGAAAAGATATTAGAACAAAATTCTTAGGGAAGAATTTAGCTCAGTGGAAGGTGTTGTGATGAAATGACCTGTCTCCCCTATTGTTGACAAAATAACCAATATAAAAAATAGTTCATAGACAGACTTGAGGCTCACAGTTTTGACTTCCATCAGACTCCAACAAGACTTCCCTCAAGATACTCTGTCAAGATTCTGGTTTACAACTTGAGACCTAGTACCTCTTTACCATAACTTTCTTGTTTATATCTTCCACGATATAACAGTTTCATTCTATATGTATTCTCAATGATCAGGCAAGGTTAAGTCAGTCTAAAACCATAGATTCTGAGGCCATGTTTCAAGTCAGAGATGCAAATCCAGTAAGTAGCATTCAAGTTTGGCATCTCATAGTCCAGTATTGTTTATCACTTTTACAGTCTTAACAAAGAATCTGAAACTGCTTAATTATCCCTCACATTACTAAAATATTACAAAACTTTTGACTCAGCCTGGTTTTGGAGGATGATAGATTTTGTCTTCAAAAAAGTTTAACAGTTTGCAAATAAAGTCAATAAGTAACAAATAGGCACTCAGAAATCCTTGTTTTATCATTATTTATTTAAAAGCTGAAATTATGAAATGTACAGTAAATATTTACTTTTAATATTTTTGATACTGTGCCCTGAAATTTTCATCAGCTTCAATAATTTCCTTGGACACTAATCAAAGATGACTGAAAAAAAAAACTATGCATGAAAGCATCAAATCTATAAATTCTGCAAAAAACAATAAATTCTGTTAAATAAGCTGGCTTTTTTTATGAATGGATAAACTTATTTGATTAAAATTAATTTTTTCTTTGGTTATTTTAAGGTTTCACTGGGCAAAGTGAAAGTTTTTCTGTGAAAAAGAAGCAAATTTTGATAAATTCTCCATTGAAGAGAATTAACAAATAGTCTCAAATGACATTTGTCTCTGAGTCAACTACTTATGCTCAGCTGAGGAAATGATCTTGTTCAGCGCTGTTACCAGTGCAGAATGAAGTTTAAGAAACCTTCTGTTGTCTTTCTATGTACATTAGTGTGTAAGATCACTAGGAACAAGCTGTGTTACATTGACATAAACAGACTTAGATGAATATTCTTACATTGAGACAAGAATATCAAATAAAGACTAAAATCCTATTTAACAACTCAGTTGAGTGTGGATCAGACAAAATTAGTCAATCACAATGAATAAAAATGCAGGAAATCAATAACCTTAAGATGTGAATTGGTTTTCTTGTTTTTTAAAAAGATAAGAATCTTAAAAAAAAAAACTTTGATGCTTTAGGCCCTTTTTAAAGTAATTCCTCCATAAATTGTTCAAGACATACATTGGAAGAAGTCATATAATCTTTCACATTGCAATTAAAATAAATTCCTTAACTAGATAAAACTTGATTTGGTCACCAAGAATTAAAGAAAGATAGTGAGAAAGAAATACCATTGCAGTTAGACATTTTCTTACAGTGCATTATATACTGTACCAATGAACATTAATGGGTATGTCCCATTCCTCATAAATAAAGAAAGAATTTAGCTCATTCATAACCTTTTGTTAGGTTACAACACAATGATTATTTGATCAGATGTTCCCAAGTCATTTTTTTTTTGTATTCATTCATTGTCTATTTTCTTTTTAAATTTGTATTCACAATATGAATTCATAGGGGAAAAATTACTCTTTCCTCTGTGTTTTTCCTTTAACCATGGAAAAGAACTTAATAAGTGAAATTCTTCTTATTTCTCCACAAGCTCAGAAAATTTCCCACCTCAGTGATTGGTTAGGAATAATAAATTATTTGCTAGGAGATAAGATGTCTAATTACCTCTCTATTTACACTAAGGCATTAAATCATTCCTCTTCTTCTTCTTCTTCTTCTCATTTACCCACTGTTGAGAAAATGGTTCATATACCAATTTCAAATGGCATTTCATATAGAGGTAGAATGTTTCAACCTATTTTCTTTAGACATCTTAAGATTCTTGATCTGTACAGCTAAGGAAAAAAGGCTGTGTCAGAAAATATACATGTTGAAATATATTCTACCCTCACTGGAACAACAATTCACAACAGATATAGAGAAAAATATTTCTCATTTATTCTTTGTGTTGACTGAGAAAGACCCCTTATTTTTAAAACAAAATGAATACTGGGAAGAAAAATAGGTGGATAGATTACAAGTTTAGCTTCAGGTGGATATCTCTGTCATTTCACTAAGGGCTACTCTTCCTAAATAAATGGCATTTCTTCTTTGTTCTGTCAGATTTAATTTAGTCTCCCATTGAGCAGAAACCACTAGAAAATAATCCTCAGAATTCTCTTTCCATTCAATGCTTTATTTTGTAACTCATTTGTTAAAATCATTTTTAAATTTGTTTGATTTTGTTTTCAGTTTTTCACTTGAATATTATGTTTTAACCCGTGCACTTTCCCTGTTGCTTTATGTTTTAGGGTTAGAAATTTTTGAATAGAATCAATTATTTTGTCTGTATTTTCCCCTAAAATAAAATAAAAAAAAACTCTACAGAGTTCTACAGACTTACTGAGAAATTTCAAATGTTCAGTGAACTTAATTTCCCAGAACTACAAAAATGAATATACTATAAATCATGCTGTACAAATTGACTTTTTAAGCTTGAAAAAATCTCTACAAAACTATGGATCAACTTAACTATAAGCTAGGCTAAAATCCAAACCTTTTTCACTAAGTGATCTACCAGTGGAATGGTACTCCTAACAAGCAATATACACCACTTACTGTTACTCCAACAGACTGACACAAACATTTCCAACTTGCACTCATGTCTATTGAACATATTCAACAAATTAACACAGAGATTAGTATAAAATAATAAAACTGTAATACAAATTAAATATTGTATTAATGCTACATCACACATCACTGCTGATGCACTGAATAGAAAAATAATAACCAGAATATCACAGCATCCAAGCAGCCAACTATACTATGTTTTTTATCTGCACAGTTTTGTGATAGTGTTATAAATTGTTAATTTATATCCTCACATAGGCCTACTGGATAATTTTTGACCTACTGATAACATACTGTATGTTTAGGAGCTGATTTATACTGTAGGTACTGATCTAACACAGAATTTTGAGCTAAAAATCTTATGGTCATCTAATATGTCATATTGACTTGTACGCTGAAATTTATGGTACTAGTTTAAATGATAATTTATGGAGTAATGAACATATTTTATGTCCAAATTTTAGACAACACTAGAAAGACTAGAAGTAACATAAGAATGAAACATACAGCTCAAAACAATAAAGATAAGGAAACCAGTTTCAATAAATGCCACATAAATTTTTCATACATTTTTAAATCTGATATATGAATATAGAATCAAAAAGTTCTGTTAGAGAAGAAGCAGAATCAAATGTTTCATCATCTTGATGGCATCACAATACAATTTGTTATAACCGACTTTTTAAATTATTCAAAGAAAAAACAAATTATCAGAACTTTGGTATATTTGTATTTCAAAATATAATTGTTGAATTTTGGAATTGATTTACTTCAGGAGTAATTTTTAGAACATTTCAAAGTCATTTTAAAAATATTCTTCCAGTATTGGACAAAAAATCCCAGTGAAAAAAACTGAAGCATTCTTTATTATTGTCACAAATTTTAATGAAACTTAGAATCTTCTTTTCCCTGATTTGATATCCTAATTTGGGATTAATCCTTTGTTAATGATTTTTTATTACAACTAAGGGAACTTTGACAGCAATAATCAAGGAAAATAACCATTTCTTATATGTGTCTAAGCCATTGAAGTTTCATAAAAAATTTGTGGCAATAATAAAAAATGGTTCAGTTTTTTTTCCGTCCAATACTGTATATTATTGCAACTTCTTATTTTTAAAATTTTGATTGTGAGTAAAGGATTTATTTTATATTTTATGATATATTTATTCTTATGTATGCTACCAGATTCCTAAGGAGGCCTGGTATTATGCTTACAAGAACCAAGATTTCTCTTATAAATTCCTTAGTTTAAATGTCAATAGAAAAGCACTTTATTCTGTTAGTATCATTTGCTAACAGTTTAAATCTTAGATACTCTCATCTCAAATTTTCTTGAAATTTGGTTGGCTTACAGGCATTGTCTTTTACTTCAAAGTCAACATAAGAAAAAAGAAAAGATGTGGTGTGATGTGCAGGAAATAGATGAGAAACTGTTCACAGTTTTCTTCCTCATAGCCTTAAGTTCCAAGATTATCTTCTCAACAAGAAGAGAGAAGTCAGCTCATAATGAGAATCCATGTCTTCCTAATGTTAACAATAATCTATTATAGCTTTTGCTATAGCTGCTTGTCGTTAACCAATTCAAAAACAAGCATCTGTTCTCTAAAAAGAATAAAACAAAACAGAAAACACCTTATGAAGAAAAAGCATACAAGATAATTTGGCTCAACCCAAAAAAAAGGAAGGAATGGATCAATGAAAGTAGAATTTATAAAAATGTGTGGAAAACTTGAATATATCTATATTTTAGGTCTGCATTAATGTGACTTTAAATTTATTTTTAGGTTTGAATTAATGTGACTCATATGTATGCTTTTGAAAGTTAGTCAGAACTCATATTGTCAGCTTTACAACTAGATTAACAGAATTATAACAAACAAGAGAGAAAAATTTTTCTATGTCTTTCATATTTCCATGTTAAACCAGTAAATATGAAAGCCAAAGTCTTTTGCCTTATTTAAATCAGATTGCAATTGACTTGAAATCATAAAACATTCTTTTAAATTTTTTTTCTGAAATACAACCAAAATTTGTTTTCCAATTATTATTTATCGCAATCAAAATGATTGCATCATTTTCCATGTATTGCTATTCTTAACCTAATTATACTTAACTAGCTTATTTTTATCTTCTATATTGAAAGAATTACTAAAATCAGTGAAATACAAAATATAAAGATTTATTTCCAAATATTATCTAACCCAGACAGTGTTGGATCACCCTGCTAAATAAGGTATTACTTGAGTATTTATGCAAATAGAAAATTATCAAACTGACTTTTATGAAGTTAATGCTGCTGGAACATGTAATGCAAATTCGGTGGCTTTCCACTGAGAATTCAAAGAATTTTCTTGGAGATTGCATCTTTAAGCTGTGGTTATCAATTATTCATGCATTAGTTTTGGAACTATTTATGGTATCTTGGGACTACTTATCTAGAATTTTCTAGCAGTTTGAGAAAGAAAAAAAAGAACACCAGAAAGAAAAAACTTCAAATATTTAAGCCAGCTTTAAGTAGGTTATAAAGACTTAAAGAAATGACTGTTTTGTGTCCTTTTAAATTTGAAAAAAACTGGAGACATTTTTGGGTTTGGAAGTTATTTTGTATTTTTAATCAATTCTCCTCAAGATTTTTTCAATAAAAATTATTTTTACTTATTTTTATTTTTGCTTGGTTTACACAAACCTTTTTTCCTGCTCTAAGGCAACTCATCTCATTCAATTAATTCACTAATGTAATTCTGTTCAAGATAAACACGACACATCAAAATGACAACATTTTTGCTTTCCTAAATTTACTATATAAAAATCCAGGGATGCATGGGGATATGTTTTTGTTCTGCAAATAATGTTAGTTAGTTTATTTCTTAATGGGATTTCTTTCTTTTAAGGATATAACTTTGTTGTACCTGTAAAGCATTATTGTTCAGCATTCTCATTCTCCTTGGGCTGTTTTATCAAATTTTCATGTTTAGTTTATGAATTATTTGAAATATTGTAATTGTTGATATAAATCTTATAATTTTTTTTAAATCATAAAAATTTTCACAAAATAAATGAAAAACCAAAATTTTAAATCAGCTATGAATTAATAAAGAACAAGATTTACTTTTTAATTTTTTTTCAAAACATGTGTCATTCTCATCTGAGATCTGAATTTTTATTCAAAAGCTATTTTTATTGGCTCAACTAATGTGTGCATGTAAAGTGTAATTAAAATGAAGATAAACAGCATTTAATTTTTTTTTGCTTTCAATTTAATTATTCTTTTTTATTTTCAAGAAAAAACATAATTGAGAAATATTATAAACATGTAAAAGAACATCATTAGGTCACAAAAAATAAAATTATTCTTTCAAAAAAAGAAAAAAATGCCATAATATTGATTAGTGTTTGTGAGAAGGGTTGCACTCAGGATTTTGATAAGGCTTTTTTATCATCAGAAAATAAAGTTCTGAACTTGTCCATATTATCAGTTTAAATCAGGATGACATGCACAATACCATCATCAATCTTGCAGGTGATGATTACATGACATTGGTATGATTAAAATTAAGAAAACTGGTTATGGTGGGATATTGTGTTGAGAAAGTTGACTTCATACCTTTTACACAGATATTTGAAATTATTTTCTGTGACTACCGATGAAGATTTTTAAAGATCCTTTTTAAAGAAAGGATAATTTCATCAAATTATAAGCAAAAAATGCTGAAAATGGTGAAATATGCATATGAAAATAAGGACATCAATACTTTATCATTGGAATAATTATGTGTATTATTTTGTTGACAATTATGTATATGATAAAATTGCATAAAATGCACTTTTAGTAAGTACTATTTTGATAGATGACAATATGAAATATTCATACGTACTAAAAACTTATGGAGAGTATGATACATTTTTTTTATTTAGGAAAATTTGATTTTCCTTTTATAACAAAATAAAAAGACTTCTATACTTTGAAAGAAATTGAAAAGTCAATTTCAAGGCTCAGTACTAATCAAACTTTCAGATAGTCAAAACTAAAGATAAACAGTCTTCAGGGTTTGTCAGTGCATTGGCCCAATTTAAATCATGACATCTCTTGCCCACCTATTGGGGTTAAAAGATCAGGTTTTTAATTTTTGTTTTGGTTAAAGTGAAAATAAATACTCCCTTACAAGATGTGGGGTGGGATCCTTAATTAACCAAGCCCTTATATTGTGCTTTGATTGAATGATCAATCAAAATCTGATATGTGGAAGGAATACTCTTCCCACAGACATTGATCAGCACATTTGATTAGCTGACCAGTCAAAAAGTAGTAAAAGTATACAAAATGATCTGTGATTGGTTAGCCAACCGAGAATGTTTGTTCCCAGGGAAATCCTCTCTAAAAAATAGATACTTTTTAGGGTTAGATGAGAGAAGAGAGCCAATGTTTATACCAAAGACAAAAGAATAAGAAAAGAAATCTCTCCAAGAACTAAAGCTTCTCCAGCAAAAGCCTTACTCTCTGAAAAATTGAATAAGATAGAAAAACTGCACCAGCCAAATAGCTTAATTGTCTGCCTCTCAAACACAACAAAAGTGACAGTTTCTCTCTCTCTCTCTCTCTCTCTCTCTCTCTCTCTCTCTCTCTCTCATATATATTGTATTACTGTTACACTCTTGTGTTTTAATGAATAATTGTTAACTGAGAGTTTTTCCTTGTCTTTGAGTTAGCAACACCCAGGCAACTTGTTCCAATGAATCGCCCTGACCATCAGAAAAAGTTCCAAATAGATTGTGTCATCCTCTATCTGTGAATCTTTCAAACCAACATGGGCATAGAGGGGATTGATAAATAAACTATCTGGAAATCCATCTGGTAGTCATGGAGCTAATCAGTTTTGATTATCAGAGGCAGAAGAGAGAGTAACCAGAATCATATTAACAACATTAGAACTAGGATTAAACATAGAGAAGAGTTTGGATGTCTGGAAATCAAGTCAGCCTATTGTATCAAAGGAATAAGGAATCATATTTTTTATCCAGAAATATTGAATAAGGTTATGCAACCATGTGCCCCAATATTAGTCATAGGAGTTTCAGAAGGATTAATGACCGGCAATATTGCAGCAGACTAATCAGAGCCTAGATTAAAGGCAACAACATCTAGGTGTACTTATTAGCAGCCTAACTGCTAGACATTAGTTTCATTGAGAAATTTGGACTAAGGGTTGAAATTAACATTAGTCTGACAGAATAAACTTACAGACATGAATGAATCTGTAAATAAAATGATAAAATGTTGGAAGGAGGAGAAATCCCACTGGAAGCAGTCCAGAATCTAAATATATCATACTTTTGATATGTGATACTGCATTTAAAAATGTCCATTACTTTGCTAGAGATTAGCTTTTGTTCATTGATTTATTCCTTTTTATTTGTTTGTGTTTACATTTTATTTAATAAAAATAGTTGATTATTGGAGTGTTTATCAAATATTTGATTTGTATTGTTTTGATAGTGTTATATTACTGAGCTTGAATCATTCATGTTAAAATACATGTCAACTAAAAGACCATTAGATACTCTTTAATCTTTCAATAATCAAGCACAGGTATGAGCACCCTTTTTCAAGAAGCGGGCCACATGAGAAGACATGGCTCATCATTTGGTAGGCTGCACTACTGGAAAATTCAAGATGATTTTTCACTGAAGGTACCTCAACCATTTTCACTAGAGAAGACCATACATGTAAGCATCTATCTTAGAAATAGGGAAAAGATGATTTTTTTACTCTTTGGTAAAAAGGTCTTAACTGTAAAAAAATGAAGTTTTGGTATGTACAAATAATTATCACTGATATCAATGTGATTAACTCATGCTACCTCCCTGACATATAACAGAAATAATTAAAAGGAAAAATGAATACGTGAAAAATCATTAAAACATTTTAATTCAGTATGAATATGATGCATGTACCAAAGAAAAAATGGAATATTTTCAATATCCAGAAATTGAAATTTATTGAAACTAAATTACAAGTACATATTCTAATAAATGTTATTTTCTTGATGAAATTAGATGGGCCATAGACCACAGCTTGCTCATAATTTATATATCAATGAAATGAATTAATTTCAATTTTTAAATAAATATCTTTATGCACATAAAAATGGATTCCCCACTCTCCTTTTTCTTTCTCTCTCTCTCTCTCTATATATATATATAAGCATTCCCTATAGTCCAGACCTTGCCCCTTGTGACTTTTGAAACTTAGAGGCTGTTGTTATGAGACAATTGAGAAGATGAAAGAGGCTGTGACGAAGGTCATTGACACACTCACACAAGAGGACTTCCATGGGGCCTTCCAGAAGTTGTTGGAATGGTACAACAAGTGCATTCTAGCTGGAGGAAATTACTTCAAAGGGGACTAGAGTTTCATGTGTGTACTATCAATAAAAGTACCCATATGAAAAAAAGTCTGGAAACTTATTGTGTGCTCCTTGTATGTACAAGATTATGTGGAAAAATATTTTTCTTTATTGAAATCTGTTTATATATATAATTTAATACTCTGTCTGGTGGCAAAAGCTGTTCAGTAGCGCCAGGAGTGGCAGTACTGCCTTGAGCTACCGAAACTATGTTATCACCCCTGGTTGGCAGCTGATGAGGGTAGAGTATTGCACGTGCTTTCTCACATTGTATGAGGAAAATATAATTCTTCAATAAGTTAATATTTCAAAATATCAACTCAGTGACCAACCAGTTAACTATCCACAAAATAGAATTGACAAACTTAGTTCAAGTTTGAACTAAGGCCACTTTTAATCATATTGTCAAGAGGTGTAATCTTATTTTTCATAAATGACTGAAGCATTTATGATAAATATTTCATATTAAGGTGTAGGAAAAGACATGAATCCATTTGTCCTCCTGGCTGTGAGTAAATTGTAAAGCAGACAATGCTCTCTTTCCTTGGTCAGCAATCAGTCTAGGAATAACACAATTCCTAACTATAATTTTGCAGGTTATAATGTACCAATATATAACACTAGCCTTAGTTGGCAACCAGTCTAGTCATGATGACGTCTTTCTTTCTGATCTTCTTTGAGCACCCTTAGGACAAACTTCCCGCAAATCTTCTGCATCTTCAGTTCCTCGCGAATAATGTTCCCACACTGACATCAAACTGTGCACTTATTGTCTCTATAGACACACAATGATCCTTATCCATGAAATTCTTTATTTGGCCAATCAACTCTGGTGTTCTGACTTCCTTACTCCTCCCACACCTCTTATCATCCCTCACAGACTCCCTGCCTTCCTTGAATCTCTTATGCCTCTCAAAAACTGATGCTTGATTCATGCAAGATGGTCCAAAAGCAGTCTGAAGCATTCCATAAGTTTTTGTTGCATCATTTTTTCCAAGTTTAAAACAGAATTTTATTGCATATCATTCTTCTAAAGTGTCCCCACGCCCAGATTGTATTTTTGCCTTTAGTAGGGTGTATTCCAATTCCTGTTGTAGCTGTTCATTTGAAACTGAAATCATAAAACTTGGTCAGTCATCTCATAAGATGTATAGCAATAACATAGTGAACTTTCAAGAGTATATGACAATTTTAAATGCCTGTACAAAAAAAGGCTGGAAACCTATTGAAAGCAATAGGTATTTTCAAAATTTGGTACTTAAAGAAATAATTAATTTCTTCAACAGTAGTATTTTAAAAATGCTTTCAAAGCTTATGTGTAGAATTTGTCACAGATGTATATAAGCAAAAATTGACAAGCAATGATGTTTACAATTATGCCAATATATTTATAAATATATATATCATTCTAATTAATGATTTGTATCAAATATGTCAGTGTGTCTTTTTGTTGTAATCACTTAATGCAAAATAAAATTTTACTCAGTGTTTTATCTTTTTCTGAGTTAGTATGTAGTTTGTTTTTATTGAGTATATTATTGATTTTTAAAACATAGTTTCAGAAATTGTTTTTGTTATATCACAACTTTGTTCTTTTTAAACCATGGCTTTTATAAAATTTCATTTCATACATCAAATTCGTTTCTTCTCTTCAAAAGGTATCTTTGTATTTTTACTTTGTGTTTATTTCATCCATAGTGAATTTGATTTACATTTGCTTAAAAAGAAAGTTGCATGATTATTGGTGTTTTTATTAACAAATTCCTTTAAAAAAATATCAATTTTGCTTTTATTGTAGTATTTAACTTTATTTGAAATCTCTTCATTGTTGCCTGAGCTTTTCAAGTTATTTCAAATAAATCTGAAACTTGATTCCATTTGTGCTTTTATCAATTTAAGTCCTGACTTTTCATAAAAATAACCCAATTTCTGAAAAAATATCCTTCACTGTTATTCCATACATTATTAAGATGTAAATATCTTCATCTTTGTTGTTTTTTGAGCATTCTATTAATATATAGAATAATCCAAATATTCACTCCAGAACTTCATATACCAATCATTTCTTTTTTCATTCTCTTCTCAACCAGTTTTTTTATGACACATATGCATTGTCCACTGTGGCTCTTCACTGCCTAAATTCTTCTTCTGTTGAGGAAAGAGATGCTTCATTTCGATCTGCTATCAGTGCAGCCATTAATCCTTAGCTCAGTTTATTTTCATTTGCTTTTCATTCATTTTCATGACTTGCTAAAATATTTAATGTTGGCTTAACTCAATGCTTTGAAGCTTTTTTTAAGCCATCACGTTGGCCACTCTGTCCAATGTCAGACTTATTGACTGGCACTTTTATTTAGATTGCTTTCTCACTCTTCAGAGATTCCTGAGAGATTTGATAATATTGAACATTTAATGGATTTTTCACAACCAGCAACATTTTTCAAAACTATCTTCAAGAGAAACCAAACTTTTGCAAGTTATTTTCTTGAGAATCAGTAAAAAATAAAAACTGATGAATAATTTGCAAATATTAACAATTCAATATTTTTTCTTTTTAAAACTTTTGTTTAATTTTAATGCATGTCTAATATTCTAAAATGAATTCTCTTAATTCTTCAGAGGAAAAAAAAAGCATTGTGTCTTCTGTATTGGTTTGATTACTTGTCAGTTGGTGCATTCTCCATTTCTTCTAATCAGAAATAAAACATATTGAAAAACTGAAGATTATCAAATGGTGATTAAAGCCAAGAGATAAACAGAGAAGAAAAGAAATAGAATTAAAGAAATGAAAATTTTGGTTTCAACAAGTTTATAACTTTTTCTTTTTAAAAATATGTCTCAATTGTAATGTTTTTTATCATCTTGACTTTTTGATCAAAAGCTATTTCAGAATTTGCCAGTATAGCTCTGGGAGTATATATATATATATATATATATATATATATATATATATATATATATATGTATATTTAAGTAAAGGAATTATATTGTGAATTGAATTACTATGACCAGAAAATCTGGCAAACACTTACACACGACATACGGAAATAATGGACAGCTGTTTCGACCTTATTAGGTCTCATCAGCAGTGTATAGCGTGATCTCCACCACTGGAGATCAAACCAGTGACCACAGATTTCAAAGCCAAAACTCTACAACTGAGCCAACAGTCCATATCGCACACAAGTGATGCCAAATTAACTAGCCATGGTAATTGCACAGCCAATTAACCTAAATGTGTCTTGCAGTTACATCTGTACTCTTTACAGAGGACACGGCCACCTCCAATGCCACGTCTTCCCAAGAGGATTAGAAATGCACACCCGCGTAATTATTATAACATCAAGGGCAAGGATATAGATGTATATTTTTCTTTTTCTTCTTTTTTTAAGTAGAGGAATTATATTGTGAATTGTGTGTGATATGGACTGTTGGCTCAGTTGTAAAGTTTTGGCTCTGCAATCTGTGGTCACTGGTTTGATCTCCAGTGGTGAAGATCACGTTATACACTGCTGATGAGACCTAATGAGGTCGAAACAGCTATCCAGTGTTTCCATATGTCATGCATAAGTGTTTGCTGGATTTTCTGGTCATGGTAATTTAATTCACAATAGCTCAAGGAGGTTTTAAAATAGCATATGAATTTTTGAAATGAACTACAAGGTCTATTTTTTCAATAAAGTCTTGTAGATAAGATTGTGTGTGTGTGTGTGTGTGTGTGTGTGTGTGTGTGTGTGTGTGTGTGTGTGTGTGTGTGTATATATATATGTGTGTGTGTGTGTGTGTACATGTATGTGTATATATATATATATATATATATATATATATATATATATATATACATTGTTGTAGAGTGGCTAAACAGCTCTTCAACACTAACAGATGGACTGAATCATAGCCATAGATGGCCTACAATTAAAGACTTCATGGGTTGATTTCATAAGCTGATTAATATTTGGACTGATCTTACTTCATTTGGCTATACTGCATTTTGACCACCTCAAATTCTTGTAAATTCTCTTGTTAATTGATGGTAACTTATTGTACTGTATCTTTTTGTATGTATCCATTAGCACTGGATATTGGTTCTGATTAAATATATTAAGCACTCATTCTTCTCTGTGTATTATTCACCTTGATGATTCAATATATATATATATATATATATATATATATATATATAATGTAATGGTTACTTTTGTTGGAAATGGATACAGAAACCTGAGTTCAAATCCTGGATGAGTCTATTTGCATAGTACAAGTACTTTTAGGAAAGGTATGAATCCAACTATTCTCTCTCTAGCTATGGGTAAAACAATAGAACAGACTGGGCCTTGGTATGGTAACCAGTCTATGAGAAAGAAAACTCCGAATTCAAACTTTTGAAACTCTGCATAAAAAATTGACCTTATATCACATCCTGCTCATGCGCACATGAGTTAGAAGTATCCCATATTGTCTGGGATTCAAATATTATGTTAAATAAAAATTTATTCAAATTTTCGGATTTTTTCTTCATACACATGTTTTAAAAAGGCATATTGATATTTTGAAATTACTATTTGATAAGAAAATTAAGTATCAAAGCGCTTTCAATGTTTCAAAATAAATTATTCTTTTTTGATAGAAATGCATTTTTTGAAATTATGAATTGAAATGTTTCAAATATAGCATAACATTAAATGTGTTGTTTATTATCATCTCTCTTCAATGTTCATGTTTTTTTTTTCTTTCAATTTTGACATATTTTTCAGATGATGCTTCAAAGCTATTTTGTAGATTCCTACTTTGGATGTGATATCAATTTTTTGTTTGGTATTGGATAAAGTCGTTATTATTTTTGAGGTGTTTATTACTATATTTATATCAAGGTGGGTTAGATTTTCTTTTGAGTTAGTGATTATGGTGTTTGGTGGTGATGCTATGTGCCTGGTATTTATGTTGTTATTAATCTAATTTGCTTTTTTTTTATCTCTGTTTATTTCCATTTGTCATCATTCTGTCACTTCCTCTTTTTATTTGTTTCATGTCATTTGTTTCAACTAAGTACAACAAATAGTTAATAAATGAGTCAAATATACAAGTCTTGTTAACTTGATGGAATTTCTTCCTTAATGTTAATTGAAGTATTATAAAACATAGAAGGTGGCCAAATCATGTGATCTTGGGTTAAAAAATATTGCATTAAAAGTGGCCAGGTCAAAAAGCCTATTTTGTGTCACAGTTTGTTTGTTTTTTTGCTTTTCCAGAGTTAATGAAACTCATTATTACATGCAATATTTTGATGAAGACCTTTTTTTTTTTTGCTTTTATTATAAATTTGTGTACATCCTTGAAGCCTAAGTATTGTCAATGCTGGAAAATATAGTACTTTATTTAGAGCTGCTTAGTTGGAGGGGCTTAGAATATGCTAACTGTACCCCCCCTCACACACACTGTTGAGGGTTATTACTTTACCCTAAAATGAGTGTCCTAGGTATGACACTAAACAACATCCAATGGTGAAGCTCTAGTTCTGGAGCTCTAGTGAATGTAGAGTACCTCTTCATTGCCATTACTCCCAGGTCCACTCTAACCTAGAGTGGTCGTACAGTAGGCTCTCGTGTATGGATCAAATAGATCTGTTTGAAAATTATTAGTATTGAACAGGAGTGCTTGAAACCATATGACTGTAAATTCATCCCAGGTTGAGTCATACCAAAGACTCTAAAAATGGTACTTGATGCCTCCTTGCTTAACACTCAGCATTTTTAGGTAAGGATCAAAGGTAAAGTGGTGCAATCCCTGGAATTGAGTAGCGCCCTCCACTACACCTTGGTGTGGTAGCTATCAAAAAGGTAGCCTCCAGGTCACCCTCAACTAAGGTCGCCAACTTTACTTATTTATAGGTAAATATTCTTTATCAATTCTACTGAAGTGCATTTTTAGAAGTGTTCCAAATAAAGTCATCATCAATTGATAACCATGGAGTCAGGAAAAGTTTTCAGGGATGCAATATAATTATCACTCATCAAAGGTACCATACAAATAACCAAACTTGGTCTCTTGACATATATTCATGGGTGATAAGATATATGTATTTTGGAAAATAAACATATCTTATTTCATCTTCAACTGAAAATCTTTTGAAGATATTGATCTTTTATTTGTTGTCCTTTGGCATGATTAATAATCAGGAATTTATTCAGAGTCTGTCAAAAAATTTATTCAGAATCTGTCAAAAAATTTATTCAGACTCTATCAAAAAATTTATTTAGACTCTATCAAAAAATTTATTCAGAATCTGTCAAAATTTTATTCAGACTCTATCAAAAAATTTATTCAGAATCTGTCAAAAATTCATTGATTAAAAGTAAATTTGGGAAGCTTTCCAAATATTTTTCAAGATTACATTGATGTGATATTTTTTCAATTTCCAAATATTTACACAAAGAATATGTCTCTGATAATTTCTCTATCATATATATATATATATATATATATATATATATATATATATAGCAACAAGTTAGTCTTATCAAACATTCTTCATGTCCTAAATTCAGGATGTGTAGCAAGCAAATTCTATTGACCATTCATTTGTCTCCAGCTGATCCATATTTGTCACCATATGCTAGATGACACTTTAGTAAATGTAGAAATACAGAATTGGTATTCATCTTGGAGTGATGATTAACAAGCTTGTCCTATCAATCATTTCCAATGTAGCGAGTTCTAACTTTACTCAATATACCCCAGTTTTATTGTCCAGTGCTAAGACTATTCACTTTTGGTAGCTGATAGTTGTGTATTTCCTTTCATCAACTGTAATCGCATTTCACAATTTTGTAAAAGCAGAATGTCATATGGTGATTTTTTTCAGAGCACACCCACACACACCCACACACTACACACACACACACACACACACACACACACACACACAGCCAATGGATTTAGATAAACAGGCAATGATCCATAAAGTTATGCATACAGTCATCTATTCATTTTCATACACACATATGTATAAATTTTCAACCCTTTCTTTTGTGTTGGGGCACATTGTGTAAAAATGTATATTTTGGAAATAATTTGAACAATTCAATTTTGTGTATGTAGACATGCGTGAAATTTAGAATTTAGCATTCATAAACAAACTCAATTGTTATATATAAGCACCCCTTTTCCGGTTTCTGTGAAAATGTCATCATGCATGTTTGTAAAACTGTTTAGTGCAATGTCAACTCAAATGTCTTATTCAACTATATAAAGTCTAATCAGCTGATAAAAGGAGGGTAATCAGTAAGTGGAATATTAATTTAGGCCACTGAAAACATTAGGATTCCCAAAGAAAAGTTAATCACTTGGCACATTGCTACATTATTTAATACAGCTCCAAAGAAGTTGTAGTCTATATTTGTATGTACCCTGTTTTTATCTCATCTAGTTTTTTCCCCACTTCATTATCTAAAGTTGACCGATTGAAAAATTATTATTTGGAATCTTCTTTTTTATATAGGAATTAGAATTGCTCATTTAAGCCTTTTTCTGAGTGTCTTTTTTATATAGGCTTTAGAATTGCACATTTAAACCTTATTCTAAGTGTCTTTTTTATACAGGCTTTGGAACTGCTCATTTGAGTCAAATTATGTGTCTTTTCATACAGGCTTTAGAATTGCTCATTTAAGCCTTATTCTGAGAGTCTTTTTATACAGGCTTTGGAACTGCTCATTTAATCTTAACTCTGTCTCTTTTTTCATATGGCCTTTAGAATTGCTCATTGAAGCCTTATTTTATGTATTTTTTTGGCATGCTTTTGAAGTTCATTTGAGCCTTGTTCTAAGCTTCTTTTTTGTTTGTTTTCATCAGTTATTTATATTATTTTTGTAACTGTTAAGAATAGCACTTGCTCTAAAGATCTTTGTAATTTTTTTTTGATTTGTCAACATATTTTACAGTATATTAACCCCTGTTGTCACCAACATTACATAGGCAGAAAAACATTTTGCTTTTAGATGGTAGGTCAGTTTAAGACATTTCCCTATTAGTTGCTCATTGATCAATTCAATGATAATGTATAGAAATATCACGAGGAGGCCCCATTGTGGTGTATGATTATGTAAAGGTTGTTTTGCAAATTATCATAATTAAAAATGACTGGTTTATTGTTGTCATGCTATTGTACAACAGCACACACAATTTCTGATGAAATTATCATGTTTTATTTGTTTTTATATAGGATTAATTGATTCGTTTCAACATACCCTCTATTTTGCAAATTTTCTGAAAATAATTAGCCCACTCTTCGAGGATTAAAAACATTATCTTCCAGTGAAAAGCTTAAATCAAGCAATGATTAAGTTTGTATTAATAAATAAAATTTGTAGTAGAAATAAAAACAGAAAAAGCTGTGTGAGTGGGTACAAATATAATTAGGTGTGAAAAGATATTAATTTATTTGTAAATCAATAAAGAGGTTCATAAAATTGTATTTCTCATTTTTATGAATAAATTGTTTATATTTTTATTTTGCTGCACATATTAAGTGATGTTAAGGCATCTAGGTCTGGGTGAAGAGTTATAGAAGTCCTCCTGGCAGTAGAATGCAAAGTGTAAGAAAATATTTCAGCAAGCTTAAATAGTGGTAATTTACAAAGTTCTTTGTTTCGATGTGGCACAAGGCCAAATGAATGGGGTGCCCAATGATACTCAAACTTACTTGTGTAGGTTTGCTAGTCTAGCTTGCTAACCGTTATACCACATTGGTTAAATCCATTTTGGCTAGGAAAGAGACAAACCTGCTGTTGCTGCTCATTCATTAAGTTTGAGGAGGGTGAATAGCAAAGTTAACATAAGTAATGTCATATTTTGTAATTCTTTGAATGTTCTGTCATTCATAGATTCTCTTTGCTTAGTTTATCATCATAATTAACTCTACACTAAGACCAATGTAGACATTTATTCTGCACATTCTTCCATTTTTAGTAAATGTTTAGCAAAACTTGATTACAAATAGATGGAAAGTATTATGGCGTATATTCATTAATTTCCTCCTAATAAACAGGATTAGTTTGCTCTTTTTTGTTGTTTTGCTTAATGTGTTCTTATGACTTTATTATTTTCTGAATTTCTTTGGTGAATTTTATCAATATTATAAATTATCTTCATCTTCATTGTTTTGATCAGTGTGTACACTAGCATTCTTAATAATTGTTCAACTATTGCATTATTTATTCAAATCCTGTCTTTGTTATTGTTATTTTGATTACTATATTTAAGCTTGATTTTTTTCTTAATGGTAGCATTCTTCAGTGGGGTCAATCCCACAAGTGAAATAGAATGAAACTCTTTTGTGTAATACCTGTGAACTGAATTGATAAAAGGGTAAAATGAGTTGTAGGTTAGACTTTCAATTGGAAGTTTTTCTCCAAAAATTTAGTGAACCTTTTCCAGTTCGATTTGTGAAAAAATGAGTGAATTTTTTCCATCCCTTTACAAACAGAAAATTGTCTCACTTTAACATTCATAACAATTCATTTTCTCCGAAAAGATGTGTTATGAGCTTTTCTTTTTAATTGATAAGGTTTTTTTCTCTCTCTAAGCATTCATAACTCTAGTTGTCTCTCTTATTTCTTCACAGTTGAAACAAAATGACAACTTTTGCTTTCAATAAACCTTCAACTTCATAGATACAAGTCAGTAGCAAGAGATCTAATCTTGAAACCTTGGTGACTTAGAATTTATTCAATTATAGAAAATGAATCTTTTTTCCTTTTAATCAACAGCCTTTACATTTGGCTGCGTGAGTTTTTTCTTTAGAAAGAAATTATGAAACTCTGCTGGTTATATCTAACAGTGTTATTTAATTTATCTCGTTTAATGTATTTCCACCTGATGATGGATTCTATATCTCAAGACTCATTCCTACCTGTTCTTTTCAGTTTAGAAAAACTTGCTTCACTTATCATCTCTGCAAAAGGTTGCTCATTTCCATTTGTGATTGATGCATATTTATGTCAAAATTTATACTGAGGTAGACTGAAATAAAACAGAATTTGTCTGACATTTTGACAATTCAAGATCTGGTTAATGTGACCTGTTTATAATTAAAGATCTGGTAGATGTGAGCTGTATGTAATTCAAAATCTGGTACATGTGACCTGTTTATAATTCAAGATGTGGTACATGTGAGCTGTTTATAATTCAAGATCTGGTACATGTGACCTGTTTATAATTCAAGATGTGGTACAAGTGAGCTGTTTATAATTCAAGATGTAGTACATGGGACCTGTTTATAATTCAAGATCTGAGCCCCAGAAATTCTTGCTAGCAGAATAAGTATACTTGCCACTTTTTCTTCATTTTTCATAGAAGAATTTTTAACAGGTTACAAGTTGGTTCTTTCTTTTTTTGGAAAAATATGTTTCAACAAATTTTTTCTTCTGCTTTCTTTGTGTTGATTATTGACGTCACCATTTGTTTAACACTAACTTTTCAAATACATCATTGAAAATAATGAAACAGATTACATGTTAATCCTTTAAATACATGGGGAGTAAAAAGGTTGTTTCATGGTTATGGTGAATTTTTGGTTTTGTTGGAAAACTCAAACTTTTTGAGGGAGGGTCTATGACTAATCTGTGGTAAAGGATGTTTTCCTGAACTAGTAGAAATTGCTGCATGTCCTAGACAAGGTGCTGAATTACATTATAAAATCATTTTCGGCAATTACAGGTTTGATGCATTCAGTGGGTATGTTTAAAAGTGGCTGCTGCTATTTGGAAACACAACTTACCACTAAACCCCAAGACTTAGCAAGCACAGGCACTCCCTACTAGCAGCCAAGAGAAAAACGTCCATCCATAGGAGTAGTGAAAGCTTAATGAGGAAGAATTTTTCTTTGGTGCCATGAAGCCCTTCTTTTTAGGTGATTTCACTGCCTGTCAGAAGCCTCCAGGGAAACTGTTACTTTTTTAATTTATTTTAGTTTTTATTTCTTTTTAATCACCACAAACTATTGTTATATTCTGAGTTGTGGGCGAGAAATGCGTATGGTTGCAAAACAAGGAACGTATAGATACTCACAATAACACAGTAATGATGTTATAGAAATTTTTTATAGATAGATTAAGTACAGAGAGTAGAACGGAGAAATACATTCACAGTCAAAGAATGAATTCAGTGGCAGTAGCTACAAAGTTCATGTACTGTACTTGTCTCGTGGTCAAGGGATGGTTTTCTCGGAATTAGGATACGTTGGTAGCTGCGGAGAGCGTTTGATGTATCGGATGACAGGCGCCAGACGGGGTGAAGAATCCTTAACACGGGTCGTGTGAGGGAACAAGTCTGTGGTGTAGGAACACAACTGAACTGATGATTGTTTGGTCCGTCTATTTATACGTTTTCTGTAGGCTCAGAACGGCAATTTTTGTGCCCCGCGGGAAGCATTCCGATTGGATATTTATTAATGTATTTTTTTTTTGTTAATTTATCGCAAACGGAAGTTCTGCGCGGAGCCTATGCGTGAGCGACTAACTTTTCATTTTTAGTTGAGAACTCGAAGTGTTAACTTCCGTTTCTTTTTTCTTTTCTTCTTTTCTTTCTTTTTGTTTTTTCAAATCAAGGCAAGATCTCGTCTTGTAACAGCTCCCCCAGATCTTATCATGATTTGAAGTTGCTATGTTGTTAGTGCTTGCTTGCGTGCGTGTTTTGTTTTGGTGTTGTGTATTATCTATTTTGTTTTTTGGCACATAACGAAGTCTTTAAAGCGTGCTGGGAGTTGCCCTCGTGTTGTTCGTTTCGTTGGGTTTTGGGTATTGTCTCCGGAACTGCAGTCATTTGCGACGAGATGCTCCCCTGACGAAAGTGTAGGGAGTTGTGACAACGGGTGATGGGTAAGTTGCCGGGGTGGACAAGGAGATAGGAGTGGTCGTGTCGACGGGTGATTGGGAATTTGGTGAGGTGGGGATAGAGCTGGAGGTGGGGGTGGTCGATGCATGTGTTGCAGGTCATTTGGTCGTGGTACGAGTCGACGGACGTGTCCACGGTGAACCCAATGCGTTTCACAGTTGTCGTTTTTCACTTGAACTACCAAACCGTTCGTTTTGGTGACCTCAAAGTCACCTATCCAAGGCAGGTGAGACAAGTGGGCTGTTGCGGATTGCGGTCGGTGGAGTAGCACCTTGTCACCGACTTGTATCGGGTCTTTGAAGATGCCGCAGTTCAGTTTGGCTTCCATTTTGTGGTCAGCCTCGTTGTTCGCCAAGGCGACTCTTTGATGCACCTGTCGGAGCAGAGCGTTTATCTGCATACCGTAAGCACCTGGGTTGTTGTTAACGATGTCTTGGCAGGGGATCTTCGGTAGACCAATGTTTGGTTGGCGGCCGGTGATAATGTAATGCGGGGATGCACCAGTGGCGGTGTTGGCTGTGGCATTCATTGAGGAAACTGCGGATTCGAGAACGTCCGTCCATTCACAGTTTCTGTCTTCGCAGATCATGTAAAGGGCGTTTTTTAAGGTCCGGTGTTGCCTCTCAATGTTCCCCGAGCTTTGTGGTCGCCACGGGCAGTGAAGTTCCCGGGTGATCGAGGTTAGGTCACAAAATTCCTTGTAGGCCTCACCAGTGAAGTGGGTTCCTCGGTCGGAGGAGACAATGCGGGGAATCTCGCGGTGACGAAGAAAGAACTGGTAGAGTCCGCGGGCTGCGTCGATTGCGCGGTCTCTGGCACATGGTATGGCCATGAGGTGGTGGCTGAAGCTGTCTAGAATAGTAAGTATGTACCGCTTGCCCTTTGAGAGGGGCATTGAGACAAAATCTATGTAGACAACCTCGAATGGTTTTCTGCCTCTCTTGCAATGGCCCATGGACCAGTTTCGGCGCATGCCGTAATTTTCCTTGCGTTTAGCGCAGGTTTGGCATGACTGAACATACGCCCTGATATCGCGATTTTTGAACTCCCACCAGTAGCTGGATAGGTGTTCCTGCATGCGGGAGATCCCTGAGTGGTTGACACAGTCATGGGCTTGGTGGAGATATTTTGTCCGGAGCTTGTAGGGTACTACCAGTTTTGGTGTGTTTGTAGTATCCCTGATCATCAATACAGATGTACCAGGTTCCAAGTAGAATTGGTGCATGTGTTTGTTATATAGCCCGGTACGATGATCTTTGGGATCGAGTAGGGTAGCGTCCGGTCTTGGGGTTGCCAACTGAAGAGCTCTGATGATTTTTGAAAGTGAGTCATCAGAGGCTTGTTCCGCTGCAATACCCATGTGGTCAGCTATCTCTTCAACCGGGATGGTCGATGTGGCATGAAACGCGAGGAATGCGTCGATGGCCTGCAGATGATGCTGAATGTTCCGTGTTGTGTGAGTCCCAGGGAGCAGCTGGGAGCTCTTGATTTCGTCCATGCACCAGGATGGAACGTAGATGTTTAGACTGGAGCCTTGGAGTTTGAAGCGCTTCCCTGCAGGTGTGGGGTCTGCCGTAAGCTTGTCCTTGCTGTGGCCATATCTCCGACTGAGCATGTCTGCCCAGACATTCGATTCCCCTTCTACATATTCCAAGACGAATTTGTAGCACGATATTTCCTCCTGCCATCGTCGTATCTTCGCATTGTTGAATTCACGTTGATCCAAGTATGTGAGAGATCGATGATCTGTGAGGACGACTACGCAAGAAGTAATCGAATTTGGTGATGGCCCATTTTATCGCATATGCTTCGCGTTCAGTTGTTGACCAGTTGCGCTCCGTCGCGTTAAAGGTGTGTGAGGCAACTGCTATTATTTTCTTTTGGCCGTGTTTATTCTCTTGCATGAGAATGGCCCCACATGCGATATCGCTGGCGTCGGTGGTGAGAGTAAAGAGTCCGGTGAAGTCGGGGAATGAAATGATTGGTGGTGAAGCGAGGCGCTTCTTAATTTTATTGAAAGCCTTGTTGGCCCCTTCGGTCCAGACGAATGTTCGTCCGGGCTTATTTAGTTCGTTTATGGGGGCCATTAGATTGGAGAACATGTCGGTTTTGATGCTCTCATTAAGGCGTGTCTCGATGAATTGCCGAATCCATACGAGACGTCCGATTAGACTTTGTAGTTCTTTTCTCGTTGTCGGGGGTTTCATGTCGATAATGGCGCGGACATATTCGGGGTCGGCCTTGAACCCGTCGCTATTCACGATGCGACCGAGAAATTTAGCTTCGGACGCAAGAAAAATGCATTTTTCCGGGTTTAGTTTTAATCCGAACTTGCGTAGAGCAATAAATAATTGCTCCAGCGCTGTTACATATTCCTCGAAGGTTTTGGCGTGGACAAGATTATCGTCAATATATGACGATATGTTCGCGCGTGAGGCCACTGTGTCGAGAGCCTCAGCTATGCATCGCGAGAAGATTTGTCCAGCGGATGTTAGACCGAAAGCCAGACGAGTGTATTGGAAACAGCGTCCTTTCCAAGTAAAGGCCGTTTTATGGCGGTCACGTTCGTCAATGACGATTTGCCAATAGCCATTGCGGAGGTCGAGTGTTGAGAAGTACTTGTTACCTTCGCCAATCTTGTTGAATGTCGAGTCAATGGTAGGTATTGGGTATGGGTCGAGATCGACTAAAACCTTGTTGAGGGTTCTTTTGAAATTTGCGACCACTCGGATCTTTCCGTTTTTCTTGCGGACGGCAAAAACGGGACTGTTAAATCCTTTAGGGTCGTTGCAAGGTTCGATAACACCCTCACTTGCCATGCGGGCAATTTCCGCGTCAACATCATCCTCCAGTGCTTGGGCTATAGGGTGCTGTTTTTGGCTCCTGGACTGGCCGTTGGTTGGTATGCGTATGGGCTTGATGAAAGTGCCCCTTCTATTGTCGTCGGTGCCGAGAATGTCCGCATAGCTGATGAGTAAATCGGCGGTAGCTTCTAATTCACTACGGCTATGATGGTCTGGAAGCGATAGGCCTACGGTTTGCTTAAGCCAATGGAGTTTTTGGTTGAGAGTCAACCCGTTAGGCGATGATCTGGCTGTGGCTCGTGGTTCCTCGTTGGAAACGGTTAGGGCGCCGTGTGAAAGGTTGTGGGTCGGTTTTATCCTTGGATGGACGGTTGTAGAGAGCGGGACAGTATGTTTTAGCTTGCCAGATGGGAGTGTGCGCGCAAGTTCTACAATCGCCTTCTGGTTATCGATAGTATAGGATAACAGTGTGTGGTGGCCGAGTATGTTCTGGCCGATCAAGATGGGAATGTCTGATGTCGTGATCAGTGTGTCGACGTTGCAGAAAGCGGGAGAAGTATCGTCACCCAAGGTAATGTCGCAGGTGAGCTTGCCCAGAATAGAGATGTTCCCTCCGATTCCTTTGACTCGGATGTTGGTTTTGGACATGTGTCTTCTTGCATCTTCAGGTAAGCGAGAAATGGGAATGATGCAAGTCGTGCATCCGGAATCCAGCATGCCTACACCGGAGAATGTGATGCCGTTGTTGCGGAGGTTGACCTGAACAAGGGGCGATCGGAGATCAGGTTGGATTTGAACGTTAAATGTGTGATGATGCTGAGTGGATACATGGACCTGGGAACGATTCATCACATCTCGTTCGGTCCCAACCGAAAATCCAGTTCGTCGAAGCGCGTCGCGTGTTCATGGTTGTGCTGATCGCTATCTATTCCAGGTAAACCGGTGTCAGTGGTCGCTATGTGTGCTTGAGCATGAGGGGGGTGAAAATATGGGCACCTGTTGCCCTTAAAGCATGCGCGGCCTCGTAAAAAATTTTTGCACATTGCTTGTTGGCTGGGTTGGCCAGCGCTTCTTTGTGCCCGGTTGTGCTTCATGTTGTAGGTGGGGGCGGTTCGACTTTTCCAGTCAACGATGGATGGGTTCCGCCTGTGGGTTTGTCGCAGTTGCTTGTTCAGATCCAGCAACTGTAGCTGTACGTCGGCTAGTATCTTGTCACTTTCAAGGCTACGAGGTTTGTCAGAGTGTGTAGGTTGGCTCGTCATCCGCGCAGTGGTTTCAGCGGCGGTGGTGATGTCCGTTTTGATACCACGATCAAGATAGCGTTGCGCATCGCTGGCTATACCACCCGCTGAGTAGTGTCTGTCCATAGTTTTGACGAGGTGTGGATAGATGTTAGGTGTCCATGCCTTGATCTTTTCACTCATGAGCATGTCCCCCATTAGGGAAAATGCAGTTTCGGCCGTCATCTCAGCATTTTGTCTGTCCGACTTGAATTTTGCCGTGATGTGGACTGTGGCCTCTCGGATTGTGTTTTCAAGTCGGCCTGCAAAATCAGTGAGTTTCTCTCCCTCATGTCGCTGAAGGTCCCATGCTCGGCTTAGGTACTGGAAGTTTGTCATTTGGCTCCCGTGGATGGATATAAGGTAAGCCTTTAGTTCCTCGAACGTGGACGTAGGCTGTCTTGAGTCCTCCATCTGCTAGAATATGCCTTCGTTCAGTAGTGGCTTTGCCAGCTTGACAAACTCCTTCTCCATTGCAGGATATTCTCTTAATTCTGGCTTAACGTGTATGGTGTAAGCCTTATTAAGGTCGGTAATGAAGCGGTTTACATCGCTGCCCGGTTCGAAGGTCCGGATGGATTTTGTGGCGTCCCGAAGTGACTGCTGTTGCAATAGAAGCTCATAGTTTGTGGTGTGTTGTTGCAATGTGTGCGATCAATCGTGTGCGGTAGTTTGCAGAGCAGTTAAAAGTTTGTGGAGGTCTGTTTTCAGTTCACTAATGATTAATTGTGCTTGCGGGTTATCTGCTGGCTCCATGTCAATTTTCGTTTGGAGAATCGCTGCTTTTTGCTGTTTTATAAGTTCCAAGATTTCTGATCGAGAAAGGCCGGAGTATTCCATGCTTGTTTTGCTGCACGCTTGACACCAGTGTTATATTCTGAGTTGTGGGCGAGAAATGCGTATGGTTGCAAAACAAGGAACGTATAGATACTCACAATAACACAGTAATGATGTTATAGAAATTTTTTATAGATAGATTAAGTACAGAGAGTAGAACGGAGAAATACATTCACAGTCAAAGAATGAATTCAGTGGCAGTAGCTACAAAGTTCATGTACTGTACTTGTCTCGTGGTCAAGGGATGGTTTTCTCGGAATTAGGATACGTTGGTAGCTGCGGAGAGCGTTTGATGTATCGGATGACAGGCGCCAGACGGGGTGAAGAATCCTTAACACGGGTCGTGTGAGGGAACAAGTCTGTGGTGTAGGAACGCAACTGAACTGATGATTGTTTGGTCCGTCTATTTATACGTTTTCTGTAGGCTCAGAACGGCAATTTTTGTGCCCCGCGGGAAGCGTTCCGATTGGATATTTATTAATGTATTTTTTTTTTGTTAATTTATCGCAAACGGAAGTTCTGCGCGGAGCCTATGCGTGAGCGACTAACTTTTCATTTTTAGTTGAGAACTCGAAGTGTTAACTTCCGTTTCTTTTTTCTTTTCTTCTTTTCTTTCTTTTTGTTTTTTCAAATCAAGGCAAGATCTCGTCTTGTAACACTATCAACTCACAAAAACAATCAAACTTGAATCAGGAGTTTATATTTTAATATTTAAGTATATATATGTATATATATGCTAGCCTATATTAAGTCATGGATATATTCCAAAAGGGAGCAAATAAATATTCATTTAAATCTATCCTATCATTCCATTAAAAGAAAAATGGTTACTATATTCAGCCTTTAATGTGATCTCGCTGAGCCTAAAATTTCAATTGTACATTTAAAGTTAAATAGAACTCAAATTAATATATTGGCCTTATATTGTATAGTAGAATAGCACTCAATCCAAAATATTTACTTGTTAGGTTTAAAGAGTTATTTTAGTTTTTTCAAATTGTAAAAAAAAGAAATGTTTGTAAATTGTTTGCATTTTGTTTTAATATAATTGTATTGGGATGGTTTGTGCTTGGTTGGATATTTAGTCACATTAACACTCTTTGATATTGGCTGATTATAGCCGAGGGTGACCTGAAGGCTCCCTTTTCAATAGCTACTACACTAAGGTGTACAGGAGAGCGCTACTCCTTTCCCTGGATTACTCCACTTACCCTTCATCCATACCTTTTAATGCTGAGTGTTAAGCAAAGAGTCATCAATTACCATTTTTTGAGTCTTTGGTAAGACTCAACCTGCTATTGAATCTCGGTCTCCTAGGCCATTAGCGAAATTATATTCTAACACCTAATAAATGGAAGGAAAGACAAGATAAACTTATTAACACAAATTGGAACATTTAATCCATGCATAATGTATATACAAGTAAAATATCAACAAGAATATGCAAGTATGTTCCAAGAGATGAAATGTGCATGCTTTGTGCTATGAACAAGTTATATATGAAAGGGATGCAAAAACAATAAAAGTTTTACTTATCCACTGTGGTTTAGGCATGTTGGCTGTACATTTCAATTGCAAGGTGCAACGGAAACCGTTTTTAGGATTAGAGACAAAGTCTCTGTTCTGTCAAATGAACAGAGATAAAAAGAAAATTGTTTTTTTAGTCAAAGAATAGGGAGGAAAATGGGTGAGTTACAATTTGAGATTGTCATATTTCCAATTGACATGGCCCCAATATTCAAAGAAGACAATCATTAATTTTCTCCCTACACTTGCTTTTGAGTCAAGACATCTAAATAAGCCCACCATATTAATTTAAAAAATCATACTGATGTTTTATGGAACAAAAAGGTGTTTTATAAACAAAGAGCAGAGGATAGTTACCATCAGTATATATTAAAAAATGATTTCTCCAATGCTTTTCCCAAATGTTTGTTTTTGCAAATAAAAGTATGTGATGAATTCAGTCAATAAACAAAATGATTAAATCAGATGCCATCACAGTGGACATTCATCAGATTAAATAAATTTATCTATAACTTTTAATATTTATATATATATATATATATATATATATATATATATGTGTGTGTGTATACATATGTGTAAATATATATGTATATATATAATTATAAATATATTGATGTATGTATAATATTTATATATATATATATATATATATACATTTAGACATTAAAATTTAGACTCTCACTTCTTCACATTGTATTATTCACTGAGTTTCATGCAGGGGATTCTATGATAATCAGAGATCTTATATATATTAAACAAACGCTGATTCACTAATTAAATGGCCAACATTTTCTTGTTATACAAATTCTCCCTAGGTTTTTGTATTTTGTACTTTTAAACATCCATTGTTGATTTAACATCACTAACATCATCCCTCACGGTCCTGATGATGGTTCATTAGAACCGAAATGTCAACTTTGCTTCTCAATAAATCTCTCCTTCCTTTTGGATTACATTGTTACCAATTTCTCCCTCTCTCTCACTCTCTCTCTCTATATATAAAGATATGGTTATGTTTTTGTAGTTTTAAGGAATATTTAAAAAGTGCTGTGGACTTGTAAAATTCTTTTGTCATAAATCTATTCATGAAGAATGAACATGTCTTGAAATATTAGCAATTTTCAAGTGGCTCAGTTGTTGTTAATATCTTAAAAACTATAATTTTTTGTGCTTTTTTTCTTCATTGCACAAAAAGTTGAAGTTATTCATCAGATTTAAGAACTTCTTGAGGAAGCTCAATTTTATTCATCTGTACTAGTTGTTGTTGCTATTACAGTTGACTTGCAAGTTTTTCGAAAGCTATCATTTCATTTTTGTATTGTGTAATCTCTCTGAGGATTTCTCTGTTTATTTTTACACACAAAATAAACACAACCATAAAAAAGTATTGGTGCATCCTGTTTTTTTTTTCAATGGATTTCTTTTTCTTTTTTTTTTGTGTTGTTATTATCTCTGTTGATTCCTGTGTTATTGAATTTGTGGCTGAGAAATGTTATTGACAAGTCAGTTCACCAAAATGTGGATACGTTCTCCTATGTGAATAAGAGAGCAGTAGAAGTTGCTAGAAATGGATTTGAAGCAAAATCTTTTTCAACTGCTCTATTTTTATCTTTACACTATCTTTCTCTTGGTTTTTCTTTCATTTTTTTTCATCTTTAATGTTTTATTATGTCCTCTTTTCTCAAACCTTTCAATTTTTTTCCTTTTTTCTTTTCTTTCAAATCTTTTGCTTCTTCCAATTTCCATTTTTTGCACCTTAGCTTTTTTCATCTCTTCTTCTTACTTTATCCTTTCATTGTCTTCTTCTTTATTGCTTTTCTATTTTCCTTCCTTTCCATCAGATTTCTTTATCCTTTTTCTTTTTTCTTTCATTCCTTCACATTTTTTTCTATTATTTTGCCTTTTTCTTTGCTGACACCAAGAAAGTAGATTCCTTCTCTTACACATTCTTCTCTTCACTCTCATTTATTGATGTGATAGAAAATCTTATTGATTTTCCATTGTTATTTAATGGTCTCACTGATAAACGATTTTCTCTCTTTTTCTCTCACACATTGTTGCAAATTTTGTCGATTTTTTTTGTCTCTTGCATATTGAGATTTGTGTTTGCATGTGCATATGTATATAGATATATGTGCATACAGCTTTCCATATAATTCTATCCTTGTATCCTTGGCCTAGTGGTAGAGTGTTTGCCAATGACCTGAGAGACTAGGGTTCAATCCCAGGTCGAGTCATACCAAAGACTCAAAAAATAGTACTTGATACCTCCTTGCTTAACATGCAGCATTATAAGGTACATTTCAAGAGTAAAATAGAACAATCCAGGGGAAAGTAGTGCCCACCTTACACCTCGGAGTAGTAGCAATTGAAAAGGGAGCTTTCGGGTAGCTCTCTACTACGGTTGCCAACTTTTACTTATTAATGTAGAAGTATAACTTGTCATGGTGATTAGCAACTCAGGAAAATAGAACCATTAAAACCAGTTGAAATTCTACTCAAGGCTACTTATATTCACCACACACACATGTGTATCTATGTATACAAGATCTGTCTAGAAAGTATTCAACCATTTATCATTGAGCAGTGTGTCTTCACCCTTTTCAGAAGGTTTCCCTTGGAATTTACACACTTATCCCAACATTATTTTCTATTTTCAAAACAGCCTGAACAGTTTTCTTTTGGGATTATCATCAGATGCCTTGTTGCATTCTATTTTATATCATCCATAGTGTTTCAGTGGCAATTTTAGCTCAGGAAAAGCCAGAATTTAAAAGAAACCGAATCTAGACTGGTGTTGAATGTTAACAGACCTAGAATTACCCCATGAGAAAGTTTTTATTTTCACATTCTTAGTAAGATCCCTACTTATTGGTCATTGTCTGATTGGTTCTCAGGGTACTCAACATGGCAAGATACTTTCCAGATAACTTTTGTATGTATGTATATATAAAGGTGTTAAATTTTAGTTAGTTCTTTGCTATATGTTATTTATTTTACATTCTCTTGTTTCAGCATCTCTGTGCATGAAGATCTGTATTTTTCCTCATATAATGTCCCTATAATTGTGACTATTTGCACTACAGTCCTTAATGATCACAGACACAAACTCTTGAAAATACCTTGTTGAACACTTACAGATTTTTAGCAAAAATTAAACATTGATTTTTTTTTTTTTTTTTTTTTTTTTAGTTCAGTGGTTTATTCCTTTTCCTCACCATTTGTTTGATATAGACAAAAGAAATTTTGAGAGCCTTATCAAAGAGAATATTTTAAAATATAGCGATCAGTACTCCACATTTTGATTGCTTTTTATTGATGTTTACTGATTAAATTAATATCATTTGAATATTCATGAATCTGAATTTCCCTGTATTTTCTCCTCTTACCAAGTTTTTTCTCCGATATGGATAAGCTATGGGATGAGTGTGATATGCTTTACATGGCTCAAAGCTTCAAAGAAGTTGGATGTCTTAATTCACAGCTTTTGTTAAAGATCAACTTTTAAACAAAATCTGTCATTTTTTATTCCTAATCTATTGACTTCTGTATTTTTTTGCATTTTTATTTTCTGTTTTTTCTATATATTCTTCTTTTATACCAAACTCTTTGGTGAATTCTTTAACAGTTTAAAAATTTTATTTGCAGCAAAGTTTGTTGTTAATCATTAATAAATTTTAACGAGTAGACTGATGGTCTAAACGGTTCTAAAGAAAAGCAGTTAATGTTAAGATAAAAGAAATAGTAGAAAAATTAATTATGGTTAAAAATACTTGAACTAATCAAAACCAAAATCATGATAATATATATGATATTGCATATATGCATTTGCACACATAAATGGATATGTTTGTATCTGTGTGAAATAGTACAGCAGATTTTTAAATGAATTAACAGTCTTTGGAAACATGAAGCATCAACATTTTTCGGTAAAGATTTGATGCTTTTTAAATACAAGTTGAATTCTATGAACACTATTTGTATTATCATTGACTTATTTGTCTCTTTGATGAGATCAACAACTCAGTCTTATTTAACATGATTTAAATATATTTTTTGGTTTTAACATTGGCATGGTCAGAATTTGAGATAACTTATCTAAAGCCAAAATGTCAGCTAATCCAATTCATACTCAGCAGCCCATTTGGTCAGATGAGTAATTTAAAACATTAAAAAAAAGTTCTTGTTTCACTGTTCTGACTCATCTTCTTTTGACCTTTTTTAAAATCAATTTTCAAAATGAATCAAGAAGATTAATCTAAATATAGTTTTGACAAAAATGCTGTGTTATATTTTTTAGTATGAGTAATTTTATCATTATATATAGATTGTTAAGTAATAATTGTGTATTTAGTCAGAAATTATGAAAACGGTTTTAATAAGGTACTTGCTATAACTCAATAATTATGAGTTTTTTGAATTCTGGAAGTGGATCTTTCATTAGAAATAAAGTTATTTTGTTTTTTTTTTAATCAAGAGAAAGATTAGATCAAAATATAATGATGACTGTATAAAAGATTAGATCAAAATATAATGATGACTGTATAAAAGATTAGATCAAAATATAATGATGACTGTATAAAAGTTTCTGTGTGAAATTAATGTGTGGATCATATTTTGATTTTTATGTTTTGTCTTTTTTTTTCCCCTAACCTTTTCCCATTTTTCGTGTGTTTTTGTGACTGCAAGATTGGGTGTGTCTCAGATTGTTATGTTCATGCAATGATAAACTTTCTGAATATCACTCATTAAGTATTTTCAAGCCTAAGCTACAACATTGGTCATTCAAAAATTGTTTGAAAAGGATTTTTTATTTTTTATGTTTTAGAAGTTGCTGTGTTTACTTTCTTTTTCATCCCAGAGTGAGATCCTGAATTTATGTGGGTGTCTAGTTATTTACAGATAGAACAGGAAGTTTCTCTCTTGCTTTTTTTTATTAATATTGATGAATATGATTGTAATGTATAATCATTTTCCTAAGGTGGAAAAAATGTATTCTCAGATTTTCCAGCAAAAATTGCCATTAGGAACAAGCATGTTCTTCAGCATCATGTGCTCATTTGTTTTGGGAGAAGTTGGAGTGGAGATTTGCATTAATATTGTTTTATGTGTCTCTATGCCCATCTATACAGGGTGTTTACAAAAAACACTGACAGTTTAAAAATCCATTTAAAACAACTATTCCAGATATTAACATTCACAATACACAATTTATCCTTATTAAAAGCCACAGAAGACTGAATTGACATAGCTTGGATGTGACCAACATAGATGCTCACTCCACTGTTTTGTTATTATATGAAAACAATGGGAAAAGAGTCTCCTCAGGGTAAAGGGCCAATAACCCATCATGTTTGGTCCTTAGAAACAAGGGCCATAACTCGTGTTGTTCAATATCTAACACCAATAACTATAGTTGTTGAGGTCTTTAAATAAAAAAAATTTATTACTGTCATGGAATGACATTGTTGAACACATTCTGGAAAATCATTGCTAACTAGACAATCTATTTGGGATTAGTTCAGGAAATTTGAAACAACAGGGTATTTGTAAAAATATTACAAAATGAATGGAGCATGTTTGTGTTAGCTATTTATGAAGCCCATAAAATTCTCAATGATGACAGGTCAATAGTTAAAAATTCAATAGCAGACTAGAAAATTTTGTGAAAATGGTTGAAACTGGTTTCTTCTAAATTTCAGTTAATGCAAAGATTAAGTAACCTGGACAAAATAATTCATTGTGATTTCACGCAGAAATGCTGGTGGATTATGAAGATGAAGATAGTTTTATGGAATGCCCTAATGTCCATATAATCTCACTTCAACTCGTAACTCATTGCTTTTACGTAAATGAATACTGACTCATAACTACCGAGCTTTACAAAAGAATACCAACATAGCGCTGTGAACAGGACATGAAACTGAAGAGGGAAAAGCTACTTCATCAAAGTGGTTATCTCTGCCGATTCAGCCAAAAACTATGCTGCAACATTTGCAAGGGAAAAACTGATGAAAGAGAACTTTCAAATGATGGATCAGGCCATGCTAAAAGAGTTGGGAATCATAGCAGTGGGAGAAGCTCTGTCTATCCTTAAACAAGCTAAAGAGCCCTCTACCCAGACCATCTATGCTAAGGCACCATCTGCCAAGCTTTCCCAACTCCACTTCAAAATGACCCCCCTCACAAAATTTCAAATCGATTGGTCAGTGTTAACCAGAATGACAGACATGCTAACTTCTCAAACCAGCATCAAATTATACAGTTGTGCTGATGAAACCTGTCCAAAATACGATTATCAGCACTGAGCCAGACAGGCTGCTGGAGATGATAGATGTGTTAGTCACTCTAAAATCAAATCCCATGGTCCATCAGATCACATTCTCATCAATGTCACAGCATGAAGACAAACCTATTCAGCAATACCTTATTTGCCTAAGGGCTATGGCCACAGACTACTATTTCTCATGTCCCCACTGTGAGCATGATCCGTCCGTCAAGAACCAATTTATCAGAGGGATAGCAAATGACACACTCCTGACCAATCTACGAGCAAGAGCCAGGGTGCTAAAATCTCTCAACCAGAATGTCTGTCATGCTGAAGCATTTGAATTGGCACTACAGGATCAAACTGCAATGACTGATACCTCAGACATAGCTACAATCTGAGTGTCAACTTATCGCGGACAAAAAAAACCAGGACTGCACGGACCAACAGAAGTAATATTGACACTAGCATCACTGCTATTCGCAACAATAACATTTCTGAACAAGAACCCTGTCAAGTCTGCATTGGTTGTGGTAGTCACCAACATGGCACCCCAAGAACAAGTTCCCACCATTTAATGTATCCAGCATGGGGTCAAACGTGCATTACTTGTGGAAAATCTAACCATTTTTCAACAGTGTGCTACACAAAAAGGAGCATCGCCTCTAGTCAATCATGGGAGCCTGTCATCTTGATACACTCTCTTGATTGGCTATTTCAGCAGATTGTCATGGATCTCTTCTATGTTGGGGATCATGCATACCTTGCCTGCACAGATAGACTAACTGGTTGGCTTATTTTGTACCACCTAGAACCAGGTCACGCCACTACATCCAAATTGATGTCGGCAATGTTGCTTTGGCCATTTTGCAGTACCAAAACACCCCAAGTATTGGCCTATCACCGGCGCAACTCCTACTCCACCACCAACTCTGTGATTCCATTCCTTCACAGCCAATCCTCTACAAGTTATATCCCAAATGGGTAATGGTGGTGCAACACCGTGAGGAAATCCTCCACCACTGCTATGCAGATAGTAAAAAGGTATAACAAATATACCTACAACCTTCCACTGTTACAAGTTGGTGACACCTTAACTATCCAAAGCCCACTCAATCACAGATGGAACATAACAGGAAAAATCATCACTGTATTACCACATAACAAGCCAGGCCTAAAAGAAGGGAGAAGAGTGCAGCCCTCATATAAACTGGCCTACTCATGGGGTGGGGGAAGATGTAGAAGTCACTGCTCTAATGTGCAGAATAAACAACAACACTTATTGGGTTATTGGCAGACAAAAAATAAAACAGGCAGTTACTCAATACCAAGCCCTTCACATGACTGAAGCAAGCCAGTATACATACACTAATATACCCATTCACTGGGCCAGCAACCAATTACTGTCCAGAGAATGGACTTAGCCACTTGTAAATAATGGAATGCCCTAATGTCCGTATAATCTCACTTTAACTCGTAACTCATTGCTTTTATGCAAGATTGCTGACTCATAGCTATCGAGCTTTATGATAGAATACCAACAATATGAATGTATATGAGACTATGTCAAAAATTTACCTTTCCCCCTGTCATTGCAATAATGCGTGGCTCCATGATAAATTTTTGTGGCTTTTTCTTTTCTTTTTCAATCATTTTTTTTACTATCATCTTGGCCAGCTTTTGTTTGCAATCAACGAGTTGGCTGGCATTGTTTCACTTTCATCATGAAGACAATCCTCAACTGTCTCCTCCAAAGAGTTTCCATCAACTGGCTTTATATTCGATTTGTATTTCTGGTGCATGAAAATATAACCTTTGCATGTGTTATCTGTCATCCAATCAGTATCTTCTATTTTCAAACTATAACATTGTTTGCTCTTCACATGTAGACAACCTGGTCTGTAGGAGGGGAATCCTTTTTAGACTTCTTAACCCACTTTTTGATACAGACCATAGTATACTGGTTGACCCTATCTAAGCAGTCTGTTGCTATGAATCGGTGGGTGTGGAATTATATCACATCACAACTAACAAATAATATAATTCTTATGCAAACACAAAGAAAAATGTACAAATATCTTGTGTGTTTAAGGTTCTAAGAACAGATTTATTTAAATAATAAAATCAATAGATTAAGATGTGTTTCAAGGTATCTACCTTCACAATGACCTACAGTGCATGCAAAGGTTCTTATATTCTTTCAAAGAACAATGATCCTTCCATCATAAGTTCTCTTACTACCCACAGATTTATCTATGGTTTGGTGCTTTTTTATCTATATAGAAGTTTACCTTATAAAGTCATGAAACCTTTGTAAATTCTTTTTATCATCAACTTGATCAATTTTATCTCCTTCAAAATAGTTTCCTAGATGTTGTTCTCACTCATGGAAATTTTCATCTGGCACTGCCTTCATTTAGTCTATCACAATCTGTTTCTTGTACTTAACAGTTTCTAAATAACAACCAGAAAGTTGGGTTTTGATTTTTGGGAACAGGAAAGTCATAAGAACTTATATGAATAAGAAGGCTGTGGTATCACAGGAATAATTTTGTGACATTTTCCTCAGTTCATTAAGTAACTGACTGATTATCCAAAAATCCTTGTACCACCTAAAATTCTGTGCCCTGGATAAAACTTGAACTCCCTAAGTCTTTGTTCTCTTGTTAAATGTTTCTGTTGCATTGTCCTGAAATTTGATCTTGCTTTTCAGTTTCATGACACACTAAACCAAATACATTTGTAATAATCCAAGATAGCTCAGCTTAACATAAATTCTGAAAGACAAACATGGACTAAATGTTTTCATACATGTTTATGATCAGCATTTATCGGCTTATTTTCAGTCAGGGTTGCTAACTTGAAAGATTAAAAAAACAACATTTGCTTCATTACTTTCTAGACTAACTTTTCTCCAAAGCTTTCTCTATTTAGATATTGAATGAAATAAATTTCACTATATTCCTTTAAAAGATATTTACTCTTTTCTTACGAGTTGTTCTACTAATCGTAAATTCTAAGATGACTGAAAAGAAAATCTTTCTGCTATTCAATCACATGAAAAACATCTCAATAATAAACTTTCAAAAAGTTTTAACTATATCTGCTTCAACTGTTAGTTTGATGTTGGTTAATGAGATTAATGGAAAGGAATATTTTTGAAGATTATTTTCTTTGATGAAATTCTTGAAACTAAGCAATATTGATGGTTTTTAATGAATTCTATGTGGCTTATTCATTTTAAAAAGATCAGAGAGGAAAATATCAAAATTATGTTGAAAAAAATGAAAGTAAATAAAACGAAACTTTAAGTCACTGATTCTATTTACATTAGTTTAAATAAAAAGATATTTTTGCTAAATAAGAATTAATTTTTCACTACTTTAACAAATTAATAAGTCTTGGATAATTTAGTGTCAATTTGGCTACATTAGAACTTTTGATTTAGAAATTTAATTCTGTTAGAGGCGCTACAATCTATTAGGAAAATATCTGAAGGAAAAGTGTTTTAAAAACATTCAGTCACCACTCAAACAAATGTGTATCAATTTTTGGACTGTGATCACAAATCAAAATATAATTATCTTTTCATAGATTGTTCATGAAAATATTGGATGTGTGAAATCATTGTTTCTTGAATAAAATTAAAAATTCACAGGGTAAATAAAATAAACGCAGTCTTTTTTTACACTCAAACTTTGGAAATGTCAAAAATATTTATTCATGACATTTTCAATATTTCAAGTGACATAAGTTACTTAATTTTATTTTTAGGAGAAATTATAAAAAGGAAATAAAATTAGGAAAAAAATAAAAGCCAATAACAAATGACTTGATTATTCCAAGGGTTATAAGATTTTGAATCTTCATTGTTGTTTCTTGAATGAAAAACTAAAGATCTCTTGTCTTAATATTTTTCTCATTTTATTCAAAGGCATAACATTTTGATAATTACTGTTTTAATATTTTCTTTGAAAGAAAAATGTGTTATACATGTAAAGGGATAAGAAAAGGCTGTTTGACAAAGATGATTATGTCACAGAGAAAAAAATTAATCTGCCTGAATTAATGTTGAAAGATAAAAATCACTTCTTTTACTCTTTGGATTCATTGATTTCTAACAAATATTAAAATCTCATCTGATTTACTTCCAGTCATAAATAAACTCATACTATGTATGCCATCCAACTTGGGCTAAAATTTTTTTAACAATTCAAACTTCTCTTGGATTGATATGTTTAATGTTTATTCTAAACAGTAACTGTGGTTCTTCAGTTTGTTAGAAAAACATGAAACAAAGGCATCTGTATGTTCGGAATTATGTTCATCTACTTCACTGTGATTATTATGTTGATCTTGAGATGAATGTATTTATCAGGTGCACAGTTCTCTTTCATCTTTTATTGTTTCTGAAATTCTTTGCGAGGAGAGGGGTGTTTTTCTATTAATGGTCATCTTCTTCTCTAAAATGTTAAAAATGCACCAGGTAGAAAATTACTTTCAAGATTTTCTCTCTTGTTAATTTCTGTTTTTTCTATCAGCTACCATATTTACCAGTTTCTTTTTATTTTATTTCAACTTTTATTTTTAATTTTTTTATTTTATCTTATCTAAACTTTTCTGAAATCATTTAAGAAATATTACTTTATTAATTATTAATCAAGTGACAACTGTAAACATTTTTCTGTCTTTGATTTTTTAAAAATCATCTGACTCAGTTTTTTTATTGTCATGATTTCCAGTTAAATTCCATTTTTTTCTTTTTTAATCTAACAAGCTGATGTACAGGCATTAGCATAGTGTTCCTCAGAAATAAAATTGTTAAGAAAAGAAATTAGCCACAGTGTGTGAGGGTATATAACTCTAAGTGAGTCAAGATAATACTTCAGTTAAACTATCTTTTTCCACTCTTTATATTCTATTGAACAGAAACTTTCTCTTGTACCTGATCCTCAAAGCATGCCCTTAATTGTCCAGTTTTTTGTAAAGAAATCATCATCATCATCATCAAGTCACACTGACTTTCTCTCACCATCCACCCCTATCATCTATTGTTTCCAGTAGGTTCTCCAAACTATATCCTGTGTCTACACAGAGCTGATATAAGTCTTTGCTGGTCGACCACCACTGGCATGTCCATGTATAGGAGTCCATAGAAGAATATCGCTTACGAGTTCATCCTTATTTCTCTGGCAGTACCCAGTACATCTTACTTGGATGGTTTTTGTGGTGAGAGGCAAGCAACTGTAGAACTGCTACTTTGTTGGGTGTTGCTTCCAGAATTTGTTTAGAACAGCATGCAACATTCTTGTGTAGTCCTCATCTATCTTTTTCTCTCTGCTTTTCATAAGAGTTGACGATGTACATCCATACAGTAGTACTGACACAGCCGCAACTTGGAAGAAATACCATCTTATTTTAACCAGGGATCATATTTCCATATGATCAATAGTCTGTCAATAGCAGTCCATGCCTTTGTTATGGGTATGTTGACATCACTTTTAGTCATGAGATATTGCTGCTGGTGTATGTGAACTTGTCAATTAATTCTAGAGGCTTGCCACTTAAGGTACTTAAAACACATGAACTCTTTGCATTCATGTTGAGGCAAATGCCTTCTGCTGTTTGCTTCTGGTTATGCAGTAGGGATTCAGCTTGGGCAGATGTATTTGCAAGAAGTGCTAGATCATCTACGTCATTTATATCTAGTTTCTGTGGGATATCATCTGCTTCTTGCTTTTTTTTAATATAAAACTATTCTCATTTTTTTTAGCTCTGTTGATGTTCAAAGTATGTAATCTAGATAGATAATAAACATATATGGTGCTAATGTATCTCCTTACAAGACTCCAGAGTCAATATCAAAGAAGTCTATGTTTCCATCAGGTGAGTAAACAATTGGTTTCATGTTTTTATTGAGCATCGTTATATCCATAACATTTTCTATAGAAAGAGATGATTGTTGAGCTGGGTTTGCCATTAAATGAAGCATACATAATTTGAGAGTTAGATTCTCTCTCTGCTATTTGGTCATTTTAAGGCAAGATGACTGATAAGCATTTCTACATCTCCAGTGATGGCATTAACAGAGTTTTTCAATGCAAATGCCAAGACAAATTTATTTCTAGCTTTCTATGGTAATATCCATGTTCTTAGATGCATATTATGTGTACATTATATTTGGCTACAGAGGCTGTTATCTCAACTGGTTTACTGTGTTTAAAGTCCTTACATCAAATGTCTCTATGTTGACTATGCTTTTGCATTTAAGTAATTTTGGTTTGGGGTTTGGCACTGTAGGTGATTTTGGACCTGACCTACAACCTCAGCAGAATGCATCCCTTGTTTACCTGCATGAAGAGTAATACAGTTTGGACATACACTTTGAATTAGAATCATAGTAATCTTTCATTGACTGTTTTTTCCTCATAAACAGACACCACTTTTATAGATGAGTAGCAGCAGTTTTCTGTCTGAACTATTTGATCTTTGCTGTTGACCTATGAGGTTCTTCTGTCCAGCATCTGTTGATGTGCACCAGGGATCCATCTTTGGATTTATCCACCTTACTTCACATACATCATGCTGCTTCCAATTGTTTCTGTTGATAGACACTTGTTAAACTCATATAATATTCTCCACACTCAAAGATTGTTATCTAGGTTTTACATGTCCTGGGTTCTCATAAATGTGAGTTTTACTTCTATAACAAATATGCTAAAATCTTATAAAGAGAATGATACATTTTTTTTTTAGGAAAATGTAATTTTCCTTTTATAAAAATATAAAACTGACTTATTTACTTTGAAAGAAATTCAAAAGTCAATTTAAAATGTCAGTGAGAGACTAGACTAACCAAACTTTCATATTGTCAAAACAAAAAGTAAGTAGGCTTGGGGTTTTGTTGATGCATTGATCCATTTCTAATCATGACATCCTGAGCTGGTTCTTGCCCACCTGTTGGGCTTAAAGGGTCAAATGTTTGGATTGATTAATCAGGTCTTTGATTTTTATCTTGGTTAATGTGAAAAGAGATACCGCCTCACAAGCGTGGACTGAGACCCTTAATTAACCTAGCCGCTATATTGTAGTTTGATCAGACAACCAATTAAAATCTAATTGGTGGAAGAGATACTCTTCTTACAGACATAGATCAGCACATTTGATTAGCTGATCAAAAGTAGAAAATGAAATGATCTTTGATTGGTTAGCCAATTGAGAATGTTTGTTCTCAAAGGGGGATTCTCTATAAAAATACATGTTTTTAGGGTTAAAAGAGAAAAGATAGCCAATGTCCATACCAAAGACAGGAGAATAAGAAAAGAAATGTCTCCAAGAACTAGAGTCTCACTAGTAAAAGCTTCACTCTCCCAAAAATTGAGTAAGATAGAAAGTCTTCACCAGCGAGATATCTCATTTGTCTGTCTCTCAAATAAAACAAAAAATGACACCATTTCCAGACACACACACACACACACACACACACATATATAGATATATGTATATAGTATTTATAATTATTACACCATTGTTGTTAATTGTTAACAGAGAGTTTTTCTTATCTTGGAGTTGCCAACACCCAGGCAACTTGTTCCAATGAACCACCTCAACCATCAGAAGTTCTGGATGGATTGTGTCATCCCCATCTGTGGATCTTTCAAACACAATCTGAGCGCAGAGGAAATTGATAAACCAAATAACCAGAAATGCATGTGGTGGTCTCAGAGTTAAGGCCACAATCAAGTACTGTGACTAGCATAGGACCACACTTCTTTTGGAAAAAAAATCATATTTACACCTTGAATTTTCTTAAGTTTTAACTTAACTACGTTAAGTTTCAAATTTAAAAAAAAATTTCAATCAGGCTTTGTGGGTTGATCTTCTTATAGTTTATTAATAGATTTATTGATTTTTTTTCCTTATTATAGATGTTTAAATATTGAGTACAAAAAATTTCATTATAATGAACCTCGTTGCTTTTTTTGGTGATACTATGAGTTCTATTTTTATGTATAATGTTAAATATTTACTGTAATAAAAAGTAAATGAGATTGAAAATTCAAGAGATTTGGGTCTACTTTCAAAGGCTTTTCTACTGAAGACATTTTGCTTGTATTTTTGTTGAAGATGATTCTTTTAGCGTTTGGACTTTTATGATCTTATTTAAATGTGTTTTTGTTGATTTTTCTTCTTTTCTCCAACCCTTTTCTTTACTTTCTTTTATTTTGCTTTTTCCTCTTTTTTGCTTTTCTTTTTTCTCCTCCAATTTGAGATTATCAACAAATTCATTTGATGTTTAGTGTAAGATATGAAATTTTTTTTTTTTGTGAGGAGAACGGGTGTAATGGATTTTTAGTTTTCCGCAGCTTTGCAGGATCAAATTCCAGACTTTATTATTTCTGCTTTTAAGCCAATATCATAATGCAAATTAGGATTTGTAAGTTTAAACGTGAAAGTATTAAGTTCAACAATCATTTTTTTATTTTATTTTTCATTGCTCTTTTCTTTTGAGTTTTATATTTTGATTCTATCTATAATAATCATTCTTCATCATGTTATTTCTAGGATAGTTTTTGAGGATTGAAATATTTGCAAAATATAGATAACAAATATTTCCACTTTCTTGTTAGTAGAACTATGGTTTTAAATATTAAAATGCATACAAAATATCTACTTATCACATAATAGAAGAGTTCATTTCATCTTTTTGTACCTGTTGCTTAGCTATACTTGGGAATGTTTATCAGGTTAACAGTTTTTATCTTCTCAAAAGACATATGTTCACTATTTGGGTTAGGCAGGGTGCAATATAGTGCCTTTTAGTTTTTTTGCTTCCTAATTCTATCTATAATATTCATTTTTTGTTGTGTTATTTCTTGGATGGTTTTGAGCATTGAAACATTGACTAGTTGGGTCACTTGTCCTCTTTTCAGCCTGATAAGACTTATAATGAACTTTCTTTTTTCCAAACTTCAATAAGAGTAGTTTCCATTTATAACTTGTTGCTATTTCTAAAAATCATTGACATCTTCATTGAAAATATTTCAAATCTCTGTCATCATTCTTATTCCTGTTATATGCAATTACTTTTTTACTCAGATAATTTTACTTTTTATTTATTTTATTGTAGCATGTTTTATAGGTGAGTTGAATTTTTATTGCTATAAGTTATTTAATATATATTTTTATCTAAATTAAGTGAGACTTGTTTTCTATAAGAAATAATTATTTAATTTTAAAACTTTTTATGTTTTGTTTTTATTTATGTTAAATAAAAATGGAATTTTTGCATTCTCTCTCTGAAATTCTCCACTGAATCATTGTCTATATTCTATGAATTATCTGGACAGATATTCTCATTTTGGCTGTTTTTATCCCAATATTTTAGCTAGTGTGTTTCTTTGGCTCTTTTTATGTGCATTAAGATATTTTTCCCTCTTATGGATGGTTCTTGATATGAGATTATTGCTGGCAGAAAAATCTATCTTAACTTATTGAATACAACTGCAAATAAGATTCTTCTTCCATTGCAATAATTTGATGCTTTTTCATTGGAAATATGGTAAGACCAGTGTTCTTAAAATTCTCCAGGAGAAATAACATGTTTTTGAATTCAGGGCTTGTTGATGAATTTCTTCAGATTGACGACTGGAGTGCCTCTATCTGCAGAGAATTAGAAACATCTCGAAGAGAAAAAAATGAAACATACAGCTGAGTAAGGCCAAAGATATTCTCAGCTAAAAACACGATAAAAAATAATAAAAATGAGAATATTAAACTGAATTAGTCATACAATAATTTAGGATTTTATTTACATTTCTTTTTTATTTAAAAATATCTTTCTATTTCATTATTCTTTTCATAAGAATTTATTTAGGAACCAAAAATCCTGTATGTGTAAAATGTTCACTGTTTTTAATCAAATATTTTTTATTGCTCAAGTTTTAGAGTTTTAAACAAAATGCTTTTTATGCTATTCAACCAGCATTACAGGTAGGCACAGGTGGGAATCTTAAAAGATTACATGCCATTTATAAATTAGATAGAATATTGTTCTTTTTCTGTAATCATATAAAGTGTCAAGCATTTTCCTTTTGGAGCAGTTCAGTTGTTGACCAATTATCAAAACTAGACGTTTTTAGAAATTTTAAATGACTTATTGCTAAAGTCTCTGTCTGATGATAATGAATTTATTCAAACTTAATTCAATTACCTATTGTAAAAGTTGATTCAGCAATAACTGATTTTTTTTTATCAAGTGACTGTCAATTGTTTGTATCTCTTATAAATCAAAATTTTTTGTCAGATATTTTGGAATATCGTTCTTTTATGTCTCATATCCTGATTTAATTTATTTCGGATTTTAAAAAAGTTTGACAATAAGAAATTAGTTTCAATGCCATAAGAATCTAAATCTTTAACTATAATAAAAAAAACTTAAAGATATCCATAAAACTGAAAGTGATGTCAACATATGCATAACAACAGTATGGACTGCTATAGATAGGTTATCAATCATATGGAAATCTTATCTCTTCAACAAAATAAAATCATATTTCTTCCAAGCTGTGTCTGTGTAAATATTACTGAATAGATGCTAATAAAATGCATGGAGAAAAAGCTAGATGAAAACTAGATAAGAATGCTATGTGCTATTTTGAACAAATCCTGGGAGCAACATCGACTAAACAGTGCCTATATGACCACTTATCTCCCATCTCACAAACCATCCATCCTGCTGGAAAAGTTAAGATAAACTCAAAAGCAATGTTCTCGTATGGACTTCTACACGTGAACATGCCAGTGTTGGCTGACAAGCAAAGGGCTTACACACATCTGTGCAGACACTGGATACCATCTAAAGGATCTGCCAAATGCGATGGATGATTGGGACAAATGGCTAGAGTCAGGGAACTCTCAACTCGATGATGATGAAGCTATGCTTAGTCTACCTCACAAACCTCAGGTTGCTTTGAGTACTTGTCACCCATGTCAGAAATGAACTGACTCATCACTGCTTAACTTTGATAATTTGATGGGAACTGGCACATTTAGCTTGACTGTAAGTTATTTACTAAGTACATTTTAGTATGGTGTAAGGTCACAGTAGTATAGTACCAAGAAAGGATTGGACTCATTACACAAGCAAAATGGTTTATGAGACAAGTTTCTCTTTATAAGTTACTGTAGGTGCTCTCTCCTTCCCTCATCTTGAATTTTGTACCAAAATTACTCTAGTTCTCAGATAATTTCAGCTGATGGGCCTAAAATTTCACTCAGTATTTGCTATCTTTTTGCTTTTATTTTTGACAGTTATGATCCCTATAAGATGAGCCAGATTTATATCATCATGTTCTTTTCTTAATTGGGATAAATAATAAGGTTTTTTTTTCAATGATTAAATCAAATTATGTACATTTCTTTGAGAAAAAAATCAAAAACAAATAACAACCTTTAATTTTGAATCTATAAAAAGCTATTGAAAAAAGTTTTATTCCATTCATAAGTCTCTTTATAAGAAAATTATTATAGTAAAAGAATGAGTAATTCCTTCTAAATCAGTCTACTCCTATAGATTAGGAAATCAAGCCAAGCTTGTGGGTGCATTATTTTTTATAGCAATTCTATATTTGTTTCTCTTTTCTCTTGTAAAATAGATTGTGTTTATGATCAGATATTGAGTTACCAGAAGAGCAAAATGTATTCTGTAACTTAATTTGAGCATTGAAATATATATCAGAATCCAACTATGGGCTCTTTCTGATTTTAAAAATATCTCAGGAAGAATTTATTTCTTAGATAAACCATGGTACAAGGTCATATACATGTTGTATTCAGTGAGTGAGGTAGAAAGAGAACTTAGAAAAATTTAAAAGATATTTGTTTTTATTATCATTGACTTGTTACATTGTCAAATATCTATCTATACATAAAGATATCTTTGATTAATTTTAATTAAGTTGATGGAAATTTGGGTAGAAATTTTGGGGTTTTAGCTTCAAGTTTGGTTTAGTCTTGATTTTCAGTTTTTCTTTCAGATATTTACATTAAGGTTGATTTTTTCCATAGAGACATTTTAAGTGCACTAAATGCCAAAATGATTGCAGTCATTAATGGAATTTATTTTCTGGTCAACATCCAGTGACATGTGAAGAGCAAAGGGAAGAGATTTGAGTTAGATAGAATATGTCACATTTAGACCGGAAACTGCATTTTTTTGTATTCTTTGCTGTTAAGTTGATAAGAATGGTGTTTAAGAAACAGGAAATTGGGTTTAAGTTTAGAAAAGGTTTTCTGTTTTATATCCAAATACATGTGGATATTTAAACATATCTTTCACTCTCTTTGATAATTATAAAGAAGAAGAAAATACAGTTCATAAATATTGAAAGAGATATATAAAAAATGTTGGTAGGATGAGTATTTACCAATGGCCCAGGAGACCGGGGTTTAATCTCAGGTTGAGTCATACCAAAGACTCAAAAATGGTACTTACTACCTCCTTGCTTAACTCTCAGCATTATAAGTTACGTATCACGGTAGAGTGATCCAGAGAAAGGACTAGTGTCCTCTCCTACATTTCAGTGCAATAGCCATTGAAAAGGAAGCCTTCAGGTTGCCCTCAACTACAGTTGCCAACTTTACTTATATATGTAATGGTTGGGTAAACTGAGGAATCAGTTTAAAAGGTAACTGAATTCAAAAGTAATCAAATATTGTTTTCAATTTTATCCTGGTAACTCCTGCAACAACACTAGCATCAAACCATATTAGCTCTTCCCTTGGATAACACCAGTGTCATGGAGGAAACTTGCTCAGGTTTGCAGTGACAATGCAACCGGGTCTTGCAAGATTGACAGATGCTACCCATATGAAAAGACAAAAAATGTGTTTATATTTACTAACAAAAAATAAAATCATAACATCCTTAAAATCTCTTTCAGTTTATTCAAGATCAAATATACAAGTATTATAGTTTTATAGTATTATTTTCAACATAATTTGCTTCCTTGTTAATACACTTAAATCAGTGGTGAATAATAATTCTATACAATGAACATTATAATGGGAAAATTTCATTTGAAAATTGAGTAAAAATCTGGTACACGACAGATTTACTGATCCACTTTTATATGTGGGCATATCTATCTATCTATCTATAGTGGGGGAGAGAGAGAGAGAGAGAGAGAGAAAATGAGAGATAGTGAATGATTTTCATGTGTGTTTAAAAGGATATTTGCATATTTTTTGTAACTATTTTATTAGAATATAGATAGAATCAAGTTGATATATCATATAAATGAATATTGATAATCATTGATAATTATCAAAACATAGAAATGAAATGAGTAATATTGATCAATATATTAGTGAATAGAAAAACTAGAAATATGCTGTAATAATGATTAGCATATAAAATACCCTATTTTCTGACTTGAATCCTTTTTTAATAAATGCTAATTTTTCTACACCAATTTGTAAAAAAGTAAAAAAAAACTTGTTAACCAACTCTAGTGACTCTAACGAGATATAAAGTTTGAATAAAACCATTTTCCCAGATATTGATCATAAATGGATTTTAGGATTAAAATTTCTCTGATTAGAAAACTAAATGATTAAAACAGCTTCTCAAATGATGAACAAATTTCCTGAATTAATAAACATTTAGATTTCTTTGCATTAATTTTTTTTCTATATCTTCCTGAAAATGAGGAATTATTGGATAATTAATCTGTTTTTTTAACAACCATAGAAATGATTCTTGCATATCACAAACATATAAAAATATACAAATTAAAAGAATGTTTTTATAATAACATTTTCAAAGATGTTAACAATTAAAATATTGAAAATCTGCTTTTCAAATATGAGATGCATTTTTCTGAGCCTACATACTTTTGAAATATTCATGAAGGCTGATATGCCATTATACAGAAAAACCAAATCAAATCTTTGAAATATTAAGAATTCTTCAAAAATATTTTGTAAAAATTGTTGAATTTCTTAATTTGTGAACTATTCATATTAACATCCTCACTTTTGTTCTTTTCATTTCAACTGGTTGACTCTGGCCTTCATCAAGTGTTCTAATATATAAAGAAATCATAATTTTGTTTTATTTTACTGTTCATTTTTCAGATGACAAGTCAACTCATACACACAATTTTTATTAGGAATTTTTTTTTACTGTCACATATGTAGGTGGGTTGGTATATGTGCCAGAGAAAACACTCTGAAAAGAATGAAAAATGTTTGTACATTACTCGAGACAACTAGAAAGGTTTAAAACCATACAGACTGAAATAAAATGATTTTAACAACAAAAGTAAGGCTAATAGTCTGAATAATTTATCAGATAATTGTTTTCATCTCGAGAGAACATTTGAAGAAGTTCTCTTATTTAAAATGAGGTTTGGGATTTCAAATAGATTTGCATTTTTTCAGCCAAAAATTTCACTTTGAATTCTTGTCATCAAATATATCACTTTAATCTTAAAGAGTCTGTTGAAACTGGTAAAAGCAGTAGAAAGCAAGATTGAAACTAGAAAGTATCTTTAGGTTCATCAAATGAGAGAAGTACAACAATCAATTTAAATACTGACTTCACTCTAACTTTATTTCTAGATTTCAAGTTCTTATTGTAGCCCACTGACTATTCACATTGGGAAGCCTTGTTTTAAGAAAATGCAACATCATCTATGTCATCAGTGATGGAATTTTTCAACACAACTAGAAGTGAATCCTGGTATCAACACAAAGCATCACTCCCATGTTTATCAGCCAGTGGAATTTCCTGTAACTAACTCAGAGGCTATTTTTGAGACAAATTAATTCTGCAAACCATCTCAAAAGTATTTTCTAAATGTTGAGCATGGCAGGTAGTAAATGCAAGCTTCTCTTAGCAGTGTAGTCATTTGTTTCATTATTACACATAATTAAGGAGAAGCTTCCTGTCCAAAATCTGACACTTATTATAAGCAACTTGTTTCTACTATAAAACCAGCAGTCGCTGACAACTAGGGGCATTCAACAGCCCACTGCAGCTTTAGGCCAAATGAATTCATTGACTTTCACTGGTACTTGCAATTCAGCCACCAACAACCAACACATCAGTCCTGCCAAATTAGTGGAGCCCCATTTCACTGGTACAAGTTCCAGACAACCAGACACCTCATCCTGGCCTTTCAGCAGCACCAGATTTACAGTCCTTTTTAGGACTAACTCTTTCAGGTTTAACTTAAAGGTCTTATACAGTCTTTTTTAAGGATAACCTCTGGTCCTCTTATTTACAGCCCTTTTCAGAGCAGTAAAACTCACAGCACCACAAGAAATGACAAAGTAGTGGCACTGATTCCTGCACTTCATCATGTCAATGACTCGAGATAAGCAGCAACACCAATTCCAGCACTTTAACATGTCAAGAAATTAGCTGCATCGACTCCTGAAGCAAGAGGCATGCCTGGCAATTTTAACCATATAACCTTGCCTTTCCAGCTACAACTTTGCTGCAGATCAACAAATACTTTTCATTTGTACAATTTATCAAATAAATGTTGATATTTCAAATTTACTTTTTTGTCTTTTTCATCCTTGCCTAGATTGTGTCACATCACTTCCTTTTTATAAAAGTTTGTGGAATCGACATATTTATTGGCCCCACAAGATTCTGATGAATTTATGTAAAATTAGACAACATAAAATCTAATAATGTTGGGTTAAACACAGTTGTTTCAATGCAACGATAAAATAAATTTAGTCTCTGCTTTTATTTATTTTAGCCCAGTCTGCTGCAGCTGTAGAATATCCTAGATGCATCTTCACAGAGGGGTAAGATCCCCATCCCTCAACAAGTGTCCTATACATGACACTAAACTGCATTTGATGGTGAGGCACCAGTCCTGAAACTTTGGGAAATGTGGAATTCTCATTCATTGCCATTACTTCCAGGTCTACTCTGTCCTGGAGTAGTAATACCTTTTAGATTCCCATTTATTGGTTAAATAGAACTGTTTAATCATATACTTGAAACCATTTAACTGTGTGTAAACAAATGAGTTCTGGCTCATTTAAAAATAATGTTATCTACAAACTATTCACTTAAGAATCATAATATATGTATAAATAGGATTTGTTATTAAAAATACATCAAGGGTTGACGTGTCATTAAACCAAATAACCTAACCTTTTATTTTTTTTCTCTTAAAAGCAAGAACAATAATAAAAAATAAATTGATGAATGGAAAAAAATAATTGCAATCAGAACAAATTTTGTTTTAATGTGGCTGAAGCAATTCTATTGGATGACATAATGAAATTGACAAACTAAAGAAGTAAAAAGTGAAATATCAAAACCTAGCTTAAGAACTAAAAACTTTAAGCATGAAGATGTCATGGCCAAAATCATAAGAGATCTGGTTATAACTTTTCAGAAAGGATGAAAGTAATTCAGACTGTGAAGCAGTGTTGAGGCTTTTTAAAAAATTGAAGTGAGTACTAAGTTTTTTCTTTGTTTTTTTTTAGAAAACTTGTTGTCACTTGAACACTAGAAATGATAGCTATTTTTTCATGTTTTTCAGTATATGATAAATTTCAGATGTTCTTTTTTGATGTTTTTCATTGCATATACACAATAAATGTACTTTTTCTCTGAAGGTACAGATAAATAAAAAAAGCAAATAGACTAAATTTTCTATAATCTGGTCTCTGCCTTTCGTTCTAACAACGGGGAAAAAAAACTATTTCTAGGCTTAATGTCTTCCCTATATAAAACAGGGTCCTGAAAAAATAAAAAAAAGTCCCCTCCTAAAAAAAAAAGACTTGATCAAAATGAGTAGTGATTGTAAAAGTTGTTTTTGTATTCATGATTGGGGAAAATCTTTTTCAGAGAACCATTTGAAGAAACATTTCTTGAAATACTTCAATTATTTTGGAGATGAGAATCATTAATATGAAGGAACAGAAAAGGAGTGGTAAGTTTTAGATTATGAAGCAGCTAGGAAGAGGGTCAGGGTATTGGGTTGGTCAAATACCTGTGAGAAAGAAGTTTGGCAGGATAAAAGTGATGATAATGACTGCTATGCAACAATAGGCTCTGATAGCAGAAGATTATCTCTTCAGCCAGGCTACTTGATCAGGGGATAGTAACATTTTGGCTAAAATCCAGTAATCAACAACCAGGGAACATTCTAGATAGAGCCTTTGACATACAGATATAGAAGCACACATACACACACAAACATCTATATATGTGTGTGTGTGTGTGTGTGTGTGTGTGTGTGTGTGTTGTAGGTCCATAGCATAAGTTATTTTAAGAAATGAACTTGACAAGCCAAGTTCAAATCCTGGAAAAGACCATTATTGTAGTATGCCAATGAGAAAGCTATGAATGTTCTTTTCTCCCCTTCCTACTATTGGTAAATAGTAGGACAGACTGAGCTCTTTAGCCTTGGTAACACAACTGGTCTATGAGAAGGAAAAAATTTCTGAATTCAAAACAAGAGAGCCTGGGGGAGCAATTTCACCCTCTAAAAGTTGATTTGTTATAAAAATGTGAGCTCCATAATGTGGCTGCAACCTAATGCTCTCAAATGCATGAGACAAAAAAATAACATATTTATATATACATATATATTTCTGTATATGAGCTAATATACATCTGTACAAATTTAATATGCATATAAATCTATTTTTATGACTGATTGCATTTCACATAGCACTAATACCCTTGGGAAAGGTATGAATCTAATTATTCTTCCTCCAGCTATGGGTAAATAGTAGGGCAGACTAGGTTCTTCAGCCTTGGTGAGGCAACTAGTCTAGGAGAAGGAAAACTCTGAATTCAAACCTGTTAAACTCTGCTCAAAAATTGACCTTGTGTCATATCCGGCCCGAGTGGAGGGGTTGGGTAAATATATATAAATCTATTTTTATGAGGGGAAGATTCCCTAAGGCGTAAGTGTAGACTGCTGCCTCTAAGTAAGCAAGTTCAAACTCCAGTCAGGCTATTACATCCACTTTCAGACTAATACCCTTGGGGAAGGTATGGACCCCATTATTTCTCCCAGCTCTGGGCTAAATAGAATCATTCCTGTTCTTCTAAAGAAATGGCTTTGGTATTAAATAACCCATGAAGGTTGATATGCCATTAGACAAAGAAACGGAAGCCTGTTTTTATGAATATACAAGTAGATGTAGAATAGATATATACTACATGTTTTATATAAACATGACTATATATATGTATATATCTTATATGATGATATTTATTTTTATATACAAGTTTGAATCTGTATTTTTTGTGAAAGAAGTGAACAATGAATAAACATTAATTTTCTTTAAAATGACCCCCCATAGCATTCAAAATTTATCGACTTTTTCATTCGTTGGAGCACCTCTAACTCTTCTTTTGATTTGTTGTACAGAGTATGAAGGATGTTGCACTTACACAACTCTGTGCTTCACCAAAATCTACTGTTCAAAAAGTATTGATACTGGCTTTTTAATTAATTCTTTTTCAAATACACACCGACTGTTATAGATGAAGTTTAGACATCTAGATGTAAACACTATTCTATGAATTGCTCGACTGTGCATATGTTTATCATTGCTCCTGAGCCTATCAAACCAGTTTCAAGGAAAATGTAGAAGCTTACTGTCATAAGAGTAACTTTCAGTTATTTCTGTTATAAATATAGAAGATGATAGGGATTTTAAATATATATATATATATACGTGTGTGTGTGTGTGTCCAGTTCACTCTTCTGATTTCTATGTTTACAGAGGTAGGTCTGATTAGTTATTTGGTTTTATTATTGAGGAAAATGAAGGTTCAAGAGTTGGAAACCTATGGCTTTCTAAACTATCAAGTATGGTTTTCTACAGGTTTTTTTTTTTTTTTTTTTGAATATCTTCACTTTAGAAGTTTGTATTTTAATACTTTCTTTCAAAAGCAATAAAGAAATCTTAAAAGGTTGTTATAAAGGTCTTTCATTTGAATAGTATATATTAATGAAATTTGAACTAAGTTATTAACTAAAAGTTTGAATTTTGGATTCTGTTGTGAACATGCTAAAAATTTATTGAGTTTAGTTTAAAATTTCAATGTTGTTTTTAAGCATGAAAAGATTCCCCAATGTTGGGTTAGATTTCATCATAATCACTTGAGAAAACATTTAAGATTTATATCTTATCCCTACCAGATTTTTTAATTAATGAAGATTGATAGAAACACATACAAATATTGAATATGGTTAAACAAAATCTTTTTATGAAATGTTAACCAGATTAAAAGGTTGGATGACTGGAAGTTGGAATATATGTATGTGTGTGTGAGTTCTGTGAAAACAAAGTATCTGAAGTTTAGACTCTAAAAGTATTATATCTCTTGCAATCAATCATTCAATATTCATGCATTCATTATATATATATATATATATATATATATATATATATATATATATATATATATATATATATAATTATGGTAATAGTATTTCATAAGTGGTCTTTAGTCTTATCTGAACAAAACAGCTTTCATCTTCTGTAGAATCTAAATTGTTAAATCTATCGTACTTGGCTGACCACAGCTCAAGGACAGTTGCTGATTAAAGTTTATCTGCCCACCCTTGTAACAAGACTTCATTTGGGTTGTATTATTGCCAAAAAGGTTTTTACAATGAAGTCCAGGCTATCAGTTGGATGCCAGCCAAAGACAGTAAAGTGAACTCACTGCAAAAAGAGTAACCATTTCCAGTGGATATCAGTTGATTTGTAATTACACACACACATCAAAACAAAAAGTTGTTTGAATTTTCAAAGTTAATTTATCATATTTCATATGGAGACTTCTTATTGTCTAGAGATACATTTATTGATTAGTTCTAGATTCTGATTGGTCAATAGATAATTTGATAATTATTACTTGTTGGTTGGTAAACAAGTTGAATTTTTTCTTGATTTAAAATTTTTTGCTTGACTTTAAAACTTTTCCTGGCCTTTTTTTCTTTAATCTTTTTTAATTGGAAAAAATTTGAGATAATCAGGAATCTTTCGTTGTATAGAATGTGAATATAACAAACAGTGATTTTTTTAAAAGTAAAATCAGAAAAACCTTTGACCATCACTTTTTAGTAACATTCTCAGATCTGATTTGATCTTGTTAGATGATAAAGATGATTTTATTTAGATTATTTTGCGTGAGTTTTTAACTGAATTGTTTCTCATATTTATGTATTTGTTGGTTAAAACCATCATAAGGTTGCATTTCTTACATATTAAGCAAGGATTGAGGTTATTAACAATATCTTTTGAGATAAATTGCAATAATTGCAATAAATTGAGATAACCTTTCTACTATAAATAGAGTTTTGATTCTTGCATCGTCCCACCAACTGTGACACAAAGTTACATATATCAATGATTTTCTTAAGATGCAGTTTTTTTTTCATGAACACTTCAAAAACTTAGATTAAATTTTGATTCTGCTGCATAAGATCATATATTTTAAGGAATAAAATTAAAAAGAATTGAAAAAAATAACATAATCATAGATTTTTCATTGAAATTAATTTTAATTGAATCTGATTTTTACTTTTTTTTCTTACTTGTAACTTCACTGAAAATATAGGACATAAGCAAAACATTTTATGTAATTTTTATTTTGTAAATAAGTAAATTCTTTCAGCTTCATAAAACATTTCTTGGAAGAGAAAAAACATCCATGGATTCCTGATTCATGAGAAGTGTTCTTGTAAAAGTTTATGTATTTTTGACGTAAAATAGCGACATAATAAACATCATTGGTAATTCAGATTGTTGAAAAAGGTCGAGGGTATTTTCAATGACTTTTAAATTCAATCCTTAAATGGAAATTTTCAATTGTCATGTAACAGTTGTCATCATAGGAAATGGACACAGCTGTCTGAGTTCGAATCCTAGACAAGCCAGTTTGCATTTTAAATAGCACTAATTCATTTTGGAAAGGTTTACATCCAACTATTCTCCCTCCAGCTATACATAAATATTAGGGCAGACTTGGCTCTTTAACCTTGCCATGGCAACAAATCTAAGAAAAGAAAAACTCTGTATTTAAACCTTTTAAAGTCTGCTTAAAAATTGATGCTGTGTTGGATCCTGCTCATGTGGAGGGGTTGGATAGATAAGTTGGCAACCTTTTCAATAGCAAGGTGGCATCAAGTACCATTTTTTGAGTCTTTGATATGACTCGAACTAGGATTGGATCCCAGTCTCCTGCACCATTGGTGAACACTCTTCTCATTAGGCCAACAGCCCAGTTAGTGATTTAAGTGTTCACCAATGGTCTGGGAGACCAGGGTTCAATCCCAGGTCGAGTTATACCAAAGGCTCAAAAAATTGTACTTGATGCCACCTGGCTTAACACTCAGTACTATAAGGTAGGATCAAGAGTAAAGTAGAGCAATCCAGGGAATTGAGTAGTGCCCTCCCTTACACTTTGGTGTATTAGCTATTGAAAAAGGAGCCTTCGGGTCACTCTTGACTAAGGTCATCAACTTGGATAAATACATACACACAAATACTCAGTAAATAAAAATCAATGAAAGAAGTTAAATATCCTTAATTTTCCTGTATTTAAAATGAGAAATTTCTTCCAACTTGATGAGCTTTCATAAACTAACTTCACCTACCTGTCAAGGAAAGCAGAGTTTTCTTATTTAATCTAATGCTTTATGTTCAGAGGTATTATCTAGAATTTAAAGCAACTCAGGAATTTATCTGTTATTTCATGGGAATCTTGAATAAAGAAATTGGAATGTGCCACTGATAAATGAGATCCTAAGATTTGCGGCATGACTTTGAAGGGCGCATGTTGATCATGAGTGAAAGTGTCGAGGACATAGTCCTAGAGTTTATTGAGTTCATAGAAGATGGAAGGTCACTCGAATAACCCCTGGCATTTAGTAACCATTCTTGTATAAGACTGTTAAAGAGACAATGCCAGGCTAACTAACATTTCTAAATGTTTGTGGGATCAACATCATCACTAATTAACCTTGCAACACAAGTAAACAAGATCAACATTCCTAATTACTCCATCAAATTAGAAAGAATTTACAATATCATTTTTAAAATTTTCTAGAAATCAACAAAATGTAAATAACCTGGAATTCATAAAATATAAACCATTTTCCTTTTCTCTTTGCCATTGCTTTTATTGTTTACTAAATTTAAGCAAATTTAAAGACATTTTCAATAAACCAATGATTCTTATAAAGTGCACAACACATATTGATTATTAATATTTAATTATTGAAAATTTCACCTAAAATCTTGCCATTCACATATTCTTCATACTCTTCTCAAAAGTAAATTTTACAGCATTTTTTCACTTTCAGCCTTTTATAACTCTTTAATAATCTATACAATATTCTTACAATACAGCTTAGAATATTAGTGCTTGGCCACCTATTAGTAATACACATTAGGCACTGTTTAATATCAGGAAACATTCTATAAAGAAAAATAAATGTAATTTATACATCAGTAAATGTAATAATATCAAATCTAGGAGAAACATAGGCAATTTAGTAATATTTCTAAACATAAAGAGCTAAGTTTGCAGAAGAATTGGATTCATGCCTTTCCTAAAGAAATTAGCATGAAATGAAATGTAAACTGCCTCATCTAGAAACTGAACTTGGCTTCCAAAGTTCATTTCCTCTGACAATAACCATCATAGCACGAGTGTTCTCATTAATTTAGTTCTATCATAATTATGATTTCAGAATAATTATTTTTGTATAATAACTTGGTATATTACATCCTATAATTTAATCAACATATCAGATTGGCAAACTTGCTTGACTCTCATTTGAAAATTATCAAATGCTTCGAGGAGGAGGGGGGGTTATTTATTTTCTCTTTTACATTTCAAGTTGTATTTATTTTTATGAAAAAGTATGAACTGATTTGAGTCTGTTTACTTCCTCTAAAAACAACCTGGAAGAATTTGTGCATAAAGTCTTTTAATTCTTATTATGGACAATTTTAATAGATGATGTTGCTTTTTATCGGTCTATTGGCCTAACGTTTAGAGTGTTCACTAAAGGCCCAGGAGACCAGGGTTCAATCCTAGGTTGAATCATATCAAAGACTCAAAAAATGGTACTTGATGCCTCCTTGCTTAACACTCAGCATTATAAGGTAAGGATCAAGGGGAAAGTGGATCAATCCAGGGAAAGGAGTAGCGCCCTTCCCAACACCTCAGTGTAGTAGCTATTGAAAAGGGAGCCTTTGGGTCGCCAACTTTACTTTTACTTGCTTTTTATAAAAAATAGTATAACTAATAAATTTAGTATTAAAAATGGAATCAGAGATCAGGTAAATGGATGGGGATCTAGCTCTTTAAAAAGTTCTATAACCCGACAATATATTGCATGCATTTAGCCTATATAGTTGCAAAATCTATGATAGTCAAAACTTAATGAATAGCATATATGGTATATATTATGTGAAATCACTGAAGTAACAGATCTATGAAGAAATAAATAAGATTTATCATAGTATATATTTAATTAAGATTTTGATTTGTTCAGTTTTTTCACTTTCAATTAGTCATATTGATGAAGATTTTTTTGTATATTGAGCCTGCTAATTAATTAAAGTTAAAAGATTGAATGCAGAAAAAAATGCTGATTTTGGAGGCTATTTTGTTTCCTTTAGTTCTTACTATAAACATTTAGAAAACATTAGTCCTTAATCACATTTCTATTGACCAAAGCTGTGATCAGAAAGGCCAAGGTTGTCATAAGTTGTTGGACAGAAAATGGCTTCATTAGAATAACTAATACATTTATATATGCTATCAACAAAGCAACTTCTTATTCATAAAACCAGAAAAGACAAGATTAAAAATGAATAGTAAGAATATAGTTATTTGTGATTTTTAAAACCAAATATACAAATTATATATCTCCCGTAAAAAAAGAAATGCTACATAAGCCATAAGATGTATATTGCTGAACACAAACAAGAGATGTCAGACATGACAATTCATTCATGTAAACTGCAGTTATTTTGATGACACAATTTTACACACACACACACACACACACACACACACACACACACACACACACAAAGAGGGATGGATAACCACATATATATATATATATATATCAGGAGCAATATGTTATTAAAAACACATAACATATAGTTATATAACTATTATCAAAAACACATAACATATAATTCCAACTGGCAATATAATTTTAAAAAAAACGGAAGTGGGCTAAATGAGAAGATAACTCTTCACCCCTCTTCTGTCCTTTTCCCACCCTCCTTTCATGTGTCTGTTCTGATTTATTTCATCCATTAGATCTGAAGAAGTCCTGTTAATTTTTTTTGTGTTTTTTGATTTTATCAAAAACACATAACAGGATGGAAATAAATTTATAATCCTAATGTGACCGGTTTTGTTTTTTCTTAAAGATATATATATATATATATATATATATATATATATATTTGAATCAAGCTGTGTGTGTATATATATATATATATATATATATATATATATGTATATACACACACACACACGGCTTGATTCAAATTGATCACATAGCCATTATAGAAGACAGTAAAATACAGTTACCTTGAATTTTTTAAGCTTTTTATTATGTAGTGATCATAAATTCAATATGACTATCTAGGCACATTATCTGGTTGTCAGACTAGAGCCTTTTTTATTTGATGAAATATAAATGGGCTGACATTCTAATTACAAGGAATTAACTACCATGAAAAAGGAAATGCATTTAATACTAAAAATTAATATTCTTCAATCCTTTGCAGTTCACAACTTATATTTCTTATAAAACTCTAATCTGGTTGGTATGAATTTTTTTGTAAGTACAAGTTTCTGAACCTCACAAGCACTAATCAATTCAGATTCTTTTAGTCTTTGACTTACTGCATTGAATCCATTTGTAATATTTTTCATTTTGAGTTTTCCTATACATATTCATGCAGATATAAAAATCTTAGTCCCAGATGAGATATATATATGAGAGCAAGTCCTAGATGAGATATATATGAGAGAGAGTGAAGAAGAAACTAACACAATTAGTTAGCAAGATAGAGAAATATAAACACAGACATAACTAGACAGATACTTACTAAGCTTAGTTTATTTCAATATAAATCAAAATTGATGGATGCATGGAGGTTTGCAACATGTAGTGGACCAATTGGTGATCATGATGCACTGATACCTAAGATTCGTTTCCAGTTTGCTGTGGAAAACTCCATTCACTGGCAACATTATTGATGTGATGTGCTCATACCCAAGATTCTTAATGAGTAGTTAGTGGCTACTGTACATGATAGAAAAAATAAGGCTATAAATCACATAAGATTTGAGTATATTTAAAAAGTTTTTAGTTTTCTAAAATATTCAGATTTCAACACACTTATTTTAGCAAGTTTTTCATTGGTCAAAATGCCTATAAAACTTTTGTTTTTTAAGACTCGGCACCTTCAGTGAATCAATAGCAGCAACCATCACAAATGCACAATGTCTATTCCTAAGACAAAAAAAGCACAAACTGATCAAGACAAGTTAGTCAACAATCCACAGTTGAACACAACAACAGTTTGTAGAAATACAAAACTATCCCATTACATATATAGAGGGACACTAGTCCTTTAACACTTCCCCTAAATGGGAAAATGGTATAAAATCCTTGAGGTACAATATTTACATATGGAGAAGGTCCAACCAAATCCCACACCTTCATGTTTTCCAGTGACTGATATTTACTGTCGGTTGCTTTTCACCATTCATTTGCATCTCTGCCAGGCCATTCCTCTTCACTTGTTGTTGGCTCATTTATGTCTGCGAGCAGGCTAGCTGCATGCAGGACATATGCAATCTTTCCAACTGGCTTTACTTGACACTTTATACCCAGCATAGGGAGTGAATGCATAAACGTTTCCTCATATGTTGGTTGTACAAGTAAATTGACATGGTCAGTACAGTAGGAATAACATCTGCAACAGGAGTAACCTTAACAATAAGTTCAGCATTTGGTGAAACTTCAATGACCTCAGATTCTTCATCCTTGTTCTCTCCATGGGCAATGCAATCGCAACCCACACAACTTGTTTGACCACCCCCATCCATCATCTGCTTCAATGAACTGATCTTCCAAGAATACAGCATCATTGCTCACAATCTTTTACTGTGAAATTGGATTGAAGAACTTCCAACATTTCATATCCAACAAACTTTGCTAGTTTTTTTGAGCATCGCACAGAAGGATTCACAGAATATGTGATTAAGATGTTCCATGACTCTGTTTTGCTCAGATGAACTGAGTGCTAAATGTAGATACCATGTGATTAACAAAAAACAATGAATTTTTAAAAGTCAGACTCTCTCTATTGTCTGATTGCAGAATCTTGTCATATTTACTGACAATTTTTACATATTCATTAAATCTATTAGTTGGTTTGTGCTTTTTTTTATCTTAAGAATGGACATTTTTTGCTTTTATGTTTCATGAACATTGTGTGAACAAATCAGGATTTGTCATTGGTAAATGTAATAAAGTAACAATTGCCACTGAATATTCAGTCATGTCACAGCCATCGCTGTTCAGAAGCACAACATTCACTGTTTCTGAAGGGTGTCTTGTAAAACTTTTCCTTGATGCATCTTTCACAAAGGAATTTATTGGGAGAAGAACATATACCATATACTTTATCTTTGAATAACATGCTTTCTAAACATTTTATACAAATATGTCCAAATCGCTCATGCCATGTTTGCTTGGAATCCTTGTCAAGAGTAGCATTCAGGTCAAATCAAGGAATGGTGGGCGTATGATAGAAAGAGTTACAAGAATAACCAACACCATGAAGTCGCCACTTGTGACAAGTAGAAACTCTACCTTTATTGAACACGTCCACCATTCCCATATCGAGGAATGATGTGCATATGATAGAAAGAGTTACAAGAATAATCAACGCCATTAAGTCACCACTTGTGGCAAACATGTCCACTGAGCCTTTCTGACTGAAAGTAAACTTTAGCCCAATTTTGCAACAAGACATTGTTTAATATAACAGCATAGTTTGAAACCCTATCATTATCAGCACTAAGGCCAAAATAACAATGTAACTTCCTCTCACCTTCAGTATACATTTCACTGTTGTTACCAAGAATCACTTTGTGAAGACAATCAAAGTTTTTATAAGAAGACAAATTAGATTTCTTGGAAGTCATGTGATCAGATGTATTAAGATCTATTATCCAAATACTGTCAAAATTCTTTTGAGGCAATAAAAGCAGTAGAACTGATAACAGATGTAATACAAGCAATATGACCAGTTAAATTTCTCTGACAGCACCAATTGTTAGTTTGATGGCCAATAATAGTTCTGCTTACTATGTGAATCATTTTTACTACTGCACAAACAGGCATTGTCATTATGCTATGGACAATCACTTTTAAAATGATATGCAAAACCACATAACTCATTTATTCACTTTCCAGGAACCCAGAGGTTGTAGTCCCATTTGATTTTGAAAAGCTTGCTTTGCCATCTTTCCCTGTGAAATCGTTGAAGGTCTCATGATCAGAGGACTGTAAAAGTAGATATTTTAATCTATCAAACTCCAGATTGTCTTCACCGTGTAAATACAGTGAGGTAATCAACACCTCATATTTGTTAAGAGGAAGGCTTGCAAGTAAATAGTATGCAAGATCCTTATCAGTAATCATGTTTCCCATCTTATTCAACTGATCATGCAATTCATGTGTTCAAGCATGTTACTTCCCAACTGGTAATGAACACAATGATACTTTTAGTGCAAAACTGTCAGTTGATATAATAAAGTAAAGTTAGCGACCATAGTTGAGGGTGACCCAAAGTCTCCCTTTTCAATAGCTACTACACCAAGGTGTAGGGGAGGGTGTTATTCCTTTCCCTGGATTACTCCACTTTTCCCTTGATCCATACCTTATAATGCTGAGTGTTAAGCAAGGAGGCATCAAGTACCATTTTTTGAGTCTTTGGTATGACTTGACCTGAGATTGAACCCAGGTCACCCAGGCCATTGGTGAACACTCTAGCCATTATGCTAACAGAACCTTTTTATAATGTTGACTAAGAGCATCCCATGCATCTTTAATGGATTGTATGTTGAACATTGATGCATTATCCCTTGTCAATGCACTTTGATAAGAGAATAAGCAAGATCACTTTCCTTATCAATGCAACTTAATTTTCTTAACATCTTCATCAACAGAGTAGATAGCAATCCCATTTATATATTTCTGCAAACCACACCCTTTCAGCATAACACATATGGAATATTTCCAGTCCTTTTAATTGGAAGGGTTAAACTTCTCTACTTCAATTCTGTTATCATGAAATGCTATAATTTCACAAAAATGTCAAAGAATGTCAAATCAGCAATATCATAGAATTCACAAGTGTTGGTCTGGGCTCACACCCTATTTAGATTTGACGACATCTTCAACTCATCAAGACATACTGACCAAAATGATAGAAGCGAACATCATAACTGCACAACGTCCATTCCTAAGATGAAAAAAGCATAAACCGATTAAAAATCTTGTCAACAGTCCACAGTTAAATACAACAATGGTTTGTAGAAATACAAAACCATACTATTGCACATATAAAGGGAGACTTGTCCTTCATAATATTTTTGATATGGTGTGAAGCTGTGTCATCATATTTCTTTTAATATCCTCCACATCCTTAAATCTTTGCCTTGAGGTGAATTTTCAGTTTATGAAACAAGAAAAAGTTGCACAGAATTAGGTCTGCTGTATATTGAAAGGTACTGTACTTGCACAATACTGTGTTTCACTCAAAAACAGTTGCTCAAAAATATTGAAAATTAGTACTGACTCATCTCAATTTAATCTAGACATCATCTCCTTATTAAATAAGTTGTTCAGCTATGCATGTCTTTATTTGAATTATAAATTTCAAAAAAGTTGAACTTCAATCTTGATACTTTTTGATCATACTTTTCATATGATACAGGAATATAAGTAAATAGACATGAATATTTCACTCAGGTTTGACATTTAATAAAGAAATATATGAGGTGCATCTGATAAGTTTCCAGACTTTTTTTGTATGGGCATTTAAAATTGTCGTAGACTCTTGAAAATTCACTATCTTATTGCTATACATCTCATGAAATGACTGACTAATTTTTATGATTTCAGCTTCAAATGAACAGCTAAAGCAGCAATTGGAATACACCCTACTAAAGCCTGATTGTCACAGCTGGTGAATTTCAAAAATACAATCTGGATGTGAGGGACACTTTAGAAGAATGATATGCAATAAAATTCTGTTTTAAACTTGGAAAAAAGGCCACAGAAACGTATGGAATGCTTCAGACTGCTTTTCGACCATCTTGCATAAATTGAGTATCAGTTTTTGAGTGGCATAAGAGATTCAAGGAAGGCAGAGAGTCTGTGAGGGATGATGAGAGGTGTGGGAGGAGTCAGGAAGTCAGAACACCAGAGTTGATTGGCCAAAGGGTTAGGGTTAGGATGTTGAGGTTTTAAGGGAGTTCAGGGAAGAGATTCCATCGGAAGAGGCCAGCACTCTTCAAATCGGGTAGGTGGCATTTCCAGCAGGACAATGCACCAGTCCATAACTCCATCCTTGTCACAGACTATTTGACCGAGATGGACATCAAGACAGTTCCTCAGCCTCCCTATAGTCCAGACCTTGCTCCCTGTGCCTTTTAGTTATTCCCTAAGCTCAGAGACTGTCGTTATGAGACAATTGAGGAGATGAAAGAGGCTGTGACGAAGGTCATTGACATGCTCACACTTCCATAGGGCCTTCCAGAACTTGTTGTAACAGTACAACAAGTGCATTGCAGCCAGAGGAGATTACTTCGAAGGGGACTAGAATTTCATGTGTGTACTATCAATAAAAGTGTCCACACAAAAAATGTCTGGAACCTTATTTAATGCACCTCGGACTCATCTGCAATTTCTTAATTTTTCAAGCAAAACTTAATCGTAAATACCTCACAATGTTTCATACTTTAATAACAAATTTCAAAAGAGCAGGAATTGTAAATCAATCCAAGTGGGAATAAACCAATATCAAATAGCAATAACATTAGGAATTCCACTTTCAGTTATGAAACATATTACTATAAACTTAAGAAATACACTTGCATGTTTATCAAATTCCTAGAATCTGTCGTATTCCCAAGAATCTTACCCACAACTTCCAAATACTTCCATTAAATGACACACCATCAATATACCTACCTACCTAGAATCAAACCACCAAATATCATCACAAAATTAAACAGTATTGAACCCACTACAGAATTCACATTCAAAGATGAAACAAACAGTACACTAACTTTCTTAGACATTCTACAGATTCAAAACAAGACTTAAAATTTAAACTCAAAAGAAAACCTGCGACCAGGAATGATCTCATAAATTTTTACTGACATGACAAAAGCAAAATAAAATCTGAAATTTGACTTTATCTAAGAGTCATTAAGATTTGCTGCTCCAAACAGATAAAAAAAGAAGAATTATACATTTCTCATAGCAAAGGTGTCTATAGAAAATGCAGTGATCAAGAGGAGTCCCTGTAGCATAGCGACTAATGTGCTGGACTGCAACATCATAGTAAGCAAATGGTGCCACTACAGTTCTTCTACAAGGATGGGTTTAGCATTAAATAACCCACAAAGGTTGATATGTCATTAAAAAAATGAATACTTCAGGAATTGGGATATTAAAAGATATAAACAACAAACAATGAAACATAATAACTCATGTTCTAATGTTCAAAACTTATTAAATGCAGGATATTTATTGAAAAGAAAAAACATGGAATTTTTTTTTTTTCAGTCCAGGTGTAGACTTTGTTTTTGAGAAGTAATTTTCTGTGTTGCCTTCCTTTTCTCTTATATATGTATATATTTAATACCTGGAAAGGTAAAGAAAATCTTTAAAATTTGCTCAAAGCAAGTTGACCAAAATTTAATTTGCATAATAAAATATGCTCCTTGAATTGTTTATTATTACTTTATTGAATAATATATATATACACACACACATGCAGACACAGATAAGGGTCATTCAATAAATAAAGTAAATTTTGCCTAAGAAGTTGGCAATAGAAAGCATTATATACCACTGCATCTTTTTTGTGGAAATCAATAGTGATGGGTCCATTTATGGGTCAGTAAAAGAAAATGGGAATAAGGGGAAAGAATAAGAGCGAAAAAAGCGAAAGAAAATAAGCAAAGGGGAGGGAGGGAGTAGGAAATAGCAAAAGAAAATTAATGAGAAAGGAAGAAAGAAAATTAGAAAAAAGAGAAAAAAATAGTATTTCAGAGAATAATACAGTTGCTATCAAAAGTCATTGATTTAAAATGCTTAAAGAACTCTTAAAGAATATACATGGGTTATTCAATAAATAAGGTGATTTTTTTCAAAGGAGTCAGCAGTTGGAAACATTTACGGTTGCACCTTTTTTTAGGAAATCAGTAGTTATGGGTTCTTTCATATCTGAGAAGACTGTCAGCATGACCTTCTTTACTAACAGCTGCACCCAAAGTTTTTTCTTTACTGGAGAGTCAGTATGTTTCCACTTCATGGACTGTCTTTTTGACTCTAGCTTGTCATGGCAAACCCATGTTTAGCCTATTTATAATGATTTTTTGACTAAAACATACTTCTCAGTAAACATCACAGATTCCTTTGTAAATTTCTCATGGTTTGCAGTTCTCAGCCAACAAAAATTTACTGACAGACCTCTGTTCAAGCCTAGTGCACTCTGATTTGCCACCATTTTGAATAGCCTCAAAACCAATATTTTTGCTCGACTGGAACTATTTTTGCTATAAACCATTTTGAAATAATGCAAAGTTTACATTCATGGAAAAATGTTTTAAATATCATTTAATATTTTTTAAAAATACAACCAATGCCCAACACTTTTGAGATATATTTGGAACCTCAAAAAATCAAAGTAAAACACACCAGAGTTAATCTAGAAAGTAAGCAAAATAGCAGCAGATTAGAACAACAGCTCAAAATGCTGCAACCTTTGCTTTAGCTTCCCAAAACAAAGCAAACTCCTAAATAAGAGATCAAAACTCATATCGAAATGCAGACATAAAAACAAATTTCTTGAAAACTAACAACTACAAATAATTAAATAAACACATTTAAATAAGATTAATAAATCAACAAATTAATCAATAAAAAAATAAAATGAATGAATTAAGAAAAATGAAGAAAATGAATAAATAGCAAAATTGAAAAACCTTTGACTTTCACAAGGAATAAAAGTGAAAGAAAAATGAGAAATAGCAAGTAAAAATATTTGTTGATTGGTTATGTTCTCCATTAAATCTTTTATGAGAAAAGAAATTTGTTGGACTATTGCATAAAAATCTCTCAAAAAAAGATGATCAACCATCAACTATCCATACTTTACTTTAGATCATTTTGTTTTTCCAACTTTTCTATTTTTATCTTTGACTCTCTAAATTTCTTCTTCTTTTTCTCTTCCACTTCATCATGATTTTTTTGGTTCTTTCTCTTTTTCTTCATAATTCTTTCTTTTCTTGATTCTTTCTTTCTTTTTTATTGATTCTCCCTCTCTTTTTCTTTATTCCGTTTTGGCTCTTTCTTTGATATCTTATTACCCTTTTAAATCTCTTTATTTCTTCTAACCTCTCTTTAAATCACTTCCTGTTTCTCTTCATTTTCCCCTTTTATCACTGTACTTAATTCCCCTTGTCTCTCCCCAGTTTGAGATTACAGCTCTTTAGAATAATCTGATTAAATGATTTTGGCTAAAGAAAGGTAATGTCTATCAACTGATTCTCAGGATCAGCTTTGCTTCTCACTGTACTAATATTACCAAACGTTTTTCTTCTTTTTGACAACTCCCAACACTTTGGCAGACATTTTGAAGCTGACAGTTTCCGAGATAAGCTGTTTAAAATCATTATTATCAATTTTCTGGACATTCAAGCCCAGGAAGGCTATTTTCTGCTTCTACATCAATCTTTGATTTTATTCATTGAAAGCTTTGAATATTTTTTTTTGTTTACACATGACAAGATATCTTTTTTCTTTAAGATTCTAAAGTGAATGTTGTTGCTGTAATTTGATAGATTTGATTGGATGTTACTGACATGAAAAAATAAAGATCAAGAGATAAAAAATAGCTTTGATGACAATGACATTCTATAACATTCTACAATGCAGTTAAGAGACAAAGTAAATACTTAATATTGGATCAACATTTCCCTTGATGAAGGTCAGAAAATGAACCAATCAAAATATTATGAATAAAAACACAACAAAGATGAGGACACAACAAACTCTTTACTGAATAACTATAACTTGTGAAAATTTCAAATCACAATCATTTTTTTAATATTTTGAATTAGTAATATTTTCTCATTATAAAAACTGTATGTACAGTTTTCTCTCAGGTTATTCTCCAGTAGGGTTTTTATATGTCTCAATCAGTAATGAAATTATTCTTGAAATTCTATATTTCTTAAAAATTGAAATCTAGATAGACAAAAATATATTTGCTTAACTAAGACAATATGCTTGCTATATATCAGAAAATTGAATGCATGATAGAAATCCATTTATAAATTCACTCTGCTGATATGATGAACAGATTTTTTTTATTAACATATCAACAATTTGATATGAAAATCTTTTGACAATTAAGGAATTTGTGTCGTGTGAGAAACAGGTATTTTCTTGACTGTTTTCCTACTCCTGAACCATAAACCCAAAGCATTTTTATAAACACACAGTCTCTCTCTTTCTATATATATATATATATATATATATATATATAAGTATGTAAAAACCCACTTGGAAATAGAAAGAAAAGAGCAGTCATTATATTCCAAATACTTTCCAGACTGTCCATGGAACTGCTGGATTTTCTAATTCTGATACTGTCTATTACTTATCTCCTTTGATTGCAAAATTATGCAACCAATTCTCAAGATATTCAAAATGACTGAATACTTTCTGGACAAAATGTATACATTTATATATTAGCTAAATTTTTATGGCTTAATTTTTCAATAAAGAACTGGCATCAGAATAATTTTGTAAGGTTTAGATATAAATATAATTAGACTAAAAGCCACCCTTGTCTTCAAAAATTAATTCCATAAATAAATAACATCATTATTTCTCTTACATTTTTACAGTTAATGATCAATAAATTTGACTTGATTAAATGTCAAACCAGAATAAAATGATGATATCTATCTCCATTTGTCATATCTGTATACAATACAAATATATGGATTTAGCACGAGGTCACCTCACTATAGAATAAGAATCAACAGAATTTTTAAGACTCATTCACTTTTTGAGCTCTGTTTATGACAATCACAAGAATACTTTTCTCTTCTCAACTACCAAAACATTCTCCAAAATTTCTTTGAATAAAACATATGCAAATAACTTTGAGAACAGTTTGTAAAATTTAACACTATATTGATACTGTACTCTTTCCCAATATTTACACTCTGAGGTGAACATGTTTGATCAAAAAGACATTGCAGCATTGTGTCAAAGAAAACAGAGGTGGTTACCTTCATTGAAAAAGCAATCTTAATTGATTAACTTGATATATAGATAGCTAACTTGATTATTTATGTAAAGAAATAAGAGAAAGTACCCAGAAAAATTTTCAGGATAATTCACAAAGAACAATCTTCCTACCACTATCTTCCTTTTGGCTCTATGCCAGTCTCAGCCAGATTTACTTAATATTTATATTTATTGATGGATGAAACAATGAATTGAGAAATGCAGAGTTTATGAGTGTAAAATGAAAACTGTAAACAAACTGAAGCATATGCATAAATTTTTATAATTAATTTTCATGAAAAAATTCACATTTGTACAGAAATAGCAAGATTACATATAACTTTTCAGCTGAAAGTGTAGAGATGTATAGATGTGCATCAGTGTTCACACATACAGTCATCATGATCATGATGTTATGCTGCCATTATGGATCTTCTTGATCCTCTCTCACCACCCATCTCTGTCGTCCATTGCTCCCAGTGTTATATTGTCATCTACAGTATCATAACGACACAATAATAAAGACACAGGAAGACTTCTTTGGAAAAATATTGTACCTCTCACTTTATTGTAAGGGTTCGAAAAGGGTTATTCAAGGTTTGCATGTGAGAGGGAGCTGGAGACTGAACAGAAACTTCAATATTTTGACCTCCACTCTTATGGCCGGCAATGTTGTCTTTCTCATTCTCCTGATGCTCAACCGGAGGCCCACTCTGCTGGGTGATGGCTTTCTTTACTGCATTTTATCAACAACTTCTCTGGACCCCAATTTAATCGTGGGCCCTGAGCCCCTTTGGCCTGGTGTGGCTTTCCTTACCACATCTCGTCTATAACTCCGTCCGATCTCTAACTGGAACTTATCAGGGGCCCCTTCGGCCTGATGTGGCTTTACCTACCACACCTCGTCTATAACTCCGTCTCCAACTCTAACCGGAACTCTGACTTCTGTCTTGACTGAGTTATATAATAGTTCAACGCCCACTCAGTCGCCTACTCGATCTTTGAAATCGCATGTTTGATCGTCATCAAGCGGAAATAACTGTCATGCAGTTCACAGGTCACTCTCTTCCGGTGCATCAGTCTATGAGTGTACCATGGGAATTTTTTTTACCTCGTCCCATTTCGTCAGCCAATTTCCGCCCACGCGATTTCCTCTCATAACTGCCATTAGAATGTGTCACCTCCTTCCGGTGCATCACCTTGGAATGGCGTTTTTGGCCGAGTCGAAGGCCAAAATACAACACCAGTAGGTCTTCAAGGCTATATCCTGTATCGGCACAGAGCTATTGTATATAGGTTCTAGCTGGTCATCCAACTTTGCTCGTCCATGTGAAGGGGTCCACAGGAGTATGTTGCTTATGAGTTCATCTTTACTTCTCCAGCAGTGTCCTGCATGTCTGGTTTGTCTAACTTGGATAGTTTTCGTGATGGATAGTAGGTGGCCGTACATCTGTTGCTTTGTGGGGTGCTGCTTCCAGGACTTGTTCAATATTGCTTGCAGCATTCTTGTGTAATTGCCTAGGTTTTTTGCACGTACACCTTCTAGAATTTGACAGATCATCAAAATTTGTGATATCATAGATCGATTTCCCCGAAAGCCATTTTGGTTCTTCCTAAGAATCTTTTCAATTTTGGGTTCTATGCAATTGTATAGTAGAGCATTGTAGATCTTGGCCGCTATGGATGTAAGGGTTATACCGTGGTAGTTCTTGGCTATTCTGAGATCACTCTTCTTATGGAAGGGGAGGATGCATCCCTTTGTCCATCTGTCTATTGTGTTTTGGTTATATACTGCATTACAGTGTTGGAGCAGTATGTCATCAAATTCCCTGGTCTCCCATACTTCTGGGAGGTATTTCATCAAGCCCTGCTGCTTTCCTATTTTTAATTTTTCTAAGTACTGAGTCAAGTTCTTCTTGCATAAACTGTTCTAACAGTAGAGAATGTATATTTTTTTTTACATGATATCAACTATTCTTTTAAAGTTTCAGCAGAGGTGAATTGAATCACTGTTTTATAACTATATTGAAAGTCATAGATAGTGGATGTAGAAGATTAGTCTTTGCTTTGAACTTTCATGAATTAAAGTATGACCATCAAGGTAAATTCCACCTCCTACATTAATGTTATATATATATATATTTATATATACTTGAGTCTCACATTGACTGTGAGTGGGACAGAAAGTAGGTTGCCAGTTGTGAGATATCATTATTTCATGTAAGTCTTGAAAAAATAATGTGAATTTTGGTGGGCATCCACATTTGGTGAGTTTCTTCCACAAGATATTTTGGTTTTATTAATCCATATAAACTTGTATCTTTCTAGCCTTGCTTTTCAACCAGCTGTTTTTTTAGTCTATGCTAAGTTGTTTAAAAGGAACATAAATTTACATAAGCAGCAGGTTTTGATGATCCCAATATGTGTGCGTTATTTCTTTGACAGTAAGGTTTATCATTTACCAATCCTGATGTCTGTGTTTTGAAATGCTAGATACAAATACTTTTTTATGTTGTTACAGAGAGTTTTGGAGAATTTGTTACAGTTGGTTCCCTCTTCAGATTTGGGTCATTCTAAACAAAAGACAGGCTTCTCAAATCTCATTGAACTTTGATTAGTTGTGGAATGAACTGTGATAGATTTGTTTCTCTCTGACTTGTTTTTAGACACTTTGACAACAAACATTAATAGCTGGAGTCAGCTTCATGCGAGGTCACTCTGGTAATGGTGAAATCTTCTAAGTCAGATTTTCTTGTGTGTCATATGCTGGTTCCAATAATCTTCAACATTTATCTTTCCCTGCTCCCTATGGCATCCCTCCTGAAGATAGCAGTTTCCTAGAAGGCCATTTTTTGATTTATGAAGCTTTTCTTGTAATCTATTTAATGTCAGTGTTTTGATCTGGGATGCATTCAAATTGTTTTCTACTTATTTGGTAACTGGAAATCTGTATTTGTGATTGTGAACTGATTCTGACATTGTCTTATATTCTTAGTAATACTAACGCAGCCAATGATTGCACCCCAGACTTCATAGTTAGAGCCTATTAAAAAGTCACTCAGAAAAAAAGTTTGTCATTGAATGGATCTGAGTTGGTTGTCAAAGATGTCTCTTGTTTGAAAATATTAAGGTTAGATCCTGTATCTCCACAAAGATTGTATATCTACTGACAACTAGAGAGATGCAAAAATTCATGAAGTACTCAGTCACACATATTAGGAATTGAAGGGGATGTCTTATTTGGCTGGCCAGAATGACAAATTGCACTGAATGGATACGGTCTTTTTTTTAGGTAAACTCTTCCCAAAGAAAATGTAACCATCTTCTACTTTATTATATGAGTCATAGTTAAGAAAATATCTTTTTTTTAAGACAGCAATATCTGTATTGTATTACTTCTGATGCAACTAGTACAGTTTGTCTGCCTGGTCTTACCTCTGTAGCATTGGTTTGGAGATTCAAAGTATATAACTGTTTCTTGTCGATCCTTAACTACTGGATGTTTTTCTTTTATATTTTCTTTGATACAGTTTAACTTTCCAGATTGAAATTGGAGAGCGAGCACTTTTTAGACTCTTCATCACTGTGAAAGTGAGCAATGCTTCCCCAAATAGTCCTTCCCAGATAAGTAGGTAGCCAACTTATGAAATATAACACTGGCTTTATACTTCCTTCAACCATTACACCTACATTGGTGGCAAGTAGTCAGTGGACTTGAAGAACTGGGCCAAATCAAAAGCCTGCCCCAATTGTCCCCACACCATCACTGCAGGACTTCAAAGTATAGTTTGAAAGAGAACTGGAAAAGAAAATAGGGTAAGTAGCAGTATGTGCAAACTACAACATCTGCACCCTCCTGGGTGAGAGTCTAATGGCAAAAAGAAATTCTTGATGATTTGTAGATCAAGAAGTTTGAAGCAACTTGCTGGAGCCAGATCATTTAGAGTCTATCAATAGACATTGTTTTTTTTTTATTGAGGTTGACTTCTGTAAATTTAGCTTAATTAAGAGTAAGCCATAAGTGATGAGGAATCTTGACCCACAAGATTAGAAATACCATTCAAAATCAACCCCATTCACATTATGCATTTTACAGCTTCCATTTATCTATCCTTGAATTGTGTCTAAAGTGACTGACTTTTCTTATAACTGATCCTACATCTAAGTTGATATTTGAAGAAAAATACTACATCATGAACAAAATAAAACAGAACCGTATTCAATATTGTTAGTCGTTTGATGTATAATAATTACTTGAATATGAAGAAGCCTGATTCCTGTCACATATATGACTCAATTCCACCAGGAAGTATCAACAAATCTTCACCAAGTGATAGTATAAAACAATAAGCAGAATCTATTGTCTTTTCATGTCAAAAATGTAACAAGTTAAAAAATTACCCTAACACAGTCCATTTACTGTTTTTTGGATTAACAGTCATATAAACACTCATGATTCTCTGTAAACTCATAAGTACAGATATGTTGGCTACAACTTAATCTTACCAGCTTGTGTAGAAGGAAATTTAACTTTAACATGGAATTTCCATTTGATCAAAATGTAAATTTTTTTTGTATTCATCTGCTGAAATTCTTGATAATTTCTTACAATACATGAAGATCTTTCTAGCAGATAAAGTTTGCTCTTGGTTTAAACTGACACATGTATCAGTTTAGGCCAAGAGAATCTCAATCCTTGAACTGGCAAGAGCTTTCCAAAATGGAAATACTGAGTTCTCACACAGTCAATATGGCTAATCTTTAGGCTATTCCAAGCCTTAAGAGATCTTAATCTCTACACTGAAATATTTCCATATGTTACAATAGCTATGGGCATGGTCAAATCTGTGTAAAATTCATGTTCATATTTATCTATGGCAATAAATTCCATAGAATTTTTGCCAAAACAAAAATTGTAATTCATTGTTTTAAAAAACCTTCACGCCATTCCAAAAATTATTCAGACAATATCCACATCCTTGTTATTTTTATCACTATATTTCAGCTGATTCATTTTTCAGTCTTCTTCAGTATGTAACTCTCCAATTGCGTAACTGTTATTATTCCATCAATTATTCAGAGTAGTAATCTCAGTTTTGTTATTTGCAAATGTTTTTACTACATCCATCGCATTGTTTGGGATGCTGTAATGAGTCATTAATATTATTCTACAACTTCCTTAGTATCCACATTCTTGCAGTTTTTATCACTGCATTTCAGATGACGTATTCCTTAGTTTTTCTCATGATAATCCATGAATCAATCAGAAAAAAATGGACTGTGTAGATCAATACATATACTAATTTTCAGTCATTTATTTTAGACACTAGCAATACTATTTTTTCAGTTAAAAAGGCATCTGTAGTGATCTGTAACAGATAACTTACAGTATCACCCATAAATACCTTTAATTTTTTATAAAATGTTTATTTTCTTCTTCATTAAAGATACAGGATTTTATTGTTTTTAATGAAATATTATACAATCAAAATGGATATTATTTGATATTCTTACCAAACTTTACACCATAATGAATAAATATGAATATTGAACAGTCCAAACACTTGTTGGGTTTACTTAGTAGAAAACTAAGTAGAAAAATAATGATCATACAACAAGAAAGGATTAAAAGACTGCATATTGTTAGAATAGGATGCTATAGCTATTGTTGATAAATGATACTTAATAGTATATATCTTGATTGTGAAATGTTTCATTAGAAATAATAAAATCCTAGCCTCTTTGGTTTAAAAGAAAAATAACTTTTTATAAAAACTTGTTTGAGGTATACTTATTTATGGTCAATACTGTATATACCTGAGGAGGGTCAGCAAATAAGTTGTTGAAATAGTGTTTAAAAATAGCAAGTATGTGAAACTTAGTTCAAATAGTTTGTGGAATAATAACAAGTATTCATTTGAGAACTTCAGTTAATGCTGTTAGTTTAAGAGGATGTGAAAGAGACGCCTACAAGTCTAGATTTAAAAATGGTATTGCTGTCAAATGGGTTGAACCTGATTGTTTTTCTCTTGTCAAAAAGGTTTTATAAAAATTTATATTTATCATTTGATTTAGAATTATATTTGCAGATATATACATATATATAAGAATGCGTCTCTGTTTTGTAAGTACACACACACACACACACACACCACATAAATATGCAAATGTAAATTTCATACCAGATTTCTTTAACAGCAATACTTGAAGGCATCTCTTTACAGTTCTGTAAACATGATAATTATATTCTAAGGTATTATTTAGAATTAGCAGATATATAAATTTATATGAATGCACACACATACTAACATATAATTTAATACTATAAACTTCTTTTATGTCATGTTTATAAATTTAAAAAAATAAAAAAAGCCTCAATATCTAATTACATTTTCTTAGGTTGACTGCTCATTGGAAAATTGTTTACAAAATAAAAGGTTTTAAAATATTTTACTTCAACTTGTTCTTGTTTTTTACACAATTTATTTAGCTTTTTGTGTTTAATAAGCATATCAAAGTTCCTCTTCCACTAATCACACATCCAATTGTCTGAACAGAAGAAAAATCAGAATTAGAAATGTATATATTTATTTATATCAGATGATTTCTTTAAATGATTTAAAAATTTGTCGTTTTTTTTCTTAGAATTCAAAGACTGATGTAAAAAAACGTAATAAAGGAAACTTAGTAAGTTCTTTATTAATTTAAAACTTTAAATTCTGGACAAATATTTTACTTTTCTGCAAATCAACCGATTCCAATGGTCAAGAAATTTTAATTTCAATCAAAAGTCCAGCAAATTATGAATTTCTTGAACCTTACCATATTGTAACTGGGCTTTTGCGACTTGTTTTGGTGATTCTATAGAAAAGAAATTCTTGTTTAAGAATATCTATGGCACTCTTAGAATTGTAATTGTCTGCAGTATTGTAATTTGGCTGTTCTTGAATTTATTTTTTCTTTTTGTATACTTGGTTCAAAGACTTGCAGACAATTTAGAACAATTAATAAATTCCTGCATAGATTTTGTCTGAGACATAAAGTATTGCCTAATTGGTTCCCTCAGATTTATTGCACTTGGTCACTGGAAGTGTCCAATTGGTCTTTTGGATTTATTGGCTACTGTTATCATATGTTGGGGCTACCAAATCTGTGCTTTATTTGAGACAGTATAGGAAGATAACTGTGTAACTTAAAAAATGAATGTCTGTTGACTTCAAAGACATGAAATATAAGACTTGTGAGTTGAGAGCTGTACGCTTTATTTTGCTTGTCTTTTAAACTCTGGAGATTAACTCATGTTTTGCTGATCCTACAAGAAGTGAGTTGATTCTGAGAGGCAAGAAATTTTTAAAATGGCTGATTGTTTCCAGTCCACATTTGAATTATTTACAATTTCTTCTTCACCAAATTAGGAATGATAAAAACTATGATAAAAATATTCTGTCTTTCTTTCCCGTTACATATGTGTTAACATATATTTTTATGCATCATGAAATATATTTTTTTTTTAAATATGTATAACCTACAAGTTAAAATATGATGGTGATATAATTTTAATAATAATTCAGCCATTATTATAGGACACAGGGAAAGAGTATGTCATAAAATGTATGATAGCAGCCTTAACAAACTGACATCTCAGAATATTTAAAAGAATGTTTACATAGATGATTACTCTTTATCAGATTAAAAAATGATGCATATATGAATAATTTTGTAGTTCTGTAATATGAGAAAACTGATAAATTTAATCAAAACTTGGACTTAAAATATCATTATATTAAGTGAAGTGTTGAGATTATTTGATGAATTAGGCATAAAAATAAAATCAACTTCTTGTGGGCTACTAAATTGTTCCATTCTTAACTGAATCCAAGTGCTTGAGTTTAAATCTGAAGTCAGAATTTAACCATTACGTTTTTAAGTTACACACATTTAAATGTTATATATACAATATTAATATGCATGCTATATCATACGGTATATTATCATGCTGGAAGGAAAACTTGACTACTCAAACTCAGTAAATATCTTATTACATCATATTCTTATTTTACATCTGTTTAAAAAAATAGGAATTTTGAAAAGAAAAAAAGGTCCCTCAACTCTTATCAAGTAATAGAGCATGTGTCTTCAATATAAGAATTGGTTAATAGCATTCAAAAATGTTTGAGTTATTTATTCTTGCACATGTGGGAAATGCTGCTCTTCCCTTGTAGAAACTAACCATGATCACTCATCATATTTGGATTGAAGCTTCCTAAGTATCTAGTTTTCTTGACCAAAATATCTTTGCTCAATGATCATTATCTATCTCACACGGATGTAAAAATCAAGATGAGAACGTAAGAGTTTGAAGAGACATTCCACAGCCCATTTGTTGATTAACCTTTAGCATGCTGTCCACTAACCTATATGAATAAATGGGAATTTCTGTGTGTTTCCATAACCATACTAACATCAAAATGGCCAATGTAATATTAAATAGTTAATATGCATGATCAACATGCAATGTGTACTACATGTACTCAAACAGTCCATTTATCAGTCACAATTTTTTAAAATAACTGTTCTTTATCATTCATTTTAATCTTAATGTCTTATTTTCATATATATATATATATATATAAGAAATAGTTTTTTGGTATAAACTCTTTAAGAAAGCCAAGAAGTTATTTTAATTCTATTAAGTTTTAATGAAGGGGAGCCAGTTGCAATGCACATAAATATTTGGGCTTTTTTATTACTTTTGAAAAATGTACTGTCTACTCAGTCACATGGACAAGAAAACAGACATGAAATGAAAAATTGAGAACAAATTGTTTGGGGATTATCATGAAAACAACAGCATAAATACCCAAACATACTGACACAAATAAATGATAATGGGCTTTATTTTGAAATAGCATCACTCAGATTTCATTTGGGGTTTGTGTCTATATACAAAATTCTAGGACCAAAATCAATTGTTTAGTCTTTTTTTTTTTTTTTTTTTACTAAGTGAATCTTGAAAAAAAGATGTTGCAGTGAAACATGGATAGTATGGTTAGTTCAACATAATTATTAGCTCTAAGGTTCCCAAGAAAGTTCTACACAATTAATACACATGCCTACTATACAAATAGAAAAAACAAAAGTTATAAAATATTTTATGACATTATCATTACATTCAGCGTTAATGTGTGGCAGTGGAACAGAGACCTAGTCTAATAAGTTTATTGACCAGAAAAGTGAAAATTGACGGAAATGGATTTTAGAAGAATAACCCCATACAACACCAATGAATAAATCAAAGATATTTTTTTTATATTAACTTGAACTCAAAAATACATATTGCTATTTTTTGCAAGAAAAGGAAAATGTTGAAAATATTATTTTGTTTGAAAATTTGTCAGGCAAAAGTTGTTTATTTTGTTGGTTTCCCAGGAATCAAAATCAACAAGCAAATTTAACCCTGAGATCAAAACCTGACATAGTAACAACCAGGTGGACTGAATACAATTGTATTTGGAAAAAGGAATTTTTAACATAATTTCTTTTTTCTAAATTTGAAGCTTGGGAAGCTTTATTTGACCGTTATGATTTAGATAAAAATATTGAAAAGAGCTGCTCTTTTTGGGTCGAGGTGAGAGGAAACCAAGAACGGAAAGTGAAAGGAGCATAATCAATTAATAGAACCCAAATTAGGGAAAATCAGCTCCTTTGGGTAAAAGAGAGGAGATAGAGTTCTGTAGGCAGAGGGAATTGACAGGGTAGAATTAGTTATTGAAATCTCAATTAGGAGAGAATTGATATTATCAATAACTTAGCACCCACCATTCCTTGGATGAGAGAAAATGCATGTAAGCAGAGGATTTCCTTCCTTGACAGAGACTAGCATGGAACAGCTAAGAGACTCAATGATACTCTGAGGCTTGACCTTTTACCAGACTCCCTAAGACAGAGAAGCCAGAAAGAAGAGACAGAGAAAAGAGAACACAGTATGCTACTTCAAATCATCTTGTACCAGACTATGGAAAAAGGACATGAAAAGTCTTCATTTAATATGATAATTTGAGATACCCTGTGCCTGACACTGAATGCTGAGAAATTGACTGTTAATTCATAAATTAGGTGTCCATTTTATTACTACAAACCATTAGGAAGAGCAAAGAAATGTACCATTTTAAAGATTTTTTTTGCTTAACAAAATATTACTGTTGTAACAAAGCTGTATCCTGTTCTCTGTTGGCATTTGATTTTTTTTACTTTCTTAATTGTACAGTCCCATCCATCCACTTATCAACTGGTGACTCCAATTAGCAATTGATCTGGTGTCTGGATCAAAAACACAATGTGGGTAGATAGGCAGATTAACTCTGCCATCTGATAATACAACCAGCCAAATGGAACAGTCAGTGGGTTGAAACTGGAATTCCCCCAGTGTTTGAGGAAGGCAGGTGTATTCGTACAAATTTATTATTATTATTATTGGAGACTCTAAACTGCCCTTTAAACCTTTACATATTACGTATCAAACACTGTGGGTTTGCACTAGATCACTTTATATAATTGGTTACTATGTATAACTTTTTAAAAAAATGCTGACTACATTTAGACTAAAGATTTGGAATCAGTATTTGCCATTTATTCTAAAATATATTTGCACACCAATAGCAAAATCTTTCTTAACTAGTGTTATTCAAACCAGCATCTTTACCTTTCTAGTTTTAATTTTTAGCCAATGAGCTTTCCAGCCTTTCCCAGGTATCTTTTACTTAAGATGAATCTTATTTTTCTCTCCACACTCTACTTACTTACTAGCCAAGTTTCAACAATTCACCAAGCCCAATTTAAAAAAAATTTAAACTCTTTGTTTCTCAGTAAGTTAAGTAGTAACATAAAATTATAAATGGCACACAGCTTGATAAATTTTGCAGTTGTCACTTTGTTTTAAATTTGCATATTTTAAAAGTGGTATTATTTCCTCAAAAAACTAATATTTCCATAAGTTTTGTTTCTTTTCTTTTTCAACTTGTCTTTCCTATTTCATTCTTTTTCTCAACACACACACACATACACACACATCCTGTCTCTGTGTATGTATTTCTTGATCTATAATTCTTTTACTCAGCGTTGTCTACCACAGGCCACACGTGGGAGATAAGCAGTGATAACTAAATTTACTATGAAAGCAACAATCTGCAATACTAGCTTGTTCACCATTACTCTACATTAACTACTAATTATAGATATTAACTAAACTTAGCATAGAATAAATAGTTACTATATAAGGATTAAAAGTTCTATGCAAAATTAGCTTTCTTTTACAGTTTTACCCTTCTTGCTTATAATTATTTTTCTTTATATTCATCTGTTTGTCTTGGATTTTCTCTCTCTCTCTCTCTCTCCTGTCAATTTCTCACTTTTTTCTCTTCATATCTTTGCTTGAAAATAAACAAATAAAAAATCCATCTCATCGGTAACTGCATTTTGTTCATATTCCAAACCATATAAAGATTATAGAAATAGAAGGGTCCTTAAAACTTACACACTCCAAAAGACAGTGAAAAATGGACAAAACCAGATATTCTTTCTTCAGTATATTTTATTGTAAATTTCTCAGTGATGTTGACATAAGTTTCCTGATAATGACATTGCTTGAAAGGAAAATGTCTTTGATTATTTTGAAAGCAAAGTTTCAGTGAAATGTTTTCAAGATACCTCCTTAAAATTTTTCAAAATTGATTTGTTATATCTTTTATTTATCTTTATTTGTCTCTCAGTAAATTCATAAGTACCCAATTATTTTTGGACACATTGATTTCATTTCAATATATGAATATGCAAGCACACATATTTTGCATGTTTTTGTGTACCAGATTACATAAAAGGAACATTTCAGTTATCATTGAGGCTGGAAGAAAAATCTAAAAGAAAGTGAAAAAAAAGCAAAAATTGTATATGTTTCTGAATCATTAATTTGTTTATAAAAGTGAAAGAAACTTAATTTTAGTGTATCTCTTGGAAAGGTTATGACTGACTTTTACAAAATGTAAATGACATCACAGAATTTTCACTGTTTGTCGATCCCTAACTTTATCTGAAAATGTATTAGTAAGCTAAAATCTTTGTTCAATTTATTAAGTGAGAATAAAAGCAAAATTTCTTGTTTTTTATATTATTATTATTTTGCTCAACTATCTTGTGCCATTGTTAAGAATTTTATCCTTTTTTATCAACATTGAAATGCTTTAGGTGCTTTTTACAGTTTTACAAGAAAATTAATGTTTACTTTTTTATTAACTGATTTCTCTATTTATACCATACATCTTAGTTGATACTTCAGGATAGGTCGTCAGTGATGTTTCCTTTGGGTTCATGGGGGGGGTTAAAAAAGACAAGATGCAGATGATCTGGCACTTCTTGCAAATATACCAACTCAAGCTGAATCCTTGCTGCATAGTCTGGAACAAGCAGCAGGAGGCATTGGCCTCTACAGGAATGCAAATAAAACAGAAGAATCTATATACACTTTCAGTGGCAAGCTGCTAAAATTATTAGATAACTTCACATACCCTGGAAACAATATCTCATCTACTAAAAATAAGATCAACATTTGCCTTGCATTGACATGGACTACTATTAACAGGCTATCAATATAATGGAAATCTGATCTCTCTGATAAAATAAGATGGAATTCCTTTCATGCTGTGGCTATGTAAATACTATTTAATGGATGCACTATCTGGACTCTTATGAAAAAAATTAGAGGAGAACTACACCCGAATGCTACATGCTATTTTGAATAGATCCTGGAAGCAAAACCCCCGCAAAACAGCAGTTGTAGAGCCACTTACTTCCCATCTCATAAACCATCCAAGTAAAAAAAATAAGACATGCTGGGCACAGTTCAAGAAGTAAGTATTAACTCACAAGAAATGTTCTTTTATGGACTCCTACAGATGGACACACCAAGACTTACATCAGTTCTGTGCAGGCACTGGATATAGTCTGGAGAACCTGCTAGGTGTGATGGATGATAGGGATGGATGGTGAGTGAGTGTCAGGGAACTCTGTACAATCAGCACAACATGATGATGGTGAAATATACAATGTCAGCTGAATATTGTGCTAAAGGAAAAACTTCCCTGCAAAGCTTTTACAATATTTGCTTGGACACATAAATAAACAGGCAAGTATTGTTATCCTGATGGATTATTACAGCCTTTCTCTTAACTAATTCTCAACACGTTTCATTGATTGCTACCTTCAATTAGCTTAATTAGGAACAGTACTTATTTAAATCAATTGCTTAGGTCTCTGAAAGGTAGTCTTAGCAGAACACTAATGTCTCCATAGACACACCATCACTGTGTTTGAATAAAACTATCCTTTAGTATGATTTGAAGTGGTTTTCTTTAGCCTGTCTCATGATTTCCAACCAGCCACATTATTGTTAAATATCTACTTTTTATTGCTTGTCATAATTTGTTTTGAAAAAGAATATTTTCATTCAATTTAAGTTGTGAATCACACATAAAGATATAGTTTAGTAAGAGTTTTTACTTCAGTTACACATCAGAATAACTAACATAATCAAGTTAAGGAATGTTTGATTTTGGATATTTTGAATACATTTGCTATTTCTCTTGTTGGATAACATTGATTATTTCCAAGTAGTGTTGTAAAAGAATCACAATCAGTTCAAATAGATCTAACTTGGAATATAATTTGGTGAGAAATCTTCAGCTTAAAACTTTGCAAATCATTTTGACATATTCTATAATTCATAGTTGTAGAAGTCACAGCTCTAACAAACAACAAATACAACACTTACTGGCTCGACAGTCCCAGTCTAACATCCAGCTGGCAGATGAAAAATAAGACAGGCCATAACTCAATACAAACTCATGACCACTGAATGGGCCAGTATATATTTATGCCGATATAGCCACTCCTGGGCTTGCAACCCATTGCTGCCCAGGGAACAGACTCAACCACGTGCGCATGATGAAATGCCCCAGTGGCCATAAGACCTTTCCCTTCCTCAGAGTTTGGAGAGGCTCACTTCTGCATGTAACACAACTGGGTACTGACTCCTTGTCACTAAGAGATACAATAGAACTTCAACAATAGTACCTTCACTATAAACTGGCAAATTAAAAAGAAATTCTATTTATTCACATTTTTATCTTTCTTAAAACAAAAAATTGTATGCTGAAAGTATTATTTTTTCTCTCTTTTCACTGTTATAATCAATAAACAGAAAGTGTTTCCTTTCGACAATTTCTTTGATATACACAGTTAGATAACAGCTGTCATAATACAGTCAAAAGTGAAGATTTTTCATGAATTTTGCTAAAACTAAACTCTTCAAATACCATTTAATGACAAAAGCTGAACAAACTTTTGAGTCTACCCAGTACTTGATTACATTTAATATGGTTGCCTTTTCGGACAAAAATATAATGCAACTTGCAATTTAACTCAAATGTTGGAGTGTCAAAGAAAAACCTTAATTGCATTATCAATCATTATTTTATCTAATGAAACTTTTTATTTTGATATTTGAAAATTTTATTTTTAAATTAGAAACTGAGTATATACTTGATTGCTTGATGTTAATAGAATTTATCCACCCACTCATTCAACTGTACAAATTACCTAATAAATGAAGAACTAAACAAAAACATTTAAGCTTAATAAATCTAATGTTGCCTAAATTTCTGGAATTAACTATAGGTTTTATTCTCAGAATTATTTAGACAGGAATCCCCATTACTTGTCTTAATTTTCATATTTAGCTGATACATTATCTGATCTTGTTTTCTTTAATATCAAACCTGTGATCTTTCAGTGGAATACTTTGTCTTATTCACAATTATTATAAAATTTTTATCTAGATTTCACCTCAAATTTGAAGAAGAATAAATAAAATCATGACATTGTAAATATTATAATTTTATGTTTATTAGAGATCAGATGAAAGGATAATGTGAACTAGAAACAAAAATTGGTCAGACTTTATAGAACATATAAAGACATGATGACTAAAAATCTGCTTTGGGAATTTTTATCATGTGTATTTTTCTCTTTTTTTTAACAAATTGTGCTAACAACTTTGAGATACATTGCTGTAAATTACTTGTGGAACATAAGAACTGAAATGTTATCTTTCAACATCAAAGAAATCATATGCCTTATTTTACTTACTTCAAGTAAAGAGATTGATTAACCTAGTCCAGTGTAGGCTACAAAGATTTAGTTCCCCTATGAAAATAAACAGAAAAATGAAAGTTCATTCTAGAAAGAAGGAAGAAAAAGACTTAGGAAATAAACTAAGCAATATAACAGCTTATAGTTTTTAACTTAGGGAAATAGTTTTAAAAAAACCAGCTTTATTTTCTGGTTTGGAGATTTGATAAATCAACTCAAAGCTAACTTTAAAAAAATGTAAAATACAATAGATATCATTTCTTGAACAAATGCAAGATATTGATGAATCTGTCAATAGATTCATTTTCTATAACCACTTCAGCAAAATCTGAGAGAAAGTTCTTCTCTCCTACTCCATCAAATATTTTCTTTTTCATAGACATCAGAATGTACCTCTAACCCAACCCTTTAAGTGCAATGAAGAAGTTTTAAAAGATAGATCTCTACTTCAAAGCTTTCTTCCTTTTCTAAAGTTTAGTCAATGATACAGTGAAGATTTCAAACCTAGTTGCTTATGAGACTAACTTGTTAATGCTCATATTACAGCTGGCAGGATTAGGTTAGCCTATGAAATATCCTTGTATATTAGATGCTTTTCTGTTGTATATTTCAAAGTTGATTTTAGAGAATGTTGTTATCATTCTGTGTATTGAATAAAATGATATTTAAAGCAGTCTAATCTTCAACAGTTTAAAATAAAACAGAATGCAATTTAATTCATATCTTTTTAAAAACTGTGTTCTTCAAGCTGACTTTCATTTGTAAGAGGACCTTTACATACAAGACATTGTGTTATAGAAATATATCATCAACTCATAATTGTTTGTTTTTTTGCCTATTAATCATTTATTTTCTTTTAGTGAAAAGAAAAAAAGAATTTTTACCAAATTGTTATCTGATTTACAAAATCTTTGGAAACTGTATTTTTACTTGTCTGACATTTTCCACCAACTTTGCCACTCATAATATTTTTGTTCTCTGTTTCCATTTTGATTACACTTCAGAGTTTATTCAAAAACATTAATCAAAGTTTCTTTTCATCAGATTTCCTATTGACAATCTCAACCACTCGCTTTTCTTCTGATGTCTCCTTGGAAACAGAAAGTACCAAGCAATTATGTCACAAAAATCTTGCATGCCTCAATATATGCATGCCCCCTTGTGTATTAGAAACATAGATTGTGAGATGTTGGTTTCAATCTGCTTGGATGCATGATGCACATGTGACATATTACATGTTTATTACATGCTCTTTGCTCACAATAAAACAGCATCTGCTCTCATTTGTCATATGGGCTACTTGTTTCAACACATTAAATCAAATAGGCACATCATGACATGATGCACAATATATATATATATATATATATATATATATATATATATATATATATATACATATACCCAAGCCCCTCTGCATAAGAAAAGTGCAAGACATGATCAATTTTAGAGTTTAACAGGTTCGAATTCAGAGTTTTTCTTCTCTTAGACTGGTTGCCCTACCAAGTTTAAAGAACCTAATAGCACTACTTTTTATCCATAAGCGAAGGGAGAATATTTGAACTTGCTTCAATGTATCCATTTCCTATGATGATAACCTTTACACTACAAGAACCTTATGTAAATATATATGCATTAAGGCTTATGAATATGTTTTTATAAAGCAGGGTGAGCAGCCATTTTCTTCTGAGTATAGTAGTCAATCCTCTTTCAAGATCAAATTTTGTTTTCTTTGTGTAAATGTAATAACTCAAATATAGGTTTTTCAAGAAATTCTGACTGGATTTTCAGTACATATAATTGTGATGGTATTCATGATCAGCAACAAATATTCCAGATTTATACATACCACCAGTATAGCTGAAGTTTAACATTTGTATGATTCAGGATCTTAATATCATCTAAAACCTTATTCATTGCTGAAATAAAAGACATTTAAGTTTTAAGGAGATTTTTATTTTTTTCACAAAAGTATAAGTTGATGTTTGACTTGTATGGATTTCAATTCCTTGGTTATATTTTGATCAGTTCTACTTGCAAAATGTTGACAGTTCAACAAATAAGGATGATTAGTCATTCAGTTCTACATAAATTCTTTCTAAATATTGGATGGTCAAAGTATTCTATATATCTTTTGTAGAAGACAGATGCTATTCAAAAGCTGAGGGAATTTAAACACATAGATCAAACATTATTTGGCATCATGTCCTTATGCTTCTCTAGAGATTTCACACATCTCTCAAAATAGCTCTTTCTCTGAGCTCTATGTTGCTTTGACTTACACATTATTTCACCAGAAAATAAAGAACTCCATTGTCTATCATATTTTTTCTTTCTTTGATTTTATGAAGAAGTACTTTGTACTTTAAGTTGGCTGAATTTTGGATAGCACCTCATACACATGCACACAAACACACACACTACAAGCAAAAAGTATGCAGACACCTTACATTTTTTTAAAAAACACCTTACAATGAGATGTTTTTGTATTTTTTAAAGAGATGAAACTTCAGTAACTACAATGTATTTGCTTTTATCTTTCTTCAAATATATACTCTTCTCTTACAAAGTTCAAATTTTGCCTTTTGCTAGATTATGAATATTTTGTATGAGAAATATAATTTCTTTTTACTATTAACTCCTGTGTAGACTTTTTGATAATACCAAAATTTTCAACCAAGGTAAATGTTAACTCAGCACTGACTAATTTTGTAATATTGCTTGCTGTTTACAAAGAACATTCATTTTGGCCAAAACATTGCTGTCTTTGAAGAAAAATAACTGTAGTTTCAGTTATAACAGTATTTTCATTATTTTTTTAATTAATTTTTTTTAACTTTGAAGTAATTTGTATAAAATTACAAAACCAAAAGTTAAGCATGAGGTAAGTGTACAAATTGAAATTTTATTCAAAGAAGGCGACCCTGACAGATAGATTTCTAAGAAGTCAAAAATTTCTAGTATGGGGTGCATAATTCATTATAAAAGCAAATAGAAACTCGTGCAAATTTTGACAAAAAAAGAGTTGGAGCAACAAAAGTGACAGCTGCTGAAGATAAACACTTAATCATTAAGAGCTAAAATCAAAGAAAAAAAATGCTCCTGAGTAGACAGTGTCGCAATGTCACTCAGTAAGTAGAAAAGATTGTAATGGCTGAAAAGCATAAGAATTAGACATTGAAAGAGTGGCAAAATATAGTGTGGAAAGCTAAGTCGAATTTTGAACTTTTTGATAGTAAAAGAGTCTATGTGAAAAGAAAACTTAGAGAAATGAATGATAAATGTGGTTCCAACAACTAAGCATGATGTTGTGTCTATAATGGTGGTAGAAGGAGAGAGGGCTGGAGATTTGATTCCAGTCAAAGAAATCATGGAAAAACAACAATATCATTTGATTTTGCAAAGACATGTTATACCATCAGGTTAACACATAATTGGAAAAATATAAACTTTCTACATGACAACAATCTAAAACATACTTCTACATGATGTCAAAATTACCTCAAGTCGAAAAAACAACAAAATTTGGGAAATTATGAATTGGCTGCCTAAATGTTCTGACTTCTCTCCTAATGAATTAATATAAGATGAATTGGATTGAAGAATTCAAAGAGTGATTGTGAGATGTTCCTGTGCTTGAAGAATGCTGTTGGAAAGAATGCCAAGAATTTGTAAAATAGTGATTAAAGCAGGTAGTGGTTTTATTGACAAAAATAAAATATAATAATATTGTATGATAATTTTTTATCGTTAAGTATTTATTTTTGTCAAAATAAAAGTAAATTTTCTGTACAGGCTAGAACGATAAAATTGTCACCCTAGAAAAGATGACATGATTCCATTTCCGTTTAATCATATTTACCAACCCCTCTGCTCGGGCAGGATATGACACAAAGTCAAATTTAAGCGGAGTTTAACAGTTGCAGACCATCTACTAGTTGGCCAGTTGTGTACAAATCCCAAGAGCGATAGGAGCCTTCTATCATGTCTGAAAGTGACACAATGTTCAACAAGCAAGATCGGAGATGCGCTGCTGTACAAATCATGCTCTCTACCAATCCAAGTCATGACAACAGGACCATTGCCAGCACCCTCAAAATGCAAATCTAGATTGCCACGAATAACAGAGACGTGCCCAGGGTAATGAAAACAAAGTTTCCGGCTATGGTTATGGTCTTTGGTGTGGTTTCAAGTGAGGGCCACATCATGCCACCTCACATCTTCGAAGTCGCCTTGAAAGTCAACACCAAAGTGTACCTGGATGTGCTGAAGAGTGTGGTGATCCCCTGGTGCAATCAGGTGGCCGGTGGCAGACCCTGGGTATGGCAGCAGGACTCGGTGATGGCCCACAAGTCCAAAGAAACCCTCAGAAGGCTTCAGAAGAAGTGCTACGACTTTGTACCCTTCTCTCACTGCCCCCCTCTTCCCCCGACCTGAACCCACTGGACTACTTCGTTTGGTCATACGTTGAGAACATCACCAACATGACCTCCCACAACACCAAAACCAGCCTGATCAGTGTCATCCGCTGAGTATTCGCCGAGCTCCCGCCGGTGCTTGTAGAAAAGGCACGTGATTGAGGCTGAAGGTGGCTACATTGAATAGATGTCAGCTCTACTACATAATCAAGTTACCTGAATTGATTTTTTCAATAAAAGTTTTAAAATAAAACTGTAGTGTTGTTTTTATAGGACGACAATTTTATCGTTCCACCTTGTAGTTAGTAAAATTTTATCTTTTACTTTAAAAAAATACAAAAATATCTAATATTAAGGTGTTTTTTAAAGAAATGCAGAGTAGCTCCAAACTTCTTTGTTTAATAGCATATCAAATTTCATCTGTTATTTAATACTAAAACCATCTAAAACTCTATGGATTAAATAGAGCAGTGGCTCAAGATAATTCCTACTTTTCCAAAGGGTATTAGTCCAACTTAAAAATTAGTATCCATCTTAAGATTGTATTGGTCAAACATGTGAAACTTCAAGTTATGGATCTATGAATTAAACATTTTTAAAATTATATTTTAGACTAGCTTTACTTTAATTAAGGCACTGTGCATTTAAAAAAAATTATTTCTAAGTAAATGTTGGATAAATAATTGCCCCAAATCATTTGTATGGAGATGCACACACACATACATGCACGCACAATTGGTATAATGGGTGAAAACTTTTCTCTCTTTCAACTTGTGTGGTATGCCAGAAACAAAACCTTTTACTAAGTTACCAAATGATAGGACAGAACTCAGGGAAATTTAATTCATGCCTTTTTGAAAGTTATTAAGATGAAGTGAATATAAACAGTCTGAGCTCAGAGTTGAACATAGTTTGCTGATTCCATTTTCCTTGATAGTACCAATGTTGTTAACCAAACCTTCTAAAATTTACACACACACAATTACTCATGAATATTTTGGGGTCGAGTCATAAATAATTTGTTTTTTAAAAGCAAGTTGTAATTATGCATTTTAAATTTCCAATGTTTTAAATGCAACTGAAAGTTACCTGATTAAAGAGTTTTATCAGTCATTTTTATTTCAGTAGTGAAAGAGTACACATCATAATTTAATCTATGATCTCACCCCTCTAAAATTGAGGAACTGAAAGTGCATATTTATCATGTAATGTTGTTGAAATTTAAGAATTAAAAAAAATACAGAGACAGCTAAGAAAATTTGTAGTGTTCATGGCTAAGGCATCATTACTAATCTCCAAGTTCAAAACTGCTTTTCAAATTTTCATTCTACTGATATGTCACTGAGAGATGACCTCAGACTTGGATGCTCATCAGACCTTGTGTTACATACCGGAAATGAAGTGTCAAAACCTATGTTTCAAGATATAATTGTCTTCTTGGTTCTTTTATTACTAAATAGTCAAAATAGTTGCTAAAGGAAAGAGTCAAGAACCACCAAGATATACACACAGACAGAGATACAGAATCTTTGAAGAGCCTTTCTTCTTTGTTCTTCTTTCGTAGGACTGGTACAGGGCCAACTCAAAACAACTAATCATCTCAGTTTCTACATGTTTTTCAACTAAGGGGCATTCTTGCCCAGTCAGCTGTAGCTGTAGAATACACCAACTGCATCTCTGCAGAAGAGTAAAACCTCCCCACCAACAAGTCTTCTGGATATGACACTAAACAATCTGATGGTGAAGTTCCAATAATGCTGGAGCTTTAGGGAATGTGGACCACCCCTTCATTGCCATTACTCCCAGGTCCAATCTGGTCCAGAGTGGTAGTATCTGATATGGTCCTATCTATGGGTCAAATAGAACTAAACTGTGAACTTAAGCTAAACTGAATTGCTCAAAATAGAACTGTTTTGACATTTAAACTGCGTACTTATGCTAAACTGAATTGTTTCAAATGAAACTGTTTTTGTATGATAAACTGAATTGTTTGAAATGGGACTATATTTGACATTGAAACTGTATTTAAGCTAAACTGAATTGTTTGAAATAGAATTGTTTTGACATTTAACTGTGTGTAAACAAAAACTATACTTATACTAAACTGAAGTGTTTGTATTAGAACTGTTTGACTGAACTGAATAGCTTGAAATAGAAATGTTTTTGACAATTAAATTCATGTTAAACTAAATTGTTTGAAATAGAACTGTTTATTTGCATAAAAATGGATTTGGCATTAAATAACCTTCAAAGGTTGATATACCATAAAACCCAAACAAACAAACAATAAGGGGTATTTGCTAGGCACCACTACTCTCTTCTGGGATCATAACCACCTTCATCTTTAGCGAGCTTGTTACTTTATATTTCTCTGCATTATCTCAGGCATTAATCATCTTAACTTCTATGTTTTTTCAATTCAGGGCCTTTGCAAGGCACTCTTTTCTTTTTTGGGGGGGATCATACCCACTTTCAACTTTAACAAGCCTCATATATTTCAAACTTTTCTCTACCTTTCAACCCTGGACCGTCTGGCTGAAGGCCATCGCCCAAAGCAGCATGACATTTAGTCTCTCTCCTGCTGGCTCCTTTTTCCTCTCACTTGGGGTTGAAAATTTTCAGTTGTATAATTTTCTAGGCTTCCACTAGACTTTTCTAGGCTTGTGGTCACTCTTCCTCTCAGCATGCCACCCACACAATTCACATGGGATTTCTGCTGTGTTTTTTTTTTACCTTAAGACACAGGTGTATCCTGTTTTGATATCCATGTAACATATGCTGCCTGTCAAGAAGGAAGTATCTAACACTTGATCAAGAGGCTTTAAGAAAATTTGAGGAATGCAATCTGTGCAGAAGTACTCAAGAATTAGCACTTGACCCCAACACATACCATTCCACAATCTGACATGTTTGAACCCACTTATCACCCCCATCTATGGATTAAATAGTATCACAGCTGTTATTCTATAAGGATGGCATTAACCCTCAAAGTTTGATATGCCATGAAACAATGAAACCAAACAGAACCAAACAATCTCCTGCCACTTGAAAAATACTGGAAAAGTAATCAAGCTGGTTGTTTGGCTTTCTCATATTCTTAGTGAGAAGAATAAGGAAGATTGAATATCCATAGTAACAAACCTTCTTTCAAGGCAAAGAAATGACCAATTTCTCTAGAATATCATTACAGGTGACAAAAAGTGGGTTTTTCATGACAATGTTTAACACAAAAGCCAATTGAATGACAAGGATGAATCTCTACAGCCAACCCAGAAGGCAGAGGTTCATATAAGAAAACTTATTCTGTGTGTATGGTGTGATCATCATGGTATTATTCATTTTGAGTTTTCAAACTACAATCAGACACTCAATGTATACTCTCAACAGTTGCAATGTGTACATGAAAATCTTCTAAGAAAACACCCTACATTCATCAATAGGAGAAACATTGTACTTCTCCAACTTCTTCATGTTAATGCATGTTCACATTCAGTCAGAATCCCATAGGAAAAAATACTGAATTTCGGCTCATCTGTTCTACACCATTCACCATATTCACCAGACCTTGCACCAAGTGATTTCCATCTTTTTCATTATCAAAAAAATGTTCTAAATGACAAAAAATTTTCTCCAGAAGATCAGGTGAAAACATTTGTGGAAAACTTGTTTAGCTTGAAATCAGCTGAATTTTACTTGAGGGGAATCAAAAAACTTCCCAATAAATGGTTAGAGGTGATTCATAATAAGGGTGTATTATATGTTGATCAAAATTAATTTACTGTTGAATTATTCTTGAATAAATTATATTTTTTATAAAACAGAAATTATTTATGCCTAAATCCAATTCATATATATATATATATATATATATTTCTGTTACCAGTTATGGGAAAAGCAATTAAGTATTATTTTTTAAACTTATACTTTAAGGGAAAAAACAAATTATTTTATTTTTATGCATTTGTAGTTTCTAAAGAATGTTTGGTTACCAACATACTTTCTCAATTTTATTTTTCTGAATAGCAGATTTTTGATCTGGTTTTCATGCCATTTGTTCTTTAATGAATATAACAAACATCTTGTCACCATAATGTCTGTAATATAACCATTATTATCATTACAATGGCTAAAAGTGTCAAATTATTTTGTTTGATTTTGTTTGTAATTAGGCAGGTTTTGGAAAAGGTTGAAAACTCTTGATTTCTTTTATTTACATTGGACCTCATTTACTTGAATGTGGAAATGAAAAGATGCTGATTTCTTTAGAAAAGCATCAAAGTTCATTGTATTTCATTAATTACTAATAGTTTTATGATATCTCTAATTGTGTGCATATACAGTGTGTATACAAAAGAAACTGACTGTTTCTAAAAATCATTTCTGAAAAAAATATTTAAGATATTAATACTAATGATTTTATACAGAAACCCTCAAATTTTATTAGTAAGGCTTTTAACAGTTTTTATCCCCAAATCAGTATGTCAATTAGAGTGCCAAAACTTACTCTTAAGAAGGCATTTTGTATGCTTGAATTAAGATAAATTGTTGTGCAAATGCTTTTTAAAAGTATTTTGGGAAAACACTGCCTAGTAGATAATCCATTGACAATTGGTACAAGAGATTTGGTCAAGGTAAAAATCCTTGAAGACCAGTAATAAAAGAAGGTAATTGGAGCATATTCATGTTCCTTATCGTCACATCACAGAAATCCACAAATAGAGCAGGTCAGGAGTTTTAAATTCAACAGCAGACTGAAAAATATCAATGTTATATAGTCATATACATCATCACAATGACACAATAATAAACCGACGCAATGACAACGACAGACGCAGGAATAAATGACGCAGGAAGGAAGACATAGGAAGACTTCTTTAACAATATTTTACCTCTCACTTTATTGCAAGGGTTCGAAAGGGTTGTTCAAGGGTTGCATGTGAGAGGGAGCTGGAGATTGAACCTAACTGCAATATTTTGACCCCGCTGTTATGACCGTCACGTTGTGTCCTTCTTGTTCTCTAGGGCTGCTCAACCGGAGGCCTAGGGCCCACTCATCATGGCCTAAAGGCCCCTTCAGCCTGATGTGACTTACCACATCTCGTCTGTCTCCATCTGATCTCCAACTCAACTGCCCCTGGCTCGTTGAACTCAACTCAATTATATAATCGTTCGACGCCCACTCGATCTTTGAAATCGAATGTTTAATCGTCATCAAGCGGAAATAACTGTCATGCAGTTCAGAGGTCACTCTCTTCCGGTGCATCACTCTGTAGTGTACCATGGGAATTACCTTGTCCCATTTCATCAGCCAATTTCCGCCCACGCGATTTCCTCTCCTAACTGCCATTGGAATGTGTCACTTCCTTCCGGTGCATCACCTTGGAATAGCATTTTTTTGGGTGGGGCGGGTCGAAGGTCAAAACATAACATCAAGAAAATGATTATTTACAAACTATAGCCTTTACAAAGTCTAAATAACCACAACAAAATCATATATTGTGAGTTGAAGCCTTTAAAAGCTGATTATTAAAATAAAAAATGAAGTACACTTATGTAGGATTCAACTGGAAATTTTATGTTTTTCTCCCATCTCCTATTTTTCTATGTTTTTGCAGAGAAGAACTATAAACTAAAAACAGAATCAAGATTTTAAAAAAATAAAATTTCTCTCTTCAAATTACTCAGTATTTGATAAAGCATTTTTGTCTTAATCATACAAATTTAATTTATAAAGTGTCATGTATATTAGTTTTTAGAGGAAGGCATCACTTTCCTCCTTGTATCATTCAAGAAAATATATGTGTAATTACGTATATATACTTGTACAAATGCAGAGACAGAAACATAGAAAGACACATATATAAAGACTGGGACTCAAGTCAAGCATCATCTTATATAGACCAGGTTTTCTGTTCACTCTCATAGCAAATGTCTCTCATTCTAAGCCACATAAAGGAATTCATGGCAATATCCTCTGCTATTTCCTTAATGGATCTACCGTTTCTTATATGCGGTGAATTCAATAAGTTTCCAGACTTTTTTTGTCCAGGCAGTTAAAATTGTCGTAGACTCTTGAAAATTCACTATGTTATTGCTATACATCTTATGAGATGACTGACCAATTTTTATGATTTCAGCTTCAAATGAACAGCTACAGCAGCAATTGGAATACACCCTACTAAAGTCTGATTGTCACAACTGGTGAATTCAAAAATGCAATCTGGATGTGCGGAAGAACGATATGCAATAAAATTCTGTTTTAAACTTGGAAAAAATGATGCCACAGAAATGTATGGAATGCTTCAGATTGCTTTTTGACCATCTTGCATGAATTGAGCACCAGTTTTTGAGTGGCATAAGAGATTCAAGGAAGGCAGGGAGTCTGTGAGGGATGATGAAAGGTGTGAGAGGAGTAAGGAAGTCAATACACCAGAGTTGATTGTCCAAAGGGTTACTATGTTGAGGTTTTAAGGGAATTCAGGAAGAGATTCAGTCAGAAAAGGCCAGCACTCTTCAAATCAGGTCAGTGGCATTTCCAGCTAGACAATGCACCAGTGCACAACTCCATACTTGTCACAGACTATTTGACCAAGATGGGCATCAAGACAGTTCCTCACTGTCCCTATAGTCCAGACCTTTCTTCCTGTGACTTTTGGTTATTCCCAAAGCTCAGAGGATGTCGTTATGAGACAATTGAGGAGATGAAAGAAACTGTGATGAAGGTCATTGACATGCTCACACAAGAGGACTTCCATGGAGCCTTCCAGAAGTTGTTGTAACGGTACAACAAGTGCATTGCAGCCGGAGGAGATTACTTCGAAGGGGACTAGAGTTTCATGTGTGTACTATCAATAAAAGTGCCCATACGAAAAAGTCTGGAAACTTATTTAATCATCCTCATATATTTTGCTACCTTTCTGTTCTTTTTGTTATATAATTAAGGATGATAATTATTTTAGGTTATTATTTTATTTGTATTGATAAATTGTCAGTTGGCTGGGAATTTTGAATGAAAGTGTAAATCACGAAGCTCATATCTGTCCATGTATCGGCAGGCTGTCAAGTTGACAGGTTGTTTTGCAAATCACCCAGGATGACATATTAAAGATTTGTTTTTGAAATCAGGGTTGAAGGCCGGATATTGAAGAATAAACTTTCTGTCACCTAAATTAGGATAAGATTAATTTAAATTAAAGTTAACTGAGTTGGGCAGTCCAGTCAGAGTTCGGAGCCTTCTTGAGTGAGGAGACAAATGGTGTGAAGGAATCAAAGTCAGGTGTTTTTTGTTCATCTACCACCCCTGAATTTCATAGCATTTCTATGTAACAACAGCATATCTTCCATTCTCTCTTCCTCTCTCATTTCGTGTCTGTCTACTGTAATGTATAATGGTAAAAACTTTTTGTATTTGAAGCAACAGGACTGTCTTTTATTTTGAGAAGTATAATGCCTATTGATGTTCAAGATGGTGCCGGGTTGGTGAGGCATCATTACACACAGTCTATTTGGTGCTGCAATGTTACACACATCTATTTGTTTGCTGTGATCAGACACACCAACAAGACATGGTGGAGTTTGAGTCTGGGTTCTGAATAGAGGACAATCCGCTAGACGATCAAAGTAGAAATGGCCATGAGAGAAGAAAAAATTGGTACAAGTGACTGTTGTTTCACAAGAGAGAGTAAGGGGAAAGCAGAAGGAAAGGAAGAAATATGAACAACATGGGAAGATTTTAATGAAAAAAAAAAAAATGGAACCACCTACAGAAAACATAAAAACAGCTCCAAGACGAAAAAAGTACTAAATGAAAGGGAACAGACAAAAAACAAAAACAATGATATTACACCCAATCAAAAAGAAACCAACAGAGAACTCAAGATGTAAAAAAAAAAAACGAGTGAAAGAAAAACAGAAGCCCCGACAGAAGACCAGACTAAAAGAAAAAAAAACAGAAAGCCCGAAATGAAAAAACAAAATCAAAAAGAAAGAACTGGTAAGAAAGCAAAAGACAAAGAAAAAAGTAGACAAAGGAAAAGAAAAAAGCCCAAGAAAAGTTGAACAAAATGAAAAAAAAACTTTAGAAAAAGAAATTAACAAAAAAGAATTGAAAAACAAGGACACCACTAATTAGAAGTCGGTACATTGATCATTCAAATATCTCATGTTTTTTTTTCTTCTCTGGTTTTTCAAGTTTTTAGGTTTCATGCCTGATAGAATTAAAATAAATAAGGAAAATGTCGGAAAAGCTAAAAGACAGTAATTGGTAAATGGCGTAATTATGAATATCAGGGAAAAGTGAAGGGAATGTACTATCTTCTTTTTTTGTGAATGCGTTGGTCACCTTGCTGTTTTTCATTCAGTTCAGTTGGATTTTAAACCTGGTTGTTTGAGAGTTCACCCTGTTTCTGTTTGGATTTTGTGTGGAGATACAGTCATGAAGTTGGTACAATACAGATAACCTGCCATTCCACAAGAAAGAATCCATGTTTGGAGGATGTTTCATAGAAACTGGATAAGACGATGGTTTTCATAAAGGCTTATTTAGCTACATTTTCCATACTTCAAAGGTTGTGAAATATTAAATGGTGGTGATGCTGGTTCTACATGTTTTAAAAAAAAGGAGATATTTTTTTCAGAAGGTTCGTCTTGCGGGTGAGCTCTTCAGATTTTCTAGTACCAATTGATGTTTCTAAATCAGGTGCAAGCAGTGCAGTAATAATGTTTCAGAAAAGGGGATGGTACTTATGGTCCCGAGGAATTGAGAAATTAGGAGGAAGGTTATGAAAATGGAGAAAAAAGGGGAGAAGAAAAGAAATCTTTGTACTGGCAGGGAATCATCCCTAAGTATATATCACTGAAAAATGTGAGTGAATAGTTCTTGCAGCATTCTCCTTGGAAAAGGGTCAATGAAGTAGGGAAAGGTTTGTGTTAGTTGGGAAAAAGTCTCAGAGATTTTATCTCACTGTAGAATTTAGTTTTGTTGAGTTTTCTGTTTGTTAATTGGAGGGATTATGACACAAACTCAGGGGGGGGGCTTAGGTAAACAGAGAGAGAAGGAGAGATAGAGAATAAGGTTAAGAAAAAGTGATTTACTGGTATGGAAGAAAAAAACAGGAAAAAGAAAAATAATGGAGCAATGGACAAGGAAGAAAAAAATAAATGATAATTAGTGAAGTAAAAAAGACGTTAAGATATAGAAGGAAAAAAAAAGAAAAGAAATTAGCACAATGTTAGATTCTTTATTTTCCTCGATGTCAATTCTGCATCTGTCTAGCTTCTTTGCATAGGTGGAAACTCATGACTATGCTGTAAGTAAAGATTTATTCTAGAAAATGTCCCAAATTAATATATGACTTTCACCTGAACAGTGTAGATATCTTGCAGATTGTCTGCTTTTCATGCACAAGAATAAAACAATGAGTGATTTTTTCCTGTTGATCATGATATAAATTTTCCACGTCATTAATTTTATTTGAAGCTAATATGCAAACAAGTTTTTCAATCTCTGTATATGTTAATATTGGTCATTTTGAATATTTGGAAATTTAAAAGACTAGAAGAAGGTTTTGTAAATCTCTTGCACTGTTTGGCAACACTTATCATTGTTTTGATAAAATACATTCATATCAAACATATACATTTCCTTATGATGTCAAATATAAAGTTGCTTTTTAAAAAATTTTTTTACATTTTGTTACTATTATTGATATAGCTCAGTACTTGTTCCTAGAACAATTATTTTGTTGTTTTTTTGCCAACCCAGATCAGAAATGACTATTCTTTTTTCTTTTTTTATGACTATAATTCTTTTAAGTCTACTATTGTACATTTCTGTAAAAATCAAAACGATTTGGCTCTTTATTTGTCTGTCGATATCAAATGTCACCCGATATTTCTTCTTTACTTTCTTCTTCTCTTTTCCTTTTTTTTTCTTTGTTTCTTTATCTACTTACCCTCTGTTCTTCTTTAGTTTCTTTGATTTCTTCTTTGTCTACAATTTTGTTTTTCTTTTTGAAATTCTCCTCTTCATCTTTTTTTTCACTGTCATTGTTTGTTTTATTTTTGTTTCTCTTCTTTCTGTATCTTGTTCTTTGAATTTTATTTTCTATCCCACCTTTTTCTTGAATTTTTGTCTTAACACTTGTGAAGTTTAGAAAAATTAGTTGAGCTTTTTTACCTGCTTTAGTCAATGAGGACAGGATTACTATGAAAATTTTGCTGGATATTTCTGAAAATATAAATGCTCACTTGCATGTCTTTGACTATGTGCACTTTTCTATGTTTGTGCCATTCAACATATGTGACTCAATATATTATCATTCTTTTTTCTTTGAAGACCAGTCCCCTTTCAGCTCGAGCCAACAAAAGATATTTGGATACACAAAATTACAAGGTCTGTCCAGAATGTGTCAAAATTTGGTTGAGCAATTATACTATAACTTTGTGACCAATCTGAGAAGATTTTACCATGCATACATGAACATACACTCTCCAGTAAAATTATTCCATAGGTTATGAGATGCTAGCAAGAGAAGTTGTGTCCTATGTGACTGTTACATTCACAATGACCAAGTGAATAGATTCTTCATGAGTAGTGCAGGGCTTCAGGCAAAATATCTCTTTAACTAGGTTTCTAATCCCCTGTCATCTCCCAGCAATACAATCCAGATTTAACTCTCTGTAATTTCTTGCTTTTCTCAAAGCTAAAATCATTATTGAAATTCCAATACAAGACAGTTGATTGTAATTTTAAAAGAGGATTTGCAGACCTTTAAAAAGTAAAAGGAATGTTTGAAGAAGACAAGGCACCATTGGCCTTTTTCATTAATATTAGTCGGATTGATTTACATATATATATTTATGTATAGTACAATTTGATGGAGACTAAAACTCGGTTGAGTCGTCATAATAAATTTATTTCAGCGGAGAATATTACTATACTCTCCGTCTTGTCAGATGACTATTTACATGCTTCTCTCTAGTTGCAGAGTAGCAAATGTAGAGTTACAGTTCGTATTCAGAAGATAAAATAAAGGAATTAAAAAATAAAGAATAAAATTAGAAAATAAAAATAAAAAAATAAACTAAAAATAAAAATAAGCTTAAAAATTAAATATTTTTAGTTTATTTTTTATTTTTATTTTTTAATTTTATTTTTTATTTTTTATTTTTTTAATTCCTTTATTTTATCTTCTGAATACGAACTGTAACTCCACATTTGCTACTCTGCGACTAGAGAGAAGCATGTAAATAGTCATCTGACGAGACGGAGAGTATAGTAATATTCTCCACCGAAATAAATTTTTATGACAACTTAACCGAGTTAGAGTCTCTATCAAATTGTATTATATATGCTCTGAATGTGAATTTTGTTATACCCCAGCAAATAAATAGGGAACTAACAAGAGCCATACATTGAGCACTCTCATAGATTTATATGATTTTCCTCATATAATCTATGTGAAGAATAATCCACACCCACTGTCTTTGGACATTGACTGGATATTTTAAATATATATATATATATATATATAAGCATGTTTGATTAAATGATAATGACACATTTTATCAATATAATTTTATTAAGATCCTTTCAAGTTTCCTGATAAGTGTCTTGGTTTCAGGTTGGAATTAGTGGATGAATTCACCAAAATTGTCCCAAGTGCTTTCTGACATTTCATAGGCCAATATCAGGGGTTGCTTGCATGTATAAAGATTGTTTTTAAAGAGTTTTAAAAGTCTTTGGGTTATTTATAACATAACAGAATTACATAAATGCAAAGTTGGATAAAACTGAGATGCTGATGAATTTAAAAACAGAACACTATCAATGGAAGTAGAATACTATCAAATGAAAGACTGCTGCCCAAACACACACACACACACACACACATATATATATATATATATATATATATATATATATATATATATATATATATAACATCCTTGTTTTTTTTTGTACTGCCTACATTCTGAAATTATCAATATAAAATATATACATAAATATGCCTTTACATTTATCTAGAGTATTTTATAAAGAATGCAACCCTGAGGATAAGTGTAGGATTTACACACATGTAAATTTGATGATACAAGATTTGTTATGTAGTAGCACTGTACTCATTTACAATTTAGCAAGTGGAATGTTTTTATCATGTAGAAGTATCTTTCAAGCATTTGTTTCTTTTGAGTTGTGTCAGCTACTGTATTTTTGAAGGATAAAAGTATTTCATGCAGAAATCTTACAAATGGGTGAGAGATAAATTTAATGGGAATTTCCTCAGTCTCCACACTCCAACAAGTCAACAATATTGTTATTTGGTTGATAAATTTTATGAGATTGGGAGTGTACATGATTGAATGACCTCAGGTCAGGCATTTTGATTAACTGCCAAAGTTTGTATTAATGTCTCAGTGTTTAACTCATTTACCCAAGAATTTTCTGAAAGCTATTTTCACAGATTGAACTTTCTACAGCTACTGTTTTCTGGGCTACAAAGAAGTTAAAATAATTGAAATATAACTTGTTGAAAATACAGTTGCATCCTTTTTTAAACACATTATATACACATACATGCATACGTGTCTCTTTCTCTATTCTGTGGAAAGGATGTTGTTTTCATTGCAAAACTGTTATGTTACCAAGTGAATTTAAGAAATAACATGAGCAAACATATATATATATATATATATATATATATATATATAGTAGTCATTGTCTTTATTACCAGTCACATACAAAGGGTACTGAATAATCTTTAGGGGTTGTAACCCTTCTCTTGCCAGTGACCCATTAGGGACATAACTTGGAAAAAAAAAAAACAATAAATGTTGCAAAAATTCTCTCCTTGTGAATTTTTTTTCATCTTCTCATATCATTGAACAAGTTGACCTTTGTGATTGTTAGAACAACCAGCAAGTAACCTAGTAGTTTTCTTTCCATCATTTTAGGAATTAAATACTCACGTCATGTTAGAAAGTGAAATTTTCCCTTTTCATGTTTTTTGTGGCTCATTTTATCTTTGAACTATTTATCTGTCTAATGTTCCATCAAATAAACAAAGTTTTAAATCTGAATGTTCCAATTTAAAATTGTTATGCAGTTATTTATTTGGGATTTTTTAAAATAATAAATTGTGTCATTGCCGATAAGTATATATTTAGCCATTGTCTTATGTCGATTTATATTTTTTGTACGTGTAAACTGTTGTATTTATTCTTCATTATTAAAATATTTAGATGCACACATTTGAAAATATTGTAATTTTGTAAATCAAATCATAAATTATAATTTTCTAGGATTATTCAAGTGCACTAGTACTTGAATTTATAAAGTACATTTAAATCTTATATCAACCCAGTCAGCTGGAGTTGTAGAATATGCTGACTGCATCTATGAGGTGAGATAAGAACCTCCTCTCTCAATATGACATTAAACACCTGATGGTGATTTTCCAGTCCTAGAGCTTTGGGGAATGTGGAGTACTCCTTCTTTGCCATTACTCCCTGGTTCACTCTGACCTGGAGTGGTACTACCTGTTAGGGTCCAAATCTTTTGGTCAAATAGAACTAGTATCTTCAGTAAGACTCTAAATAGCCTCTGATGATGAAGCTCCTGTCTTAGAGCTTTGGGAAATGTAGAGTACTCCTTCTTTGCCATTACTCCCACGTCCACTCTGACCGGGAGTGGTTGTGCCTGTTAGGGTCCAAATATATTGGTCTGATAGAAATATTTAATCATTTTAATCTATATTTGAAACTATTTAACTGTGTACAAACAAATGAATAATGAATTGAAATACTTGAAAACATTTAACAGTGTGCAAACAATGAGATCTAGCACATTTAAAAATTATTTTTCCTACAAACTGTTTGTTTGCAAATCATATTTTTAATGTATATATGTATAAATAGGATTTGGCATTAAATAATCTACAAGAGTTGATATACTGTAAAACACAACCAACTAAATTCTTATATATTAAAAAACTTGTGTTTGTGTGTTAATTTGTAAGCTCATGTGTATGTGTGTATGTAATATAATAGCCGAGAGATTTTGTTTTATATATCTTGCCTTTGGGTTTAGTTAGGCTGAGAACCTTTTGGCTCAACACATGGGTTAGTTAGGTGTAACTTGAGCACAGGTGTTGACACATGTGCGGGGAGGATGTGTCATTCACAGATGTCAAAATAAAAATCCTAGATAGAAAGGTTAACCAGTGGATGTGAATGATGTCATGTACCGGAAGCGTGCGTGGAGGATTTGGGGGATTTTGAAAAAGTCAGTTAGTTGAGAACTAGACTCCGAACGGGAAGGGTCGATTTTCGGGGCTCACTGGGGCCAGACGAATTTGCACGCTATGGGCGCCGTACGTGATGAGGGGCAGATGGAAAAGTCATCATAGAAAGATTGTGCATCTCTCTTCCTTAAGTTGAAACCTTTAACTCAAAGGTAATAAAAGGTTTCGTACCTGAATTAAGAAGTCATTACGTGTTTTTCGTGTTTTGGGATTCCTATATTCTATGTATATATGTTATGAACATTCTATGTGCGTTTCATATATCCGTATCATGGGTATGGTATATGTATACAACCTTTTTTGTTTAGCCATAAGTAAGTAAACATGTATATAGTTGCTTATATATATATAAGAAGATACACAAACTTATTTCTTACATATGTTTGAATGTATGTACTTATCTTCATATGCGTGTGAATGCACATCTATGTGCTTAAACATTGACATGAAGAAATAAATATAAAATATGATTTGTAAACCAAGCTAAGTGAATGACTGTAACTTCTCTACTCATGACAAATTTAATTTCTTTCATATATGTAATAATCTATACATAACAAGCAAATATATATATATATATATATATATATATATATATTCACATTTATATCCATCTCTGTATGTAAACTTGTGTGAGGGGTTATGTCTGCATGCATATTCCAAATATTGTCTCTACTATCACTATCTTTGATCTCTGTGAAGATGTACAAGCCAAAAAGATAATAGTAAATTTATGTTAGCTGAAGCAACAGTTGCATTCTCTTCTTGTCTGCCACCTTTTCTGTTTCTAATGCCAAATTCTGACTAGATCAATTGAAAGATACTTGCTTTTCAAAAAAAAAAAATCCTTGATTGATTGAGATCACTTTCTCCTTTGCTGTTTGTCTCATCTGAGCCTTTCCCCCCCCTACAATGCCACGAAAAGGAAAACAGAAAAATTTCTAATCAAAGACAAATGTCCTGTCATTGCTTATTAGATGATTACTATTTTTCTCTCACTCTTCAAGAAAGACTAATTATTTTTCTGTTCTGTTCATGAAAGTGACATCACAAAATTAGAATTAACAGCAAGGATTGAAAAACTTTTATGATTAATTTTATCGAAATATCTGGCTGTTTACAAAAATCTGGAACATTCCAGAAAGTTTTTGTAATCTTAGATATAGAATATTCATATCAAATCAGGGTGATATACAGAATATTGCTCAGCTTTCACATTCATCAGTTTTATTCACATTAAACATTTACAAATCAAAAATCATTAATTGGACAAGAGGAATTGAGGATGTATCTGCTATATGGTTTTCAAATAAGGTTCATATCAAATGTAGCAAGTATTTGAAAAATTGACGATTGAGTCATATAGCAAGTTTTAAAATGTCTCGTTCAAACATTAAAGAAGATGATCATTAGAGCTGGATTAGAACAAAATATGCCATGCTATAGAAAACCTTTTATAATTGTGTAGACAAGAAATAGTTCAGCAGTTTAACTGTGCTAATCTTGGCATCCTGAATTAATTGCCTGAAATCAGTAAAGTTTCTCAACTCAGAAATTAAGTTCTCTACTTTTTAGTTTACAACAATCAAAATCTCCATTTTTGGAATGATGAGTGTACATCTTTATTTCTTTGAAGCACTTAGATGATGGGTTTAATTATCACAGGAGATGAAAAGTGATGCCTGTTCATCAATATGATTTATAAACCAAGCTAAGTGAATGACCAAATCAGTGTTACATCAATTTTAATACATTGATTCTAGTTAGACAAAGAGATATTGTCTACTCAGAACTGCTTAATTGGGCCAAGAATATCATAGTTAAAATGTATTGTATGTGGCTAAAAAATATGACCTTTATCATCATCAAAAATATCTACAATTTCATTACAATATCAAATCACACATTGCAAGGATAACCTTTAAAAATTGTTACACATGGAAATTCCAATCAAATTCATTAAACTTGACACCCTCTTATATCACAAGCATTCTATATTTGAAAGGTAAGTTTTATCCTTAAAAAGATTTTTTATTGATATCAATTTTTTTATAATTAAAAACCGTTCTTAAGTTAGAAAATGGATTAGCATTGGAATTAGTTTATTTGTTCATAAAAATTACAAATTATTAAACCAAAAAATGATTCTATCTGCAAGAAGATATTTTACAATCAATTTCAATGTATTATTGTATTGTGAAAATAGAATGAAAAGAATTTGACTTTATTTATACTGATGATTTCCATTGATTATCATTTTCTATTGCCATAAGCAGTAATTAAAGACAGACAATCATATTCTCATGAACCTATCTATCATAGCATATCTTGATTTAATTTTTTCTTAACAGCAAAGAAGCTAAAAATAAAAATTTTGAAGATTTTGAACAATAGAATATATCATAAATTAGAAATTTCTTAAGTAAATTAAAAAGTATCAAAAAGAAACTAAAATTTTTTTCTTTAACAAAATTTACCCAAAATACAAATAAGAAAAAGTTAGTGGAAAAATAAGCTTGAAATTTCATATACTGATCTTCATTTTACATTAACGTTTTATATATATATATATATATATTTGAGATTTTCATTTGGTTTGAAGCTGTTTTCATTCATTAATGACATTTCTCATTTTTTTGTCTTTGTTTTTGTAAAAAGCTTTGATGCTGTTTTTGAATAAGGTTCCCTTTAAGAGTCGACACAAGTTCATTGTGTCATTTCATGAATAAACTCAGCAACATTGAAAAGACATAAAGAAATTGTTTTATTGTTGAATTTTTGTTTAAATTATTGTTTATCCTTCAGCAAAAACTTGTTATACACCAATGAAGGTTTGAGTTACTATGGAAGATGATGTGCACCTTTTGTCGAATTATTTTGGTAAATGAAAATCTCACTAACTGAATAAATGAATATTTTAAAAACAATGTTTTGTTTCAAACATGAGAAATAACCAAAAGAATATCAAGGTTTTTACATAAAGAAAAGTCAGAAACATGTTTTTTGAAGTGTGAGCTTCATTTCTGAATGCCTTCAGAGGCCAACAGTTACTATATTCTACAAGGATATGACCATCACTTAATACTGAGTCACTGTCATCTCCCAAAGGAACTGATAATAGCATCAACATTTTTTCACAAAGAGAGAAGTAGGTCTATATGATAAAATTACTGTTATTTATTTATTCATAGCACAAGAGTGTTTAAGGGTTATTGAGTTCAAAACCAACCACAATCATTTTTTTTTTTACTTGATTGTTATATAAAATGATTTTTACTTACTTGGCGTTCCAAATAAATCACCCAGAGGCAATCATTCTAATATTCCCATTACTTTGCAGAGAAATATGAACTCTTCAAAAGATTTTCATTAATTTTATAAGACCCTAAATTAACATTTTCTTTTTCTTTTCTTTTCTTTTTTGCTCAATTCAGAATGATTCTTTTTATTATTCAATTTCTTTAGTCTAGCTTCATTATTCTTGATTTTAAAAAATCAGGATCTATTTTGCATGCGCTTAAGTAATGACTTAAGTAGTTTCAAATTATTCACTAGGATCAAATGTTAATGTTCCAACCCAAGTAAATGATTTTGAATGCTGATTTTAAAGTATGTAGAACTCTCCCCACTTGGATGCTTAGTGCTATGAACAAATAGGTTATGAATATCATCTAAAAAGCAGTAATGGTAAACAAATAACTGATGGGCAGCCCAACAGACACAGTAATAGAAAACAAACTACAAGCTCATGCTGAGATGAACTACAGAGGGATCAGTAGTGCTTGTTTTTATAGAGGGCTGTTGCCAACAATGATTGGCTGTGGCACTTACTTCTTGTTCACCTGCTGGTAGAACTTCCATCCATGCTGCCAAATGCTCAAATCATCTGAACAACACCTGCACTTGCAACACATGGGCATTTTGAGCAGGTGCACTTTCATTATAATCACATTCCTTCCTGATCTCATGATCATAGTTATGACATTTGTGGGGCTGATCATTTCTGCTGGGTGCTTTTTCATAGAGATGATCTCAGGTTCTTTTTCAGATATATCACCAACTGGAGGATCATCAGGTGTGCCTCGGTCAAGATCATACCCCACTATCTACTCATCTTCTGAAGATATGCTGTCATAATCATTTACTGTTGCTCTAGCTCCAATGACAGGGCTGAAATCCTTAATATGACATGGCATCCCATCAACTAGGACTGAGTGTGGGCTGTAAAATCCTGTTACTCTTTCCTTACCAAATTGCAATGTACATTGGCTGTGTGTAGCATTTACCCTGACCAGATGCTTTTCCTAGTATATTCTAGGCTGTGGTAAGTTCATTAGTTCAGTTTGTGTGGGACTCAATCAGTGCCATGTTAACTGTCAGCAACATATCCTGCAATCAACTCTCTGAGTGTACTGAGCTGATGGCTTATCAACATTTCAGTCACCACTTTAAAGTACACTTTTGCTTTCCTTAATAGTATTTCTGAAATCCAGCAATGCACACATGTTGAGTCAGTCTTCAGATGCATCATAGCCACCTTCTATTATAATGTCAGGCTGACTCCTATCAACACCTTGTCTAGTGCTGCAAAATTTATATATTGACTTTTATGCACTGGTCATGACAAGCATGCATCCATTGGTTTCCACAACAATTCTGTTGCTAAGGAGCTTGCACCATCCTGCACAGTTATCTTACATCTATTCCATTTTCTTCACAAAGAAAACATACTCATCTGATGGGTGAGTATTTTAGGCATTGATGGGAACTCACTTCCATCTCTCTATTGAAATTTGCCACCTCAGACTTGCAAACCAAGTGCAATTCTCTAGCCTCTCCAGATTCTTAACCCATCTTCTCCTGTTGTGCTTTTATGTGAGCCATTGAACACACACTCCCAGGGACAAAGATATCATCAATGTAGGATAATTTTAACTTTTGAATTGTCTCATCCTGTGTGGTCATGGTATTGACTATTAGTTACATAATCAATGCTATTACACTAAGCTCAAATCCCCAAAGGGTGTGGCAATACTTTTACTCCTTGATTTCCACTGTTTGAAATGGCCATATTGATTTATCCACATGAACTTGTAGGCTACACATCCAACACAGTGACATTTGATCCCTGCTTTCATCACTACCTCAATTTTTGGCACAGACATGGCTGTTGTGACTGGCCTAAGGCAAAGCAAGAGAGAGACTGTTGAGTCAAGGTAGTTACAGATTATAGCAGCAACGGTCAAGTGAAGGAACCAGATGCAGCTAGGCAACTGTGATATAGAAGCCAGGGCCCCCAAAGAGATCATGTGGTGTTAGGGAGAAAAAAGGCACAAATCAAAATATGCAGTTGGAGATAAGCAGCAGCAGCAGAGGGCAGTTAAGACAATTCAAGGCTTGTAGAAAAGACGGCCAGCAGAACTGAGGAGGAAAGAAAGAATGCCTATAGAGAGATTGCAAAGCAAACAATGTTGAAGCAAGCAGGAAATATCCATTTAGCTGGATAACACTCAAAATACAGCTGGGAGACCGAAATGGTAACCTGATCACTAAAGGGGCTATGATATATGAAATACTCAATATTCAGAAAACATGGTACCACTGAATATAGCCAGATGAGTGGAACTTTAATTCTATCTAACTCTAATACCCCAAACTTGTCTTTAATGTTGCACACACCATGTGTACATCCTCATGTTCCTTCTTTTTCTTTCAGATTATCTATTTTCATTTTTTTTCATTAGATAGTTGGTTATTATAGCTTTGTGTTTGTCATCTTTATTCCCCCAATTATTGCCTTCACTGTGTTCTCATGTTCCCATCTGTGAAATATCCTTCATATAGGAACCCAGGCGGGGGGTCATACTCTGAGGCAATAGAATCTCAATGTCTGGATAAATATAGATTTTATTTGTGTCACAGATCATAGGCTATGACATTGTATATTCATCAACATGTGTGTTCTGTTCCTGGTAGTTCATAATTTAGTGAACTGTCTATTTATCCTCCTGTAACACAACCAGAGGTGGGGGGTCTGAACTTTTCCTCTGGTTATGGTAACAGCAAGCTGTTGTCTATCCACACCTGCTGTTGGCAGGTATACTACTCTCTGAGTTATTTTAGGTCATCTGACCATTTCCAAGATGAAACCTAGATCTTCCTGTTGTAGTCAAACAGCATGGAAATCAGGTTCACTGATGTAAATAGCCATGCGCAATGGGTTATTGGTTCAAAAGAATTTCACAGTATTAGAGCCAGTCACACAAACTCTACCCAGCCTTTAAATGGTGTCAATCCGATTGGTCACACTTACCTTGACAAGTTATTCATCTTGCTGCTACCACTGTGCCCTCTTCCATTATTTTGTCTTTCGTAATTGCCTGAGCTTGAGACAACAACTGGTTAATTACCAATACATCCTTCTGGAATGAAGGATGAAGAAGCCACTCAACTTGCTGTGGTAGTCCTATCAGAAATAGATATGCCAGACTATGGTCACTCATTCTGCCAAACGACACTGCAAGCTTCTGTAGCTCTGCCAAATACATGTTACCTGGCTCCTTGCAATGCAGTTGCCATCTTATGAACAACTCATATGCAACAAATGCATCCATTGTAAAGGCTGTGTACAATGTGGCTGACATTTACCTTTTCCTCAGTACCTAAGTGTTGGTATACAGCAAATACCCTGCCAGACAGTTTCGAGGAAATTATGTGTTTCTTGTTTTCATAAAGAACTGAGAGAATTTATATCAGCACTACTAAAGGCTTGAGTTATCTGACCAACACCCATGCACACTCTTATTATACCTGCATGTAAAACACAATCTTTCTACCTTAATTTCTTCCCTCCGGCCTTCTACTATTGTAAGCAAAGTGCCTATACAAGTTGATCGACCAGTGATATAAGATGGGTTGAGGTGCAAATGTTGACAATTGATTCACTTAATAAAAATTCTGCAAATCTTGCATATGAAAATATTTACATAAAGTGCCACTAAGGAATTAAAGAAAATTTCATGCAATTATGATAAGAGGAATTTGTCAAGTTTTCATGCCAGTAGCAAGTGATTGTTTACACTGTAGATTAAGTGAAAGTAAATTTCTGCAAAATACTTCTACACTTGGTCATTTTCTGTAATATTGTTATCTGCTTGTTATCTTAATTTTTCCTTGAATTTCCAGTTCCTGCAACATTTTTGTTAAACTCTTCACTATTGTTCTTGGCACTGTCATTTCTAGTGTCATTACTGTCACTTACATGTTTCATATTTTCTTTCATTTTCTCAAAGGTCCTGCTTTTTACTTTCTATTATTTGTACTCAATTTTCTTCTAGAAGAACAAAATCCATTATCTGAGCTGGGTTTTTTTTTTTTTAATTTTTTTTTTTTGTTTACAATAATTAGAAATGATCTTCTAGCTTGTATTGAGTGATCTATTTGACTCTCAAAATCCAGAGGATTTTATGTTTTTTAGTCCCAAGAACAGATTATAATTTGTGTATAAACTATTGGTCTGTATGGTAAGATCACAGTTGTTAGCACAGATTACAGAAGATTAAAATTCTTATCTAATTTGCTGCATTTCCTTATTATGAAATTGATTGTCTCATCTCTGTATAGTTAACATTTACTATTCTCTTGTATTTTGTTTATTTTAGCCTTTATATAGTCGGTTCTTATTGTTCTGAACCTCTATTAACAGTGATTCAGTTTCTTATTTTAGATTTCCTCTATGCAAGTTGTCATTTCATCTGTAATTCCATTGATTTTTCTTTGAAATGGAGGTATGGCTTTCTGTCTTCTCATCTTCAGGTTTCCTGGTTCTCTGTTCATTTTCATTTTAGTCCTTATGCAAATTTTACCTGTTGTAATTATTCTTTCCTTACCATGACTTGTTTAGTCTTTTGATGCTAATGAGTGTTCTTCCTCTTTATTTCCTTTTACCATATAATGTCAGTGTTGTTGCTCAAAGTTTTGAAGAAAAGTTTTATGCATTGTGGTTAGCTTTCTCATTTTGTAGTCCAGATTTTTTAATACATCTCTTTTCCAGTTTAATACGAGTCCCAAATATCTCACAATATAAGCTGCTTATAATTTTTTCTTCTATTTTCCAAATTTCAATTTCTTCATCATTATTGTAGTAGTATTAATTGTAAAAATCCTTTTTTATTTTGTGTTTTTAACATCAAGTCTCTATTCCAAATTCTTGACTTAATCTGTATGAAGTTTAATTTTACATTGGCTTTACACATAATATTTACGTTTGAAGATTTAACATAGACTTTAAACTTAGGGATATTTTGCATTGGCTTGTGATTTTGCTTTTTAGAGTGACAGATATTTTTTCAAAGTATTACTGTTTTTTGTATTTTTTCAAAGTATTACTATTTTTTGTATTGGTCAGTGAAATTGAACATGCTATTTCTGATAAGTATCTTTGTATTTTTACTAATGTGACTAATACATAGATGGAGGTTGTCTCCATGTTCCACTTATGTTGTATTTTAATTATTTTCTATTTTTATAACTTTTCTGGTATTTTCATAGCCGTATTGTTGTCAGATAAACAACACATTTTAATGATGCAGCAGTACTGCTTACTTTGAACAATAGTATCTAGTTGATTTGCATGAATTTCCATGTGTTGATAATCCTGTGCTATTGTGGCGTTTTGGCTGTCATATACCAGTAGCAGTTTGTGTGCATAAAAAGTTTTAAGGCTTCAAAATTATACCATTTATAGAGACATCAGTGGATTTTTGCTGTTTTCATATTGTTCCTGTGAATGTATTCAGTTTTTGAGACATTCAGAAACATTGAAAAAAATTATCGTTTCTTACAGCATATTTATTGCTGAGCTTACATTTCTTGCTAGTGTTTTCTTTGAAGATGTTTTTCAGTATTGGTTTTCATAATATTTGATCTTGAACTACAATTAAGAAACCTTTTTGGCCATGCAATAGTTTGTTATTATTACTTTACTCTTTTGAGAGTTTTTCACTCCAGCATTAGCTGATAGTTTCTTCCTAGAGTGAGAGCAAGTCTCCTGGGCTCTTCTCTGTATTCTTGTACCATAATAGTACCAAATAGAAGGTTGTATTACCACCTGCTCAAATGGGTTAATGCATGTATTGCTACATCTTAAGTAGTTGTCAAACCCTGTTGTAACCTCATTGTGGGAAAAGTTGACAAGCACATGAAACTCTTAGTTCATTAATATAAAAGTTTATTCACTACTATATTTTTTAAATAGCTGCCGGGAGAAAGAAAGAGAGTATGAAAACTGAATCACCTGCGTTAGCTGAATAAAGAGAACAACATGTCATGAGAAAGGAAGAGCAGAGGCAAACCTTGAATTTTCCTTCTGGTTTTCTGTTGTAGCTCTAATGTGTTTGTCAGCTGGTTTCATCTTCACAGATTTGTGTCTGGTGTGAGACCCATCTTTGGAGCCCACCTCAAAATAAAGACTACAACTTTCGACTATCTTCACATTGTCCTGACTAGTGTTCGCTCATGTCTTTACTCTTACCATCTGGCTGCAAACTCACTTTCAAACCCAAGTCATTCCCTTTACTTCCATCTGGTGTCACATATCCATTTCTGCTGATTCCAACCCTGGCAGAAGATTTGGGACCTCAGTTTTTTCTAGTCATTTTTAATTACTGTAGTCATTCACCCATGACTGGCTGACCTACAACTTGTGCTTTAGCCTGAGTCATTCAGAGGTCAACTAGCCATTCCCAAAGACTCTATGTCTGCTTTTTCTTATTACTATTTTTTCTTCTCTCTCTCCTTTCCCAGAAATTAGCCTCTCACTCTTTTGGACCTACCATATCACATTACATTCTGGCTGATCTCAACTATGCTGTAGTTTAGATGGTCTCTACTTGTCCTCTTATTTCCAAGTCTACCAGTCCCTTTTCCCATCCTTTGGTGACTGTACTGGGTGCATCATTTACAATTGGTATCATTGTCACTTTCATGTTCCAGAGTTTTTCAGTTCTCTAGCAAGGTCCAGGTAATTATCTTTCTTTCAATTTTACTCTGTGGTATGCTTGGTCAACAAAGTCCACAATTCAGCAAGTCCTCTTTTTTTTATTGACTATCACTAGGTCTGGTCATCTGGCTGAGATTAGGTGATCTGTTTGTATCTCAAAATCCCTGGTCGTCCTGTCGGCTGGGGCTGTAGAATATGCTGACTGCACCTCTGCAGAGGGGTAAGACCCCACCAATGAGGCCACCTGTTGGCCGTGGGTGATGACCCACTTTGGCCCTTACTAGGTCTGATGGGTGGTTGGATAGGCCTGATCTGATCAATCGGCTGGTCATGTCAAGCCCTTGCACCTATATGTTTTATCCCAATCATACTTTTAAATCGGCACTTGCAGCAACAGTTTGAAAACCTACCCTCAACTTGAGTATATTAGTCGTGTATCCCTGTCTCAACCTTGGTGAATGGGTTTCCCACTTAGTTCATTCCCAACACAAGTTGGACTCCATGGTGGGTGATGGAATGCAGGGCCAGTGAAAAATATACAGCATATATGGTGTCTTCAAATAAAAAAACTAAAACATGTGTAGGATCTACCACTCCAACACGAACTACTTCTAAAAGTGCAAAATCTCCAGCAAAACAGTCACCAATCTGTCCACCAAAAAGCATTAAAGACTAAAAAACTTGTCTCCCATAAAACCTGAACGACTTAAACAAAAATCACAAGCTCCTATTAGCCAAGTTGCGAAAATACAGATGAACACCAAAGTGAACAAGGAAAGACCAGGAAGCATATTCAAAATGCCCTCAAGAGCAAAGTCGTCTATAAGAACGAAACAGTGCAATGATCAGGGATCAACAAAATCCCAACAAAGAATTTATATTATAGAAAGTATGGATAGTGACACAGATCGCATAGTTGCCAGCTTTAATCTTGAAGAAATAATCAATAACTACAATACTTGAAACAATTTAACAGTGGGCAAACTTATAAGCTCACTCACCTGTTTAAATGTTAATCTCTTACATATCATACATATCTATTTAAATGTGCATAAATGAATGACTGATATTAAATTGTTACTGTTACATAGCAACTCTCATAATAATTTAACTGTGTGCAAACAAATGAGGAAAAGTAAATAGAATGATTCATATAGGATAGAAATACTTTAAATCATTTAACTGTGAAGGAAAATGAGCTCAGGTTTTTTAAAAATGTTATTAGAAAAATGATCACAAACCATGTGCATTTAATTTATAAATCTAAACAAGGTTTGTTATTGAACAATTTGCAATGCTTGATATGAAATAAAAACAAACCATCTTATAAAAGAACTGTTTGTACATTTTACTGAGTGTAAACAAAAACTGTACTCATGCTAAACTGTATTGTTGTTTATATATATAAAATTGATTTGGCATTAAATAACCTAAAATGGTTGATATGCCATAAAACCAAACCAAACCAAACCAAATGTAAACTGAATAGCTTGAAATAGAAATGTTTTTGACAAGGAAACCGCGTACTTATGCTAAACTGAATTGTTTGAAATGGAAATATTTTTGACATTGAAACTGTACTTACACTAAACTGAATTGTTTAATATAGAACTGTTTTGAAATTTAGCTGTGTGTAAACAAAATCTATACTTATACTAAATTGAATTGGCTGAATTAGAACTGTTTGACTAAACTGAATAGCTTGAAATAGAAATGTTTTTGACAAAGTGTGTACTCATGCTAAACTGAATTGTTTGAAATTGAACAGATTATTTGTATAAAAATGGATTTGGCATTAAATAACCTACAAAGGTTGATATGCCATAAAACCCAAACAACCAACCATCAAAATCCCAGAGAAGTTTGTGTATTTCATTCTCCAGGATGGTTTTTGGGTTGTGCATATACCATTTGTTTGTATGGTAATATTTCAATCTCTTGCACAATTCCCAGAAGATCACCTTGCCTACCCAGTCTTACACTCTTTCTGCGCTAATTTGTTGCATTTGCTTATTATGTGATTAATCATTTCATCTCTATCACCCCATAACTTATATTTGCTATTTTTTTATGTCTTATCTATTCTTGCTTTGATATAATTGGTCCTTATTGCATTGTTTTCTGCTGCTATTAGAAGAGATTCAGTTTCTTTCTTAAGGATTCCCTTTCTTATCCACATCCAAGTTTTCTTGCTTAAAATTCTGCTTGTTTATCATTTGAAGTATCCATACTGCCATTTTTCTTCACATCTTTATTTTCTAGTTATTTTTATTATGTAGATCCTCACATTTTCTGGATTGCTTCTAGTAGCGATAATCAGTCTTCCTCCATGTTTTTTTATGTAAGCTTCAAGTCATGGTATTGTTACATCAATGCTACCCTCAATGCTGGCAAGTCCTATCCCACCTTCTTTTCTTGACACATATAGTATGTCAGTCATTTCAGGGATGTAAGGTCTTATGCGTTGTCATTAGTTTTCTTATTCTCTGGTCCATTTGTTCTTCCCTCATCCACTTGAAGAATGGTCCCAAAAATCTTATGAAGGAGACTGCCCAGGTGTTTATTCCTTTTATGAGGTTCCTGCACTATAGTTTGGATTTTTAGTAGCTTTCTCATTCTCCTGAGATACTTTTTAAATTTATTTTCATCTCTACTTGTTTGATGGTGTCTGCTTTCAATATTCTCAAGTATTTGTCCATTTCCTTTTCTCCAAGCATTTTGATTTTTTTCTTGATTTGGTAGTTCCATTCCTTTTGTCATGTGTTGCTTCCTGCTTTTCAATATTAGCATGGCTAATATGTTCTAACTGTATATTCTCACTGCCTGTATTAGGGTTTCCAATTCTTTTTTGTTTTAGTCAAATAGTTTGATCTCATCCATTAGGTGATTGATCTTTTCTTGTGATTTTGTAAGTTTGTATCCACCTGTACATTTCCTGAGTATGTGGTTGAGTGTCATCATCTCTATAACAAATGGTAATGGTGATAGGACATTTCCCTGGAATATAACTTTCTGGATTTTTACCTCAGCTAAGCTTTTTCCTCCTACTGACAATTCCACTCTCCACTTTCCTTGATTTTTCTTGATAAACTTTATGACTTTGTCAGATATTTTGTACATTTTAAGACAGTGTATTATTTAGCTCTGGGGGACTATGTCATAATCCTTTTTTTAGTCAGTCCACATGATAGCTAGATTTTTAGTCTTCTTTTATTCCCGTTAAGTATGTGTTGATCAATATATAATAGTTCTCGTGTCCCTCTGGTTCCTTTGCAGCACCTTTTCTGTTCCTTAGGGAACAGCCCACAGCTTGTTAACAAATTCTAAATCTCCTCCTTAAGTTGTGCTGTTAGTATTTTCCACATCATAGGTAGGCACATAATGGGTCTATAGTTGTTTGTAGCAGTTCCTTTTTGGGGGTCTTTCTGGATCTGATCTTTCCTTTGGTTATCCATTTGGGTATATCTGCTTCTTGTAAACATCTGTTCATTTTGGTAGACTGTCTGTCATGAATGGAAGTAAATTTTTGAAACCAGAATCTGTGTATACAATCGAGGCTTGGACTTTTCCAGTTTGGTATTTTTTCAGTGTTGCTTTGAGGGAATTGAGGTCTATTACCATTTTAGGGCCTTCTTCAAGTATTTGCAACACTTTTTCCATGTTGTTTATCCATTTGGCTTTTTTGTTATATCTCCGTTCCCATATTTTGCTTCAAAATCTCTTTGTTTCCCTGGCATCCAGTTGTTGGTATGTCTTTGCCCATTCTTCCCCTACTTGCAGGTAGAATTTTCCTTAATTGTTTTGGAATGTCCTGTTTTGTGCTGATAGAATTTTCTTTTGTTGTTTTGGAATGTCTTGTTTTGTACTGGTAGAATTTTCTTTAGTTGTTTTGAAATATCCTGTTTTGTGCTGGTAGAATTTTCTTTTGCTATTTTGGAATTTATTGTTATTATCATTATTGTACTCCTCATGTATTTTTCACACCAGCATTAGCTGATGGTCTTTCCCTGGAGTCTGAGTGACAGCAAGACTCCTCAAGTCTCCAGGACCCTTATGAGTATTCTATCCTCTCTTAACAATACTGTAGCCTGGACACTCTTGATTCTTTCTATGATTTCCACTTCATATTGTTCCCTTTTCCAAGCCTTTGGAAACTGTTCCAAGTGCACCAACTACAACTCGTATCATAATCACCCTCATGTTCCACAGTTTTTTAGTTCTCTGGCAAAGTTCAAGTATTTGTATATTTGTATATCTTTTCACTTTCTTTCATTTTCACTCTGGTTTGCTAAAATGGCAAAATTCATTAGATGGCTAGTTCTCTTTTTTTGTTAATTATCACTAGATCTGGTCTTCTGGCTATGACTAGGTAATCCATTTGTATTTCAAAAATCCAGAGAATTTTATACATCTCATTCTATGAGACAAATTCTGACTTATGCATATACCATTTGGTAGTATGCTCAAATTTCAATCTCTTGCACAATTCTTAGTGGATCACCTTTGGCACCCAATCATGCTTAGCTATGTGATTAATCATTTTACCTCTTTCTCTGCTTAACCTATGCTTGCTATTTTGTTGTGTATTATTGATAATCACTTTAACATAATTGGTCCTTATGGCATTGTTTTATGCTGCTTTTTGACGAGAATTAGTTTCTCTCTTAAGATTTCCTTTTTACAGCCATGTCTATGTCTTCTCATGTGCAATATCCCCAGTTTGTCAGTTGAAATATCCATACAGGTGTTTTTCTTCCCATTTCTCTTTCTTGATTTTTGTTGTTTTTCTGTCTGTATTTATGTTTCCAATGCTGTTATTGGCTGTTGTAATAAATCTTTCTTTGCTTATTTTAATGTTGTCCTCAAATCCTTGTATTGATGAATCTATGCAATCCTCAATGATGACGAGTTCAGTATTTCCTTCTTTGTTTGACACATACAGTCTATGTCATATCTCAAATGTGCATAGTCATCAACTTTCTTGTTCTTTGCTCCATTTGTCTGAATTCCTCTTTTAAGAATGGTTCTGAGTATCTTACAAGTTGCACTGCCTAGGTGGTTATCCCTTTGATAAGATTTCTGCTGAAGAGCTTGATTTCAAGAAGCTTTCTCATTCTTCTGAGGTATTCTTTTCTTATTTTTCCCTTCATCTCTGATTGTTTGATGGTATCTGCTTTCAATATTATATTATTATGAGTTTTTACCACCAACATTAGCTGATGGCCTTTCACTGGGGTTTGAGTAATAGTAAGTATTATCGTCACATATTTGATGGGTGATTTTGTTTGTTCACTATAATTTATCAAATAAATTTTGAACTCATTTATGAATTATTTTCCTTTGCTTAGTTCTATTTTCCAAATTTTTGTTGTCTTTATTATAAAATCCACTTATTTGAAGATTTTAAACATCTTCAGGCATTGTTATCCAAGCTTGTGAGATTATGTTTGATGTTTTTTTTTTGTATGAGGGGGCGATCTGAAAATAATGTATCATTTATTTCCGTAGAAACTACAACAGATTCAGGAGGCACAATAACACTTTTCAGCTACAAAACACTATTTTAGTTGTCAGGGGAATGTTTTTTACTTAGTCCATTTTTTATTGGCTTGATTCATAGGGAATAGAATAGATTCATCTATAATAGTTATTTGCAGAGAAAACCTGAATTGTTTTCATAGGAAAATGATGATAACTGAAAAAGTCAGTTCAATTTGTGAACCATGTTTTTATTTCACTGAATAAAAATATCCCAAAGATGAAAAATATCCAAGCTATCATTTAATCAAGATGAAATTTTGTGAGGCTTTCAATTTTAGAGTAATCAGATTTTGCCAGTTAGAATATATAGTTGGTCTTTCTAACCAATTATTACAAAGTTTTTATGCAAGTAAGAATCATGCTTTGGGTAAATCTTTCTCTTTCTACAGAAGGGAGTCTGAGTGCTCCCTTACATTAACTCTTTCTCAAATGTATTTATATAGCATTGCTTTATTACTGTCATTCTTAATTAAACTCTTAGTTTGCAAAATCATCTGTGAAGTGCCATTATAGTGATAAGATGACCTTTTAGCATCAAAATTCCTCATTACATATACAAGGCAGATTCTTTATAGAAAACAAACCAAAATTGTATATCTAATGCTTTGTATCTTTGTATATTCTTCAGATAAAAGCCTATTATTATAAATATAGGTTTAGTTTTATTACTTAAACCACTTGATTGATATTAATCACAAATTAGCTTCATAATATCTCTGTAAATTTCCTTAGAAATACATTCAAAAGTAAGGAAAGCAAGGAAATTTGATGACAATCTTCTTCAATTTCACTGTGTATAAACAAAACACAATAGAGAAATGGACAAAAAGCTGTATCCACACCCCCTTCCTCAAGAAAGGTGATTTCAAAATCTCTAAATACTACAAAGGTATAGCCCTGTAGTTACAGCCATAGCTGCTAAGGTTCATAATGTCTGTCTTCTCAGTCATATCTGACCTAAAGTTTAAAAAATTCTTTGAAAAAATCAGAACAGTTTTTTTAAGAAATTCATCCACAACTTCTCAGATTCTGACTATTTGTCAAATCATCAAAAAAGTACATGCAAAAAATCTGAGAAGTTGTTTGAAGGTTATATGTATATAAGTAAGTAAAGTTGGCAACCATAGTCGAGGGCGGCCAGAAGGCTCCCTTTTCAATAGCTACTATATCAAGGTGTAGGGGAGGGTGCTACTCCTTTCCCTGGATTGCTCCACTTTACCCTTGATACATACCTTATATTGCTGAGTGCTAAGCAAGGCGGTATCAAGTATCATTTTTTGGAGTCTTTGGTATGACATGACCTGGGATTGAACCCAGGTCTCCCGGACCATTGGCGAACACTCTATCCATTAAAAATCTTGTTATCTATTAAAGTTCTTTATTCAATTCTTTATCACATGATGTCTTCATTCAAATTTATTTAGTCAATTTAAAATATCCAGCAATTTTAAATAAAGAATATTTTTCTTGAAAATTCAAAGAATTCTTTTTCATTTATGCATTTTCCTGAATTGTGAGTCACTTCAAATTAATTTGCTTATAATTGGCTTTTGTATTTAATGTCAATTACAAAAAGTTTGAGCTCCAATTGAAATCAGAGAGACATCAATACAGAAACCTCAACAGATAAAATGTGTCTCCAATAAAAGATTTGTTTTGAAAGTGACCAAAGTTTAAATTAGAAAAGATTCAGGTGAACTTGATGACCTAACAAATAAGTACAGCAGAAGCTCTTCAACATTAAATGCACTTGACTCAGGTGATCAGACAAATTGATAATTAGAAAAGCCATTCTCTATTTTAAACCTTACCAAGATTTGTTGTCCACTAACAATGATTCTAATACTGCCACTAATGGTGATAATCAATTCCAAGAGAAATGGCAATGAGAATTATGTACAAAAATCTGGAGCAAAACATAAAAGAAAATTAAAATTGTTTAATGAGTTGTAGTTAATTATGATTTGCCTTCAGTGAAAATATCAAACAGGCACTATAACGAGACTTCCTTCATCTTTGAATTAGTAGCAAATTAAAATGTATTTTGAAAGCCCATCTGTATAGAATACATGCATAACAAAAGATATGGAGAAAGGGGAAAATATAAAAACCCTCCATGACTGAATGTAGAAAGTAATTTTCAGCAAAATTCTATTACAGAAATGAAAAGCGTGTTGTTCAAGTAGTAAATGCTAAAAACTTGAAACTTTACAAATACCATATGTGATTCTGATTTTCTTATATTCATCTTTCTCATTAGGGACATGTTTAAGATTTTCAAAAAATGGTATAATTCTTCATTCTGCTATGACTTTGTTTCATTGCTAAATTGGAAAATGTCTTCTCTAATAAAAATAGAAAAGTCTGATATGCAGATCAATATCTATTGAATCCTTAATTAAGAGAAGCTATATTTAAAAATAGATAGAAATCATTTCCTGCAAAGATATTCACCTCCCTAATATACAGGAACCCTCAGAAAATAAAACAATTAATTTATTGACCTGGAGAGAAATAATGAATTTTCAACTGCTAAAATGATACTATCTTTGTAAAATGTCTACTGCAAAAGAAAAATGTTCTATGTCTATATTTCAGCTGTATCACAGTCAGCTAAAGACTGCTGAAGATAGAAGTAGGAAAAAAAACTGGGAGATCTTTGACGACAAAGATTACCAGGAAGAGACGGGAATAAAGAAAGGAAAGTTTAGTTTTGACAATCTTTATTCATGTTTATTTATATCTGGAACATTTGCAAATCAAAAATCAATCAATACATTAAAAGAAGAGGAAAATTTTAACAGGATTGTTGAGAGATCACATAATTCTTGATGATATACAAATGTAAATGAGATTTAGAATTGCTTTTAAAATTGGTTTACACAAGATGTAATGTTTGTAAAATCTAGATATGGATATTTTCTTGAAAATACAGGTCTGGCAATTATTTGAATACAAACAAGTAAAATTTTCATTGCCCAGTCAGCTGGGGCTGTAGAATATACCAACTGCACTTCTGCACTTCCCCCCAATGAGTGTCCTTGATATGACACTAAACGATCTGATGGTGAGGTTCCAGTAATGCTGGGACTTTGGAGAATACAGAGCACCCCTTCATTATCATTGCTCCCAAGTGGTAGCACCTGATAAGGCCCAATCTATGGGTTAAATAGAACTAACGGCATACTTATGCAAAACTGAAATGTTTGACTAATCTGAATAGCTTGAAATAGAAATGTTTTTGACAATTAAACTGTACTTATTTTAAACTGTGTGCTTATGCTAAACTGAATTATTTGAAATGGAACTGTTTTTGACATTGAAACTGTATTTACACGAAACTGAATTGTTTGACATAGAACTGTTTTGACATTTAACTGTGTGTAAACAAAATCTGTACTTATTGTTAATTAAGATAAATAAGGTCCAGGCAAGAATAGGATAAATATATATTTCATTTTAGAGTTGACACGTGCGACTTGTCTCGAAGAGATCCCTCTAAAAAGTGGTCAACCCCCTTTCTCCTCCTTCTTCTCCTCACAGCTCCCTCTTCCTCCAGGGGGAGATAATTGCTCGTCCCGTAAGCCAAGATAGGATTTTAACACTTCCCCGCTTTTCTTTCTGCTACTGAGGTGGGACATTTTAGGAGGCAACATCAAATGGCTGTCTGCAGGGAAAAAGAAAAAGACAGTTGAACAAAGATTTAAGACTGCATACTTGAAAATTAGACAGATGATTCCTTGGGTTCAGATATGAATTGGAGAATTTTGAAGGAGGGGACCCCCTTTTTTGTTAAGCTATCTGCAATTTGTTTGTCAGTGGGTATCCATGATATCTCTGCAATTTCTCCTCTGTCAACCATTTCTCTAAGGATTGCCATTTCAATTCGTAGTCTTTTATCAAGGATTTGTGTGGTGGAATGCACTGCGTCATACAAACAGAATTGTCTGTTTTGCATGTTATCTTTATATTCATAGGGTGGTCTTCTAATTGTAACAAATCCAGTATTAATTTTCTGTAATAAAAGCAGGCCTCAGTGAGATCAACCATGGCCAGAGTCTCTGCACCGAGAGTGCTTTTAACTATTCTTTTGATGTGTTTGGATTGCCAGGCTATGGGCATGTATTGGTTATTGTTGCCTACTAAAAAGATTATGTAGCCACCCTGTGATCCACCATCAGTTAGGTTAGCAAAAGATGCATCACTGTATGCTATAATTTGCAACAGTTTAGGGTTACCCAAGTTTGGGATATGAATTTGTGATTTCTCCTTTTTTGCCTTTTTTATAGTCCGGTTGATTTGTCTAATACATTCCACATTTTCCTGTTTTAATATTGCACTTAGTGCACTGACATCAAAACTGAGGTCAGGTCTTGTTTGGGTGGCTAGCCAATTGAGCTGACCTATTAGCTGCCTGGCCTCAGTGATCTCAGTTGGTGTTAGCTTGTCTTCTAGTTTTCTTCCGTTCTGCAGTGGAATAGGCCTAAGTTTCTTTGTATATACATCTTGTCCAATCTTGATGTTACTATCCAGCCATTTGCTGACATAACTCCTAAGACTGCTTGTAAACTTTCCTTAGAACATGTTGGGGAATCATTTCTAACATTGCAGGCATCTTTGTCTTGAAAGCCTTTGGCAACAAGTCTGGCCTTAAAAGTTTGCTTGCCGTTAGATTCCTTGTTAGTGTAGACCCATCTTGTGAGTATTTTTGGTTGGCCCCGATCTGGCACTTGTGTGTAAACTTGATGTTCAACCCAACTTTAGAGTTCTCTCTTCTTTGCTTTGTCAAGTTGGTCATTAGATGAGTCCATCAAAAGACTTACTTCTGGGCCTTCATTGGTGGCAGTTCAGTCATCTTCATTTGTTTCCCATTCCAAGACCCCATTCTCAAAATCCAGCCAGAATGGATCTCCTTCTTCCATAGCAACATTCATTAAATATTTGTTTTTACCTGTAGCTTTACCAGCTCTACTGATCACATTCAATTTTCTCCATTCGTGGTCTTCATCATTGGTGAACTTGCATTTTATAGTTTGGCCTGGTTTGGGCAGTTGTACAGATTTTGTGACTATTTTTGGTGATTTGTCACAGACATACTGTTCAGGATTATCATCAGTTTCATTCCCATCATCTATTGGAACATAACCGTTTGTGGTTACATTATTTTGGCTATGATGTTTTACTGGTTCACTAGTGTCATGGTGTGTGTCGGGATATAAAATCAAGCATGAGGGATGTACTCTGACATATGTGGTTCCATGTTTGACCAGCACTTGTTTGTGTTCCCAGCCTATGACGGCACCAGGACTAAGCCATCTATCAGATTCATTTCTTTTATAAAGAACAAGGTCACCATTTTTGTATAGATCAGTTATACTGGTTCTAACCTGATGATGGACGGCTCGTCTCAATTTTTCAGAGGCTTCACACTCTATGAAACTTTTTCTTGCAGCATGCATAGCATTGAGGTTGTCAGCGACAATTTCGCTGTTACTGACACCTTCGAGTGCAGGAAGTTGATTATTCAAAAGAGAAGGCAGGTTAGGGTTTTTTCCAAAAACCAGCTGGTTCGGGCTGTAGCCATGTGAATTGTGAAGTGTATTCTTGGCATTGACAGCCCATGATAGAGCAACTTCAAAATTGCACCGAGCATCTTCTAACATCTTCATAACCATTTCTCCCAGAACACCATTGTGCCTTTCATTTAATCCATTGCTCCAAGGAGACTGTGCAGTGGTGGTACGAACTACAATGTTCAAGTTTTGAGCCATGTCTCGAAAGAATTGGTTGTCAAATTCCCTGCCATTATCAGTAAGAAAGGCTCCTGGAGCACCAAAATATGCAATCCAGTGTTTGAAGATAGCAGTTAGGATATCAGTACTTTCCTTAGTTGGAAGCCTGACAGCAACACTATATCTTGTTGCATGGTCAACCAAGTGTAGTACTTTATGTCGTTTAATTTCCTTTATGTCCATAGCTACAGTTTGGTTGAAGTGAGTCCCCAGGGGAAATCCTACAACAGGTCGGGGTGCAGGTTTTTTATACCTGATGCAGGTCTGACAAGTAAGGGGAAGTTTCATCAAGATGTCAATAAACTCGGCATCTTTTAAACCAGCACTTTTAACAAGATCACATAATTTTTTTGCACTGGGGTGGCTAAATTGTTTATGTAATTTGGTGGCAATTTTTAATTTTTCTACCTTGCCTTTTTTATCAATGTTATTTTGAAATAAAATATGTCGTAACTTACCCCGGTCCGGTGGAGGTCTGGATATGGGGACATGGTAGTGACCAGACGTGGTGCACAGTAATTTAATTCTTTTGCCAAACATTTCCGCTGTGTCATTATTAAAGTTGAGGGTCATCCGAGCTCTTTTCATTGCCGTTTTGCTTAATAACAGAGGGATATCGGCGTCAACAACATCACTTATTATTTTAACATTCATTTTTGCGATAACACAAGGTAGAGTTACCTTTTTTAATGATTTTACTTTTAACCCATCTCCGAATTTAAAGCACTTTGTTCCTTCTTCGTAGGGGATTTTTTTTTTTGAGTCCTCAGGCAAAGTCTCAAGAAAGCACCTGAGTCCAAGATAGCAGAGTTTATTGTCTGTCCGAGAAGGGATGAATTATCAAGCTTCTCTCGATTAAGCAACACTATGTTTGCAACTTCTTCACAACTTCCAGTCTCATTATGGCAGTCATTTTTATATTCATTAATAATACCATATTTTCTTGTGTAGTAGTATTATTAGTTTTTGAGTAAGGGCATTTGTTGGAATAGTGAAATTTGCATCCACAGATGTAGCAATTTGGGCTTTGTTGATTTGAATAAGGCCGTTAAATTTATGAGGTCCTCTTCTGTTGTTAGTGCTACTACTAGACAAGTGGAAGGGCAAGGGAGGTTTATTGTACGCTTGCCTCCCGTATAGAATTTGGTTGTCTTTTGAATGTGTGTCATCTCGGCTAAAGGCGATGTCCATTTCTTTTTTGACAGAAATAGATTGCTGCTGTGAGGTGTTTATCAGGGTTAAATTCCCACGCGTGATTTTCTTTAATTGTTGGGCCATATCATAAAGGGTGAGGTTGTTTGTTGTTGCCCTGATTAACCTCTCATTTTCGGGACTGAGGTTGGCAGATTTCAGAGCATGGTAAGCTAATACCGGTTCAGGTAATGTTATTTGAAATTCTCTGAGTTTCGCTACGTGTCGGTCGAATTGGATTAAATAGTCATTAATGGAAGTGTTACATTCCCGGTGGTAGTTCTTGAAGTTTTCGTAACAAATAAACGCAGACTGGTTTTTGTCTTCCAGGAAAAGGGGTATCAAGTTTTTCAACTAGTTTGTCCATTCCATCTTCGGCATTTAGTAGGGAAATGTCCATTTCTAATATAGCTGTCCGAGCTTGGCCTGTAAGTGATAAAAACGCCGGTGCTTGGCGAGAGGGAGAGATATTTGATGCTAGCCGCCATAGCTGAATTTCTCGCTTCCACGAATCGTAAAATTCTGGGTTTAAGAGCAGTCGTTCAAATAGTCTCGAACTCATTTTTTTTTTTTTTTTTTTTTGCCATAGGTGTTGGTCTCTGCTACCAAATGTTAATTAAGATAAATAAGGTCCAGGCAAGAATAGGATAAATATATATTTTATTTTAGAGTTGACACGTGTGACTTGTCTCGAAGAGATCCCTCTAAAAAGTGGTCAACCCCCTTTCTCCTCTTTCTTCTCCTCACAGCTCCCTCTTCCTCCAAGGGGAGATAATTGCTCGTCCTGTAAGCCAAGATAGGATGTTAACACTTATACTAAACTGAATTAGCTGAATTAGAATTGTTTGAATAAACTGAATAGCTTGAAATAGAAATATTTTTGACAATTAAACTGTGTACTCATGCTAAACTGAATTGTTTGAAATAGAACTGATTATTTACATAAAATTGGATTTGGCGTCAAATAACCTACAAAAGTTAATATGCCATAAAACCCAACCAACCAAACCAAAATTTTCAGGTGCTCAAGAATATTTATTTTATATCTGTTAATTCAAAGTTTGAGTCAACAGAAAGTAATTTCATCAATAATTCATCAGATATAGTTATTTAGTCATAAATTTACCAGTTGTAACTTTCTAGTCATCAATTTTATCAGAATCAAAAATGTGTTTACAAAACTTGGAAAGAATTGACCAAAATCAAATCTAGAATGGACTGAGTCTTTGAAAATAATCTGTGATATTTGAGCAAAAAATATGAAAATAATCAACTTCTATTTGAATGATTTCAGGCAGATTTTTAACCTTTCTATATACATGTAACCATTGGATTGCTCTGAGCAAAAAAAAGCTTCTCAGATTATTTCCTTTTTAGAAATTAAAAACATCAGTATATTGTCTGGTTAATATGCAAGACTGGATTAAAATATTGTTGCATTTTAAAAATCTTTTAAAAGATTTTCCTCTTTGTCTAATAAGGTTGAATAGAATTATTAGAGATTAATTCCTAAACCTTTAGGAATAATGTCTTTTTTTGTTTCTTTGTTGTTTCATCAGTAATCCACCCTTTCCTTCTTCAAAAACATTTATCTTAATAAATCTTCAAATGTCAAGTATAGATAATTAGGTTTGATAAATCCACCAAACTTGAATGATCATTATCTTTAAAAAATTTTTTTCTCAGTTCAGTTGAACCATTGAAGAAATTAAAATTAAGTTTTTAATTGCTTTCACATGAATTTTGCTTGCATCAATGCAGGCTTCCAAAGTTGGTTGTTCTCATAATATAATTTTTGATTTTTCTTCTCATTTAGCTACTGTTGATATTTGATATTATAAAAAAGAAAAAGATTTAAAAAATGAAGAATTATTTTTGCAAGATACCAAACTTTTTACTTGTCATCTTTAAGTAGAATTCAAGTATAGAATCAGGATCACTGATTGAGACAATTTGAAGTGATTGTCGTTATTCCAATGTGTTTTGATTTTTAATCTATTTTGGCTGTTGTTGCTTTTATCCCAAAGTTGATGGAAAAATTAAATAATTTCCTCTCAGAACAGCAAACTTTGCTTACTTTCATCTTTACCATTCAATACAAGGCAATTTTTTTCAATTTGCTTTCATCGGTTTGTTAATGAATTTCAATTGAAAATTAGTACATTTTCATAAAATACTTTCATTAGTTTACATGCATTTAAACATTGAAAAATTTTCTTTTAATGAGTAATAGGAGTGCAAAAAAAGATTTATCCTTTAGGCATTATCAAAGTTTTAAGAGAATTCTTAGTTTTATTAGTGATTTATTTTACTGACCTATTTATGAAAGTTTCTGTTATTAAGTTCATAAATAATCAGATTTGTTGTTTTTACATGAATTGAAAGCAAATCCAGAATAATTTTTTCCCGATTAAAACTTGACTTTGATGTAGGATCAAAATCTTTATTTATTTGAGATGAAGGGTCAGAATTGGAGCTCAGTTCTAAGTTACCCTTAGGGTGCTTAAAGAGAATAAAAAAAAGAAACATCCTGTGTATTTTTTTGGCTAGCTTTTTCAAATTATCAAATGAACAAAACTTAATCTTTGTGAAAAATTAGTTAAAAATACTCAGCTTTTATTTCTTCTAGCTCATGAGCTTCACTCATTCAGCTATGAGTTCCGAAGTAGAGATGCTTAAATTCCTTGTTTGATTCTTAAGTTTATTTGTATATTTAGGCTTTACTCTAAAATCAGTTGGCCAACTCCTTAAAAAGCAAATTTTCATACCTTTATATTATTATAGAGATTTTGCTCTTGCTGGCAACCGCAGATATGCTGTTAGGTATCTCACATGGTTGAATGATTATCAACCAAGGCTAGTAGACCATTGTTAGTCATTTTGATTCTCACTGTGTGCCCCATACTTCTGGCCTTATGCTAAACTAAGCTTAGCTTAGTTAATGACTGCCACAGATATGCTGTAGCATCACTCTTCTCATGAATTGTGAGAGTTTCACATATTCATACTAAAGGATGAATCTAAAAATAATTTCATTTTATTTGGACTAGTATCCATATTCTTTTCTTGCATGTATAAATGTTGTTAATGTCTTTTCTGTTACATATTGCATTTATTGATACATTTCCTTCTAACTTAGATCTTAAACTCTCTGTAAAAAAGGAAAAAAGCATGAACTAAAATGTTATGTTAAAAGAAATAGTAAAAAGGACACTAGTTTGAATAACTTATGTTATAATATTATGATAAAAACAGCAATGACAAAGATACCAGTGTCATGATTTGAGAAAAAAATGACAAAGACTTATCTAGAATTTTCATGTTATCCAACACTGTGTCAAGCAGTTTTGTTTTGTAACCAATGTACTACTTGGAATCCAGTTGTTAAAGAGAAAACTTTCTACTTGAGGCAGCATTCACTGGACTCTTAGTTTTATCTTATCATAACAATTGCAATAATTAGAGTGTGTCTCTAAGTAATGAACTGTATTCTTTGCTTTGTGTTTGATCTATCAACAATCATCAATTGATTTTCTTAATTTGCTAAAATATAAAAAGAAATGTTGAACCCTGAATGATTGTCTTTCGTTTTCCAAACAAAAGGAATTTTTATGCATTTCTTACACTCTGACAGCATTCTGTAAAACAGGAAGACTGGCAGAAATACAATTCTTTCATAACAACTTGTTTAAAAGTTATACAGAACTTATCTTATTGAAAAGTTTTAGCTTCATGCAGTCTTAATGTCTTGGAAAGCAAAAAATACAATTAGCAATTTTCTAATGAAAGTTTGAAATAATTAGCAACTTGATCCACAACAACCATTTTTGTCTCTCTGCAAAGATACACTGTATTGCCTACTTTTTATGTGACCTTATAGTACGTCATTGACATATTTAGCTTAAAACAATCAAATACAAAAATATTAGGTTGAGCTTTATTACAATAATGATAGGCATATCAACTCATAAATCCATCTGCTGATAATGAACAAAGTCATTCCCGTATACCATTACTCAAGTTGTAAGTTTAATTCTAATAAGAATTTTAACTCAATTATTTTTTGAATATTGAAAGTTTTAACAGACAAAAGTCAACAAGTTATAAAATTTACTTCAAATCTGGAATACTAAGAATGTATGCAGTAACCCCAGGGATATTTTTGACAAATTGAAATCTTTTTATCTTTTCTTCAAAACCTGATTAAATGATGGAAGAAAATATCAACATCATTGTCAGCTGAATATTTTTCCTGGACAATTTCTATAAAAAAGAAATGCTGCATCATAATCAATAAAAAGCAATTGACCAATATCCAAAATAGAATTTTTTCTTTTTGAGTACACATGTACACACACACACATATATATATATATACATATATATACTTTTGAATGCTGTTTCCATTTTCATTCAAGACAAAAAGTCATAAAACTCAAACCTTGAGCTCTCAAAAGATAGGGTAACTCTTCTTGCTACTCTTTAGCAAGTAACCCAATTGAATTTGACAAGAATGACATTGAATCTTAGGATGTCAGAGACAGCAGTTGGTAATGGGTTGTTCTCAGAAATAGAAGAATTTTTAGCCATTCATTTCTGAGTTGTATTCTCATTTCCATTGGTTCTTCTTCTTCTTCTTCTTCTTCTTCTTCTTCTTCTTCTTCTTTCTCTCAAATGAAGGAACATCCATTGTTACTCTGACTTCTTTCTTTCTCATGCTTTCACTTGTTCATCCTTTTTCTTAGCATGAAGCATTTAAAGAAAATGCATTTGGAACTGGACTTTTAGAGATGGCAACTTTTTTTCAAAATCAAAAAGAATATGAAAAACTATACTTTTTACCTGATCTCATCAAGTGAAAATATTTGAAAAACCTTGTTTGGAAGTTATTGATGTCATTTGTATAAAGAAAATACTCAGGTAAAGAATTAGAAATGAAAAAATATTTAAAGTATTTGCATCAATATTTCTTGATTGTTGACGAGAAATATCTCTAAAAAAAACTCAGATTTTTTTGTAATGAAATAGAAACAAAAAGTCAAAAAAATTAAGAAATTCTTTTTCTTCCTATCAGGTTTTATGAATATACATTTATTTAAAACTTTCAGTTATGTTAATAGAATTTTTTTATTTTATGTTTTAAAAAGATTTTTAAATAGAGAAGAAAATGGAAGATTAGCAAGGTATTTTTTATAAGAACAGAATATGAGTTTAAGTAAAAAAAAGTTGTGTTTTTTTTTATTTAGTTTCATATTCTGAATATACCAGCATCTGAAGAGTAAATAGTGATTTGTTTATTTTTTATTGTCATCAATCAATGTTACTAAATGGAAAAAAACTTGAAGTTTTTAAAACAAATTTTTGATAAAATTTATCTCAGACTTTTTATTTATTTACAAGGTATTTTTGTTGTTTTTATTGTTTACTTTTTATACATTATCTAAGAATTGAAGCATTTATGTAGATAGGAAAAGATCATTTGTGAGTGACGTATGCATTAAATCTTTATAAACTAGATAGATGAATTGAATAATCTGTCTATTTTCTATCATCTTTAAAAAGCACATCAAGATCATTACTTGAAATAAAAATGTATAGAATTATCAAAATCTTAAAAAATCTTTTCATAAAAATAAAAATCCATGTGCAAATTAGTACTTTTATTTTTAAATCAAGGAGATTTCACCTATGCCATCAGAAAATTCTGGGAAAAATTGAGATGAAGATGTTTTTAAATGTGTAACTATCAACTTAATTACAGACAATTTAAAAAAATCAATTGGTGATAACATTTTGATGTTTTGATATATGAGTTCTATTCAAACATTTTGAATATCTCAAAAACTAGCTGTGTGACCTCAATGTAACTTTGCAACCAATCAGAGAAACCCTTACTGGAAATATCTAAACAGACTCTCCTGTAGTATTACTCAGTCAACAGTGAAATGCTGTTGAGTTAGCTTGTGTATTGTGTGAACATCACATTTCCATTAACCAAGTGCATAGAATATCTTGAGCATGATATTAAATGGTGAAGATCTTAGCAAAACCAAAGATTCTTTAGTAACAATTTTTGTACAAAAACTTTAGTTATTATACTCAAAAACTCATTGTATATAAAATAATAGAATTATAATATTTCTAAGATTTCTGTTTCTCTCAGATTTTCTGTCTTTTTTCTTAATTTAGAAAAAAATGATAGCAGATTTTTAGTCTTCAACTTTTTTGCCCCTGGCAGGTCTTCTCAGTTGCATCTTGAATCTGCACAGAGTTGATGTACATCTTCGCTGATCAGCCAACGCTGCCATGTCCATATGCAGGAATTCATGAGAGAACATTGCTTATGCATTCATCCTTGCTTCTCCAGCAGTGACCACATGTTTTGTCTTCCTTGGATGATTTATGTGATATAGGTTGTTAGTCATACAACTGCTGCTTTATGTGTTGCTGCTTCCAGGACTTGTTCAAGACAGCTTGCAACATTCTTGTATAGTTCCCATTGTTAGCATCAATGTAGTGCATCCATATAGTAATATAGACACTGTTACTGCTTGGAAGAAATCCAGTTTTATTTCATTGGATAGATTAGACTTCCATATGATCTATCGCATTCCACACCTTTACTAGAAGTATGTTGACATTATTTTCAGTAGATGAGATATTGCTGCAGAGGTATGTGAACTGGTTTACTAATTTCAGAGGCTTGGCATTAAGAGTAAAGATGGCATAATTTTGTTTAAAACACATGTTCTCTGTTTTATTTCCATTCATGTTGAGACCAATGTCTACCACTGACTGTTCTATATGGTAGGAATTCTGCTTGTGCCGGAGTATTTGCAAGAAATGCTTGGTCATCTGCATAGTCTATCTTTCATAGTTTCGGTGGGATATCATCTACTTCTTGCCTTTTTGAATGCAAAATCATTTGCTTTTATTAGATCTATGGATGTTCAAAGTTTGAAGTCAAAGCAGAATATAAACAAATATGGAGCTAATTTATCTCTTTGCAATAATATCAATGAAGTGGGTGTCACCATCAGATGAGTGAACCACTACTCTTGTGTTTTTCTAAAGCATCATGATAGCAGTATCTTTGAGTAGACCATATGCCAGTAGTATTTGATCCGTCTTTTCCCTGGAAATGCCTTGAAGTGATTTATGAACAGTAGTGTTGCTTTGCTTGTACTCCTTTGATGATTTGACTGATTGTCAGAATTTGTAAAGTTGTGGGTTAATTTCTTTGAAAGCCATTCTAATTTTTCCCAAAAATTATATGGAAATTGGGGCATTCCATTATTCGCAAGTGTCTAAGCCCATTCTTTGGACAGTGATTGGTTGCTGGCCCAGTGAATGGGTATATTAGTGTATATATATATATATATATACCGGCTTGCTTCAGTCATGTTACAGGCTCAGTATTGAGTATTTTTGTCTGCCAGCTGGATGCTACCTGGGGCTGCTGAGTCAGTAAGCATTGTTATTATTGTTGCTTATTCTGTATGTTAGAGCAGTGACTTCTATATCTCCCCTCTCCCTCTCCACGAATAGGCTGGGTTTGATTCAAATTTTTTTTAATTTTGGGGGGGTTATTTTGAATTGGAGTTGGGGAAGCTTGGCGGATGGTGCCTTAGTATAGATGGTCTGGGTAGAGGGCTCCTTAGCTTGTTTAAGGATAGAGCTTCTCCCATTGCTGTGATTCCCAACTCTTTTAGCATGGACCAATCAATCATTTGAAGGTTCCCTTTCATCAGCTTCTCTCTTGCAAACATTGCAGCATAGCTTTTAGCTGAATGAGTAGAGATACCCGCTTTGATGAAGTAGCTTTCCTACTCTTCAATTTCATATCCTATCTGCTGTGCCATGTTGGTATTCTTTTGTAAATCTTGGTAGCAATGAGTCAGCACTCATTTGTGTAAAAGTGATGAGATACAAATTGAAGTGAGATTATATGGACATTGGAGCATTCCATTATTCGCAAGTGTCTAAGTCCATTCTCTGGACAGTGATTAGTTACTGGCCCAGTGTATGGGTATATTAGTGTGTATATATATACCAGCTTGCTTCAGTCATGTTATGGGCTCAGTATTGAGTTACTGCCCATTTTATTTTTTGTCAGCCAGCTGGACACCAGTTGGGACTGCTGAGCCAGTAAGTTATTCTTGTTGTTTATTTTGCATGTTAGAGCAGTGACTTCTACAAATACTACATCAAATAAACTGTTCTAGTTTAAAATCTAGTTGGTCATTAATAATTTTTGGATAGTTACTTTCATAGCAAATAACTTTTTACCTACTCTTGTAGAGAATAGTATCTTATGTAATTAGAAAACATGGATTACACATTGGAATAGTTTTAAAATTCTTATATTCATTTTTGCCAAGTTTCATATATCAAAACTAACCAAATGAGATTTCATTAATGAACATAAAAAAGCATTGACATTGTTCATTTGATTTCTTTGGCACTTCATTATATTTACTTATGATCAGCATTTAAACATTCAAATGGGCTTTAAGCTTTGTTTGTAGTTGATTATTGCCTTCCTTTATAAAAGTTTGTCTAAACTAAAAAAAAATTTGTTACCAAATGTTTTGGTTTGTAGACATTTAGGCTACTCAGTTTTGGTTTGATGAGCATCCAGTTGACACTGAATAGAACAACTTCACAGTTTCTTGGTTGCTTTTTTTTTCTAAATGATTTTCTATTTCTTTTTTTATGATTTATTACCATAATCTAGATTTAAAGAATTACTAATTGAACACAGTTCTATTTGTTGGCCCAAGTAAAGCCCAAAACTGAACAGATATTCATATATATTTGTAAATACTTCAATATCCGTTTTCGGCCTTAGAAATATGAGATGTTGCCTCTTAATTATAATTTTCTATTTGCTTTTTTTCTTTAATTTATCATGAATACATTTCCCTATTTTGTATCTTGTTTTCTTTTCTCTTAATTAAACTCATCTGCCATCTTCCTTATCTCTTCAGACTTTGCCTTACTATTATCATCCTTACCACTATTATTCTCATAAACATTATTTTTCTGGATATTCAATAATCTTATCTTAGACTGCCACAAGACTGAAAGAAAAGGAGCGAGATGATTATATTGCATTAATCTTCCATGTTGTGAGGACCTTCCTACTTTGAAAACCTACATTCTCAATGATTGCTTTTACCTTGGCACAAATATCACTGCTTGATAGTAGAAAATTTAAAACTTTCTTCACCATAGGTAAAGCCAAATACTGCTGCCGCACTCTCTCTCTCTCTCCCTCTCTGTAACCCTTCATTTCCCTCTATTATCATTACAACTTTCCAACACTATTTTTTTTCTTTGCTTTTTCCACCTCTTTATTTTCTACTGTTTGCTAATTTTCTTGTTATCATTTCCAGTTCTTGTGAAATCAGTTCTATTAGCAATTATGGCTTACCATATTTTGTGGAATATAAGACCCACATTTAAAAAAAAACTTACATGAACTTATCTCAATGTTATATGTATAACTGGATTATCTAGTGGGCTATTTGCCTAGACATCATAGATTAACAGTACTATGTAACATGATTTTATAATATTGTGATATAAAATATAAATAGAGGGTCTCATATATCATTAAATATGGTAATTTTTCTTCCACACTTTTTATCATATCTGTCATTTCCTTTGTTTTGAAAGTCGACTTATCTATATGATTTGATGCAAACTTATGATTTTTCTTATCAGCATTTGTCGGCAATTGTCAGAGAAATGAAAAAATAGACAACGTTTTGAAGATACGTGGTGCCTTCAATAAGTTTCCAGACTTTTTTGTCCAGGCATTTAAAATCGTCATAGACTCTTGAAAATTCACTATGTTATTGCTATACATCTTATGAGATGACTGACCAATTTTTATGATTTCAGGTTCAAATGAACAGCTACAGCAGCAATTGGAATACACCCTACTAAAGCCTGATTGTTACAGCTGGTGAATTCAAAAATGCAATCTGGATGTGAGGAAGAATGATATGCAATAAAATTCTGTTTTAAACTTGGAAAAAATGATGCCACAGAAACGTATGGAATGCTTCAGACTGCTTTTCGACCATCTTGCATGAATCAAGGAAGGCAGGGAGTCTGTGAGGGATGATGAAAGGTGTGGGAGGAGTAAGGAAGTCAATAAACTGGACAGACAGTCAACAAGGAATACTATGTTGAGGTTTTCAGGGAGTTCAGGAAGAGATTCCTTGGGAAGGGGCCAGCACTCTTCAAATCGGGTCAGTGGCATTTCCATGAGGATAATGCACCAGTGCACAACTCCATCCTTGTCACAGACTATTTGACCAAGATGGGTATCAAGACAGTTGCTCACCCTCCCTATAGTCCAGGCCTTGGTCCCTGTGACTTTTGGTTATCCCCTAAGCTCAGAGGCTGTCGTTATGAGACAATTGAGGAGATGAAAGAGGCTGTGATGAAGGTCATTGACATGCTCACACAAGAGGACTTCCATGGAGCCTTCCAGAAGTTGTTGGAACAATACAAGTGCATTGTAGCCGGAGATTACTTTGAAGGGGACTAGAGTTTCATGTGTGTCCTATCAATAAAAGTGCCCATACGAAAAAAGTCTGGAAACTTATTTAATCATCCTCGTAGATAAAAATTGTAATCTTAATGAGTGCATGGGTGGATTTTTGGAGCTTGTATTTTTGTGCCAACAACTAACCATATTTCTAAAATAAAGTTTAATTTCCTCCAGAATAAAATTATTACTCTTTTGTAAACATTTCATAAATGTGTAATTCAGATGAGAAGATTTCATTTGTTATACTGGTTTTGTCAAATATAACTAGGGAAATTAGTAGAGATAGTATGAAAACTAACATTGCTTTTTCTTTTAAAATTTCAGGCTTGTATTTATCACAAAAATAATTGAAACAAAAACTTTTATACATTTTCATTGAATTAATTATAATACTTATACTATGGTAAGTGGGTGAAAGCAGAATTTCTACTGCCGTTATAATCTGTTATCAAATGTGGCTTGTTGCAGGATCCACAGCATTGGAAATCATTATTAGGATGTTTGTTATTCTCTACTAAATGTCTAAGATTTGGGAGAATTATGATTTTGTATAGCATATTATAAATGCATATGTTGTGCCTCAGATGATAATTGTAACTATCTACTGAATTAAATAGTGAATTTAGAGCATTTTGCAAATTTATTACAAATCTAAAATGATTTGGAAACCTTTTGTTGTTGTTGTTGTTTCATAGTTACCCTTTATCATTTTAGTCAGGGTAGATATTGCCTACTCAGATGGCACATTCATAAACACCACTATTGTACCACCCTCTTTTGCCTTCTATTTTATCTATTGATATATAACCAGCAAATTTGACACCATACAACAAATATTTGGGGTCATTTGTGGAGCCATGAATATATCAGCTTAAGATTTGTATCCAAAAGGAAAGGAAGTGAAATAGGACTGTAAAGGATTGTAAAATAGTATATTTAATTCAAAAGAGAAATTATAATAAGGGGATTTTGGATCAGGTGATGCTTGAAGTATAAATATCCCTTCTCTTGTGGTGGAATGAACTGGTCATTTAGTTCTCTTGTTAGAAACAAAATTTTGAGAGTTGTTCCACAATTTACAACTCAAAGAAATGAACAAAGCTGACAAAAGAAAATTCACAGAATGGTAACATAAAACTAGATAACTTTATATATACTAAAAACTAAACAAAAAAACAATACAAAGTAGTAATTTTTAAAATATGCCAACATAGTTGAAAGCACACAATACATGACTACTCTGTCCAATCTGGCTCCTGAAACTATTTAATTTACTGATGCCCCATTACTTTTGTTTCGGTAAGGATTGAGTCTTGGATTCTATTTTTAAAATTTTTTCTCCTCCACGTGCTCATCCACAGCCATTTTAAAAATGTAAGATTGTAAATCCTATATTCTCTCCACCTGCCTGCTTGAGGCATTTTTCCACATAAATTTTCTTTGAAGGGTTGTGACTACCTCTGTTGATTGGAAGAAGAAGAAGGAGAGAGAGAGAGAGAGAGAGAGAGAGAGAGAGAGAGAGAGAGAGAGAGAGAGAGAGTAGCAGAGGACAAATCTCAACTGATCATGGAAACTCATTACAAGCTGAAAATTATTACAACAGGATATTGTCATCTTTACAGATTTTGAAGCATGAGAACAGATGGTTCTTGCCAGAATACATGCTGATAAAAAGGATTATCTAAGAATTATGTATAAACACTACAAGTCAATTGTATTTGGCCACCCTAAAAAATTCTTATTTCTCATCCTTAAAATGTTATTTTTAATCAAACAAGTTAAGCACCACAATGGTTTTATTTATGGTAGTGTATATACAAACATATATATATATATATATATATATATATTTGTGTGTGTGTGTGTGTGTGTGTGTGTGTTAATTAATCAATAAATCTACATAGCTTTACATAGTTGTTAAATTTGAATCTGAAATTTTCATTCTAAAAATGCTTGTTATATATTATCAGGTTACATGCATTGACAAGGAAATTATGCAGTGAAATAATTGTTTTCAACTGAAATTATTTGTGTGTTACAAGTCAAGAATGTTAATGAATGTTGAACCACTTGACATTAGACTTAAAAAAATCTCTAAGATTACATGAAGAAGACAGTGGCCAAGTGGATATAAAAGGTTTGTCAAAAGTGTTGTAGAAATCTGGATGTCATAAGTTCAAGTCCTTGGATCAGATAATGAAAAACCATGTACTCAGGTTCAACTGGAACAAGCAGGTAGAAATATCACAGCAATGAAATCATAAGAATACAAGACACCCTATCTCTGCAAAATGGACACCTGAAGATAGCCAGAGGATACACAGCTAGAATATTTAATCTAACAACCAAGATGAAAACAGAAAGTTCCTTTAATTTAAAGCAAATAATGATAATCTCTTGTTTAAAAATCAGACATATTATGAACTATTACTTGCCAAAGGAGTATATGCGAAGAAAATATGTTCATCGTTGTACACACACAGACACACAGAGGGCATTCCAACATTTTATACAAGTCACATTTTTCAAATATTTTTTATTGACTGCATATATTTGAACTTAATTCAGCCAAACGTTTGGCACATTGACATTTGCAATTATCTATAATAACATTCTGCACAAAAGTAAACAAATAACAGTCATTTTGGTGATATTGCTTTGTTACCAATGTTGTAATATGGGCCATAAAATATGTTTGAGCAATGATGACAAGGCAAAAATTGTTCAAATATTTCATTATCATAAAATATTTACAATTGCTGAAAGCCTTGCAATAGACCATCACACAATCAAGAAATTTGTTCCAAATTCAGTTACATACAGTATATGACTAAACAAATTGAAGATACAGATCTCTTTAAGCTTCACTTGATGCATGGTAGTGTGATTGAAAATATATGTACACAAACATTCACTCAAGAGTAGTAAAAACATCAGGACTCTAAATGTGCTTAAAATGTTACTATGCCATTTATAGAGGCATTTTGGAATGTACAGCCAGCCACTTGCTTGCTGTATGGAGTCTCCAGAGCACAGTGGTTAACATCTTTGTGGGTTCAAACTCCAGTTACACTATTAACGCTCATTTTCAGACTAATGACCCTTGGGAAATGTATGAACCCGTTTATCTCCCAGCTATTGGTTAAATAGTACCTCTGCTGTTTTACAAGAATAGTTTTAGAATTGAATAACCCACAAAGGTTGATATGCAATTAAACAAAGAAACCAAACCAATTGGTTGCCCTCCTTTGAAGTTAAATCGTCTTATTAAGCATGTCAAATGAGCCAAACAGTATATGAAACTGGATTTCCAAAAAATACTATTTACAGATGAGTGTAGGGTAATGGCTGATGACCCTAACACTTGATACAGTAGTTGGTGCCAGAAGGAGGACTGTAAGCCTGTTTAATTGAAGCATCAGCAAGAATCTAAGACTTCACATATATCAATATTCTTGCATTTTAGGAAATTTTTTGTTTACATTTGAAATATTATCTTAAATATGTAGCTCTAAACTCATGAACGGTTAGGAACATTTTAAAAATTTTATCTCTCTTAAAAAAATTTTAAAGAATATGAAAAAAAATTTAATTCAGTTCTGAATTGCCTGTTGAGTTGCTATAATAAGAAAGTGTATTCATTTGATTTATTTTCTTTTTATCCTATAAAAATGTAACAATAAAAAGAAACTGAGAATTAAAAATGTGTCTTTATTTTCATGTGGAAAATTTTGTATATTGATTCAAAATAAAAGTTTAATTTATTAATTTTTAAAAAATGTTTTTGTATTATACAGATTAGGAATTAATATAATTTGTTCAAAAAATATGAAAAGTATTCATTTAAAAATTAGTTTTTGATTTATTAATAAACAATGCTTTTGGTTTATTCATTTTTCCATTTCACTCTCTGAAAATATAATATCATTGGTAGGTTCAATAAAAAACCTAAGACAGAAAAATGTGTCCTTACATTGAAATGAAGCTAAGAATGAAAAATGTAAATTTTTTGCCTTACAATTACATTTTTTGGTTTACATTTAAAGTAGTATTTAAAAAAAGGTATCACCTGGTTTGAAGTATTTTCCTGATTTTTTTAGTTGTCTGAAAAATTAAGATTTTTTTTTAGAATTAATACTAAATTACAATGATTTAAAAAAAAAATTTGATTCAAATTTCTTCTTATGGAATCCCTGTGATATTTAAACATGGCAGGTTTTAAGAACTAAAAAGTTTTCCTTTTTTGTACTTATTTATGAAGAACTGTGAAGAATTCCACAAATTGATTGAATTTTATTTATTGAATCATATCATTCAATCAGTAAAAATCAAAAACTAAATTTTGTACTCTTTATAATTGTAATAAAATGTATGCACAATTTTAATGATGTTGACGTTTGAGTTATCTAACCTGCTAGTTATTTTCCTTGTCAAGTGGAAGTATCAATAGTGTAATAAATACGGTGGTAACTGGGTCCCTTGTGTTCTGTTGTGTTGTTATGGAAGTTGTGAAGAAAACATTAGTAGCTATTTTCTTTCATGCGACAGTGATAAACATTATTCAACTTATGTTGAACATTTGAAAGGAGGATGGTTTCTTTCATGAAACAGGCCCCAATTTTACAAGGTGAAGAATTTTACACCTAATGGATACAAGATTTACAAGTCTGTATGTTGTATATAGACTTGGCAAAAGAAAAACAGGGCCCGGTGGTATTTTTGTCATTACCACAGAACATACCTGAGTGTGTTAGACATTTGTCAATAATGGATATCGACAGAGCTGAAGGATTAATCATAGAAAAACTGAATGAAATATTTCTATGAGGCCCAAAGACAAGTGCATACTTGGATTTCATGGAATTCAACTCCTGCAAAATAAATATTGATGTAATTAGAAATTACTTTCTGGTGGATTGCAAATTTTTGTAAGAAATCACACAATATTTGATATGAGACTCCCCGATGAGGTGCAGGTTTTTTGTGTTAAACCCAGCAAACTTGTCCAAGGAAAATGAAAAATTACCAAGGACCACATGTGCAAGTCTCAATGATACAACAATGAAAGGGACATTAAAAAAAGTCTTTTCTGATTTTTCTTCTCTGGACCACAAAAATTGTTACAGAAAAAATAGAAATGATCAATTTTAATTGTTACAAGTATGCCAATGAAAAAAGTCACATCAAGGAGGAAATGTAATTCTGCTAAACATTTTGCACATGACTGTACCTGTTCAAGAAATAATATCAGTAAGATAATGCGCTGTTTTAAATGTAACTCTGCCCAACATTTTGTACATGACTGTTCTGGTTTGAGAAACAAAACTGTCATGGACTCAGACCAAGTACCTTTTACCTTGTTTAATGTGGATACATGTTATCAAAATGTTATGAATGACTTGAATATAAAAATATCAAAGCTTGTGAGAGAGATGCTTGGTATGGCTGTGTTAGATTCAGCCTGTTATTAGACAGTTGCCAGAAAACTGGGGTTTGATATTTTCTTGGACATGTTAAATGACCAAGATAAATGTCTAGTAAAACCTGCTAAGTCTAACAGGATATTTTGTTTTGGTGATGGAGTGGAAGTAAGTTCCATTAATTCAGTTAAATTTCTGGTAACTATGGGGGGTGTTGTATAGTCATCTACATCATCATTCAGCATCACAACGACACAATATCAAAGACAGACACATGAAGGAAAACGCAGGAAGAAACGACGCAAGAAGATTTCTTTAACAATATTTTACCTCTCACATTATTGCAAGGGTTCGAAAGGGTTGTTCAAGGTTTGCATGTGAGAGGGTGCTGGAGACCGAACATAAACTTCATATTTTGACCTCCACTACTTATGACCGTCACGTTGTGTCTTTCTTGTTCTCTTGATGTTCAACCAGAGGCCTAGGGCTCACTCTGCTGGATGCTGGCTTTCTTTATGGCATCTTATCAGCATCTTCTCTGGACCCCTAACTCCATCGGGGGTTTCCGAGGACCCCCTCGGTCGGGTGTGGCTTCCCTACCACATCTCGTCTCTAACTCTCTGGAATTCTACTAGCAAATGCTTTGGCACCCAACTCAACTCAATTATATAATAATTCAACGCCCACACGATCGTCTACTGGATCTTTGAAATCAAATGTTTAATCGTCATCAAGCGGAAATAACTGTCATACAGTTCACAGGTCACTCTCTTCTGGTGCATCACTATAGTGGCACCGTGGAACCTTCACCTTGTCCCATATTATAAGCCTTAATCCGCCCACACGATCTCTTTCGATTACTGGCCATTGGAATGTGTCACTTCCTTCCAGTGCATCACCTTGGAATAGCATTTTTGGGCCAGGTCGAAGGTCAAAATATAACAGGGGGATTTAAAAGGTGTTAAAGCATATATTCAGCCTGACATAGTAAAAAAAAAGGATTTACTTTGATTATTGAGTCATAAATTTATGAAAACTGCTGGAATGCTGTTAGATTTCAAAAATGACAGCTGTCGGATTTTAGGCAGATATATAAAATTACAAAGTACAATGTCTGGACATTATAGTCTTCCATTGACTAATATGAATTTGGAGGTTTAAAGATCGAAAAATGTTGTGCTACAATGCACAGCCTTGAAAAAATGTTCAAGAGTGAAGAAAAGAAGGAAGGTTGAGAAATTACATAGGAAATTTGCTCATGCATCTAAAAAAACATGGATATCCTTGGTTAGAGGCAGTAAGACCTTTAATGATAAGGAGTTCCTGGATCTGATCCAGGATGTTTGTGATTCTTGTTCTGTTTGTCTAGTGTTTAGAAAACCTTCTCTTCAACCTGTCGTAGGATTGACTCTTGGGAACAGGTTTAATGACTCTGTATGCCAGGATTTAAAGGAATATGGACATAACAAATATTGGATTCTACACTTAATTGACACATTCACTAGGTACTCTGCTGCTAAGCTGATTAAAACTAAAAGAAGGGAAAAAATTATCCATAATATATTTTTAATGTGGACATCATATTTTGAACCTCCTAGGTGTTTGTTTAGTGACAATGGGGAGAATTTAACAATGAAGAATACTGACAGATGAATGAAAAACTGAATATTGAAACATGCACTACAGCTGCGGAAAGTCCATTCAGCAATTGTACTGTGGAATGCCACAATCTCATAGTTGGTAAAGTAATGGACAAAGCATAAGAGCATGAGAAATATGAACCAGAAGTCGCAACTGCTAGTGCTAAAAATGCTCTTCAAAATCATTTGAGGCATAGTCCAAATGAGCTTGTGTTTGGCTTTAATATGAACACACCCTCAATTTTCACTCATCAATTACCTGCATTGGAAACTGCAACAACCAGTGAGATGGTAAAAACAAATTTACATGCCTTACATGTAGCTAGGAAAAGCTTCATAGAAGCTGAATCAAGTAAAAAATTTGGAGAGCACTGAGATCTAATATAAGGACTTATGTGGATGAAGAATTCCTGACAAGTGACACTGTCTATTATGGAAGACAAAATTGCAAGGAATGGTATGGCCCTGCTAAAGTATTGTGTAAGGAAGGTCAGTGTGCACTGATCAGACATGGCAGAGCATTTTACAGGATTCATCCATGTTACTTAATGAAGGCAATGAAATAAAACTGCCAAAGGTGAGATAAATGAAGCCTTGGGGAAAGAAGATGAAGGACAGCATAATAAAAGTCTACATATCAACAGGGAGGAATTGAAAGACAACAGTAAAAAAGCCAAATAAAGGCAAAGTTGTGGACTATAAAATGAAAGGAAGTGATGAGTTGAAAACAGGAAAGATTGTGATTACACAACCTAAATCAACTGGAAAATATAGTCATTAGCTGAATATAGAACCAGAAATGGAAAATGAAAATTCAGTCAGTATCAATTGGGATTATGTTGATCATTTGAGAACTACCTCAAGTAACAGAGGAAGTAAGTGATGAAGAACATGTAGTTTTGCTTACATCTGAACAAAAACAAGCAAAAGAGGTGATAGATGCAAATAAAAGAGAAATAGAAAATATGGAAATTCATGTTGTATATGAATGTGTGCTTGACATTGGTCAGAAATGCATGTCAATAAGATGATGAAGAAATTCAAAGATAAAAGCAAGATAATGAAGGCCTGCCTTGTTATATATGGTCATGAAGATGATTCACATAACCTGAAAACTGATTCTCCAACATGCAGTCGTAAAGCTATGTGTCTTGTAAAGTTAACAGCCTTGGTTATAAAGTGGTAGATAGAGAGTCTGTCTGGATTTCACCTCAGCATTTCTGCAGGGTGATAATCTGGAGAGAGAAAGATATTTCTTAGACCATCATCTGACATATTTCTAGAGTCACAGGTATGGAAATTGAAAAGATATATCTATGAATTAAAAGATGCACCATGCCCATGAGACTAAATAGTTAATCCTGAATAAACTAACCTAAAGTGAATAATGACAATGTACTGTTTCTTTGGCATGATGCAATTGGTATCTTGATGGATATTCTGGCAATGCACATAGATGACTTTGTATTCTGTGGAAATGATTTGTTTCAGAAAAATGTGATTGTAGAATTGAAAAAAATATTCAGATTTGGAATACATGAAAGTGGAACATTTAAATTTTTGGGATTGGGTGTTAAGCAAAATAAAAGAGGGAATTACTATCCACCAAAATCTGTATGTTTCATCTATATCCCCAATAGATATAAAGAAAGGAAGGTCTTTGAGAAATGATGTGGCCAAGAGGAGAAGACAGAATCAAAAAGACTGACAGATCAAATAATGTGGTTATCCACTCAGACATGACTTGATGTAGCATTTGATATGTGTCAGCTGAGTACTACTGGGAAGTTTCCAAAAGTGAAATTACTCTTTGAGTCTAACAAAGAACAACAAAAATTGAAATCAAGGACGGGTTCCATAACCTTTCCTCAGCTGAGAAGACCTTTAGATTTGAATATTGTTTGCCATGCAGATGCAACCTATGCTAGCTTGGAAGATGGATCTTCACAAGGTGGTTTTATCATTTATTTTTTTGGCATGACAAACAAAATGGCTCTTATATACTGTTCATCAAAAAAATTGACCAAGTAACATTAGCCTCAGAGACTCATGCACAAAGTGAAACAGCTGAGGCTGGTTTACTAATAGCTGCCATGCTGCTAGAGATATTCAGACTACCTGAAGTCTTTTGTAAAACAGACAATGTGTCTCTGGTAGAGACCTTAAACTCATCAAATCTGCTAAGTGAGCTATGTCCTAGAATTGATGTGGCTAGAGTGAAGAAAATGATGGCAAAGAAGGAGATCCAAACTGAATGGATAAAAGGGAAAGAACAGGTTGCATATTGCCTAACAAAGGAGGGAGCCTCTTCAGAAAGTTTAAGAAACTTGTTGCATGAATGAACTTTACAAAGATCTTTTATTTTAATTAGAACTTCAGATTTCACAAGAAGAGACCAGCATTGTTGAAGTCTGAGTTATCTAACCTGCTAGCTGTAAATACATAATTATGTCCTTTGTCTTGTAGTAGTATCAGTAGTATAATAAATATAGTGATAACCAGTCCATCATGGTCTGTTGTGTTGATATAAAGTTGTGAAGAAAACAAATGACATCTCTTTTCTGAGTTGTAAGTTGACATATACATACCAAAATAGATGCAAGTCTTTATATATAGATAGATATATACAAAATATGTATGTTAATCAAATGTATAATCAAATAGTGCCACATAAAGTACAGTGCAACTAAATAATTGCCTATAAAACCCAAATAAAAAGTAATTTTCATACGTGACAAAACTCAACTTTTTACTGTTCATGCAACTGTTGAAAACTTAGGTAAATTTGTTTTTTAAAACAACAGGCATATTTTATAGCAACAAAGTTCTCTGGATCTATATGTCATTGAGAACCTTTGGAGCATATCAAGAAGTTTGTTGATGAGAGGGTGTCAAGCAGTTTGAACTTTAGAAAACAATATTATCTGTTTGAGAAGCAATTACTCTTGAAGAAATTACTGTGTGATGCTTCAAGTCATTAGAGAGAATGGAAGCATGTGTAAATGTTATTATTTTTCTGCTTTGTTTTTGCACTCTGCTTGTTATAAATTTTCATGTCATTTCTTTCAATGAATATTTTTCATTATCTTTCATTTTTTATCTTTACATACATTCCTATTGATATTTTAGATGACTGCATAAAAAATGATATAATCATCTAGAAATTTCAACAAATTGATTCCAAGATTTTAGCATATTCCACTCCTGCAAAAGACATGAATTTGATCAAAATCTTAACTTTTTAGCCATTAGTTTTATATTTTTTGTTATTTTTTCTTATTTGCATAAAATGGTGGAACAGATTGTATATGAGTTCAAAATGATTACACAGCTTATTTTTACCTTTTTCTATTATTCTGATGATAGTGTAAATAAGCACTGAAATATTCACTAAATCACTCACCACTCTTGTATGTTAATTCAATATTTAATGAGTTACAAACATTATTCAGAGTTACTTTCATGCTAAATTCTCAAGTATTTCAAATTTACCTCTGATTAAAATGAATGTGCTTTCCTAATTAAAGTCCTTTGAGGACAGAATTTTTGTTACACTTTTAGATACCAGTATTTCAAAATGGATTTTAACTAATATTGTATTAATATCTAATAAAATTTTATTTAGAAAATTTCAGAAAAATTCAAATATTTTGTAGAATACGCTAGTTAAGATTGTTATTAGACTGCAAAATTCTGATTCCATTTATTTATTTATTTTTTATTGTTTTCTTTCTGACTAACCTGACATTTACTTTTTCTATTTTCTCTATTCTGACTGCAGGAGATTTTTATTCTCTCACACACACACCCACACACAATCGACGAAATGGGGTGAAAATAACTGAGTAATGCTTGGCTAATTGTTAAAATATCTGAGTCTGTATTGTTGATGTGGTTGAACTAGTGCCCTCATCTTTGTTGTCATTACAGTCTTAACATTTTGGTTGTTGTTCCTTCTGGTCTTCTTCAGATGTCTGTTGTAGTCAATAATCTTCTGGGAATTTTGAAACAAACCTTTTATTCAGTCCATTGGGGTAGGTTGTTCTTATTCTGCCAACTATCAATAAAGAATTTAGTTTGAAATTCTCAGAAGCTTATGGATTATGGCAGACACAGGAACAAAGCCAGAGAATATAAAAAACATTGTGACTATAATAACAACTTTGATGAAGACACTTGTTTGAGTACGACAGTGAATAATAATGATAAATCCTTATGTAAAAGATTTCATCAAAAATCTCAGTCAATTTAGCAGCTTTGAATTCAGTGCTTTTGATATGAACTCTGCTATGACAGTCTGTTGTGTTTGAGTTTTTATTCTCAACAGATTTTGTTTAGATATTCAAACAATTGTTAGTTTTGATGCTCATGACTTTTTTTTTAAATTTTAAAGTTTATTGATTGCTACTTGAGATAAAAATTGATTACTTACTTTGTATCATATTGAATACAATGATATTAGACAAATGTTGTTGTGAAGTGGAAAGGTAAATAAAGGTCATACTTTGCAAGTTTTGGCGTTGTCATTCACATGCAATCAGAGACCACAGTCCCAAAAGAGAATTTATATATTGCAAAACTAATCTTAATTCTTTTGCTAATGAAGAATTTGTACTTGAAAAGAAACAACTGTTTCCTACCAACAAATGTGTCACTCACCTGTCTATCTTGTTTCTTAATTTTACAAACCCAAGCTGTCACTACCATCCTAATATATACTTATTAATTATATTTAAAATGATATATCTTTTGTGATTACTCTAAATAAAAAGAAAGAATGGTCACTTGAGTCTATGAATTCAGTTATGTGCATAATAGTGTGTAATAGTTCTTTAGCATTGAAGGTAGAAACTGTGCTTCAAGCTAACTTATTACTCCATTCTAAAGTTATACCAATAATGTTTTTCTGTGTACAGTTGGAAGTGTACACACCTAAAGATAACATCCCCACCATTCTTTTAATCCATATTTATAGAGTACTTAGCTTGAGGCAGAAGTTGAGCTGTCAAGCAACTCATTACATTTCAATCGTTTAGCTTTTCTATTAACCATTTTCTTTGTGAGAAAGTCACAAGTGACAGTTGCCGGAAAGCACATTTCGACATGTCCTTTCTACTCCTCATCCCTTGCACGTTCCACTCTGGACTAATCCTTCCACAGCAGACAAGATAGTTAAGAAAAAGACTAAACATTCAGAAAAAATACGACCAGGTTACTTTTTTTTGTTCATGTTAATATCAGGAGCAGGCCAGACCAAAATATACTTTTGGTTTTTGCTAGAAGCAAGAACTGTCAGTGAATTCATTCCTAAACACTGTTTAGTGATGAGAAGACATATGACACAAGATTTTCTTTCTTTATCCAACCCTCAATCATCATCTCTGTGAGAATAGAAATATATATGAAGAAGGAAAGCAAAATATTTAAAAGCAACAAAAATAAATAGAAATGAACACTGGACAAACATTTCTCATGCTTTTTCCTAAAAAGAAAATAGTATATTACTCTGAATATTTCTATCTCAGCTATAACCTTTGCTATATAAAACTGTTCAGCCAATTTTTTGGTCAACTGTAGGACTGATAAGCTTCAATTAGAAATGATAAATTCTCTTATCTGAACAAAACAGCTGATCTGACTCATCACCTCTTGAATGTTTATCTTTAGAGACTTGTTATAATGACAGTTACTAATGTAAAAATGATTTGAATTTGATATTAGTAGAAAGGCAAGGAAAGGTCTATGTAAATCTCTTGTAGATGAATGAAACAAAATGAGAAAAATTATATATGAATTATTCTAACTACTATTCTGATCTTTGTTGTTTTAGTCACTCTCTTTTTTCTAGGAAAGATCAACTTATTGATTAAAATATTTAAGATGAAGATAGTCATATGATAATAATAACAATTTATCTCAGAATTTTAGACTATGCAAGAAAAATCTTATTAAGCATTTTCAGTAAATATGATTTCATGGAACATTTTAAAATGTGCAATTGTATTTAGGAAAAATATCAAAATTTCTTGTATTCTTCCATTTTATGAAGACAGAGTTTTTGAGAAGGAAACCAGATTTTATATCAGAGCCAAATGTAAAGAAAACTATGTGAGTTTCTTCAAAAGTCATTCCAATGATGTGAATGAATTTAAAAGTCACATGTAAGTTTTGACATTATTTATATACAATGAATGCAAACAAAATGCATTCCACGTTAAGAGAAAAGAGCTTTAGTTTTATTTCAACCCATGTAGAAGTATAATATCAGTATTCACATTCAGTTATGAGGTTTCAAATCAAACCATCTCTTCTCACTGTTTGTATGTAAAAACGTCTACCCATGAAAACAAATTTAAAAATATAGACTGATGATTGGAGCTAATAGAAGGTAGGCTTGTTATTTTCCCTGCTTTGTCCTCCAGCCAGTTCTCTTCATGTTTTATCATCGCTGTCTACATTGAAAGAATAGAAATACTGAACAATCACTACTTTCTGTTATTACTGCCTAATCAATATAGGTAATGTCATATTTAATCAAGATAACTATAGGAAATCATATTGTCTTTATTGTAATTTATTAATTAAAATGTATATCAATCCTTTTTCATTTTTATCTCATTGATTTTTCTTTCACAAATTTATTTAATACATTTGTTTTAGTTTTCTAACCACTTTTAATTTTTTAAACTTTTTTTTTACTACAATAAATAGCTTCACATGATTTTACCTATTTTTTTTTTATCTTCATTGAAACTTTCTAGATATATTTGAACTTTTAATATCATTTCTTCCTTTTACTTTGAAATTTTTCTTTAAAAATTATTTTCACCCTTTCAGCACTATATTTCATTTTAACATTTTTCATTTAACCATATCCTTTATTTAAAATATCAGTTTCATATTTTTGTCTTCTACTTCTGCCATCTTCTCTTTTTTATATTTTTTTTTTTACTTTTACTGCTAATCTTGATTTTCTGCCAATCAAATTATTTTTTTCAATCTGTCATTCATTTTATAACCTTTTACTTTATTAATGTTTTTCTCAATTTTCTTTGCTGAACTTAAAACTTTTCTCTCTTTTACCATTTTCCATCTATCTTGTTTGTTTCTATCTTCCTTTCATCTCATTAAATCATCTTTTTGATTTCATCTCTCAAAATCTTCTTTCACTCAGTAACCTTTTATTCTCTTAATATTTTTCCTGTATCATATATATTTTCTTTTAACATTTTTATCAAAATTCACACATCACAATTTTTCTTTCTTACCATCAAGTATGTATTTTATCCCTAAATACTGCTGTGATAATCGGACAATAAATGCTGCCAACAATGAATAATTTCAAACCATGTTGCTTGCTCTAAATCTATCTATAAATGTTAGCCTCAAGGATTTGGATGTTGGAACTTATTCAGCAAACTCTGCCTGTTGTTTCTAGTAATCACATAAGTTCTAGTTCATTTCTAGGGTGTCAGCCAACTATTCACAAGGTTCTGGCTATGATTTCAATAACAATTATAATATTGAAAAAATAGACCCACTTTTAGCATAAAAAACTCTCCTCAATATATTGGCCACAAATAAGTTACTAAATAACTCATTTCAATATTTCTAAAAACAGGCCTTAAGAATCAATAATGAATTTAGCAATTTATTTTCTATCTACATCTCCCACACTTCCTCTCTCTCATATATATATATATGTGTGTGTATATATATATATATAGAGAGAGAGAGAGAGACAGAGAGAGAGAGAGACAGAGAAAGTGTGTTTAGTAATTATTTACCAGGATTTACAGAAATGATCTATAAATGAAGCTTTAATTTTCTTCTAAAGAGTCCCTTTAGCATTCAATGCAAATTTTTATACATGAGTTTTCCATTGGATAAAGCACCTCTTTAACTGGCTTTTTATTGTACAACTCTTAAACTGGCTTTTTGTTGTACACCTCTTAAACTGGCTTTTTATTGTATACTTATTAAACTGGCCTTTTATTGTACACCTCTTAAACTGGCTTTTTGTTGTACACCTCTTAAACTGGCCATTTATTGTACAACTTTTAAACTGGCTTTTTGTTGTACACCTCTTAAACTGGCTTTTTATTGTACACCTCTTTAACTGCCTTTTTATTGTACAACTTTTAAACTGGCTTTTTATTGTACACCTCTTAAACTGGCCTTTTATTGTACAACTTTTAAACTGGCTTTTTATTGTACACCTCTTAAACTGGCTTTTTATTGTACACCTCTTAAACTGGCTTTTTATTGTACAACTTTTAAACTGGCTTTTTGTTGTACAACTCTTAAACTGGCTTTTTATTGTACACCTCTTAAACTGGCTTTTTATTGTACAACTTTTAAACTGGCTTTTTGTTGTACACCTCTTAAACTGGCCTTTTATTGTACAACTTTTAAACTGGCTTTTTGTTGTACAACTTTTAAACTGGCTTTTTATTGTACACCTCTTAAACTGGCTTTTTATTGTACAATTCTTAAACTAGCTTTTTATTGTACAACTCTTAAACTGGCTTTTTATTGTACACCTCTTAAACTGGCTTTTTGTTGTACACCTCTTTAGCTGGCTTTTTATTGTACACCTCTTAAACTGGCTTTTTATTGTACACCTCTTTAACTGGCCTTTTATTGTACAACTTTTAAACTGGCTTTTTGTTGTACAACTCTTTAACTGGCTTTTTATTGTACACCTCTTTAACTGGCTTTTTATTGTACACCTCTGAAACTGGCTTTTTAATATACACTTCTTTAACTGGCTTTTTATTGTACACCTCTTAAACTGGCTTTTTATTGTACAACTCTTAAACTGGCTTTTTATTGTACAACTTTTAAACTGGCTTTTTGTTGTACACCTCTTAAACTGGCTTTTTATTGTACAACTTTTAAACTGGCTTTTTGTTGTACACCTCTTAAACTGGCCTTTTATTGTACAACCTTTAAACTGGCTTTTTATTGTGCACCTCTTAAACTGGCTTTTTATTGTACAACTCTTAAACTGGCTTTTTATTGTACAACTCTTAAACTGGCTTTTTATTGTACACCTCTTAAACTGGCTTTTTGTTGTGCACCTCTTAAGCTGGCTTTTTATTGTACACCTCTTAAACTGGCTTTTTATTGTACAACTCTTTAACTGGCCTTTTATTGTACAACTTTTAAACTGGCTTTTTGTTGCACAACTCTTAAACTGGCTTTTTATTGTACAACTCTTAAACTGGCTTTTTATTGTACAACTGTTAAACTGGCCTTTTATTGTACACCTCTTAAACTGGCTTTTTGTTGTACACCTCTTAAACTGGCTTTTTATTGTACACCTCTTAAACTGGCCTTTTATTGTACACCTCTTAAGCTAGCTTTTTATTGTACACCTCTTAAACTGGCCTTTTATTGTACACCTCTTAAACTGGCTTTTTGTTGTACACCTCTTAAACTGGCTTTTTATTGTACAACTTTTAAACTGGCTTTTTGTTGTACACCTCTTAAACTGGCTTTTTATTGTACAACTTTTAAACTGGCTTTTTGTTGTACACCTCTTAAACTGGCCTTTTATTGTACAACCTTTAAACTGGCTTTTTATTGTGCACCTCTTAAACTGGCTTTTTATTGTACAACTCTTAAACTGGCTTTTTATTGTACAACTCTTAAACTGGCTTTTTATTGTACACCTCTTAAACTGGCTTTTTGTTGTGCACCTCTTAAGCTGGCTTTTTATTGTACACCTCTTAAACTGGCTTTTTATTGTACAACTCTTTAACTGGCCTTTTATTGTACAACTTTTAAACTGGCTTTTTGTTGCACAACTCTTAAACTGGCTTTTTATTGTACAACTCTTAAACTGGCTTTTTATTGTACAACTGTTAAACTGGCCTTTTATTGTACACCTCTTAAACTGGCTTTTTGTTGTACACCTCTTAAACTGGCTTTTTATTGTACACCTCTTAAACTGGCCTTTTATTGTACACCTCTTAAGCTAGCTTTTTATTGTACACCTCTTAAACTGGCCTTTTATTGTACACCTCTTAAACTGGCTTTTTGTTGTACACCTCTTAAACTGGCTTTTTGTCATACACCTCTTTAACTGGCTTTTTATTGTACACCTCTTAAACTGGCTTTTTATTGTACACCTCTTAAACTGGCCTTTTATTGTACACCTCTTAAACTGGCTTTTTGTTGTACACCTCTTAAACTGGCCTTTTATTGTACAACTCTTAAACTGGCTTTTTATTGTACACCTCTTAAACTGGCTTTTTATTGTACACCTCTTAAACTGGCTTTTTATTGTACACCTCTTAAACTGGCTTTTTAATATACACCTCTTTAACTGGCTTTTTATTGTACAACTCTTAAACTGGCTTTTTATTGTACACCTCTTAAACTGGCTTTTTAATATACACCTCTTAAACTGGCTTTTTATTGTACAACTCTTAAACTGGCTTTTTATTGTACACCTCTTAAACTTGCTTTTTATTGTACACCTCTTAAACTGGCTTTTTATTGTACACCTCTTAAACTGGCTTTTTATTGTACACCTCTTAAACTGGCTTTTTAATATACACCTCTTTAACTGGCTTTTTATTGTACAACTCTTAAACTGGCTTTTTATTGTACACCTCTTAAACTTGCTTTTTATTGTACACCTCTTAAACTGGCTTTTTGTTGTACACCTCTTAAACTGGCTTTTTATTGTACACCTCTTAAACTGGCCTTTTATTGTACACCTCTTAAACTGGCTTTTCCTTGTACACCTCTTAAACTGGCTTTTTATTGTACACCTCTTAAACTGGCTTTTTATTGTACACCTCTTAAACTGGCCTTTTATTGTACACCTCATAAACTGGCTTTTTATTGTACACCTCTTAAACTGGCTTTTTAATATACACCTCTTTAACTGGCTTTTTATTGTACAACTCTTAAACTGGCTTTTTATTGTACAACTCTTAAACTGGCTTTTTATTGTACACCTCTTAAACTGGCTTTTTATTGTACACCTCTTAAACTGGCTTTTTAATATACACCTCTTTAACTGGCTTTTTATTGTACAACTCTTAAACTGGCTTTTTAATATACACCTCTTTAACTAGCTTTTTATTGTACAACTCTTAAACTGGCTTTTTAATATACAACTCTTAAACTGGCCTTTTATTGTACACCTCTTAAACTGGCTTTTTATTGTACAACTTTTAAACTGGCTTTTTATTGTACACCTCTTAAACTGGTCTTTTATTGTACACCTCTTAAACTGGCTTTTTATTGTACACCTCTTTAACTGGCTTTTTATTGTACAACTTTTAAACTGGCTTTTTATTGTACACCTCTTAAACTGGCTTTTTATTGTACACTTCTTAAACTGGCCTTTTATTGTACACTTCTTAAACTGGCTTTTTGTTGTACACCTCTTAAACTGGCTTTTTATTGTACAACTCTTAAACTGACTTTTTATTGTACACCTCTTAAACTGGCTTTTTATTGTACAACTCTTAAACTGGCTTTTTATTGTACAACTCTTAAACTGGCTTTATATTGTACAACTCTTAAACTGGCTTTTTATTGTATACTTATTAAACTGGCTTTTTGTTGTACACCTCTTAAACTGGCTTTTTATTGTACAACTCTTGAACTGACTTTTTATTGTACACCTCTTAAACTGGCTTTTTATTGTACAACTCTTAAACTGGCTTTTTATTGTACAACTCTTAAACTGGCTTTATATTGTACAACTTTTAAATGGGCTTTTTATTGTACACCTCTTAAACTGGGTTTTTATTGTACACCTCTTACCTGGCTTTTTGTTGTACACCTCTTAAACTGGCCTTTTATTGTACACCTCTTAAACTGGCTTTTTATTGTACACCTCTTAAACTGGCTTTTTATTGTACACCTCTTAAACTGGCTTTTTAATATACACCTCTTTAACTGGCTTTTTATTGTACAACTCTTAAACTGGCTTTTTATTGTACACCTCTTAAACTTGCTTTTTATTGTACACCTCTTAAACTGGCTTTTTGTTGTACACCTCTTAAACTGGCTTTTTATTGTACACCTCTTAAACTGGCCTTTTATTGTACACCTCTTAAACTGGCTTTTCCTTGTACACCTCTTAAACTGGCTTTTTATTGTACACCTCTTAAACTGGCTTTTTATTGTACACCTCTTAAACTGGCCTTTTATTGTACACCTCATAAACTGGCTTTTTATTGTACACCTCTTAAACTGGCTTTTTAATATACACCTCTTTAACTGGCTTTTTATTGTACAACTCTTAAACTGGCTTTTTATTGTACAACTCTTAAACTGGCTTTTTATTGTACACCTCTTAAACTGGCTTTTTATTGTACACCTCTTAAACTGGCTTTTTAATATACACCTCTTTAACTGGCTTTTTATTGTACAACTCTTAAACTGGCTTTTTAATATACACCTCTTTAACTAGCTTTTTATTGTACAACTCTTAAACTGGCTTTTTAATATACAACTCTTAAACTGGCCTTTTATTGTACACCTCTTAAACTGGCTTTTTATTGTACAACTTTTAAACTGGCTTTTTATTGTACACCTCTTAAACTGGTCTTTTATTGTACACCTCTTAAACTGGCTTTTTATTGTACACCTCTTTAACTGGCTTTTTATTGTACAACTTTTAAACTGGCTTTTTATTGTACACCTCTTAAACTGGCTTTTTATTGTACACTTCTTAAACTGGCCTTTTATTGTACACTTCTTAAACTGGCTTTTTGTTGTACACCTCTTAAACTGGCTTTTTATTGTACAACTCTTAAACTGACTTTTTATTGTACACCTCTTAAACTGGCTTTTTATTGTACAACTCTTAAACTGGCTTTTTATTGTACAACTCTTAAACTGGCTTTATATTGTACAACTCTTAAACTGGCTTTTTATTGTATACTTATTAAACTGGCTTTTTGTTGTACACCTCTTAAACTGGCTTTTTATTGTACAACTCTTGAACTGACTTTTTATTGTACACCTCTTAAACTGGCTTTTTATTGTACAACTCTTAAACTGGCTTTTTATTGTACAACTCTTAAACTGGCTTTATATTGTACAACTTTTAAATGGGCTTTTTATTGTACACCTCTTAAACTGGGTTTTTATTGTACACCTCTTACCTGGCTTTTTGTTGTACACCTCTTAAACTGGCCTTTTATTGTACACCTCTTAAACTGGCTTTTTATTGTACACCTCTTAAACTGGCTTTTTATTGTACACCTCTTAAACTGGCTTTTTATTGTACACCTCTTAAACTGGCTTTTTATTGTAACCCTCTTAAACTGTCTTTTTAATATACACCTCTTTAACTGGCTTTTTATTGTACAACTCTTAAACTGGCTTTTTATTGTACACCTCTTAAACTTGCTTTTTATTGTACACCACTTAAACTGGCTTTTTGTTGTACACCTCTTAAACTGGCTTTTTATTGTACACCTCTTAAACTGGCCTTTTATTGTACACCTCTTAAACTGGCTTTTCCTTGTACACCTCTTAAACTGGCTTTTTATTGTACACCTCTTAAACTGGCTTTTTATTGTACACCTCTTAAACTGGCTTTTTAATATACACCTCTTTAACTGGCTTTTTATTGTACAACTCTTAAACTGGCTTTTTTTTGTACAACTCTTAAACTGGCTTTTTATTGTACACCTCTTAAACTGGCTTTTTAATATACACCTCTTTAACTGGCTTTTTATTGTACAACTCTTAAACTGGCTTTTTAATATACACCTCTTTAACTGGCTTTTTATTGTACAACTCTTAAACTGGCTTTTTAATATACACCTCTTAAACTGGCTTTTTATTGTACACCTCTTAAACTGGCTTTTTATTGTACACCTCTTAAACTGGCTTTTTAATATACACCTCTTTAACTGGCTTTTTATTGTACAACTCTTAAACTGGCCTTTTATTGTACACCTCTTAAACTGGCTTTTTATTGTACACCTCTTAAACTGGCTTTTTATTGTACACCTCTTAAACTGGCTTTTTATTGTACAACTCTTAAACTGGCCTTTTATTGTACACCTCTTAGACTGGCTTTTCATTGTACAACTCTTAAACTGGCTTTTTATTGTACACCTCTTAAACTGGCCTTTTATTGTACACCTCTTAAACTGGCTTTTCCTTGTACACCTCTTAAACTGGCTTTTTATTGTACACCTCTTAAACTGGCTTTTTATTGTACACCTCTTAAACTGGCCTTTTATTGTACACCTCATAAACTGGCTTTTTATTGTACACCTCTTAAACTGGCTTTTTAATATACACCTCTTTAACTGGCTTTTTATTGTACAACTCTTAAACTGGCTTTTTATTGTACAACTCTTAAACTGGCTTTTTATTGTACACCTCTTAAACTGGCTTTTTATTGTACACCTCTTAAACTGGCTTTTTAATATACACCTCTTTAACTGGCTTTTTATTGTACAACTCTTAAACTGGCTTTTTAATATACACCTCTTTAACTAGCTTTTTATTGTACAACTCTTAAACTGGCTTTTTAATATACAACTCTTAAACTGGCCTTTTATTGTACACCTCTTAAACTGGCTTTTTATTGTACAACTTTTAAACTGGCTTTTTATTGTACACCTCTTAAACTGGTCTTTTATTGTACACCTCTTAAACTGGCTTTTTATTGTACACCTCTTTAACTGGCTTTTTATTGTACAACTTTTAAACTGGCTTTTTATTGTACACCTCTTAAACTGGCTTTTTATTGTACACTTCTTAAACTGGCCTTTTATTGTACACTTCTTAAACTGGCTTTTTGTTGTACACCTCTTAAACTGGCTTTTTATTGTACAACTCTTAAACTGACTTTTTATTGTACACCTCTTAAACTGGCTTTTTATTGTACAACTCTTAAACTGGCTTTTTATTGTACAACTCTTAAACTGGCTTTATATTGTACAACTCTTAAACTGGCTTTTTATTGTATACTTATTAAACTGGCTTTTTGTTGTACACCTCTTAAACTGGCTTTTTATTGTACAACTCTTGAACTGACTTTTTATTGTACACCTCTTAAACTGGCTTTTTATTGTACAACTCTTAAACTGGCTTTTTATTGTACAACTCTTAAACTGGCTTTATATTGTACAACTTTTAAATGGGCTTTTTATTGTACACCTCTTAAACTGGGTTTTTATTGTACACCTCTTACCTGGCTTTTTGTTGTACACCTCTTAAACTGGCCTTTTATTGTACACCTCTTAAACTGGCTTTTTATTGTACACCTCTTAAACTGGCTTTTTATTGTACACCTCTTAAACTGGCTTTTTAATATACACCTCTTTAACTGGCTTTTTATTGTACAACTCTTAAACTGGCTTTTTATTGTACACCTCTTAAACTTGCTTTTTATTGTACACCTCTTAAACTGGCTTTTTGTTGTACACCTCTTAAACTGGCTTTTTATTGTACACCTCTTAAACTGGCCTTTTATTGTACACCTCTTAAACTGGCTTTTCCTTGTACACCTCTTAAACTGGCTTTTTATTGTACACCTCTTAAACTGGCTTTTTATTGTACACCTCTTAAACTGGCCTTTTATTGTACACCTCATAAACTGGCTTTTTATTGTACACCTCTTAAACTGGCTTTTTAATATACACCTCTTTAACTGGCTTTTTATTGTACAACTCTTAAACTGGCTTTTTATTGTACAACTCTTAAACTGGCTTTTTATTGTACACCTCTTAAACTGGCTTTTTATTGTACACCTCTTAAACTGGCTTTTTAATATACACCTCTTTAACTGGCTTTTTATTGTACAACTCTTAAACTGGCTTTTTAATATACACCTCTTTAACTAGCTTTTTATTGTACAACTCTTAAACTGGCTTTTTAATATACAACTCTTAAACTGGCCTTTTATTGTACACCTCTTAAACTGGCTTTTTATTGTACAACTTTTAAACTGGCTTTTTATTGTACACCTCTTAAACTGGTCTTTTATTGTACACCTCTTAAACTGGCTTTTTATTGTACACCTCTTTAACTGGCTTTTTATTGTACAACTTTTAAACTGGCTTTTTATTGTACACCTCTTAAACTGGCTTTTTATTGTACACTTCTTAAACTGGCCTTTTATTGTACACTTCTTAAACTGGCTTTTTGTTGTACACCTCTTAAACTGGCTTTTTATTGTACAACTCTTAAACTGACTTTTTATTGTACACCTCTTAAACTGGCTTTTTATTGTACAACTCTTAAACTGGCTTTTTATTGTACAACTCTTAAACTGGCTTTATATTGTACAACTCTTAAACTGGCTTTTTATTGTATACTTATTAAACTGGCTTTTTGTTGTACACCTCTTAAACTGGCTTTTTATTGTACAACTCTTGAACTGACTTTTTATTGTACACCTCTTAAACTGGCTTTTTATTGTACAACTCTTAAACTGGCTTTTTATTGTACAACTCTTAAACTGGCTTTATATTGTACAACTTTTAAATGGGCTTTTTATTGTACACCTCTTAAACTGGGTTTTTATTGTACACCTCTTACCTGGCTTTTTGTTGTACACCTCTTAAACTGGCCTTTTATTGTACACCTCTTAAACTGGCTTTTTATTGTACACCTCTTAAACTGGCTTTTTATTGTACACCTCTTAAACTGGCTTTTTATTGTACACCTCTTAAACTGGCTTTTTATTGTAACCCTCTTAAACTGTCTTTTTAATATACACCTCTTTAACTGGCTTTTTATTGTACAACTCTTAAACTGGCTTTTTATTGTACACCTCTTAAACTTGCTTTTTATTGTACACCACTTAAACTGGCTTTTTGTTGTACACCTCTTAAACTGGCTTTTTATTGTACACCTCTTAAACTGGCCTTTTATTGTACACCTCTTAAACTGGCTTTTCCTTGTACACCTCTTAAACTGGCTTTTTATTGTACACCTCTTAAACTGGCTTTTTATTGTACACCTCTTAAACTGGCTTTTTAATATACACCTCTTTAACTGGCTTTTTATTGTACAACTCTTAAACTGGCTTTTTTTTGTACAACTCTTAAACTGGCTTTTTATTGTACACCTCTTAAACTGGCTTTTTAATATACACCTCTTTAACTGGCTTTTTATTGTACAACTCTTAAACTGGCTTTTTAATATACACCTCTTTAACTGGCTTTTTATTGTACAACTCTTAAACTGGCTTTTTAATATACACCTCTTAAACTGGCTTTTTATTGTACACCTCTTAAACTGGCTTTTTATTGTACACCTCTTAAACTGGCTTTTTAATATACACCTCTTTAACTGGCTTTTTATTGTACAACTCTTAAACTGGCCTTTTATTGTACACCTCTTAAACTGGCTTTTTATTGTACACCTCTTAAACTGGCTTTTTATTGTACACCTCTTAAACTGGCTTTTTATTGTACAACTCTTAAACTGGCCTTTTATTGTACACCTCTTAGACTGGCTTTTCATTGTACAACTCTTAAACTGGCTTTTTATTGTACACCTCTTAAACTGGCCTTTTATTGTACACCTCTTAAACTGGCTTTTTATTGTACACCTCTTTAACTGGCTTTTTATTGTACAACTTTTAAACTGGCTTTTTATTGTACACCTCTTAAACTGGCTTTTTATTGTACACTTCTTAAACTGGCCTTTTATTGTACACTTCTTAAACTGGCTTTTTGTTGTACACCTCTTAAACTGGCTTTTTATTGTACAACTCTTAAACTGACTTTTTATTGTACACCTCTTAAACTGGCTTTTTATTGTACAACTCTTAAACTGGCTTTTTATTGTACAACTCTTAAACTGGCTTTATATTGTACAACTCTTAAACTGGCTTTTTATTGTATACTTATTAAACTGGCTTTTTGTTGTACACCTCTTAAACTGGCTTTTTATTGTACAACTCTTAAACTGACTTTTTATTGTACACCTCTTAAACTGGCTTTTTATTGTACAACTCTTAAACTGGCTTTTTATTGTACAACTCTTAAACTGGCTTTATATTGTATACTTATTAAACTGGCTTTTTGTTGTACACCTCTTAAACTGGCCTTTTATTGTACAACTCTTAAACTGGCTTTTTATTGTACAACTCTTAAACTGGCTTTTTATTGTACAACTTTTAAATGGGCTTTTTATTGTACACCTCTTAAACTGGGTTTTTATTGTACACCTCTTACCTGGCTTTTTGTTGTACACCTCTTAAACTGGCCTTTTATTGTACACCTCTTAAACTGGCTTTTTATTGTACACCTCTTAAATTGGCTTTTTATTGTACAACTCTTAAACTTGCTTTGTATTGTACACCTCTTAAACTGGCTTTTTGTTGTGCACCTCTTAAGCTGGCTTTTTATTGTACACCTCTAAAATCTGCTTTTTATAGTTCACCTCTGAAACTTGCTTTTTGATATATTGTAAAGGGTTATTTGAAAAGTTCTAACCCTCACCCAGTTTTTAGATTTGTTGTACACCTCTTTTTTGTATCAGCCTCACGTACACAGATATTAAAACAAAAATTTGAATTAGTTTTTCTAATTTGACAAGAAATGGTAGAGTGTTACCACAACAATATTCAGCAATGTCTTTACTTTCTGGGTGAAGCTTAAAACCTTTTGAACAACACTTGTGAATAATCACAATTTTATTTCTTTTAATGTCTTCCATCTCCTTAAATTTTACCATGGAGATTAGTTTTCAGTTTAGGAAACAAAAAAATTCATACTGAGTTATGCCTGGTGAATATGGACGGTGCTGCACTTGCACAATCCTGTCTTTTGCCAAAAAATATTTCTTTCATAAAGTATTAAGACTGATTTCAGTTTTTTCTATTGTATAAGTTGCTCAACTCTGTTTATATTTTCATTTAAATTAATTTTTTTTTATATCAAAACATCTAAAGGGTCACTCTCAATTCTTTTTGGTCCTCTTAATGAGAGAAAGAAAGTATACATAAGTAAGTATTAGGTAAGAACACTGTCAATAGCTTGAAATATACTTATTAATTGAAATTTGATCTCTATGATTAATATTCACAACTGAATTAAGTACATTAACAAATCTGGTTGAAGAATAGATATCTTTTGTTTAAAAGAAATGGGTTTTTTTATTATTTGGCTATTGGCTCACTGATTTACCTAATATATATATATATGTTTTCAAGTATAAATATAAATTTTAAACATCATTGAGAAGTTTTGTTATCTGATTTATTTTCTGTTAAACATGAATGAAATAGAGAAGAATTCAACTATAATAGTCAATATAACAAACATTTTATAAATGATAAGTGATGTTAAAAATCCTGCCCCACAGTAATTCTGCCTTGAATATAGTGCATGTTCCTGCAAGTGAGGAAATGAGAGATTTGTCTGAGAGTTTCAAAGCTTTTCAGTTACTCAGCATTCATATCAAGGTTGAACTTGGGCAAGTCCAGCAAAGGACCAAATTCATTGGGTTTTCAATCAACATGAATAAATTTACAAGAAATTGCCTGCAAGCAGTGCACTTAAACCTCCTGCTTCACTGCTGATACACTTTGATATGTTTATTTGTTCAACCAAAGAAGATAAATAAGAAAGGCTATTTTGAGTTTGGAACCAGTTGTGTCAATCTCTTGCTTTTCATTTACCTCAGTGCTTCTTGAGGATTATAAGACTCTCTCTATCCAGCCATCAAATGGCTTTCTGGTCATTTAAGGAGGTGATCAAGCACAAAATGAATTGGGATGCATAGAGAATGACCAGTAGATCAATTGTGGGTAATTTTTCAGGTTTCAGCATTATAAATTAATTCTATACTTCCCCTGCAGTTGTGAAGATAAATTAGCCAAAAAAAAAAAATCTTTATAGCAAGATGGTAGCTACAAACCGCAGCAATTCCTTTTTTGATAGTTTGATTTTTAAAAACTTCATGTCTATCATGACAGAATTTTTTAGAAGATTCTTTTTATTGCTCTACTTAAAAAATGTATTAAAAAGGGAAAACAGTAAAGTATTAAAGTTTCTTGATCATTTTGATTGTAAAAAAAATAATAAAGAATATTTGCTTTTCCTACCAATCAGTTTCAAAATATAACACAAGTGTTTCTTTTTGTAGACATTAACCAAATATTCATAGAAATTTTATCTCAGCCTTTAAGGTTATATATCTCCATTATTCCTATACATGTTACCTTGATGTAGTACATGTAGTTATCTACTTTAAATGAAATAAAAACATTGAAATATATTTAAATGAAAGATTCTCAGTTGAGAAATTTATAAAAGAAAAACAAATAAAAATATACATGGAATCTAAAATGGAGTATACTAATAGTGTTTATTAAAAATAATGATTATTCCAAAATGTCAAATTTATGGTGAAAAGTAAAGTAACACTCAGTCTTAAATATCAAGTTTATTGGTTTAAATGATGAATGAAAACCAAAATACACATTCACTTTTGAACACACACACACATACATGCACACATCTCAAAATTATTTCAGAAAATATTTCTGGTTTTATCATTTTATCTGTTGGTCAATAGACAGAAAAAAGTGTTGAGTCATGAGGAAACTATTGACAATAATTTATGTTGGAAAGAAAAAAGCATTACAAATAAATAAGTGTATAAGTTTACTGTAAAATATGAAAAACAATTCTAGAGGATTTCATTGATTGAGGAAGACAACATTTTGATGATGGTTCATGAATTGAACAAATACCTATGTTTACTAAAAAGTTTTCTATGAGAAAAATAAGTCTTGAATTATTAAAGTTGACAAATATAAAGTTTAATATTTGATATCTTTATCTTTAAGTTTGCAACTGCAAAAGAAAAAATAAATGATTAGCATTCTGTATAAAATTTAACATTTATATCTTTAGGTTTTATAGGGTCAGTTTGATGACATTCGTTTTAAGGAATAGAATCCAAATCCTTGACAAAAACTCCCTAACATAAAATTTTTATCCTTTTGGGGATATACTTTTATTTAAGGAAGAATACTTGTTATACAACTTGTTGGCTAGATTTGCACCTATGCATGAGTAATACCTATTCAACAGGGCCATCTATTGATTATGGGTGGCAACCTGTAATACTTGAGGACAAGATCCTAGTGGCTGGGCAGTTTGTGACCCAGATACCAAAGTGGTCATGTGGCCTACAACACTCTATTTTTTTCCTTATTTGAGCTAGACAGGAAGTCAGAGAGAGAGCCAATCTGATCAATTGCCTCATCAATTTTTATTGTAAAAGTGTTAGAAAGTGGTGGCTGAGGGTCAGTCACATCAAGAGAAACAAGACTTTGATCACTGTTTAACTTTAAGGCAATAGGTTTTTGTTACTGAAGCCTGAAATTATCAGGTGCTTGAAATCTACCTTCTGACATGAGTCTCATCCTAGGCAAATGCATACCCATATGAAAAGTTTAACACCCCAAAGGGAGTTATCAGAAACAGGAAGTTATCCCTAGCTACACCAGTAGAAATAAAAACAGCCTTAGGAAAGCATGGGGTCATGGATTACAAAAAGATAACCATTAGATGGAATGGTGAAAAAATGTAAACACACAGATTTTGATATTTAACAAACCCCTAATTCCTGATAAAGTGGAAATTGAATAATGCCTCAAAAAGGTAGAACAATATATTCTTGCACTCTTAAGATGCTTTAAATGTCAAAAATATGGACACCACAAGGAGGGCTGCAGAGGATTTCTGATATGTGGAGGGTGTGGCCAAAAATACTAAGATCAAAACAGATTTGTCACCAAAAAACTACTGCAACTAGGACCAAACAATTGGCTAAAATTCTTAGAACAGTTAAAGAAACTACACTCAGCTGAAATATGTCAAATAGAAACATAGACACAAATTAAACAAAAAGAACCCACAATAAACACCCATTCCACTGCTAAAAATATCAACAGAAAATTTCAGATTTCTAACTGAAATGGGTACCATTAAGGAAAGATTGTACAGATCACCATCTTACTCACCAATTCCCAAAATAGGTATATCTAGAAAAATCTATATCACAAATTCAAACCAAACAAGATAATGAAAAATCAAAGCACATTCTAAATACTCCAGTCAAACTTGAAACTTCTCATCAATCCAAAATAAATTATACACAACCAACCACTGAACAAAAATGACCAAAAACATCTCAATCTAGAAACCTCTCAACATCAAGAATTAAATCACCCTCCAAAATTGTTAACACCATACAAACAAAAACAATGAAACTCACAAAGTTCAGGCAAAAACCTAAATAGATCCTATAGTGTCAAAAATATGTATATTAAAACTGGCAACATAATTACAAACCTCAATCAAGGAGATATATATGAAAAGTTACATATCTACAAAACAAATACCTGTGAAGTAAAATTTATCTGCAAACCTTTGTCTCATGCTCTAACAAAAATATTTACCTACCAACTACTCACTTATAAATTATATATCTATATAAGTATAAAAGAATATCTGAAATGCTAAAATTAATATGCTATTAAACATAACCAAACAACCAACCAACCAACCAACCAATTAACTATACTACTTAATCCAGTTCTCCATAAAGATAATTACTTGAGATATATGTCTCTCTTGTAGAGAACATTGTTTTAGGGTTTCATAGTTTCGTTTATCTTATTTTTTGATACAAAATATGCACAATAAAATGGGGTTACTAAATAAATTAAAATGAATGCAATAAAGATCCCAATATTTAAACACAACAATGTTTTATGTATTGTAACACAAAAAGTACATAAGAATGAATGAAATGTTTACAATGTAAACTAACCACAAAAATTTTTCTCACAAAAGAAAAGTCCCAGCCAATCAAGAGAAATATGTCTGTGTATTTTAAAGTAAAAAATAAATTAGGAATGTTTGAGTGCTGGTGTGAAATTAAGCCAAAATTGGAGAAAGAAAATGTATTTACCTTGCAAGAGCAAACAAAAAAAATCTTTACTTTTGTTTTAAATATTTTAAACTTCACACAGGGAACACGAATAAGCAGCTGTTGGATTCTAAATATTATAGTGATGTAATGTTTTATTATTTATAATCCTGGTTGTTACAAGTACTTCCCCCTCAGAGAAATTAATAATCTGTAGGAAGAAAATACTGAAGTTCATGTAGCATATGTAGCAAAAGCTTTGCTGGCCAATGAACTTCTCTCTCATAGTGGGTTCTGACTTCAGTTGATGGCCCAGTCTGTGCTTGTTGTGGCTGATAGCCTTCTGTTTGTTGTGTCTTGTTAGTTTGTATTTCCTCCGGTGTTGTGTCAAAGAAAGCTGGTTTCAAGTGGTTGATTGAAATGTTCTCATATCTGTTCTCTATCTACAGTGTATAAAATTTGTCATGTCTATTTATAACTTTATAAGGGCCTTTTTAAGGAGACTCAATAGGATGTTTGTGTGTTAGATCTCTTAGCAAAACATGTGTACATGTATGAATCTATGTGGTTGTCTTGGGAGTCCTTGCTTTTTAATGCAACAGTTCTGACATGTAGTAAGAAAGTTTTTCAATGAAGGCATTGCTTAAAATGTTTGTTGGTGTGTTGATAACCAATTGACCAGCAACGTCTTATTTATGGAAAATGATATCAATATGTGACTAGTGAAGGCATGGACAGCTATTGATAGGTTATTGGTCATATGAAAATCAGACCTATCTAATAAGATAAAGCACAGTTTTTTCCAAGCAGTGGTTACTATATGGATGTACCACATGGATGTTGACTAAATGTATGGAAAAAATCTTGACAGCAATTGCACAAGAATGCTATGACCTATATTGAACAAATCCTGAAGGCAATACCCCACAAAACAGCAGTTGTACGGCCACCTACCACCCATCTCAAAAACCATCCAAACTAGATGGACAAGACATGCAGGACACTGCTGGAGAAGTAAGGATGAACGCATGTGATGTACTCCTGTGGACATCTTCACACGGACAAGCAAGGGTTGGGCAACCAGATAGAACCTATCAATAACAGCTCTGTACTGATACAGGATGTAGCCTGATAGACCTACTGGGAGCGATGGATGATAGAGACAAGTGGCAAGAGAGAGTCAGGGAAATCCATGCTAGTGGCATGACATGATGATAATGATGAAGTTTTTGATAAGTTGGGATATTTAAAATATTTTGAAGCATAAATTCATCCAACTTTTCATTCCACTCTTTTTATTTTCAAGGATTTATTGTTCATATATTTCACCATTCTGATTATATATATATATATATATATATATATAGGAATATTTTATTAAAAATAATAGAGAAGCAAAATAATTCATCTGAGCAATATGCATCTATTCTCCAAATGACACCTCATTATTGCTGTTGAAGGGGAATATCAAAACATTCCTGAATGTCTGCAGTTTTGTTGCTGAGGCTTTACAAGTATTTCAAAAGATTACATAAAAGAAAAAGTTTGTATCAAAGAAAATATGTTGTGCTCTTATGCCATAGTTTATATTTCATGAGAATATGCAGATAGACTTTAATGATTATGTTGTATGACCGTAGTATATATACAAATATAAATGGAAACATAGTCAACAATAATGACAAACTTTAATGAACGAACAAACATACTTCTTTTATAAATATATCTCTCACACTTTATTCTCAAAAGGGTTGATGTTGGTTGTGTGTGAGAGATGAGCTGGAGACGGGGACAGACTGATATATTGACCCCAAGTTCTTCTGCGACCATAGCAGCACTTCTTTCTCATCTTGGCTTGGGGTTGCTTGACCGTGGGTCACTGAGGGCCCAAAGCCCTCTGTCTGTCACTGGCTCTCAATTTGGCATCTTGTCTCCAACTGACTCAAACCGCCCCCGGGCACCTGGTTATATAATTGTCTCACGCCCACCTGCTTCCACTGTTCTTCCACTTATTTACACAGGTGCATCTCTTGATTGACAGCTCGGTCGAGGGTCAATATATAACAACTAATATGACAGTATTGTTATATTTTAATTGTAAATCTCAAAAAACTGAAGAATTAGAAAGTATTTCCAAGCAGTTTTATAGAAGACATATATTCATTCTCCAGTTTTCTTATCAAACTTTTTTCTAAATAATCCATCAAAATAGAAAAAAAATCCTTATTTGAAATTTAGATTATTTCCTCAAAAAAATATTTCTCTTTATGAAAAAGTTCTAGTTATTTGAAATCAAAATAATTTGTACACAATCACAAGTTTTCACATCTTCAAATTTTCAGAATAACTCTAATAATAATAGACTTTTTATAGTTTAAATATTGACAAATTATTGATGAATTTAACCCTAAAACAAAATGAAAATGGAAGTTTATATATTTTTGCACAAAATTTTAGTCATACTTTAATATTTCAATGACAGTTTATAACAAAAAATTATCAGCTGTTCTAATGTGAAACCTTCACATTAATTTATTATTCTAATATATATATATATATATAATGTGCTAAAAGATTATGTAATATGCATATGTTTATGATATCCCATGCAAATGTGAAGAATAATATAAGAGTGAACCAAGAATCATTGGAAAGTCAGAATCAAGGTATATAAAGAAGCCATAGATAAGATGAGGGCAGAAAATTCTGGTATGGCAGACTGTTTGGAAGGAGAAAGGCTCACATGATTCTATCTGGGATGAGGTCCAAATAATAGAGAACATAGAAAGAAAATTGAAGCAAACAACAAATTAGCCTGATAGACAAATGTATAAATCAATGAATTACTTTGCTAAGATCTGAAACAAGCATATCTGCATATTAAAAAATCTAGAATCACCTTTGTTATACACATCATCAAGAAGAGAATAGCCTATTTAATGTACATTGCTGGGGATAAGCTGAGCTGATTGGCATATTTACCATAATTAATTTTTTTAAAAAACACATTTTTCTTACAAATATATTGTAAGAAGGTTTAAGATTGGCCAAAATTGACTATATTAAAAGAAGCAAAAATAATTTCACTTCTGAATTATTCTTAGATTGACTATGTTTTATATATATATATATATATATATATATATATATATATATATAATGGATATATTATTTGGGTAGGCAGTGCCAACTCTGAGTAAAATTAAGACTTAATTATTAGATATAAAAAGTAAAAGATCTTCAATTAATTGTAGATTTGTTAGTTACTGTTCTAACAATAGTATTATTTTATAGATTGTTATATATAACAATCTATAAAAAATACTATAGTTTGAACAGTAATTAACAAATCTACAATTAATTGAAGATCTTATATTAGGGATAATTCTTATCTGCCTTTCAACTACACTTTACATAAAGTTAGCAACCATTGTTGAGGGCGACCCGAAGGTTCCCTTTTCAATAGCTGCTTCACCAAGGTGTAGGGAAGGGTATGACTCCTTTCCTTGAATTGCTCCACTTTATCCTTGATACGTACTTTATAATGCTGAGTGTTAAGCAAGGAGATATTAAGTACCATTTTTTGAGTCTTTGGTATGACTCGACCTGGGATTGAAGCCCAGTCTCCTGTGCTATTAGTGAACACTGTACCCAATGGGCCAGTTCAAATATATATACTATATCAAAATGTTGTGTACACCTGCCATTATATAAAGCATATTTTATAATGAAGTATGAAGTCAGTAGAAACTCTACCTTCATTTTGGTTATCTTGTATTCACAATAGTGTAAGGAGTGTGTTGATATATAAAAAATAAATATCTTTAATATACCCAAATTATCTTTCTCATCAGAATATTTTTGATATTCTCTTTATAAAGATAACCCTTTTGTAGACTATTTTTATACAAGTAAACCAATTAATCAAAGCAAGTGTGTGTGTATGTAGATAAATACAGATGCTTTTACTCAATAAGAGGACAATATATATATATATATATATATATAAAATGTGTGTTTATATTTGTATATTTTTTGCTCTTTATCATTGAGATCTCACATTCACACTAAATTTTTTTCAATTATTTATCTCCTTTTTGAGATCCCTTTTTGTATTCAACAGTCATTTCAAAAGGCTGCCAGTTCCTCTCTAAGCAACTCAAGAAAAATGTGCTTATTTCTTTCCAAAAATGATACATCCTTTTCTGATTACATAAAAAATAATAAGTAAAAGAAAATTCTATTAAATCATCAGTGTTAAAATTTTAATAAATCTCTCATTCAACTTTGTTTATGTGAGAGAAAGAAAGGAAGGATATGTATTGAATTTGATTGACAACATTGAATGGTCAAGATTTTAGATCATAGAATCAAAAATATATATTTGTAAGGATGAAAAGAAAAATACTTAGTTGATAATAAATGATTTTGGCACATTACTAAGTTCCTGTTAGTAAACCTATAATAATTTTAATCATGATTATAAACTAGTTTGTTATTGAGATAACATAAAGAAAATAATGAAAATAGAAGTATTGAAACAATAATAAGATTACCTTTAGAATTATAAATAATATTATTATTATCATTGGTTTGTAACTGCATTATTATTCTCTTTGTTTTATCTAATTCTATTATTTTAAGTGAAAGTGCATATCACTGCTTTTTATAATGTTCTAAAGAGGGTGTGAATAGATAATCAGGCAGTGTAAGTCTAAAACCCTCGATGCTGAGGCCATCAATACAAATCCAGTGAGTACTCAGCAGGATAGTAATAGTAAAGCACCTAGTGACCATTAAACTTACAACGCTTGAGAATTATATCATCAGACAAACAAACCAACTACTGGGATATATCCAACAAGATGTGATGTCAAAATCAGAGCAAAAAATATTTGACCTTGTTTGTAGGATAGAAAAATGATTTACTAATCAAACTTTACATGCCGGATCAATTGTGAAATTGTTGACTTTGAAAAACTGTTTATTCTATCCAATGTTTTATATTCTTCTGATATTCATTACCATCAACTGCCTTTAAGAAGTATTCATCCACAGTCTAAAAAAGAAAAGATACTCTTTTAAGCTTGAAGATTGTTATAATTTTTGTTTTATCAATCTTGAAGTTAGCATCCACTAGTGCAAAGTAATCAAATTGATTAGAATTTATCTTCAAATAATGACAAAGTATATTATTCCATTCATCATTTTTTAATGGGTTTGAGATAGATAAACTAAATATCTTTTTGCAAAATAAAGAAGAAACTTGTCAAAATTGATAATGTAACACTATGGCTCTCAAATAGACATTTGTCTACACCATATAGACACTTGTACCACCACGTTTCTCAACAGACCCTAGTAGCTATACGGCACCACGTAGACATTTGTACCATCACAGTTCTAACAGGTCTATGAGTGTAGCACTATGCCCTGTCATAATCTTGCCATGAGAAAAAGTGATGAATACACAAAATACTGTCTTTATTTACTAAAATCAATGTTTATTCACTACTACACCTCTTAGTAGTCATTGAGAAGAGAGAAACCAAGTCTGAAAAATGAGTCAATCACTTTATGATAGGTAGAATCAAATCATCATGAGAAGTGAGAGAGAGTAGACACAGACCTTGATATTATTTTTCTCATTTTCTGTTGTAGCTCTTGTGCATGCTTTCTCAGGGTTCTTTGCAGCAGAGGTGGGTCCCCTTTGCAGAGCTCACCCACATCAATGTTATGTTTCTGGTGTCCAATTATTTTTTTTTCTCTCATGTCCACTCCCACAGCTTTTTTGCTTGAGCTTCTTTCAGCCAATCAGAGCCAGTGGCCTATTTGCTGCTTGTACATTTCTATTTTTAACTTGGGTGTCTGCTGCTATCCTGACCAAGACTAAGGGAACCTCTAAGTCTATCTAGGAAACAACTTCTTACTAAAACAATCACCCAGTGTTCCTAATTTATCACAATAATAATCAATTTAAAAAACTCTCTTTTTGGTGAGGTTTGTAGTTTAAAGTGATTATCTGAGACTCACTCACTTTAGAATAGACTAAATAGCAGTTGTTTATTTTTCTCAATTTTAGAGTCATTTTCAGAAAGAAATAATGAAGTAGTGGACTTGTTTTGATTTATATTGTCTGAACTTAAGATTTTAATTTTATACTCAAAATCTTAATTGAATTTCAAGCTGAAAATAAAAGGAAGATAAATTATTCTTTGAGTTTATTTTGTGCAATCAGTTTACAAAATAACAATTTAGTTTTATCTTACAAATGTTTAATGTTCATTCTTAGCTCATTTTTTCTTTGTAAAATGTAAACATGTTTGATCAATAAACTTATAAACTTTTCCTCAGATTCATACACACAATTAAAGATTCGTCTTATAGTCATAAGTTTTAAAAGGTAAAAAGGGAAATTTGACCACAGTTTTTAAAAGCTATAAATTGTTTGCAAGTTTTGGTTATTTTTTTTAATATGTCAAGAACATTTCTACTTCTCGTCTTTTGAAATTGACTAGAATTAATTTAATCAATTGTTTTACTTGGAGAGAAGTACACTCATAAACCAGTCTTTTAAGACTTGAAATATTTTTGCATTATCTCCCTTTAATACTTGAAAGCCCCTCTTCATGGCTGAAGCCAAGTGGCAAGTTTGTTTCAAAAACAGTTGTCATCTTGAAAACATTAGATTGACTTCATTACCTTTACAAATACAACTTTACAACTATTTTCTCATAACTCAAGTTTCATCATAAATAACTGAGGACATTCATATCAACATTTGTGTTTATACTTAGAGATGTGTATGAATGAATATTATTATAGAACTATATAATAACACCCAAAGTTCTTCTATAAAAAAGGAAAAATTTACTTTTTGAAATAAACAAATGTTTATAGTAGTAGCTTTACCAGCTCATTGGCCCAGTGGGTAGAGTGTTCGCCAATGATCCAGGAGACCTGAATTCAATCCCAGGTTGCGTCATACCGAAGACTTTAAAAATGGTACTTGATACCCCCTTCCTTAATACTCAGCAATATAAGGTACATATCAAGGGCAAAGTGGAGCAAAAGGAGTAGCCCCTTCCCCTACACCTCGGTGTAGTAGCTATTGAAAAGGGAGCCTTCCGGTCGCCTTCGATTACGGTCGCCAACTTTACTTTTTTCTTACATAGTTCATTCAGGGGTTTTAAATGCATTAATTATGTACATTGAATGCAAAATACAAAGGTTACTGGACAAATTTCCTTTAATGGAAGCAAGAGCCAAAACAGATAATTTCAGAAAATCAAAACAAATTTCTCTAAAATTGAAGCAATTACAGAGAAATTTGTTAAAGAAGCTTAAGTAAACATCTGTGCCCTTAATTACAATGAACTTAATTAGTATAAAACTCAGGGATCAATCTTATATTCTACTGAAGCATTAAATTGATCCCCTTTTTTAATCTTTAAATGCAATTTGTTTATTTACAATTTAAAGTGGGGGATTAGTTTATTACTTTTTAACAACATAATTTTAATCCCTCACCTTCTGAAGGTTATCAATATAAATTATTTCATCCCATGATAATTTGTTTTAAAAAATATTATGAATTTTTAAATTTCAACCAAATTGAGGGAATTTTCATGAAACCTTTTTTGAATTTTCCTAGAGAACTAGACTGAAATTTTGTGAAAATTATGGACATCAATGAAGGAAGAATTACTCTAAAATGTTCATGTATTTTAAATGCATCCAGTGGATAAATTAAAAAAACAAAAAGAGATAGAATTTGTAACTTATGCAAACACACACACACACACACACACACACACACACACACACACACACATATATATATATATATATATATATATAAAGAGACAGTCAATAGATGATTCTTTTTGATATTAGTCACTAAGGAACACTATGAAAGAACATCAGGTATCTGTCTTGTAATATAATATCTTTTCATGTAGACACCATCTGTGATAAAGGGCCGTCTGTACATGTTGTGTTCATAGACAGCAGACTAGGCAGTTTTCATTTGTTTTGTTCCATCCTCATATTCTTTTGGTGCCAAGTTGACTATGTACCAAAGGCTACTGTGTCAGTCTGTGGTCAAGTATTGATCCATTGTCAAGCTTAATGTGAAGTAGTTTGCTTGGAGCCATGATTACTGTGACAATGAAAGCCATTATATGATGGAGGGATAATTTTATGGACAGACACACAGACAGAAAGAAGGTAACTCTTTATGGAATATTACTTTGCCAGTTTATGAAAGAATCTCTCAATGTCAAGGATTTGTTTCAGTGGCTTTCTCTCATTGCATAGCAACAAACCTTTCAGAGAGATTTGTCTAGGTTTTTAACAGACTTGTGTAATGGGTAATAATTTTTATACTTTTAAAAAATCCTCAAGTCAAATGTATGATTGATTGATTGGAAAAGATGTGAAGAATAAAACGATTAAAGTTGTTACTATCATCTTCATCATTTTAAAACAAGTCAAGATATGCCAATATTCTGAAATGTTATTATACTTAATGTCTTCCATAGATTTCAAGAGCATAAAAGTGTGTTGACAGACAAATGCAACAAAATTGTGTTATATGAATCTTCCAAATATGAAAGATTTTTCCTGAAAAAAATTAATATGCAAAATTTACATATTTACCATTGTTTAAATTATATCTAGTTCCACTAAATGCCAAAAGTTTCAGCCACCAAACTGGATGATTTATCAAATGAGAGCAGCTTCAAAACATCTAATATGATTTTCAGAATATATAAATTTGGCTTTCAAATGTTACCTGACTTGTAGAATGTTATACTGTTTTAATCTAAAACATTAACTGACAAACACCGAATCATTTACTGAGAACATGATTCTGAGAAACTATCATTAATTTTCATTGCTTCCAAAAATACATTGACAATATTTTCATTGCTTCCAAAAATATATTGAAAATATCAAATGTTAGGTTTTTATTTTTCCTTTGCTTCAACAAAAAGCTCAGAAATTGATAGGAACTGCAAATATTCACAAAGAAAAAATAAAAGACTATTAAAATGTTAATTTATTATTCTTTAAGTATTTTAATATATTCTGTATCAGCATTTAACTATTATATCATTTATGCCAGTTAGTGTCTATCCTCTGTTTTATTTGCATTCACATATAAGCCAATGTCTCCCGCTAACCTCACAAAGCTATGCAGTAAGGATTCTTCTTGGGCTGATGTATTTGTAAAAAACACTGCATCTGTCATAGTTTCTGCAGGATATTGTCTACTTCTTGCCTTTTTTAAATGTGAAACCAGTTGCTTTTATTAGATTTATTGACATTCAAAGTATGTAGTCTTAGCAGAGTATAAACAAATATGGTGATAATGTATCTCTTTACAAGACTTCAACAACTATGTCAAAGAAGTTGGTGTCTCCATCAAATGAGCGAATCATTGGTTTTGTGTTTTTGTAAAGCATCATTATAGCATTAACTTTTTCTTTAGGAAAACCATACATTAGTAGTATCTGCTTTATTTTTCTCTTGAAGTGAAAACCTTGGCGAAGTCAACAAACAGTAGTGTTGCCTTGAGAGTTTTACCTGTACTGCTTTGATGATTTGACACATAGTCTGAATCTGTGAAGTTATGGATTGATTTCTTCAAAAGCAATGCTGATTTTTCCTAAGAATATTTTCAAGTTTGGGTTGGATACTATTGAAAAGCAAAGTATTATAAACCTTAGCAGCTATTTATAGCAGTTAGAATTACGCCTCAGTAGTTCTTAGTGATTCTAAGGTCACCATCCTTGGAATATGGTATTAGAGCATTTGTCCAGTTCTCTATTGTCTTTTGTTTATAAATTGCATTGCATAATCGGAGAAGTATAACATAAAATTTCCTTGTTTTCCAAACTTCAGGAAGTTTTGAGACCTGCAGCTTTTCTGTTATTTCATTTTTTCAATATTGCATCAAGTTCTTCTTTTGTAAACTGTCCTAGTTGCTCATAAATTATTGTTTGGATTGTTTTGCTAGTGATTTCGGGAGGGTTTCCAAGCAAGCTCTTGAAATATTCTTTCAATGAACTCTTACTCATCTAAAAAATAAATAAAGAGAGCAGGGACAAAAAGATATTGGCTTGAAGTTGGTGTCAAAACCAGAGGTAATGTGATCATCTGGTGTCATGTATCTTTATGTATCTAAAAAAAATTTGAAAGACTCACAAAACCTTCAGCAACTAAAATCTTGTCAATAAATCAACCTTTTTTAAGAAAAAAAAAAGTCTTTTAATTAATTAATTTAGGAAACATGGTGATAAACACTATTACTAATATCAACCTTATCTTATTTAATTAAAAAAAATTATAGGTTTTATTTGATTTCCATTTAAGATCAGAATTTTGTCTTTATTTGATTTTTTTGATATTTTTATATATTTTTATTCTGAATACTGCCATTCTAATTACTGTTAAAATCATAATAATATAATAATTATTAATCATTAATAATTATATTACTACTAATAATAGGTAACTATCATTACAATTATTGCTAATTTAACATTATTATTATTAATAGTAGTACATTACCAATAATATCATATATAAACACTTATTACATCTTATAAATGTTATCAAATAGATTTAAAACAGAATGATAATAATGGAAATAGAATGTTTAAAATCTTCACTAACAATTAACTCCATTGGAACAATCACTGACACAAATTGGAATGACACTCAGACCAAAATTCAAATACCAACTGAAATGTCCAAAACACGTGTAGCATAGGTATATGAAATAATAAATAAAAAACTAAATACCAAATTTGAAATCACTTGCACACATATTTATTTTTAAGATATTCACTTTTCTCTCACTGAATCAGCAAAAAAGGACAACTCTGATATAACACCTGTGGCTGCTTATCATGCTTCGACTTATGACTTTATGATAAACACAAAAGATTAAGAGAGTGTTATTCATCTTGTACAAGTGTTGGCCGCTATCGTGATGTACAAATGTTTCCTTCTGATCTTTTCATCTCCAAACGTTTCTCTAAAAAAAATCCCATGGTAATGGAGGTATGGTGATATACGCAGACTTGATCAGTTGAAAGCATGCAGTTATATATCTACACATGGGCAGCATTATTGTATCCTTTTGTGAAAGGGACTGACTCTGGTAGAGAATGTTGTGTCTGAGCAGCATTTTGGAAAGCACTGTGACCGAGGAATACTGTTGCTAGGGTTGTGGGATTATGAGGAATGGCAGTGATCAGTGAAAGATTATACAGTTGCCAGTGTTTGCCAATGGCCCAGGAGGCCGGTGTTCAATACCAGATCATGTTATACCAAAGACTCAAAAAATGGCATTTGATGTCACCTTGCTTAACACTCAGCATTATAAGGTATGGATCAAGGGTAAAGTGGAGCAATCCAGGGAAAGGAGTAGCACCCTCCCCTACACCTCAGTGCAGTAGCTAAGGAAAAGGGCACCTTTGGATACCCCTCGACTACAGTTGCCAACTTTACTTACTTTTTACTTTATATATATCTATATATATATATATATATATATATATATATATACACTACCAATCAAAAGTATTTGGCCTCTCTCAAAAATGTTTATTTCTCATCTTAAAAGTGTTACTTTTAGTGAAACAAGTTAAGTGCCTAAATGGTTTTATTTATTATACTAAATACAAGTTATCCTGAACCACATTAGATGCAAATCAAACCAAAAAAATAACTTCTTAGAATTTTGATTCATCAAAATGACCCCCTTTGACCACAATCACTGCTTCATAAATTCTCGGAATTCTTTCCACCTAAAACTAGATGTAGACGGAATATAGTTCTGCCCAGCTTTCCTGCAAGAGTTGCCAGAGGTGAGCCACACTTGTACGTTATTTAGCTCTGACTTTTCAGTCCAATTCATCCCACACCAGTTCAATAGGATTTAAGTTCACTGATTGTGTCAGCCAAGACATCAGTTGAAGGACATGCTGTTCCTTTTTGCTTTTAATGAACTTCTGTATGCTTGTATGCTTTAGGTTATTATTTTGCACGGGTACAAATCCTTGACCCCACAAGCCGTGTTCCAGATAGGATCACAGGTTGCTGCAGTATGCTGTGATAGTTGTTCTGATTCAATTAGCCGTTCACCTAGTGCAAATCCTTGACTTTGCAATTGGCAAAAGCCCCCACACCATAACAGGGCCTCCTCCATGCTTTAAGGTTGGTGTGATACAAAGAGTTGCAGCACTTTCACCAACTATTTGTTACACATAAGCCAAACCCTCCTATTTGACCTAAAGACTTTATTCTAATGCCCTATTATCCAATGTTTGTGCACCTTGTCCCACTGGAGCTTTTTGACATTGTTTTGCTTCCTCAACACTAGTTTCCTGACAGCAATTCTGCCAGATTCACAGTCTTCTCCTCACAGTGAATGTTGACACATTTTTTTCACAACATTGGTTCAATTGTGCAGTGATATTTGGAGCAGTCAGCCTTCTGTTACACAAGCTGGTGACTCTAATAAAATTGTCCTCTGCATAAAAAGACAAATACTGTAATTCCAAGTAACAGTTTAACCTGGTCAAGAGAAGCTAATACTATTGGATTTTATAAGAAATTGTAAACCAAAGTTCGAGTAAGGTTAGAATAATTTTGGGAATTTCGTGTTTCTGATGAAGTATTTAGAGAAAAAGAGAAGAAAAAAAGGCAAATGGAATAACTGAATGACCCTCTCCCCCAGTACTAGAAAACATTTCCATATCTGTATAAAAGAAGAAATTTAGGAGCTTAGACAACATGGACTGTGTTAAACCAACTTCCAAAATACTAGGCAAATCTACTCTACCTTTGGCAGAGTTCAAGTAACAGTCAGATATATTGTCTTTTACTATACTGTCATTTTAAAATGCATGAATGATTTTATTTTTTTGATTTGTAAAATCACTGCTGTATATTATCTGTGCTTTAAATACAAAAAGACAAAAACTGTAATTCCAAGTAACAGTTGAACTTGGTCAAGAGAAGCTAATACTATTGGATTTTATAAAAACCTGAAAACCAAAGTTAGCGTAAAATAGAATGCCTATAAGGATGCAAAGAACCATGAATAAGGACTCAAATGAAATTTAAAAAAGAAAGTAATTGTGGACTTTAACTAAGTTATAACTTAATACAGGCACAAGAGTGGAAAAATTTATTTTTGAAAGCCACGGGAAGCAGCATGGTGGAATTAAAGGTGAACGGATAAACCCTCTGACGGTTTAATGCCATGCATAACCAGGCCCTGGGCATATGAATCCTACAGTTCTATGGCTAGGATCAAATAGTTCAATGAGAATAAAAACAGCCATTGAAAGATTACCATGGCCCACACTTAAACCACTTGTCCAAACTGCATTGCTCTTCACACAGGTACAATAGGGGTGCATCCTGCTGAGGTTAGACCCCCAGCCTAAGGGTTCAAAAAATCAGCTACAGAGCTCAAACTAAAACAAAAATTAATAAAATGCAAATGCACAATACAAATAGCGACATTCAGTATTAGAACTTTAAAGAGAATAGGACAACTACTAGAGCTAACTGCATCAGTGATAGATCATAACATAGACATAATATGCATACAAGAACACAGGTACACTTATAGCGAGGATATTAAATATCATGATACTGGCAATGGATAGATGTTAACCACTGCCTCTGCATGGAAGAACTCTATTAATGCCATGATAGGAGGTGTAGGTATGCTTATAGGACCATGGGCCTTGAAATCACTAAATAGCATTGAGAAAATACAACCGAGGATAATGGTAGCTACTTCTAATGGCAACCCCAGCGCAACGATCCTCCCTTGCTACAGCCCTACCAATGTTAGTGAAGAAACTGACCTCATTGCCTTCTATGATGAGTTATCCTCCCTTGTTCGTAGCATCCCAAAACACAACATTCTCGTCATTTCTGGAGACATGAATGCCTAAATTGGTAAAAACGTAAAACACAAATTCAGCTTACACAACTCATCAACCAGAAATGGGCAACATCTAACAGATTTCATGCTAGAAAATAGATTAACATGCCTCAGTACAAAATTTCAGAAAAAGAAGAGAAAACTATGTATCTACACCTAGGCAAATAATACCAAAGCACTGATAGACTACGTCTTTATGAATAAGAAATGAAATAATAGCACATTGAATTGCGAGGCATATTTATCTTTCGAGGGTGTGTCGTCTGATCACCGAATTGTCACAGCAAAGATACAACTGAGCCAACGAAGGAATGTGTCCCGAACAACAACCACTGTACACTATGACTAATCCCTGTTTAATAACAAAGATATTAGAGATGAATATATGTTAACACTAAGGAACAAATTAGATGCACTACAGGAGAAGTCAAAACCACATACTCCAAATGACAAATATGAGAATTTCATTAATGGCGACCTAAAAGCAGCAGCAGAATACATACCAACTAAAAAAAGAGCTAAACCTAGAATCCCATGTGAGACATTAGCGTTTAGAAAAAAGCATGCAGACATGAAAACTGCTTCCAAATGCAATAGGAAGAACCCAACCAATACCAATGCCCTGAAACTTAAAAAGGCACAAAATGAATTAGCTAACATCTACCTAAAAGAACAAACAGAATACATACAAAATCAGACCAATAAGATTAGAGACTCGGTTGAAGAGAGACAATCTTGGATAGCATAGCAAATGGTAAATGAAGTAAGCAGAAGGAAGAGCACTGCGAAAGCTAAACTGAAAGCTACCAGCCAAGAAGAACGAATACAACTATGGAAACAACATTTACTCAGAAACTCTCCAAAAGTTACACATGAACCAGTCACAAGAATTATTAGTAAACAATTAAACTAGGACCATTTACGCAAGAACTCGACTCAATACTAAGAAAAATCAAAAATAGAAAAGCAGCAAGGCTTGATGAAATACCTCCCAGAAGTATGAAAGACCAGGGAATTTGACGGCATACTGCTCCGACACAGTAATGCCATATATAATCAAAACACAATAGACAGATGGACAAAGGGATGCATCCTCCCCTTCCATAAGAAGGGCAACCTTGGATTATCCAAGAACTACTTAGGTATAACCATTACATCCATAGCGACCAAGATCTACAATGCTGTACTACACATAGAACCCAAAACTGAGAAGATACTTTGGAAGAACCAAAATGGCTTTTGGAGAAATCAATCCACAACATCACAAATTTTGACTATCCATCGAATTCTAAAAGGTGTATGTGCAAAAAAACTAGAGGCAACAATATTATTTATCGACTCCTCCAAGACCTTTGATTCCATACACAGAGGGAAGATGGAGCAAATACTTCTCTCCTATGGCCTACCCAAAGAAACTGTTGCAGCCACAATGATGCTTTATAAAAACACGAAAGTAAAAGTCCGCTCCCCGAATGGAGACACAGACTACTTTGACATTGTAGCAGGTGTGCTGCAAGGAGACACTTTAGCCCCATACCTCTTTATCATCTGTCTAGACTATGTGCTTAGAACGTCTATTGATAAAATGAAAGACAACGGTTTCAAACTGACAAAGGAAAGAAGCAGAAGATACCCCCACAAACAATTACGGATGTGGATTATGCCAATGACATAGTGTTTCAGAAAAATACACACATCCAAGCTGAAACCCTGCTACATGGTCTAGAATGAGCAGCTGCTATCATAAGCCTCCATGTCAATGCTGACAAGATGGAATACATGTGCTTTAATCAAAGAGGTGACGTCTCCACACTAAATGGTTGTTCTCTGAAACTAGTGAACAATTTCACCTACTTAGAAAGCAGTGTCTCATAAACTGAGACAGACATCAACATGCAACTAGCAAAGGCATGGACAGCTATCGATAGGCTATCAATCATATGGACGTTAAACCTGACCGATAAAATAAAACGCAGTTTTTCCAAGCAGCGGTCATGCCGATACTGCTATATGGATGCACTACATGGATGCTAACTAATCATATGGAGAAAAAGGTTGACAGCAATTACACAAGAATGCTGCAATATTGAATAAGTCCTGGAGGCAATACCCAACAAAACAGCAGCTGTACGGCTACCTACCACTCATCATGAAAACTATCCAAGTTAGATGAACCAGACATGTGGGATACTACTGGAGAAGTAGGGACGAACTCATAAGCAACATACTTCTGTGAACCCCTAGAACCTATATATAACAGCTCTGTGCTGATACAGGACCTACCAGGAGCGATGGATGATAGATGAATGGTGGGAGATGGTCAGGGAGATCCGTGCTGGCAGTGCGACATGATGATGATGATTTGAAGCAGTCAGCCTTCTGTCATGTAAACTGGTGACTCTGAAAAAATTGTCCTCTGCACAGGTAAAACAGGTTGTATCTAGCAAGCAGTAATTGAAAACAATATAGTCTAATGTGAGTTCAATTGGTGCTATATTGGAACTTTTGAAAAATGTTTTATTCATGTTCAGTACTAAAGAACAATACCTTCAAATCAATTTTTTAAAAGATATCTGCTTATACTAAGGTCAAAGTTACTGAAGAAGATTTTTATTTAGTAGAATAAATAAAAACCCTGTGATGTTTAACTTGTTTCATTAAAAATAACACTTTTCGGATTAGAAAAAAAAAATTTGAGGTTGCCAAATACTTTTGACAGATAGTGTATATATACATATATGAGGATCATTAAATAAGTTTCCAGACTTTTTTCATATGGGCACTTTTATTGATAGTACACACATGAAACTCTAGTCCCCTTCAAGTAATCTCCTCCGACTGCAATGCACTTGTTGTACGGTTCCAACAACTTCTGGAAGGCTCCATGGAAGTCCTCTTGTGTGAGCATATCAATGACCTTCGTCACAGCCTCTTTTATCTCCTCAATTGTCTCATAACGACAGCCTCTGAGCTTAGGGAATAACCAAAAGTCACAGGGTGCAAGGTCTGAACTATAGGGAGGCTGAGGAACTGTCTTGATGCTCATCTTGCTCAAATATTTTGTGACAAGTGCATTTTGTAGACTGGTGCATTGTCCTGGTGGAAATGCCACTGACCCAAGGAATCTCTTCCTAAACTCCCTTAAAACCTCAACATAGTAACCCTAACCCTAACCGTTTAGCCAACCAACTCTGGTGTATTGACTTCCTTACTCCTCCCACAACTCTCATCATCCCTCACAGACTCCCTGCCTTCCTTGAATCTCTTATGCCACTCAAAAACTGGTGCTCGATTCATGCAAGATGCTCCAAAAGCAGTCTGAAGTTTTCCATACGTTTCTGTGGCATCATTTTTTCCAAGTTTAAAACAGAATTTTGTTGCATATCGTTCTTCCTCACGTCCAGATTATGTTTTTAAAATTCACCAGTTATGACAATCAGGATTTAGTAGGGTGTATTCCAATTGCTCCCATAGCTGTTCATTTGAAGCTGAAATCATAAAAATTGGTCAGTCATCTCATAAGATGTATAGCAATAACACAGTGAATTTTCAAGAGTCTACGATAATTTTAAATGCCTGTACGAAAAAAGTCTGAAAACTTATTGATTACACTATGTATATAAAGCAAAAAATTAGCAATCATAGTTGAGGAGTATCCAAAGGCTCCCTTTTCCTTAGCTACAACACCAAGGTGTAGGGGAGGGTGCTACTCCTTTCCCTGGATTGCTCCACTTTACCCTTTATCCATACCTTATAATACTGAGTGTTAAGCAAGGTGACATCAAGTACCATTTTTTGAGTCTTTGGTATGACTCAATCTGGGATTGAACACTGGTCTCCCAGGCCTTTAGGGAACACTCTATACACTTGGCTAATATATATATAAATGTATGTAGATATGTATATATATGTATGTACATATGTATGCAGATATATAGATATATGTTTGTATATCTATGTATAGATGTAGAAATGTATGTATATATATATATATATATGTTTTTCAATTTTTTTTACATTAGAGAAATGGATAAAAGCTCCCTTTTCTCTTTCTCCAAGAAAGATGACCTTGGAATCACTTAGAACTACAGAGGTGTAACTTTTACTGCAAGAGCTGATAAGGTTTATAATGATCTGCTTCTCAACAGTATCAAACCTGAAATCAAGAAAATTCCGAGGAAGAATGAAAACAATTTTCAGAGATATTTATTCACAACTTCACAGATTCTGACTATCTGTCAAATCATTGAAGGAATACAAGCAAAAAATCTCAAGGCAACATTATTGTTTGCAGATTTCTCTAAGGTATTTGATTCCATACACAGAGATAAGATGGAGCAAGAACTGATAGTATATAATCTCCCCAAAGAAACTCTTATGGCTGTAAGGATGCTTTATAAAAACACAAAAGCAATGGTACTCTCACCTGATGAGACTTTTTAAAAATTGTTACTGGAGTTTTGCATGGATATACATTAACACTATATTAGTTTATACTCTGCATTGGCTATGTACTTTGAACGTCACTCGATTTAATAAAAGAAAATGACTTTACACAAAAAAAGCCAAAAGCTGATGATATCCTGCAGAAACTATGGCAGATGCAGACTACACTGATGATCTAATGCTTCTTGGAAGTACACCTGCTCAAGGTAAACCCTTTCTGCATAGCCTAGAGCAAGCAGCATGATGCATTGATCTCCATATGAATGCAAATAAAACAGAGTTCATATGTTTTAAACGAGAAGGTACCATCTCCACTCAAAGAGGCTGGCCTCTAAAATTAGTAAACAAGTTCAAGTACCTTGGCAACAATATCTCATTTAGAGAAAGTGATGTCAACATATTCTTCGCAAAGTTATGGTCATCAATCATATAGAAGTCTGGTCTATCCAATAAAATAAAACAGAACATCTAAAATGTGGCTGTGCCAATACTACTGAATTGATGTAGCACAACAGATGGAGAAAAAGCTAGATGAGAACTATTCAAGAATGCTATGTGCTCTTTTAAGCAAATCCTGGAAACAACACCTCACTTACTGCTTTGAATGTTGTTTGGAGGACCCACTGTAAGCAATGGATGATAGGAATGGATGGAGAAAGAGAGTCAGGGAAATCTGTGCTGTCACCATGTCTTGATGATGATGATGATGATATATCTATATGTATATATGCATATGTATCTACATATATATATATGCATTTGTGTATGTGAATGAATATATGCCAATATATATATATATATATATATATATATATATATTTGTGTATACATAAATATGTGCATGTGTATTTGTAAATTTATATGTGAAGATTTGTGTGTGTGTATATATATATATATATATATATATTGGTTGGTTAGTGGGTTGGATTTTATGACATATTAACCCTTGTAAGTTATTTAGTGCCAAATCCTGTTCATATATACAAATAATTTGTAAATAGATAGTTTGTAGGTAACATTTCAAACAGGCCAGAATTAATTTGTTTGCTCACAGTTAAATGGTTTCAAGTATTCCTAACATGAATAATTCTATCAATTATTCATCGTTTGTTTGAACATAGTAAAATGGTTTTAAGTATTGCAATGTAACACTAACAATTTAATTTGACATCAGTCATTTGTTTGATGGTTACATCATCATCCCCACGATACAAAAAAAGCAACAAATTCAACACAGATTAGTAACATAAGAATTCATTTTGCTTGTATCATTTGTTGTATACAGTGATTTTAACCCTTTTCATTATTGCTTTAGTTAAGTGATACTGAACTCTACAACAATTTTCAGTGTATTATATTAAGTCTTTAGAATTCAAAATCTTGTGTTCAAGGGATTTCTCAAATCGACATGGATTCCAACAGCAGTGATGTTTCTAGCGGTGAGATGCCAAAATTTCCAGCTTTTATTGAATTCATTGTTCAACTGGTATGGGGATTGATTCGGCCATTAGTTAACACATCATCCTTAATAACAATTTCTCATTATCCCAGTTTTCTTTAAAACATCTTTTCTAAATTTGGGTATTTTCCTACCACTTTTAGTGGTCAAAGGGCTGGATCTACCTTCTCAACTCTGACCTACTTTAATTTGTATCTCTCACTCATACTCATTTTCTTTGTCTAAATGATATTAAACAATCACAATTCTCTTATCAGACCTTCCTGGTCAGTTTTTTGTTTAAATAAATTTGTTTCCTTTCTAATAATCTCAAAAATAATCCAGACATTTTTTTCACTTGAACCCAGCTGTTTGTCTAAGTCATTTTATCTTTTGGCTTTCCTGTGTTTTCTTTGACCAGTACCTTAAGTGTACCTTTTTTGAGTAAAGATATCCTTGTTTGATGAATTGTTGATAACCTTATCATAATGCAATTAGGGATTAGATCAAAATAAGCAAGATTATGAAATAGCCTTAAAAAGTGGTGGCTGTAAAGAAAAACTCATCTATAAAAGTAGAGAAGACAATACAAACATACAGAATAAGAGTAATAACAAAAAAGAAAATTTTATTGTTCACACCTGCATATAATATGGCTGTAGCCACAAAAATAGGAAGAGAATTTTTTTAAATATTAGGAAAAAATTTTCCTAAGACGAATAATTTATCAAAAATATTTGATAAAAACACCATGAAATTAATTTACAGCTGTATGCCTAACATTTCAACATTAATTAGTAGAGGCAACTCTAAAAAGCTTAGGAGAAATAAAAATACCGAACCCCCAAATTGTAACTGTTTTAAGAAAGAAAATCCCCCCCGCCCTCAAGGGAAGATATCAAATAGAGTGTGTAGTGTATAAGGCTGAAGTACTCAACCCAATCAGTAATAGTAACAATAGGAATGATAGAAAAGTGTATGTGGGTTCAATGCAAGGCTCTTTCAAACAAAGATATTACGATCATAAAAGTAGCTTTGCACATAAAATATATAGACATAAAACTAATTTCTCCAATTATGTATGGCAAGTCAAAAAAAAATTTGGTATAGATCCTATATTAAAATGGGAAATTGTGAAAAAATGTAGTAAATATGAGGAGGGAGATAGATATTGTAAACTATGTAGGGGGAAAAATTAACCCAAGCTCCATATAATAAACCAAAGGAATTGCTTAACCAAAAGTCTGAAGTGTTTAATATTTGCAGACATAGAAAAAATTGGTTAATTTGTGGATAAAAGCAGAGATAAAAATTGTTCAAGATAGAAAGAGAAAAAAAAATGTTTATATGCTAATTTCTGTATAGGTAAGGGGTCTTTTTAATCAATAAAATGTATTTTATCCTAACCCACTTTGCCAATGCGATCTTCAGCTGTTTAGGTGAAGCTTAGGTTGACTCACTCTTGGCCATGTAGGAATTATTTTCATAATATTAGTTCTATCTCATGTATTGGGCACTTTATTATGTTTCAGCTTAGGTTATTGTAATTTTTTTTCCTTTTACTTGAAATAAGTGCTGCTTGATTATTTTCAAGTAGCACATGTTTTTTGTCTTTTCTTTTTTTTTACTGAATTTTTTTTCCCAGGTATCAGTTTGTAGAATTTGCAAATTGTACAATCTGAGTTTTCTTCACACCAACATAATTATAGATTAGATATAAGGATCAAAATATATTGTTTTGAAAAAATTAAATTGGCAGAAGATCTTTTAAATGTTTTATATATATATATATATATATATATATATATATATATATAGAGTCATCTGAAAAATTCATAGGCTGAACAAGATACTCTCAGGGAATGTTACCAAATGAGGTTTATTTTTTAATATTGCTCCCTTCCGTTCCACACACTTCTTTGATTGGGGTTGCATTGCTTAGATCTCATTTGTCAAAAAAGTTATCAACAGCAGATATGATGTCATCATATGAACTTTTCAGCACACCCTTGTAAGTATATATATATATACATATATAATATGTGCATGTAAAAATAATGTGTAAACCTTGAACAGTTCAAGATTGAAACAAATGAAATACTTAACAAAAGTAGGTTACAACTTCAGAGAAATGGTAGATGATTTTAGATAGAACATCAAATGATATTTACCTAAGTATCATCTTTTTTGTATAACCTTCATATCAACTTCTTTATATCATCTCTCTATTTAATTCATTCTATTTATATCTATTGCAAATCATTCATTTTACTGTTCAGTGGAATCTATCTCTTTTATAATAAAATAAAAACAAATCTAAATTTTATATATGGGGTATGCATTCCGATTCAAGTGAGGTTTCACCTGCTGATATTTATATGAAACAGACCCAAACCTTGTTAAAAAGCTGTTGTTATAAAAGTAATCATTACCAGTGTATAAACTCTATTTTATCAGCTTTTTATGAATCTGTTCGTCTGTTTCTCTCTCTCTCTATCCATCTATATATATATATATATATATATATATATATATATACACACACACATATATTAACAAAGGCTGCTCTGAAAGTAATGCCTTCTATTTACTCCTGCTGAAATTACAATCGATAAAGAGATCACAATACCACCACCGAATTTTGAAAATTTTCAGCTACAAAGAATAATATTTTTCTATATAATCACTACTATGCTGTGTATTTTTTCCAGCAATGACCAAGAGCCTACATGTTACACCTGTAGAGTGGACCCACTTTTTTTTTACAGCAGTGATAATAATGTAATTGTCTTGGAAATATAATTTGTATAGTCAATATTTTATTGGACTAATTTTCATGTTTAAGACAATTAGAATAGTCTTTAGTATTTAGATTGATTATCCACCACTTTACTGTTTGATCTTCATAATTATTCAGTAAGCTTCAATGAATGTCAATCAGTAGAACTTTTTCTATATGGAGGAATCTATTGACATATTTCTGTGTTTATGTTCGATACCATTTTGTTAGACTGCTGCTTAGCTACTATCTGTACTTAGGCAAACACGAGTGAGTTCAAGTCTCACTGAGTATCCCATTAACAAGGCCTTGTGCCATATATGTTCTCTGACAAAAGCAGCAAGCTGGAAACATGCACATATGTAAGAACAAAATAAATAAATAGATTCAAAAAATACAAACCTCTTTGTGGACCTGCCTATTTTAAAATATATATATATAAAAACTCATAAATATTAGCATGTCAGTGCATGGACATGTGTGTTTACATGTTCTGATTCAGATTGAGAGAAAGACTAAAATAAGATTGATACCATAGCTTATCACAACTACTGGAACCTGTATTGCAATGTAGATCTAATAATGAAAGAATGATAAAAATGAAAACTAAATCTGTCATCTGTTATTCTCTATTCCTGAAATATGTAATATTGTCCTTTAGTTCTCTCTACTCTTTTTAGAAGCAAGTGCCTGTTGAGTGTTTTGTGCATGGACTACTTCCTGTATTTTGGATGGGAACAAGTGAATAAACCTGGAAGATGTCTCTGAAGTCAGCATCCTGCCAGTGTGTCATCTCTGTTCAAGTGTTTTGTCTGCAAATGTTCATTACCAAGTGCTAGTGCTTGCAATGACCTTAACAAATGGCTCCACCTGACCTGACCTATATCTTCTCTCTGCAAAGTGCCTTGTACAGGCACATACCAATTTACTGTTTTCGTTTTTACATAACCACTTCATCTAACAAAGCATCCATATGCAACAATATCTCTGTCTAGTTACTCTATAGAGAAAATAAAGTATTGTATATATAGGTACTTGGTTCCTACCTAGATTGTGACATTTTTTCATTTGAAATAAGAAAGAATGAGAGAGAAAGAGAATGAAACCAAGAGTTATATACATGGTCAACAGATTTATTTTCAGACATAAACAAACATACATGTATATCTCCCATTACATTTCATCAGATATTTTACATTCCACTGAAACATTGACTCGACTAGGAAAAGGGTTGGTAAAACTTATTGACTCATGACATGTTAGTACGTTATTTGCATTCAGAGTTTTTTTTCTCCTCAATCACTTATGTACATCATTCATACACACACATACACACAAAGTGCCAGCCAAAAGTTTCAGAAATTAAACAGATTGATGTTTAGTGTTGATCAGTCAAGTTACCCAGTATTTCTCATGTTTTGATAGACATTCCCTCTATGAAAATTACTAATAAAGAATTTAATTTTCTATAGATTTTTTTCTTTCTTTGAAGAAGCCATTTTGTGTTTTAAGTACTCCATGTACATGAATGTCTCTGTGTGTATATATATATATATATATATATATATATATATATATATATATGTGTGTGTGTCTATCATATTCAATGATGACCATTAGCCATACCAAAGCTAAGCAAATAACCTACACAAGTGATTTGTTTATTGTGATGAAAGCTTTTATAGGACCAGCCACAATTTTTGCATAATCTAATAACTTTAGAATAATGCAACAGTACTTTGATCAGGTTTCAAATTCAGAGTTTTCCTTTTTCTGAACTGGTTGCTTTTCCAAGGCTAAAGAGGCTAGGTTGTCCTACTATCTATTTATAGCTAGGAGAGATGGATCCATAGTTTTTCTCTGGGTGAACTATAGAGAGCCACGTGTTGTATACCATGATGAAATCAATCACAACTGCGATACATATACAAATACAAAACACAGGTGGACGCTGTTGTTTCAGATACAAACGGTTTATTAATTTCTTGACTTTGGTCCATGGCAACATGAGGAGAGACACAATTCTTAAAAGTCTTTGCTAACCATACTATGGTGACCATTCTATCTGACCCCAATCTCAATGTGTGGCATATCTTGTGGTGTTTAAGATCTCTGTCGGTAGAGATCTGCAAAACTTGACCACATGCCTCAACAGCAGAAGACCCAACTCTCACCTCAATGATCCAATCTCAACTGACTCTTTTACAAAATCCTCAAATTCTCAGGACCATCTCTTCTAAGCAGGACATCATCTACACTCCAGCCACATTTCCTGTCTAGAGGTTTATTATGACAAATGGTGATAGTCATATCTTTTGCACGCGAGCGTCATCATCATCATCATGTCATGCCGCTAACACAGATATCCCTGACCCTCTCTCACCACTTCTCCCTATCATTCATCGCCTCTGGCAGGTCTTCAGGGCTACATCCCGTATCCTTACATAGCTGCGGTATGTATGTTCGAGCTGGTCATCCTGCTTTTGCTCAGCCATATGTGGGGGTCCATAGGAGTATATCACTTATGAGCTCATCCCTGCTTCTCCAGCAGTGTCCTGCATGTCTGGTTTGTCTGACTTGGATAGTTTTCGTGATAGGAGGCAGGTGGCCGTATAGTTCGTGCCTTGTGGGGTGTTGCTGCCAGGACTTGTTCAATATTGCTTGCAACATTCTTGTGTATTGCCATCTTGCTTCTTCTCCAGCCGTTTTGTTAGCATCCAAGTAGTGCATCCATACAACACTATCAACATGATCACTGCCTGGAAGAAACTGCGTTTCATTTTATCGGTCAGGTCTGATTTCCATATGATCGATAGCTTATTGATAGCTGTCCATGCCTTTTTTAGTTGATGAGACACTGCTTCCTAGGTAGGTGAATTTTTCTACCAGTTTCAGAGAGGTTCCTTCTAGAGTGGAAATGTCGCCTGTTTGATTAAAGCACATATATTCAGTTTTGTGTGCATTGACATGGAGGCCAATGCCTGCAACGGCTTGTTCCAAACTCTGCAGTAGTGTTTCAGCTTGGTTGGGTGTATTTGCCAGTATCGCAATGTCATCAGCATAATCGGCGTCAGTAATTGTTTTTGCGGGGTACCTTCTTTTCTTTGTCAGCTCAAAGCCATTTTCTCTAATTTTATCAATCGATGTCCAAAGCACATAGTCTAGACAGATGATAAAGAGGTATGGGGCTAGCGTGTCCCCTTGTAGTACTCCTGCTACAATGTCGAAGTATTCTGTGTCTCCATCCGGTGAACGTACTTTCACTTTGGTGTTTCTATAGAGAATTGTTATTGCTGCTACGGTTTCTTTTATTAAGCCGTATGCTAGTAGGATTTGTTCCATCTTCCCTCTGTGAATGGAATCGCAGGCCTTGGTAAAGTTGACAAATAGTAATGTCACCTATAGGTTTTTTGCCTGTATGCCTTCAAGGATTCTACATATGGTCAATATTTTGGAGGTTGTGGATCTATTTCTTCGGAAGCCATTTTGGTTTTTCCTAAGGATGTTGTTGATTTAGGGTTCTATACGGTTTTGTAGTAGGGCATTGTAAATTTTGGCTGCTATGGATGTAAGTGTTATATCTTGGTAGTTTTTGGCTAATCCAAGGTCACCCTTTTTAGGGAAGGGGAGGATGCATCCCTTCATCCATTTGTCTATCGGATTTTGATTGCAGTGTCGGAGCAGTATGTCGTCGAATTGTCTGGTCTTCCATACCTCTGGGGGAATCTCGTCAAGCCCCGCAGCTTTCCTATTTTTAATTTTTCTAAGAACCAAGTCGAGTTCTTCTTGAGTTAATGACTATGCACCTGAACTTAAGAGATTCGAATAATTCAAAGTTTTACCAAACTGAATGATAAAATATAATTAACAAAAAATGATTAATATAAAAAAATCATTCCTTAATTATATAACACACATCCAAGATTTCAATTTGGCTCTTTGAACCCATTTCCTATGACAATAACCATTACATAATGCACCTCTAACATATATATATATATATATATATATATATGGGAGTGGGGTATGTGTATGTGAGAGAGTGAGTGTGAATATGTGTACAATATATATATATATATATATATATATATATATATATATACTCTTTCAAACCTTTAATTTTTAAGAACAGTCATTGGATCCTAGAAAATCTGGTGGAATATGAGAAGTAACTAGATACTTGGGAATTTATTATTTCTGATATTTATTTTCATTAAATCTAATGTCATAATTGCATTATGCCAGATATATGTACTCAGTTAAAGAGAAAGAGGTCATACAAATTGTTACTTAACAAAATAAACTAAAAAAAAATAGAGTTATCGGACAATGCAGTCTTACTTAATTGACTATACTCATCAGGCCTAGCACATTCAGATTATTATTTTTTCAATCAGTAGGACATTTTCTTACTGCCAAAATATTTACGAAAAAGACCTTCATTTCAGTTTATTTTTCATCACAAAACTTGAAATGTTTATGAACAGGAAAGAGAAAAGAAATCACCTTTACATTGTATTACCATAATTGTTCATAACAACTATTACATCATTGATCAATAAAATCTAAATCAATTATTTTTGCTTGTTTTTATTTCTTCCTTAAGGTGAAGAGTTTACAATACTTTTTAAATACTTTTGCAAAATAAACATATAAACGAGTTAGATTTTGGTTTGTACCAATTTTATAATACAAACAATATAGAAATGACAAAATTTAAATAGTGGGATGTTCAAAATATTCATGCACTGTCCATCACTGTGTCTTTTTTTATGTTTAAAACTTTAGAGCAAATGTGTATTGGTATTAATATATTGTAACATTGCTCTTCTTTGCATGACATCCTTCATTTTTTGAGAAAAACTTATCATTTTGTTCTCTGGCCACAGTTCATAGTCTTCAGTTATATAGAAAACATGTTTAAAAACCACAATGAGGAAATCTTACAAAGACCACAAGGATATCAGAAGTACAATTGTTACTTTAGACAAGTTTAGAGTGTCACATGGAGTTATTTTCAAACAACTGTTTATTCCCAGACTTTTGGTGCAGACTATTATTAAAAAGTTCAAGACTATTAAAATTAAGAATTTTGTCAACATTAAAAAAAGAATAAAAAATAACTCAAAGAAAAAAACCTTATATTGGTCAGAATCATCACTAACTTTGAAAAGACTCATCAACCTTCCAAATATAATTTGAACAACCCTTCTAAATTTACTTGGGTCAGAAATATTAAAAAATAATGACCAAAAATAATTGGTGAAAGTGTCCACAAGCACATATGTGTCAGTGTCTACAGTTAAAGGATTATTATCTAGAAATAACTTCAAGAAATTTTCCATTTTTCACTTCAGCATGTGACAGTTTGCTTAAAGCATTTTTTCTCAGCATTTAAAGAAAAAAAAATTTCTGAGTATTCTGCATTCTGGTGATGATCATAATTCATCCAATCTTTTGATTTGACCTGATTATTTTTCACAAGTTTCAAATAAGTCTTAAACCTTTAATTTCTGTCAAGATTAACAGTTCATATAAATATTTGATTAAATTGCTAGGCATATTCTTGGACTTCTAGATGTTGTCAATAAATATTGAAAACTGATTTTAAAAATTTTTTCATATAGTCATCTTTCAAAAAATGGATGATTGTTGCTATTTTTAGGGGACCAGCTATATCCAATGTTTGCAGGACTATTCAACATTTTATTCCAGAAATATTGACTTACCAAATTCAACAATCAAAATTGACTTTGAAAATTTTACTAACAACTATAGTTGTGGACTCATTGTTTTCCTGTTGTAACAGTGGTCCCCAATGATATTTATGATTCTTTATTGGAAAGAGTAAAGGATTGTTATTAGCATCATGTAGTTATCACTATTGAGAATTTGGACAATTAAAAAATGCCATTCAGCATGAATCCAGTCCTCACAAAATCATCATTCACTTGGAAAATTCACTGGAAATTAGTTTATTCTGTAAATGTATTGCTCTGATAAAAATCTTGCTACCCTTTCAGCTGGGGTTGTAGAATACACTGACTGTACCTCAGTAAAAGGGTAAGATTTTTCCATTAAGTTTCCTGCATATGATATTCAATCATTTGATGGTGAGGCTCCAATCATGGAGCTTTGGGGAATATGGAGTACCCATTTATTGCTATTACTTCCAAGTCCATAATGATCCAGAGTGATAATACCTGTTAGGGTCCCAGCTATGAGTCAAATAGAACTATTTAATCCTTTACTATACCTAAAACCATCTATTTGTGTGCAAACAAATAATTGATATTAAATAGAATCATTAGTGTTAGATAGGAATACATGAAACCATTTAACTGTGTGTAAATAAAAGAGCTCTAACTAATTTAAAAATTAAGTGACCTACAAACTATTCACTGACTAATCAAGCATATAATATATATGTGTATAAACAGTATTTAGCATTAAATAACCATCAAGGGTTGATATGCCATTCAACCAAATAACCTAACCTAACCTAAAAATCTTGTGATGTTTTTATAAGGTTAGAGTTAGATACATATATATAAATATAATGATAATTTTACTTATATCTAGTCGATATATGCCAAGAAGAAGAAACTAAATAAAAAATATCTTTAGCATCTTTTCTTGATAAATAACTGAAAAAGAATTGATAATGTTATAAGATAACTTGTTTATGGCAGAGAAAAGCTATGGAACTTTGAGAATTGCCTGGGTGAAAAATGTTTACTGTTTTATCTTTGATAAATAAATAAAATTAGATTTTTTTTAAATTGCCTTTATTATTTCATCAAATGTAGGTTTGTGTTTATTATTAGTTTTTTAAAAAATCTAATGTAATTTTGATAAAAAGATTTTGTCCAGACAAATGAAGAAGAAATGTATTGATGTTTACACACAAATGATGATAATCTCTATTTAAAGAAACACCTGCTTATTTCAACAAAAGCTTTTTGCCAAACAATAACAGTTGGTTCTCTAATTTTTCTAGTTGAAAGACAAATCTTTAAAGAATTTTTCCTTTATAGATCACTAATCATTTTTCAGATTTATGCATAAATGCATTTCAGTTGATTATTATGTACTGCCAGGATTTATATATATATATATATATATATATGCTAAAGTCAGATTGAAGATAAAAGTCAATGTTTTCTTTGTTGCTTAAAATACAACTTGTGGTTGTTTAACAGAATCTAAAGCAGAAGGCATATTCATGTGAACAACACTATTTTGTTTTATATAGAATATTACTTTGGCCTAATTTCAGGGCCTTCAGATGAATCAAAAGAAACTGAGTAATTCATAATCAAAATATTTCTATATTTTAAGAATAAATGGGAAATGAAAGTGGGGAAAAAAAACTGACAACTTTTACATGTTTTTATGTTTAAAAAAATCCTGAATGAAAAATTTGTATTTAAATCAATTTCAAAAAAAGTATGTTAATTTGTGATATATTGAAAAACTTGAAGAAAACCAAAAATAACGTTCCCAAATTTGATTTTGTTCTTTTTTATTCCTGCATTCTATTGAAATCTATTATGTTGAGAAGATCTGGAAGTGACTCTTAGCTCCAGATTGGAAAAATCTTTGCCAGTTCTAAAAATCGTTAAAAAAATGATTGTGTAATAACATTTTATCCTAATTGACTTGAATCTAAAATCTTGAATGGAAAGAAAAAATATTTAAGTTAAAGTTTCCTGTGTTTATGTGCCATGAATTTAAATAGGACCTTTCATGCTTCAGGTGCATTGTTTATAGAATATATATGAATTTTTAGTGAGAATCTTATGAAATATGTTGCAATGTCACTAAACAGAGATTTTTTATTGTTCTCTAAGCCTTAAAAACTGGAATCAGTAAGCAAAAGTAGAAATTTAAATAGATATGCATGTTTAATTATAGATTCATGAAAATTTGTTATATTTTAATATGTATATTAGATAATCTATGTGCATAAACTGAGATGTAAACATTAAAGTTTATACTATTACCTAATTGTGTATAGTTGACAGCAATAAATGTACATATCAAAATGCATATAATGATGCAAATTTCAACTAATCTCTAAATATATACATAAAAATTTATATATACTCACCTAAAATCTGTTGATTGTAGCTATTAAGTTTACTGTCAAGTTACAATTATAGAATTTATACGTAGTGACATATATAATTTTAATTAGCCTACAACTACAATAAAAATATTTTTGGGTTAGCTTTGAGAATAAAGATTTATGAAGGATGCTTTTTGTTTGAGGAAGGCATAGTGAGGGCTGATAATGCCTCTGCAAGATAGACAAGACCTGCCACAGTAGTTGCAGAGGAAGGATTCGATATCCAATGGGTATCACCTGCACATGTTCATATCCTGTGTGCAGCACCATGTTGGAATTCATTCGTAATGCTTGTTAACAGTGAGTAAATGCTCATTTACATAAAAAGCAATGCTATGACTTGAGGCGAGATTATATGGACACTGGGGCACGCCATTGCTCTCAAATGGCAAAGTCCATTCTATGGACGGCGATTGATTGCTGGTGCAGTGAATGGGTATATTAGTGTGTGTATACACTGGCTTGCTTAATATGTTACAGGTTCTATATTAGGTTATCACCCATTTTACTTTTTGTCTGCCAGCTGGGGGTGTTGAACCAGTAAGTGTTGTTCTTGTTGTTTATTCTGCACGTTAAAGTAGTGACTACTACACTAACTAATGCAAACACTCAGAAAATTAAGGCACAAAGAGAACTACTTAATACATACCAAAAAGAACAAGTCGAATACATTCAAGGTCACATCAATGAAATAAGAAATTTGGTAGACAATAGACAATCTCGAATAGCTTGGTAGACTTGATGAAATATCACGAGAAGTATGGAAGACAAGGAAATTTGACTACCTAGTGCTTCGATACTGCAATGCCATATATAGCCGGAACACAATAGAGAGACAGACAAAAGGCTGCATCCTCCCTTTCCTCCAGAAAATTGACCGTAGAATTGCCAAAAACTACTGTGGCATAACCCTTACTTCCATATCAGCTAAGATTTATAATGCTCTGCTACTCAACCACATCAAACCAGAAATTGAGAAAATTCTTTAAAAGAGTCAAAGTGGTTTTTGGAGAATCTGATCCACAATATCACAGATTCTGACAATCTGTTGAATCTTAGAAGGAGTTTGTGCAAAAAACCTCAGTGACACTCTTATTTGTAGATTTCTCCTAGGCATTTGACTCCATATACAGATGGAAGATGGAGCAAAGACTTCTAATGTATGGTCTTTCCAAAGAAACTGTCACAGCCATAATGATGCTCTATAAAAACACAAAAGTAAAAGTCCACTCACCAGATGGAGACACAGACTCCTTTGAGATTATTGCTAGTGTTCTGCAAGAGGATATATTAGTCCCATATCTGTTCATAATCTGCCTTGACTATGAACTTCAAACATCAATAGATCTAATGAAAGAAAATGATTTTTACTCTAAAAAAGGCAAGAAGCAGATGATACTCCACAGAAACTACTACAGATGCAGACTATGCAGATGACATAGTGCTTCTAACAAATACACCTACCCAAGCCAGACCCCTGCTGCTCAGTCTGGAGTATATGTGTTTTAATCAAAAAAGAGACTTCTCTCTAAGTAGTGGTTCTCTGAAATTAGAGGACAAGTTCATGTACCTCAGAAGCAACATCTCATCTACTGAAAAAGATATCAATATGCAACTAGCAAAAGCATGGACTGCTATTGATTGGTTATCAGTCATATGAAAGTCAGAGCTATCCGATAAAATAAAATACAATTTCTTCCAAGCAGCAGTTGAGTCCATTCTACTATATGGATGCACCACATGAATGCTAACTAAGCATATAGAGAAAAAACTAGATAGGAACTGCAAAAGAATGCTATGAGCCATACGGAACAAATCCTGGAAGTAACATCCTACCAAACTGTAGTTGTATGGACACTTACCTCCCATTTCTAAAACCATCCAAATAAAATGAACTAGACATGTGTGACACTGCTGGAGAAGTAAAGACAAACTCATAAGCAATGTTCTCCTATGGACCCTTACATACGAACATACAAGTGTTGGCTGACCAACAAGAACTTATCTACAATAATTTTGTACAGACACAGGATGTAGTCTAGAAAACCTGCCGGAAGTGATGTAAGATAGAGAAAAATGTCAAGACAGAGCCAGAGAAATCTGTACTAGCTGTGCAACATGATGATGGCTAATTTTCTGCTCATGAGATATGATGTCAGAATACATTTTTTTTAAATTTCCACATTTAAATTTTTTAAAAACGTTATTTCAGATTTTGTTTCTAAGGCAGCCCACCTGGTCATCAATTTGACAGGTATTAACCTCCAAGTTGTACTTGCTTGGCACTTTCCACTTTTACACTGTGAGCAACCTAAATGATAATTCTCTTACCATTTCTATAGACAAAACATTCTCACTATATATTACCTTCAGTTCTTTCAATCAAAAAAACAATGTATTTTGTTTCTCTTTCTCATCAAAAGATAAAAATCATCCCCGGTTTTTTCCTTCTAAAATCTATTTCTGTTAATTTTCAGTTTTGTAATGTACAGATTTTATTCTTCTAAAATCTATTTTGGCTGAATCTTATTTTTCTTGTTAATGAATTTATTTGATTAGGTTTCTAACTCATCGGGTTGTATCGTCACAAAACTACAAGCATACAAAAACTTTATCCTTAATATCAGATTAGTGTAACTTCACATCCCACACTGACATTATTAGTTTGCAAATTGGACTGGAAATGGCTATATTAACTTGAAGTATTTTAACATTATTGCTCTAAAACTATCTAACAATATGCATATACAATGGTGGTTTTTATTCACCCTTAGCCAAATACCATTGTATATACATATTCATGCAAGATGATAATTTGAATATATACACTCCTGCATTGTGTTATTGAGTTGATTAGTACACGAACAAAACATGTCTATTTACTATTTCTAGATAATGTCAGCCACAAGTAAATGCATATCAGCCACATTTATATTCATAAATGTGTTATCTGCAGAGAAATTGTGTGATTCATTAGTTTAGACAGAGTCATAAATACTGAATGAGGTTCAGAGATTAAGTATCTTTACTATTCTATTCAATATTTAAACTAATATCTTCATATTTGTTGTTTTTATTACAGTGTTTAAGCTGATTTTTAGGGAGGAGTTCCCATGACATAGTGGCTAACATGCTGGATTGTGATATTGTAATAAGTGAGTTCAAACTCTAGTCATGCTATTTTTATCAATTTTAGACTAATACCCTTGAGAAAGATATGAAGAATAATTCTGATTAAAATCATAAAAAAAGGTGAAGATATTTATGTGAATATCAAATGCAATAATCATTAAAGTTATTGAGAAATATATAAATGTCCTCTGCCTGAGGAGCATAGGAATGTAACCACTCTAAATCTGTGATGGTGTTGTACTTTCATTGCAAGTTTTTATGAGGTGGAGTTGTTAGCCTGGTTTCCTTCTAAAGCAAATTGCCTTACAATTAATAAGCTCTTCTATTTCTCCGTAGTTGAGGGGAGCAGATAGGGATTCTTGTCTTTCCTAAAAGCATCAATACAAAAGTAAACTGCAAGCAGCCTCCACCAGGATCTGAACTTAGCCTGCCAAGTTCACTTCCTATGACAGTAACTATTACACTGTTTACCCCTGACAACTTATTGGAAACACCTGATATTTTAGACTGTGTTAACGTTTTTCTAAGAAAATATTTACAGAACAAAACCTGTAAGGGATTGATTTCAACTTTAGATTTAATTAAAACTTGAGTTACAAATAAAATTTCTTTTTATCAAAAATATAAAATTTATGTTTTATAAAGAATTCTCTACTAAGTATCATTGAGATAGAAGTACTTTTGGGTTTTCATGAATATACATGATAGATATTTTGGATATCTGACAATGTGGTTCAAGATAGGACTGTAAAAAATGAAAATAAAATTTTTGAAATATCAATTTATTAAGTTCTGTTTCACTTTTCACAACTTAATCTGGTACAACAATTTTTTTTTTAATTAAAATATGTCACACACACCAATTGTTACTTTAACAATCTAGTTTTTATTTTTCTAGTAATATTCTTAACCATATGTGTGTAAAAACACAAAACAATGCTTTACTCATTTAATAGGAACATTGACTTCTTTGATATTGTTATTCAACTCTTGCAAGGTGATATATTAGCACCATATGTGTTTATAATCTGCCAAGATTATGTACTATGAACATCAATAGATATAATAAAAGAAAATGGTTTCATATTAAAAAAGACAAGAAGCAGACAATATCCCACAAAAACAATGATAGACCAAGACTACACAGATAATCTAGCACTTCTCACAAATACACTTTCCCAAGCAGAATCCCTGTCGCATAGCCTGGAGTGAGCAGCTGCAGGCATTAGCCTCTATGTGAATGCAAATAAAACAGAGTTCAAGTGTTTTAAACAAGAAGGAGCTATCTCCACTTTAGTTCGCATATTTCAGCAGCAATATCTCATCTACATTTGCTTAAGGAAGGTGTAGACTGTTATTGACAGGTTATTGATCATATGGAAATCTGATATTTCAGATTAAATAAAATAGGATTTCTTTCAATCTGTGGCTGTTTCAGTACTACTGTATAGATGCACCACCTGGACTCTAACAAGACATGGAGAAAAAGCTAGATAAGGACTACACAAGCTGTTGTATAGCCATAATACAAATATAAGCAGAAACATAATCAAACATAATATACAAACTCCAATGAACGAATGAACACACTTCTTTATAAAAATATATCTCTCACACTTTATTCTCGAAAGGGTGATGTTTCTTGTGTGTGAGAGGTGAGTGGAGACAAGGACGGATTGTTATTTTGAACCAAGTTCTTCTGACCATAGCAGCACTTCTTCCTCATCTTGGCTGGGGTTGCTCAACAGTGGGTCACTGAGGGCCCAAAGACCTCTGTCTGCAGCTGACTCTCACTTTGGCATCTTGACTCCAACTGACTTGAACCGTCTGTGCACCTGGTTATTTTATTGTTTAACGCCCACCTGCTTCTGCTGTTCTTCCACTTTTTTAGACAGGTTCATCTCTTGATTGACAGCTCGATCGAGGGTTAATATATAACAAAGCATGCTATGTGCTATTTTGAACAAATCCTAGAAGCAGCATCCCACACAAGTATGGTCACTTAACATCCATCTCACAAATCATCCAGGTAAGACAAACAAGACATGTTAGGTACAAATGGAGAAGCAAAGATAAACTCATAAGCAACATTTTCTTATGAACTCCTAAACATGCATTTACCAGTGTTCACTGACTAGCAAGTTCTGTGTGGACATTGGATGCAATCTAGAAGACCTGCCAGGAGTGGTGGACCCTCGACTGGTTGACATGCCGTAGAAATCAGTCAATCAAACAAACAAAAACAGAAAATTCTTCCTAAATGAATTCCACCTTCAATCTGTCCCTGATTTTATTTATACTATAGTTAATTAGTTATACCAGCAATGACAAAAATTCAAAAAACCCTGCTAAGTTTTCCCTAACAGTGTGCAAAAGATAGTGCTGCTAATGTTTGTGTCAACCAAATATATATATATATATATATATATATATATATATATATATATATATATATATATATATATATACACTAGACAACTAATGAACCCATTAACTTCCCACCACAACAGTAGCCCATAATGATATTGACATGGAAAGGGGCAAAGGATATAAACAAATGTTTCATAGTTCTTGTTGTATTGAGAATTTGGATAATTAAAAAAATGATACTCAGCAGAAATATGAACTTCTAAAAAATCATTTCATCTGTAAAAGGCATTGAAAATAGTCTTATTTTCTAATTTAGAGCATTTTAAATGTATTGCTCTAATAAAGATTGCACTATGATGGGATTTTTTTTTATGATTATAGTTAATACATAAATATATACAGAAAGATAAAGAGTAGAGTAATACATGGATATAATTATTTATAAATGTTTGTATATATGTATGTACTTATGTATGAATATATATGAAAAAGAGAGTGTATATATATATTCCTAGATAAGCATTTTTGTGGATTTATATGTAATTCATATACAAATATACACATAAAATATATTTGTTTGCTTGTAATATATATAAATAAACATGTTTGCTAATATGTAATTTTATATATATATATATATATATATATACATTTGTGTAAGCCTGTGTGTGCATTTGTAATTATTATGAACTCTTAGAAGAGAAGCAGATGTTTCAAGATTTTTCAACTGAACTGATATTTTTATAGTCAGGCAGTTGAAATAGATTGATCTTCCTGACAAAAACTCCAATCTTTTTGGCTATAGATGACGACGATTGCTAGAATTGGTTTGTGCTTCACAATTCACTAGCACTACAATGGTTCCTTTGTGAATATCTTTTACATGTTTTACTGTTCATTCAGATATTAGATCCACATGAATAGTTTTGTGCTTAGAACTTGGGATTATATTTTTGCTTGCTTTTGGGATGCTCTTTAAGTCAGTAAAAGACTTTATTTGGTATACAAAACTCAAATACTTTTGAATGGTAATGCATATTTTAAGTTTTTCTTTTGTAAAAATGTTAATGAAGCATAAAGAATACATGGTAGCATTTCAATTTTCAAATATGGCAATTATAAATATAATATCTCTTTTCAGGTAGAAATATTCATAAAGTAAACAAGTTATTTCAAGTAACACAGTTGAGCTGTAGCAAAGAGTCTTTAGATAATTGAAGAAGAAAAAATGTCTCGTTCATTTTACTTGGATGATTTGTATGATGGAAGGTAAGTGGCCGTACAGCTGCTGTTTTGTAAGGTGCTGCTTACAGGATTTGATTAAAACAACACATAGCATCCCTGTGTAATTCCCATCAAGCTTTTTCTTCTATTTTTTTTGTAAGAGTCCAAGTAGTGCAGCCATATAGTAGTTGTAACATGGTTACAGCTTGGGAGAATTCCATATGGTCAAAAACCTATAAATAGCTGTCCACATTTTACCTATGAATATGTTGACATTGCTTTCAGTTAATGAGATATTGCTACTGAGATATATCAGCCCAAAACTTTTCAGTTTTCTGGGAAACTGAAAAAAGTACCCTGCCTTAGTTAAAAAAAAGATTTTTAAAAACTTCTTGGAGGGTGGAATTATAAAGTTGTCTGAAAGATGACTGAAAACTATGCAAAATATTAGATATCAAGTTCAATAAAGGTCATGCTCAATATTTTTAAAGTCTTTTATTTTAACTTATTAAACTGAATGAACTTTTTATATTGCTCATTAAACTGAAAAGTATAAGCGATTAATGATCCTCACTGTTGATACAAGATTTGAAATTGTAGAAGAACCCACAATCCTTGAATAGTTTTCATGTAACCATTAATCAATATAGACGCTGTTCATAAAATCTGCCTGTCTTTTGTTGATCTTCATTGCTCATATGTCTATAGCCACCTACATTTTATCAGGGAAGATTTCCCACTGTTTCATTTTGTATACTGTCACTGACTTTTGTGACTGCAGATTTAACAAGAATTCTTTGATCTAAAGTCACCCACATTGAATGATAATCATCATCATTTGTTAATTTTATATCAAGTGCTTTTGTAAATGAACCCACTTTTCTTGTGATTTGAAGATAAAGAGAAAAAAACCTTTTGATTGATTCTTCATCTCTTTTCATAGCTTTTGCATTGATATTTACTTCATTCCCTCCAAATGTTTTCAAACAGTTAATTGCAATTTGTTCAAGTGCTATTCTCAAAGAATCCTCATGGGTTTGGATCAGTTATGTATCGATGCTCTTTCTCTGCTACTGCCTTCTTTACCAATTTGGTTAAGTCATATCTTAAGTATGACACTATGAGATTTCACCAGAAACAACACAGAGAACAGAAAATTTTTTTCTCTACTCTTCAAACAAGTTAACCATTGAAAAAAAAAATTGTCTTCTTTTGTTGCCATAAATCTGCCATGACAGCTCAGAGAAATATGAAATATGCCATTTCACCATTTTTAGGAATTTGAATTGTTAGGCTATTTTGATATAAAAATCCATGAATGTCTATCAGTTATGTAAGAACTGAATTACTCATTTCCAAGACTGTGACATCTTTAATAGACATTGATTTATTAACATGTCAATGATCACTTCAACAAAACACTTTCTATTAACAATTGTTATTTTTTGCTTAGCATTTCATTTGCCTTAGTTTTAACAATGTTTCATCATAGCTACTCAAGCCATCAGTCTTCATCTATAAGTTACTATGATTGATAATGCTTCATCAAATTAAAGAAATTCAAAATTACTTATAAAAAAATAACATTAAATATGGCACAGACATATCATGGAAAATAAACTGAGATTTGATCTTCTAAACATAAATTAGTAGATTTTATGATAACACAGACTTCCTGAAGTAAATAGAATGAGAATTCAGGTTTTGCTTATTCTTTTTCTCTGAGCTATACTGATTTCTTTTTTTTTTTATACCTCTACAGTTGCAATGAAAAGTAATTAAAATTAAGATGAAAGAAATGTTAGTTAAAAATTAATAGTGCTTGTCAGTGCATCTAACAAGAAAATTCATTATAGTATTACAAGAACATTTTTTTTGTTTTCCAATTTTGGTGAAAATGTTGCTTTATCTATTGCCACATTATCATTCACATCAGCCATATTGTAGCAAGTATCACAATTCAGACTGATATCATATTCACTAATTAAGTTTATATGTTGTCAGTGTGTCATTTTTAATGAAAAAGTTAAGGATGTCCTTTCAGTGAACAGACCATTCATAAAATATCTATCAGGAAGACATTGAGCTAAGGCTGGCATAGTTAATAATTCACAAAGTCATTTAGATAAATGCTCTGGAAAAAAAAGCATGTACCTCAAAACATCCAATCATATAAACACATATTTATAAATAAAAATATCCCAACATAGCAAAAAGTAGATCTGAAAATTTCCTACACTTTACCCAGTTCTATTGCTTGTCATCTTTATCCTTTCATATCTCTGATAAATTAATAATACTTGGCAAGATACAAAGGGAATAAGGAGAGGTAGCCACAACTTATCCCCATAATTATTGCTTCAGTAAATACAGCAATAAGAAATTAACATTTTTCAGATATGACTGAAATTATTTGATTCACAAAAAACTGATCACTTCAATGAATCAGCTTTTATTACCAATTAAGCTTTATGTTAAAATCTCATATTGGTCAGTTAACTCAAATTTGATTTACATTTAGTTCTGTACACTAACCATGGAAGCATAACTGCAAATGCTCCCAATTGAATTAGATTTAATTAACTTTACTTAAAACTGAAGCATAGGCTTTTTGGTATCACATCTTAACTACATACACACACATATACCTATGAGCTGATACATATTTTTCATTATTTGTGTATCATCAAATCATAAATGTAACATATAGAAACCAGTGGCAAAATGAATGGGTTGATAGTCAATTATTTAATAATTGATTTGATGAAATTAGCAGGAGTTGAGCCAGTGCTAAATAAAATCAGTTTGATTTTCAAATTGATTTTCTTCTTTCCCATCTTCCATATTGTTGCAGTGTTTTCACCCTTCACAGGGCAGACAGTCTTTTTTTGATTTCTCTATATCACTCATATAAGATCCTCAAGTTTATTGAATATACAATTACAAGATTTTAAAATTCTTGTAAGATGATAAAGTTTGTGTTTTTTAAATGCTTTCGACTCCATTCACAGAGGAAAGATGGAACAAATCCTACTAGCGTACGGCATACCTAAAGAAACCGTAGCGGCAATAACGATTCTCTATAGAAACACTAAAGTAAAAGTACGATCACCAGATGGAGACACAGAATACTTCGACATTGTAGCAGGAGTACTACAAGGGGACACACTGGCTCCGTATCTCTTTATCATTTGTCTAGACTACGTACTTAGAACATCGATTGACAAAATCAAAGAGAATGGCTTCGAACTGACGAAAAAAAAAAGAAGCAGAAGATACCCCGCAACAACAATCACCGACGCCGACTACGCCGATGACATAGCGATACTGGCAAATACACCTGACCAAGCCGAAACACTTCTGCATAGTTTGGAACGAGCAGCAGCAAGCATAGGCCTCCATATTAATGCACACAAAACGGAATATATGTGCTATAACCAAACGGGGGACATCTCCACTCTAGAAGGAACCCCTCTTAAACTAGTAGACAAATTCACGTACCTAGGAAGCAGCGTCGAATCAACCGAAAAGGACATCGAAACGAGGTTAACGAAAGCATGGACAGCTATCAATAGGCTATCGATGATATGGAAATCAGACCTAACCGATAAAATGAAACGCAGTTTCTTCCAGGCAGCGGTCACATCGATACTGCTATATGGATGCACTACATGGACGCTAACAAAACGGCTGGAGAAGAAACTAGATGGCAATTACACAAGAATGCTGCGTGCAATCCTGAACAAGTCCTGGCAGCAACACCCCACAAGACACCAACTGTACGGCCACCTGCCCCCTATCATGAAAACTATTCAAGTTAGGCGAACCAGACATGCAGGACATTGCTGGAGAAGCAGAGATGAACTCATAAGAGATGTACTCTTATGGATCCCCACACACGGCCGCGCAAAAGCAGGACGACCAGCACGAACGTACATTCAGCAGCTATGTGAGGATACAGGTTGTTGTCCTGAAGACTTGCCTAGGGCGATGAACGATAGGGAGGAGTGGCGAGAGAGGGTCAGGGATATCCGTGCTGCCAGCACGATATGATGATGATGATGAGTTCGCAAATTGTTTCTAGTTCATTACTTTCCATTAAATCTTAAACCTTCACAGAATGTCATAAGTATCTTTATGTAATAGAGACTAGTATTTCACATAATAACAATACAAAGATTATTTCTGTTGTTTCAAGCAAGAAAAAAATGACAAATTCACCAACGATTTCAAGTATTTCATATCCATATTTCACCAGTTATACATTATGATTTTCACTTTTAATTTTATTTTTGCAAATCTAAGAGAATGAAATTTTCCATGCACCCAGTGATCAGCCAGTAGAGATGATAGGTCTATTGATATTTAAAAATGTTATGCTCTCTAAAAACAATATACGCATGGTAAACACTTGGCAGCTAGTTGCAGGAAATCTTACAGTTGCCAATGTTACACTTGTATTTTTTTCTGTCTTTCTGAAAATCTTGACTTGTTGATCATTCAACATTTTTTTTATGATTCTTCTCCCAATTTTTTCAAATTTTCCTCTGAGTTAGGAATTGTTTTAATTATTGTTGCCTGAAGTTTGGAGACAAAGTATTTTTTTTATTAATCCCTGAATCATTCAGACTGATATGATCTTCTTTGTAGGTTTTATCAGAATGTTTTCATTGATATATTTTGTGATAAAAACAGCAAAGATGAAGATATCAGTCTATATTAAACTGTAGACATTGCAAAAATACACAGGATAGCCCAATTTGGTCATTTATTCCACATTCACTATATTTTTTTCTGAAAGTCAACATTGCACACTGTCAACATTTTTTTATATTTACTTGTCTATTTTTTAAAGATGTGAATATTTGCTAAAAACCAATACCAACAAATTTTTTCTTTCTCTGATTACTTCATTATTTTTTGTCCAATTTCTTCAAGTCCTCAAAATGCTCATTCTGTAATTTATATTTTCATTGCATTTTTATTTTTCCTTATTGTTTTTATTAAGAATCTTCTTTTCCGTTGTCATTTTAAAATAGTTCAAGGAAGTGAACATGCAACATGTTTTTCCCTTACTGAAATTTCGGAACAAAGTATAATGCTTGTTAGCCTTTGACTTTTAGATTTGCAATAAAGAGTTTGTTGAATTAGGAAAATTAATAAAAAATTAAAAACAAACTCTGTAATTCTGCTTAAAAACTTAGTCAGGCTATTTCTGTAGCAGCTGTTCTTTTTTATTTTAAAAGTGAACAGTCAGATTTTTAAAAGTAAATCACATAGGATTCAGTTCATTAATTTAGCAGATTAGATTCATATATCAAATCCATGAAAACAGAAAAGAAAAGAAAAACCAAATGCCACTTCCAAAACAAACTTTAAAGATTTTTAAATGCCAGAATTTAGTTGATACATTTTCTGATAATAACTATTGAATGGAGCTGATAGAATTTTTTTTTATTGAAATCCTGTCTGTAATAATTGTTCTCCTTCGCACTTCTTCCATGCTTCAAGTTTGTTCTGATAAATTTTAAAGTATCCATCAGTTTTTCAAAGGTGTTGACTTCATTTTTTCTCTTGTACTTATTTCTCTAATGATTTCAGCAAACAATTATTTTAAATCATACTTTACCGTGGATGCATCTTGGAGAACTGAAAATGAATCTGTTAGTCGAAATTGAGATTGTCTTTCTCAGTTGAACTTGGAAAACCATAAAAAAAATTATACTTAACATTATTAATATTGAATGAATTAAAAGGAGATAATTTCCTTCTTTTTTTTTTAGCTTAACTCTGTAAAAAATTTTGATTTCTTAAATATAAAACAGCTGAAAATGAAGATTTATCAACTTTAATATAATAAAAAGTTGATTCACATGAATAAAATGGAAAACATTTCAAAATTACAAATCAGCTTTTCATATTCATCGAAAATTTAAAAAACAATTTTTCCTTTTACTATATACACAAAACCAGCTCTCCACACTAACATATGTACAGTGCCTTCTAAGATATCTTAGAACTTGTTGTCTCTTGAATTCTTTTATTCTTTCACATTTTAGACTAACTTCTTTAATTGAAACATCAATTGATATTTATTTTTACTACTAATTTTTATCTGAGAAAGAATAGACGTTTTGTTACCATCTCTATTTTTAGTGGAACTTTATATATCACGACTCTTTGTTCCTGTGTATTCTGCCAACTTAATTACAGTGTCAAATATGTGATCCAAAATTTCGTGTTTTTTAATAATAATCTGCTTCATGCCATGTTGTTTCTGCTTTCAAGTTATGCAGGGATAAACAAATTTTTATCACATTGAGGTTTTGTAAATATACACTACCAAGCATGTTGGTGTGAAAGGAGGTGTTATACCTTGAAAAGAAGGAGTAGAATATTGTATACAATTAGCTCTGAGCTTCTTAAGGTTATTCTCACAGCCACATCTGTTTGCACACTGCATCCCACCTCAGCTAACAAACAGAATCTTTAATTCAAGTCTAATTATTTACTTTTCTTACTTGTCATAAAATACTTTGAAGTTTAGTCATTTTGAAAATGTATGTTCCTTTTCTTTACCAAATTAGGGAGGGAAAAAATCAAGCTGAGTAATGTAGAAAACAGATTTTTATTCTTCCTTTGAATTTACATTGATAACATTTGTTTTTCTGCCACCACATGTGAGAAGAATTATCCTTCTGTGACAATGCTATTTCAACTACCTTTCTATTCCCAAAGTGGGTTTATACCCATTAATGAGAAATCCTATAATTCATGTCTTTTTTCTGAAAACTGCCATTGTACACATCTCAAGATGGCATTTACATCATCAGTCATGCTGTTGATATTTCTCCTGTTAGATTAAAAGCTTTTTAGCCAAAGACACAACCATATCAGATGCAGATCACCAAAAAGACATTTTAAGAAAATATCCTGAAATAATCAATAGATAAAATGCAATTCTCAAGATTTTTTTAGATTTACATGTTTCTGATAATAATTGATTATTTTTCATAACTTTCTTTAGCTAAATTAATAAATACTTATTCAATGATAAGCAAGAAAAAATATCAAGTGATAAATAAGTTTCCGCAGAAAAAACAAATTCTTGTGAATTTTTCCACCTGGACATCCCAAGGGCAATAGTATGTAGTTAATTATCATCTCAAAAATAAGAATTATCACATGAAATGAATCTAAAACAAAATGTGTTTTTCCCTATCCCTAATATTTTGTGTTTAATTTCATATAGAATTGATCAAGAAAGAGTTTAATGAATAGATCAGTGAACCAGGAACAATGAGAACACCTAATAGCCACAATTGATGAGATGAGTTTTATTGTGGGATTGATATCAGACTAATCTTTTTCATTTTTGTTAACTAATATAGTTATTCCCATTTCCAAACTTAAATGACCTTTCCTAACAGCAACAGCAGCCGGAGAATGGACACTATTTAAACAGATATTATTTGTCCCTGAGTCATTCACTTTACAGTTGCCAGGAGGCAGCACTCAACCAGACCTTTCCAACTCTCAATGGTAGCAGAGCAGAACATTAAAAATGACTACATACAAGCATCCACCCACATTTTAAGGAAAAGACTATTCACAATGGAAATTGGAGGCTGAGTTGTGGCAGATGTTTATTGAGATGGATAAAGCAAAACAAGGAATAGCACTGAAAGGAAAAGCAAGGGAAATTGCCATATCTATAGCTAAATCTCTGCTAACAACTGAAAATGGTATTAAAAATGTTTTAGTAGCACAGGATAAGTTATTTGAGAAGGAAAAGACATACCAAATGTATGAAGTATATACAAAATTTGAATCTTTTAAAAAAACAGAGGCAATGTCAATGCTTGACTACATACCAGAATTTGAGCAGTTAAATAAGAAATGTACCAATTTAAAAATTGATACAGATGCATTATTGACCCTGAAATTACTTTTATACTGCAAATCTTACTGAACATCAAAAGCAATTGGTTTTAACAGCATGCCCCCAAATGAAGTATGAAACCATGAAAAATGTTCAGACCAGGATATTTATTAGTGCCAAAACAGAATTGCAGATAAATAATGAAGTGGAGATAAAAGAAGAAATGCTGATAACAGAAAATTGTGGTAGAAGCAGGAAACTGTTTAGAGGATTTATGCATAGATGAGCAAGATATAAAGGACACAGTGGGACGATTGGAAGAGGCCTTGAAAGAATGAATCCTGTATTTATTGGAGTTATATCAGGATATAATGTAGGTGAATCAACACATTCCTGGGTAAAGGACTGTTCTCATGCCAACAAAAGTGTTAATATACTAATATAGAGAAACATTTAGAAAAGGCAGTTCATATGACTTTCATGACAGAATGTTTTGGTAATGGAAGCTCAGAATGCAGCAATTGTAGACACTGCATGTACCAAAACAGTTTGTGGTAATGAATGCTTACAATACATGCTTGATTCAGTATCCTTTGAAGAGCTAAAGTATGTCAAAAATGAGAAAAGTCATGTGCCATTTCAATTTGGAGATGGAAGGATAATTAACCCTTATCAAACAGTTACTTTCTCTGCAAAAATTGGCAATTGCTTATGTAACATAAAAACATAAATTGTGGAGTGTAAAATTCCACTGCTGTTAAGTAAAGGATCTCTAGTTAAGGCAGGAGCAGTGATTGATATTGGAAAAGATCATGTAATGATGTTTGATCAGAAAGTAAACTTTCAAACCACATCAACAGGACATTATTATGTGAATATCAAGAGAAATAATAAGGAAAGTACTTATGATAAAAATATTATTCTTGTAGTTGATAGCAACATGAAAAGAAGTGATAAAAGAAATGCACTTTTAAAATTACATAAACAATTTGGTCATGCTTTACAAGAGAAATTATTAAATTTATTAATGACAGCAGGCATAGTAGATCAGGAAACTAAATATCTTCTCAAGTTTAGTTACAAGAAATGTGCTATTTGTCACAAATACACACATCCTAAAATGAAACCAATAGTTGGTTTGAATCCTGCAAATGATTTTAATCAAGTAATTGCCCTTGACCTTCATGAATTTGGTCCTGGCCTCTGGGATTTACACATGATTGACTTGTTTAGTAGATTGAGCATGGCTGTGGTAATCCATTGTAAAGAAACAGGTGTCATTGTAGATGAGAACATACAGAATTGGGTTGCTATTTATGGTGCACTTGAAATTGGTCTTTTGAATTTAACAACCAGACTTTTCATGAAATGGCGGAAAAGTTAAATCTATCACTCAAAACAACTGCAGCCTATTCCTCATTGTCAAATGGTATTGTTGAATGCAATAATGCAATCCTGACAGAAATCATTAAGAAGGTTAAAGAAGAAAATGGGATTTCATGGGAAACTGCTACAAGTTGGGCTATATGATAAATGTACATGAATTTAGTCCATATCAGATTATGTAAGGCAGGAATCCAAATTTACCATCTAATATTATCAACAAACCACCTGCTCTGTAAAATAAAACTATTAGTAAAGTGATGAAAAGGCATCTCATAGGTTTACAAGAAGCAAGAAAGCATATTTGGCTGCAGAATCATCAGAAAGAATCCAGTCAGTACTGAGAAAATAAATAAGACCAAAAGGAGAAGAATTTAAACAAGGGATGGGGAATGGTAAGGACCTGGCAGGATTATAGGAAAAGACAATGTAGTTGTGATAGTAAGATACGGAGGCACTTATGTTCGCATACATGAAAGTAGATTCTTGAGAGCTTTCGAATCAAAAGCTTTGTATGATAACAAAACAACTGATGATATAGAAAGTGATGACAGTGAGGATGAAGATGAGAGGAATACTGATGCTGCAGAAAACGGTACTAAGAACAATGATGATTTTCCAAGTGATGTACATCAAGATGGTGAAATAAAAGATGAAGATTTTGGAGTTACTGCCAATATAGAACAGGGTAGTTCAGTATCTGGTAGACAAGTGAATCCCAATGTCATAACAGTTCAGAAAGATCAAATAGTTCAGTTCCAACTTGCAGAAAATGGGAAAGAGCATGAAGCTAAAATTCTTGGACAGGCCAGAAAAGCATCTACCAAGACAAAGAACCAGTACAATATTAAATATATAAAACCTGATGACATAAAAGGATCAAGTATGTTTATTGATTTGTCAACTGTAAATAATCTGAAGATCAAACCAATGGAAATACAAACAGAAGAATTAAACACATCAACTATACACATTTGATTTTTCAGAAGCAAAAGGAGATGAAGTGAGAAAATGGAAAGAATTGAAAGTTTATTTAAAAGTCGAGGATAAAGGACAAAAATATCATCTCGATGGGTAAATACAGTGAAAAATGATGATGATGACATGATAAAATTAAAATCTACATTGGTAGCAAAAGGATTTGAGGAATGATGGTCTTGAAGAAATACCAAAATATTAACCAACAATTGACAAGTCATCTTTAAGAGTAGTGTTATCAGTTATTGCATAACATAATTAGTTTGTCAATACTATTCACATAAAGACTACATTATTGCAAGGTGAAGAATTTGAATAGAATCTCTACATTAGGCCACCACCAGAGGTATCTACTCAAAAGATTTGGAAATTAAGGAAATGTATCTGTGGTTTAACAGATGCATCATTGCAATGGTATCAGAAAGTAAAAACAACTATGTTAAGATTAAAAGGACAGGTATCTAAGATTGATTCATCAATATTTTATTGCTTTGATAAGGAAGGCCTGTATGGAATACTTTCTTTGCATGTTGATGGTTTCTTATGGGCAAGAAGCAATAAATTCCAAAAGGACATAATATCAAGAATCAGAAGTATATTTGAAGTGGAAAAAGAAGCAACAAATCCATTCAAATAAATAGGATTAAATCTGAGTCAAGAAGAGATGTGTATCATGTTAATGCATAAGGATTACTTACATTAACAACATAACAGAAACAAAATTAGACAGAAGGGAGAAAATAGGACATTTACCTAAGGATGAGAAGACTGTGTTAAGTACTAAGCTTGGTCAACTCTTGTGGATTTCCAAGCAATCATTCTCTAATATTGCGTTTGATGTGACAGACTTGGCTGTGAGAATCAACACAGGTACAGTTGAAGATTTGAAGAGGGTGAATAAAATCATTGAGAAAGTAAATTCAGATCATGTTTCTTTGAAGTTTCAAAGTTTGAACAAGAACCTAGAAATACATGTTTTTACCGATGCATCATTTGGAAATTTGCATGATGGTGGCAGCCAAGGAGGACATTTTATAATCGCTAAAGGAAATAATTAGAAGATGAATCCAATATTATGGCAATCCCGCAAAATAAAGAGGGTCGAAAAAAGTATGTTAGCCAGTGAGACACTAGCTCTATCAAAAGGGATTGACAATGTTATTCATTATGTCAATGGTCTTAGGTGAATTGTTAAATAATGACCACCAAAAGATCATTCCTATGAAATGTTTTGCCGACATTTTATATCCTGTCAATAACTGCTTTCTTTTCCTAAATTGTTACTCATCTAGGGTGGTACAAGTTATTTCTTTAGAATCTTTTAAATCATTTTAGGTTCTTACTTATCTGATGTTCCAAAAATATTGTACTGGATATTCAGATTTGATTCGGTCTCGGTCAATTAGTACCTAATATTTTTAGATTAGAAACCCATACTCCCTAGTTGTCCTGTAAGTTGTTATATAATCTCTTTCACTGTTGACTTTGACATTCTCAGTATTTTATCACTTTTTTTTTGTCATTGGTTGATATCTCTTATACTTTATTTGCACTTTTGCTTCACACAACACTAGTCATACTGATTAATAACTTCATACTAATATCACATTATGATGCTCTAAACACCAAATCTTGCACCACATATCTTATCCTTAATACTCCAGTGGTTCCATCTTTTTATACATGTTAGGCTGTTTATTAAATACTGTATATGTAATATATCAAAAGTGTGCTAGGTGATTATGTATAGCTCACCTTTTTACATATCTTAAATATCTGAAACTTATGAATTGTTAGATTCAATAAATAAGGATTTATGTCATAATATCAACAAAAGGATTTATCATTAATAGATTTAACATGTCAGTTTTAAAATTTATTTTTTAAGTTATCTCTATATAATAATTCCTATGTGTACTTATTTATTTTCGCTCACACCTTTCTACATGATAAAATGATAAAATGAATTTTATGTCCAAGTAATGTTGTAAAAAATTTGGATATAAAGCTTAATAATATTATAAAACCTCAAAAACAAAAAGTAAAAATGTGACTATTTTCACTGAATTGCAAATTTTAAAATACTCTGTTTATATAATTTTATTCAGTTTAATTTAGAAAAGAAAATGTCATTGCAATTCAAATTTATCCATGAATATTTTCACTAGTAATAAGTGGTTATTATAATAATATGTCTGTTTTTTTTTTCATGAGGTTAATTATTCCTTTTTCACTTGTAAATTCTTTATTCAGTATAATAACTGTCATTTTTAGTGCAAAATATCATGGCAAACAGTCAGTTGTGTACAAACTTATCATAGGTGTAATATATATATATATATATATATATATATATATATATATATATATATATATAAAACATTATACTATTTTCACTTAAGGTAATGAACAAGTTCTTTCCCATCATAATTATCTGGTAACTATAACATCTGTTTAGGATATAAATCTTATTTTATTTTTGTTGTGAAATTTATTATATTTTGATTTATCAAGTTGCATAAAATATGCTCTTTTTTAACCTTTATTGTAAAACTTTTATTATGAGTGATTTTTTTTAATTGTTAGATAAAATATTATTCATTATTTTCAATAGAATATTTTGATGCTTATAATTCAGCATTTATGCTAATTAAGAGTGTTATTAAAGTTGCAATAGAATTGATCCATTTTTCTAAACAAATTTTACTAATTTAGTTTCTTTGATAAATAGCATTCTTTAAAATTCTCTGTACAAATTGTAAATAATTATGAGTTAGAATAGCATTATTTTACTTCTTCACACAAATATCATTGACATATCTTTTGATTAAACCAATCATACTAATTACTTTATTCTTTTTTCTCCTGACTTACATGTGAACATCTTTGAATATTTTTTATTCAATTGATTTGTAGTATTACAGATAAAGTAATAAATATGAAAATACATATTTTATTATTGTAGCAGCAGCTAAACATGCAAAAGTATCTAAGAGAAAATTATTTTTGTACAATTTTTTTTGGTCTTTTCCTTAAATTTTTAATTGTGAATTAAAAAAAAAACATCTACAGAATTACATGGAATGACATTTTAAATATTTAGTTAATTTTTAATATGAAATGATTTTCCTAAACTTATCAAAACTCAAAAGGAAAATAAATACTTAAAAAAATTTAAAACTACTTAAATGAAACCTTTATTTTATAGTCTGACATTCTAGTGTTAAGATTAGTTCAATCTCTACATCATTTGTGCATATTGCAATATAATAATTCTTAAATAATTCTTACAGTATTTTGAAAATATTACTTCATTACCAAAAAGGGTTAAGTTACATAAAAAAAAAGTTCTATTTGAAGAGAAAAATTAAAGCCATATAACATTAATTTTGTTAGTTCAAACAATTATTACATTATTGTATTGAAAAGTTCACTTTTCAAAAATATGTCCTTATTACAAGAGATTTTATTTGATTAAAAATATTTGGACATAACTTGTGATATTCTATGCAAATATATGACAAATCTTAAGTTTTGGGGATTGTCATAAAATATCAGTGTCACCTCAAAATCACAAGACTATCTTATGATAGAGACACTGAGCCAATATGTGACAAAAGATTCAAGAAAATGGTCAATCATTGAAAAAGGTAATTATTGAAGAGAAACTTAAAATGCCAATCTTCTGTCACACCCTGAAGTCACATTGAATATTTGACCTCAAGAATAAGCCATTTTCTAATGTTAGACTGAAGAAGCTGAACAGTTGTTGATGATATGAAAGTAATGCAATATAATACCAATATTGTATGCAATATGAAATGTTACATAAACAATGAATCAGTATTTGATTTAGTCCTTAGGACATTTCCCATCACTCAAGAGGCAACATGAAATTTGAGTGAGATTTTTTTGTTAACATAACAAAAAAATATTATAAAGTTTGATAACACATTAAAGAATTCATTATTTTTAGTATCATTTAATACTAGCTATAAGATAAGAAGTCATAGAGACTCTTATGCTACAGGGTGTGGGGTAAATCGCAAGATATTACTTTAAAACTCGATATCACAGACAATTTCTTCTTATTACTCTTAACTTTCATCCTCCTTTTGTGAAAACAAGAAAAAAAAGATTCAAGTCCTTTTTGAAAATAAATTCAGTACATTTTTGACAGTTTCCCAATTATGTGAGAATTAAAGAGAATTGCATTTGCAAAAGAAATGAAATTGATTGAATTTTATTCTCACCAATTGTTCTCATATAATCCTCCCCAATCTCTGAACAGAAAAAAAAAAAAGAAAAGAAAAAAATTTTGAAGCCATTTTGCTTCACTCTGCTTTTTGTTTTACAATTTATTCATTTTGAATTTTGGAGGGAAAAACATTGACTGGCTTTTTGCCATCTCCCAGTGAGCTCAACTGGAAAATCATATTGTAGCCTGCATTTTTCTATCCAAATACTCTCTTTCCTTTCTGCCTAAAAGCTGAAATGGCCACACCTTTTTACTCAGTTCCCCTCACACACATACACACACACGCACACGCTAGTGTGCATCACCACCACATGCTATCATCTGACAACTTTACTATTCAAGAAAGTCTTTAAGTTACTTTATTTCTATTTTGGTTATATCAGGGTAGCTTAGCAATAACTTTTCCCTGCTGAGTTAAAAAAAAAAATTACATGATTTTGTTTTCTCCCTTTTTTCTTTTTTCTTTCTCTATTTTTTCCCTTCTTTTTAACTTTTGCTCTCTCATCCTTTTTCTTTATTTCACTCTGTTTTTTCTTCATCTCTATCTCCTTTCTTTTCCACTACTTCTCTTTTTCATTTCAACTCTTTTTCTTTTACTCTTAAAGCACAAGCCAATTGTAATCGAAACTTCATTATAAATATTTCAATATAATTTAGCAAACAGAATAAATGTATGTATATTCATAGACAAGTGAATCTTCTCTCTGAAGCATATGAAAATCATGAAAAAGCATATTGAAATAAATAAGCCTTGCAAATATTCCACTGTTTTAGTATTATGACTATTGGACTACTTACCAATCGTTGAAATAAACAGTTATGTTTTTTGGATGTTTTACTCTATATGGTCATCCTCCAAATGCTCTTGTTTATTATTATGTGCCTTATAAGTCAGCAAATATGACATTTTCAGTTTTTTCTAATTAGTCTTTAGTTCTTCAAGTAGCTTTTAGCAAGAAAATGAATTTTATTTTGTGTAAACAAACTTATTTCAAAGTTAACAATATTTTTCACTTTACATTAAACATTTCTTCAAAATATTTTCTTCTCATTCTGTTTTCTTTTTTTCTTTTCCTTCCCTATCTCTTTTTTCTCTTTCCTTCAAAATTACATGATGCAAGAAAGTAGTAAGTTTTTCAAAATTATCTGTTGTTTTCTACATGTCTTTTCTTTTACTCAAAAACTTCTCACTCACTCTCTCTCTCTCTCTCTCTCACACACACACACTATCAGTCTGTATCTTTCTCCATTTTCTCTTTTTCCCACTCTCTCTCTCTCTCTTTTAATCTTATTACAAATCATTCAAATCAAAGCTATTTTGATGATTTTAAGCTTATATGAAAACATATTTAAGATTTGTTGAGTGTGTTTGGAAAAACTACTTTTTAGGGGGAAGTTGGGAATTTTTTGTTTTGTTTTGTTTTACATTGTCCTTTTTGCTAGATTTTATTTATTTATTCTGGTTATTAACATTGTTCATAACACATAAAAAGATGTCTTCATGACTGATAGAGGATAATAACACTGACACCAAAGTAATTCCTGTCATACTTTAAGATCAATATTATTTTTAAGATGAGGCAAAGGAGAAAGATGGAAAAGACCTATATGCTTAAAACAGGTTTGAGATTGTTGCTTCACTGTCTTTTTCCTTGCTATCTTCCACAAAATAAACATTGCTACATAATCAATCTGAATGCCAAACCCTGTTCAGAAATATTTACCATTCTTGATTTTTTGCCAGATTTCCACTTCAATCATCTGCTTTGGAAACCCATTGATTTCTGCTATATTCTAAAGTCTTTGAATGACTTCTTCCATTGAATTTTTTGGCTCCATATTCTCAGTCTACTTTTTGAAAATATGTGTGGAGAGGTTGCATCAAAGTTTCAGTATTTCTATATTGAAAAAGGATCACATATAAACTTGCTTCATTTTCATTGTTGTTTTCATGTCATATAAAATACATATCAAAACTTATTCTCAAGTAACTGCTTTTGTTTCTCTTCATGAAAAGAAAATGTCAAATATTAGCAGCCATATTTCAGTGAAGTTTTAAAAAAAAATATTTTTTAATATTTTGATGTTTGTGAAAAATACAAACAGGATTTATCTTTTTTTTAAATTAATATAAAGAAACACAAAGTTAAAAGTGTTACTATTTCACCATATTGATTCAGACTCTTCAATTGTTTTAGGTTATATTCTTAAGTTTCATAAAATTGCCATAAACACATAAAATAACCACTTAATTCAAAAATCAAATAAACAAGTTCATCTGGAAATTATTTAAAAATCTAGATCTACTAGTTTTATTTCTCAAACATAAAACATAACATCTTTTTTGAGTTAATTTATTGGCTTTTGTCACTTGTAATCAACAAGAATTTCTTTATGTGCAGAGATTAAGTTTCACTGACACATGATATTTTTATAGAATCTGAACAATTTCTCATATTTCAATGTTCAAAAAAATATTTAAAGTGTGAAGACCACTTTATTTCATGTCAAAATTGATAAAAAGTATCTAGACCCATTGATTGGAAATTTTATCATTTGCATTTCATATTCTTTACAAATATGCCTGTGCGTGTGTAATTTTTATATGTTTAGAAAAACAGGGTGAAAATTAAAAGTTCTCCTAAGTGTTATTGAACACTGTTAATTTAACAGAAAATATTTAGAAAGAAAAAATGTATAACTGTTTCTGACCAATTATTTCTTTCCCTATCCATAGCTTCCGCTAGGAAGAGAATGTGGTATTTGTGTCTCTCTTCCCTAAGATCAAAGTGTTGCTCTTCAGCAGATTTGTCTAGAATCAAAGTATAGAATTTGTGCTCCTGAAAATCCAATTAGATATAATACAAAAAAATTGAAAAAATCTAAATATTTATGACTGTCTTTTCTTATTCTGTATTTATTTTTGAGGTATTATTAAATCTTATACTTTTCAAAATAATAATTGTTTTTATCTGCATATTTCGTATCACAGAGTTTTTAAAATAACAATGGGATTTCCATGGGTACAGATACTGCACAGAAGTAGCAGGGAGCAATATTTTAATTCTAGACAAAATGCACTGATTCTACTTTCCCATCTAAAGCAGAAGTGCCAATCTATGATTAATCCAATTATTTCAACAGGAACAATGCGAGTTTCAAACAGTTTTATTTTGTGATTAAAAATTTCCCATATTCTCATTCTATATTATAAACAAAGCAGGGAAAAGAAAATGGCTCACTGAAATTGAGCAGATCATAACTTTTTATTGGAGGGATGGGGTTCATTTTTTGTTTGTTTGTTTGGTTGGTTGGTTGTTTTTGTTTTTTCATACCTGATAATATATTCTTTTTATTTTAGGTAAGACATGAATGATTAAAGTTTATCATTTGAGAAAACTGCTAATCTTGAGGGGAAGTTTAGCTGCTCCATGGAATAAGAATGATTGCTGCTATTGGTCAATAAGAGAGAACTCTTAAAAAGGTATTTTAGCTTTTGATAATTATTAATAACTTCAAATCTAATAACATTCATCACATAATTTGAACTTATAATCTGTTATTCTTTTTTAAGTTTTGAGGAATTTCTTTATTTATATTGTGTTTTTAATTTTTTGTTGATTTCTTCTTTAAATATAAAGATGTTTAGAATAATGAATTTGAAATGGGATTCAAATTTACATCTCATATCTTTTTGTTTCTTCCCTCATTTATGGCTCCCTAATTAGTCAATCTACTGATGCTATGATCATATAGAAAAATCAAGAAAAATTTGAACGCTAATAGGAAAAAAAATAATCACTAAATAATTTGCTTTATGTGTAAAAATGATTTTAACTTTGCTGATTTCTCTTGAAAAGTCTTTTTTTACAACAAATTTAGAACACATATCTTTGACTGTCAAAATGTTAACTACACTATGTATAAAGAATACAAAGAAAGGGTTCACCTGTCCAAACAATATTTGGTATGCTATTTATTCTTCTAAAATACTTTTTATTTTGATATTTCTGCTACTGAATAGAATGTTTACTTCATAATAAACACAGTTGAAAGGGCACTGAAATCAAGTTCACAACTGTCCAATAAAATGATTTTTTTTTTTTCCTTTTTTTGTTTCTGACTAATTTTTATGCATATTCAATCCTAAACAATGAGAACACTAATGAGAAAGCAATATTTAATTTTAAAAAAAGATTTACACTTTAGCTAAATGACAAGTGTTAATGTGACTCTCTCTCTCTCACTTTCGTTTAAACTTGGCCATTCTTTTCCAGACTACCTTAGATTTGCCCAGAAAAATGATTGATTGACTGATTTTAAGATCATGTCAACACATCTGGGGTTATTTTATGCCTAGAGGTTATGGAATCGCTTTCATTATATGTTCATATTTACATTTTTTGTGTAGGTTTTTTTACACATGGTCATATCAAATATGCATGAAGTTCAAACAGATCTATTTGACCCATAGACAGCAACCTAACAGATATTACTACTCCAGATAAGAGTGGAATATGGAGTAATGGCTGTGGAATCTCAACATCAGATACAGTTTGTTGGGTGACATTGAATGTGTAGCCCTACAATTTTGTGGAGGATGACATTAAAACACAAGAAATAGAGACAATGCTTACAAAAAGTAATTTAACGACAGGATAACATAAAACAGACAATTTTATGTACTAAGAACTAAGCAAAAAAACAATACCAAGTCGGAAGAACGTCCGAATATCATTTGTTAGATATTCATGTGTGTATGGGTGTGACAGATACAAATCTATGTGACTGTAAGTGTGTTTTTGTTTGAACCTATCTGTGTGTATATGTGTTCATTGTTAAAATTAAGATTTATAATGTCAAACAGTCCTTACTTACATTTATGTGTATGTATGTATGTATGTATGTATGTATGTATCCTAGAGAAACCAAAATACCAAAAAACGGTGTATGTATCTGTATGTGTGAGGTGATTTGGCATTCCACACAAATATAACCATTTGGTTATAGCAATGAATGTATCTTTGCTGGCTGTGTTTGCCCATATTGGTTGTTGTCTCTATCTGTACGTGGCAAAATGTCTGAGGCATTGTGAGTGCATGAGAGTGAAAGTTGTTCAGCTGGGAGTCAGAACATAAGAGAGAGAAAACTTTCAAAGTCACAGATTATGTTGGTATCCATGTCACATGACCGGCTCGAAACACAAGATTCATTTTTGTGCGGGACAAAATCAAAATGTGCCAACATAATTGAAAGCACTCTGTCCAATCAGGTTCCCAAAACTTTTTAATTTACCAACATCTCACTATTTTTGTTGTGGGAAGAAACGAGTCTTGGATCCTATTTTTAGAATTTTTCTGCTCCATGTAATCAATGCCAGCCATTCAAAAAATATAGGTGTGTAAATCCTATATACCCGCATCAGCAGATTGATAAATATTGAAAGTATTTTTCAATATGTTCTCAAATGTGTAGGTTAATGTATCTGTCTACTGACTTTGTAGTGATGTTTGTAGGTGTATGTGTCAGTGTGGAAAATTGTTCACATACTTTGGTATTCAGAGTGAGTATAAGGTGTTCTGTCATACTGTTCTTTGTAGGTTATAACCAAGTATGCTGGTGTTAAATTGTTGGAACAAATTTTAAAAAAATAGGAGTGTAAATCCTAAAGGTTTAGTGCTCTACAAAAGACACCCCTTTGTTGGGGAGGTCTTACCCTTCTTCAGAGTATATAGTCAGTATATTCTAAGCTCTGCTGACAAGACACAATAAAAAAACACATAAGACTTGATATACTAAGAGAAAACGAGCGAATTTGGAAAGTGTAAAAACGATTTCATTTTTGCTAACAAATAAGCAATTAAATTTGGGTAATTTTTTTTTTACTTTTTACTTGATGAACAGTTGCTGTCATAATTCTTCAGATTTAATCCTACAAATTACTAAATCTCATTGATAGAAAATGATAATTGAAATAAACTTCAATGAAATCTTTTGTTTTTTAACTCATTTGAACAGAAACGAGAGCAGTAAAGAAAATATAGCCAATAAGATTATCTCCCTTTAATAAGTCCTCTTTTGCTTATCAAATTTTATGCTGTGACTATAAAAATTTTGAGGCCACCAACTCAAATAAAGGAATAAAGTTTTAATCTCCATGAAAATTAATTACATATCAAGAATTAAGCACAAATTCAAAGTTATTTAGAGAGAAATTATATTTTTATATCTTTCTGTTTATTTGTAATAAAAATTCTGATAAACAAATCATGAATATGATTGACATTTGCAACTTAAAAGTAGTCACTCAACTTTGGCCATTTTCTTTTTGATTTATCTATGAAAGAATAAATTTTTCCTTCTTTGATTGGAAAATGCAGCTGACTGTAAGAGCTTTGTTTTTTGTTGGGCTTTTTGAAATCTGTTGTTGTATGGTTTGCCGCGACCTGCCGATAAACATAAATGGATCAAGTTACACGCCCACTTTAGGACAATTATATCCGAGTACGACCGGAACTGACTAAGCCCTTTTTCTTTCTAACGACCTTGACATCTCGTTATAGCTAAAAGAAAAGGATGAATTAAAATTAATAACATTTACAAAGCACTTCGGCCAAAAATAACCTGATAAGACTGGAACTAATAGTCGTCGCCAGCCTATAGCAGGTTAGAAAAATACTTTATGGCTACACTCATTTTTTATCAAAGAATTTTATATTCACGCGGCTGGAGCTGTGTGTCACAGCACTTTCGTCATATCAACAGGCCCTTTTCAACGCTCGTTGGCGCGCTTTTTGGCAAAGCTCTTTAAGGAGGAATCCTGTATTTTGTGTGGTCGCATTCACCTTTCCTTCCGGCGTTGATCCCACTTCTCGAGGTAGATCTGCTCTTCTTCCACCTACATAGGTATGCACAAAGGTCCTTTTTAGGACCATAAGAGGTCTCTGTCTGCGGGTCAGAGCATCTCTGGCGGTCAGTAATGACCAGTCGAAGTAGACGGCCAGGCGACAAACATGAAGACGGATTCTAAGGCCAACCGGTCTTAACTCTCACTCGGTTCCGATTGTCCGATAAGCTGCGCAGCGCTAATGGCACGGTCCAGCCTTTAGCTACTGCTTCGCTATCTGTGCAGCGCTAAGATAACGCCCATCTTAGCCTCGGCCTTCTGGCCTGTCCGCTCGTCCGCACGGCTTTGACCCGACAAAGCCTTTGTTCCCGTCCGATCGTCCGCACGGCTTTGACCCGACAAAGCCTTCGCTCTCATCCACACGGCTTTGACACGACAAAGCCTTCACTCCCGTCCGATACGTCCGCACGGCTAGGGGGCCCAGTAAGGCCCTAGCCTTTCCTCGACCTCAACACTCTTGCAAGGTACAATGCAGTCCACGTAACGACTCGCTGTTACGGACTGTTCTACCACTGCAACACCTGACTCACGTAAGACCCGCCGTACGAGCCAGCAACCGGATCGATACACCCTTGGTTAACCACAACATACCGTCATAACCGGGGATATCGATCTACCAACCTCGACTGACCTCAACTGCCCGCGACGACTGTCCAGCTGTACTCAACGACTCGACCGACCTCAGCTGCCTGCGACGACTGTCCAGCTGAACTCAACGACTCGACCGACCTCAGCTTACCAGCATCAAACACCTAGCTCAACTCAACGACTCAACCTACACCAGTGACCCTCGTCGAACGCCCAGCTGCGAACATCTACAACGCGACTATACCAGCTAACGACATAACCCATTCTAGCTGAAGACCACACACAACCGCCACGGACATTTACATATACGCTTGTAAATACGACAAAATAAATTGTCACTTGTTATAATCGTTATCTCGCCTCTGTTCCTTCATATTGCTTTGGCTGTTCTCATTCACATAATTCATTTGTGAGGTCGACATACTTATTGGCTCCGCAACAGGTTCATCATATACTTATTAGTATATAAAAAAAATGATATATATAGTTTCCATATTATGTATATATTGGAAATTTTCCTAGGTATTAAAAAGAAAGCAAATGTTCTTCAAGTAATATAAAATGCTAAGGATGAATGAATGAATTTCTTCAAATAGTTACTTAAATTCTCAATTTGGGTTTTCTTCTTTTGACTACTTAAAATCTACTTTTTCTCTCTCTCTCTCTCTCTCTCTCTCACATGTTCCAATCTTCCCACTTTTCTCTTTATGTTTACTCTTAACTCTTCACTCCAGTTTTATTCTTTCTTTTTTTCTCTTTCATTTGGTCAATTTTCTCATCATTTTACATTTTGGCTTTCTGCTCACTTTCCTTTTCCATTTTCTTCTTTTTAATCTCAATATTATCAATCTTACTCTCTCTTTTCCCCTAGCTCCTTAATATGACTTTTTTACTTCTCATTCTTTTCCTCATCAACATTATTTTTCTTTTTAATTTTCTCCTCCTTCTTTTCATGCTCTTTTCTTGAAATAACTCTCCTCCACCTCCTCCTCCTCCTCCTCCTCCTCCTTTTCCTGTTGTTTTTCTTGACCTTCTCATCCTGTGCTTCAGCTTCATTTTTCTTCTTTCAAATTTTCATTATCTTTATTTGCTGTTTTAGTTTCATAGTAATTATTACTCTTGCTTTGCTATTTTCAATCTAAACAGAATTTTGAATTTCCTTTCTTAGAAATATATTGATCTTCCAATTAGCAACATTAAACTTTACAGGCTGCTGTTGTATCTTTGAATTGTTCAATAATTCTAAGACCATAAAATCAATTACAGTTTAATGAATTGATTTTTTTTTCTTTGTGTATGGATTGGGGTGAGAGAAGGGATTGGAAGAAACTACTAATTAAATCCTTTTTATTGCATTTTATTGAAAACATGAAGCAGTCAATGATTTCATTTGGTAGCTACTGAAAATCTAATAACTGGATATAAAAGTAGGAACAATGGATATTTAAATTATCATTTAAAATCTACTCTTAAGAATATTGACTCCTAAATTATTAGAGATTTGTTTGAACTTTTGGGCTCTGTAGGAAGACAAAAATAATTAATAAATATTTCTAGATTTGTCATAAGAATGTCTCTACCACTACATCATTGAATGCCATTTATAAATATACTGGGACAAGAATTCTTTGGAATTTAAATGCTTTTAAATGTATTTTGATATTTCTGTTTTCTAAATGTGATATCCCTAAGACCCTAAAATTTAGTAATGGACTTTTTGCTCTATAGAACATTTCCAAATGAAATGTGAAAGTCAAAAGAAATACACTTAATCAAATAAAGAATGACTTGCTTTTTCATTAAATTCAGGTTTTTTATCACTTTTGATTTAGTCGTTTTAATTGATTGACAAATATTATCTGTAATAATTATAACTATCATATGTATGATAATTTTCAGTACATTTCCTTATCTTTTTATCTTTATTTTTGGTCACATTAAAGTAAAGAGATATATAAAATTATCAAGTGATTCCTGTCTCAATTCAACCTTGTAGTAAGCAGGACATGAATGTATCCCCTATGCTAACATTCTACTGCTTTATAAGAAACTATGATAGAACTGTTCCAAGGCTTTCTTTTTAAAAAATATGTATCCTTATCTTTGTCTGAATAACCAAGATGAAGTATTATCATCATTTCATGAATCATTCAGACTAATATCCTTATTTCTATTGTTTTAATCACTATGGTCAACATGTAGATTCCTCAGTTTACTTCATGTGCTTGTAACATTTTGAAATGCTGAAAGAACTTTGAATAATCTTTCCTATCAAATTCATATTTGATTATATTCATGGACAAATATATAGAGCAAAAAGTCCAAGCTGTTTTTTCTTTATTGAATGATAGATAATATTTGATAATGTAAATGAGTTAGTGATTTGTTAGGAATAACATGTTTTTGTTTTATTCAATGATAATATATCAGCAAGAAATATAATTGAATCAGAAGTTTTGGAAATCATTGTCTTGGTCAATATTATTATTCTCTAAGTTAATTAGTATTATTAATATCTCCAGAAAGATACAGTATATTTTACTTATCTTTAATATTCATTTTATAGTGGTCTCTTTTGAGGTGGCAGTGTCGTTGTGCAATATTTCTTATCTGATAATAGTAACAATGGAAATGACAATGAAATTAATAATGATGAGAATGTGAGAATATTTAGCTTCATTACTTGTTGAAGCTAACATATTACATAATGCATTTATTTGAAAATAATGAGTCTGCCTTGCCATCTAACAAAGAAGCAATTAGCTTTTCTCTGTAGAAAGAAGGAAATTGGTCGCAGTTGCTAGGGGTAACCATTTGCCAGCTCATATATAATTGTTTTTTTTAGCAAACCTTAGGCAAGTCTTTCACACCTCATACATCCACTACAATTATGTACTTGTTGCACAGACACAACCACAAGGGTACAGATATCCAGTTATTAATCTGTTTGGCTTGTGGAAACCACCTAAGGTTTAAGAGTTGGCTGACATCAATGAGTATTTTAGACTCTCCTTTATGGGAACATGCAAAATTGGTCAATGCTATTTTTCAAGATTATTATCATTCTAATGTTTTTAAGAGCATGACCAGGTAGATTTCATACTGGCTAATGCATCCTGAAGACTGCATTATCCACAAGTTATTTCTTCCTGCTTTTTATTTGGGATATTACTTTTTCATTTTTCTTACAATAAATCTAGCTACAAGGAATGTTATATTGTTCCAGGGAAATATTTCTCTTACCTCAATGATAATGAATCAAGGATGCGATTATTTATTTTCTAATTCAGGATTTTATTTGCCATCATTTGATGCCAGGATAGATTGTTTTTTCAAGTTCATCTAGTTTTCAGAATAGTCATTTGATATGTGAGTTGCATTGGTTTGCAAATGTGGAATCATTTTATTCTGCTCATTTCAGTTTTGAAAATGGATAGCTTTGATTAAGAAGATGACTTTCTGAAACGTCCATTGGGAAATAAAGAGAGCAATTTGAAAATGATTTACAGTGTTGTAATAAGGAAGTGATTTTCCTGACAAGCTCTAGCAACACATCACAAGAGGCAATTAGAAGAGGGAGGCTGGCCTTCCTTCTCAATTAGATGTTGAATTACTGCAGTGATTCAAAACTTTGGGAACATTCTATATTCTACAACAGATGAGGAACTTTTTAGAAATATGTTCATATTATTCAGTTCCAAACATACCAAAATGAAATTTATCTAAATAATTTCTCTTACAACTTATACTGCTACTACTACTACTTATCTTTACATCCACTCTTCTGGTATAAAAGAGGGTAACAATTTGAGATCATTTTTGCAAACTGAGGACTCAATAAAAAGTATACAGTACAAATGTAACTTACTCAGTATATAATATCATTTTACCAATAAAAAATGGAAGAAAACAATGATAACATTATAGTCTAATTTTGAAAGAAAGATTTTTAAAATTCTAAGTAACATTTTGTGAAAATGATTTTCAAATTTCTTAAGTTATAATTTACTAAGGTTAGCTTAGTTTTGCACCAAAGCCAAAGTATCAGGCCTCACTGAGTACTGCAAACACTATCAATGATCTGGTACTTTAGTGTGCAAACCATTACATCATTTTAAGCACACAACAAATTTCTTAAATATTATTGCAGCTGAGAAACAAAAAGAAACTTACATTATAAATATATATATATTTTTTTTTTTTCATCTACAGACAGACTGTTTCATTGTATTACAACTCTTCAGTGTGGCTAGACACGTGAGATGATTCAAGCTGGAATTGAAACCCGGCTGACTTTATGTCGGACATCTGCTTTATTGCTATCTTGGCATAAATGAAGGAATTTTTTAAGTATATATTCATATACACATATTGGCTACCAGAGTACTCAATTCATGACAAGTGCTTTTGCATCTATGCATATGTGACAGCTGGCAATTCCTCACATGAGTGCTCAACCCACAGGGGAGTATATATATTGCCATCAACAGACAGACTGTTTTATTGTATCATAACTCTTCAGTGTGGTTAGATATGCAGGAACCATGTGTATGCATATATATGTTTGTGTTTCTAGTAATACATGCACACATGTTTTTATATATCCTAGTACTAGTTAGTACTAAAACCAAAGTTTTCAAGTGGTCAAGTTTTATAGCATTGTAATACAATATCTATGAGTAATGTCACTTGTATTTCATCATCACTGTCACTGTAAAATATCAACAATTTTTTTGTTTCTTTTATATCATATATGGGTATGTTTCTAACAATGTAATCTTCAGTAAGATGTCGTGCAAATACAATAAAATCCAGCTTCTACAGAAATATAAATAAGGACTGACACTTTTTTGCTTTTCACTTTCACTCTTACTCATAGAGGAAACTGAGGCTCTTTGCAATATTTTCAGTCCTCAAAACTATTAAGTCAGTAAACAATAAAGAATATTATTGAACAACTAAGGCAAATCTGCCAGGTAGCATTAGGGTAGATGTGCTGAGATACAACTAATGAAATAGTAAATTGGATTTGGTTTACACTGACTTTAGTTTCACATCAAACCCAAATTTTAGTGTGTTTGAAAAAAACCTCCTGGGTGAAAGATTGCGCACCTATATGTGTGTAAGTGTGTTTGGTTATATTTCTTTGGTTTAATAGCATATCAACTTTTGTGTGTTATTCAATGCTAAAGCCATTCATGTAGAAGAGTAGTAGTGTTATTTAACTCATATCTAGGGGAATAAGGGGTTTCATACCTTCCTCAAGGGAGGGCATTAGTTCAAAAAGGAATGTAATTACAAAACTGAAGTTCAAACTTGCTTCCTATGATGTCACTGTCCAGTACATTAACCACTACATCACAAAGACTTGTGTGTGTGTGTGTGTGTGTGTGTGTGTGTGGAGATATAAGTAACTAAAAGAAACATAAAATCTGACAATAATCCTCAGAACATATTTCTTAAAAATCAGTTTGTAGTTATCAAACAAAAATGCTTGAATATTTTTAAATTAAGTACAGAATATTTTTGTTGTTACTTCATTTATGAATGAGATGCACCATCAACCAACCACACACACACACATACATTCATATATATATATATATATATATATATATATATATATATATATATATATGAGAGTAATTCAATAGATAATAGGGATTTTTTTAAATGAATATAAATTCTGCATTGTTAGGAATTCTTTTATTTCAAAAATTATTTTAATCTAGCAAAAGCATTTCTTTTGAGGCTATTCAAAGTATTTGATCCCATTACCTTTGACAGACTTATATAACAGGACTTAAGCTATTTGTGTTAAAATACATGTCAAGCAAAAGAGAAAAACTTGTACTTTAATCAGTGTATCATCTAAAATATATAGAAATTTAAATAATTTTTACACCAAATTATATATATATATATATATAAATATGTCCTGAAATGAAGAGACTATATATATATATATATATATATATATATATATATATATTGTAACTGTGTTGGTTAACACTATCTCACTTCGTAGGTTTGTGGTGAACCAAATGCAATATAATTTGGAGAGTGCTCAATATCTGTGATAGAGTTTTTATATATATTTAATAGCATGGAAGCTTGTCTGTGACCTCAGGTTTCATAATGTTCTATAAATGACAATCATCAGGCAGATAATGAAAGATAATGAAAAAATTGAAAAAATCAAAAATTACAATCTAAAGAATGTTAGAATTGTGTACAACTCTTTATGTGTGCATGTGTCTGTGTAGTTTATATTTGTGTATTATTGTGTGTGGATGTATAAGTGATGTTTAGTATGTGTATATATGAAGATACGTGCACTGCGTGATGAATTTGAGGTTATCTCCTGGATATATGAGATGTGATGTGAAGATGAAGTTGCGGCAGGTTGACTGAGAAAATAATTTTTTCTTTTTTTCTTTATATATTTATGTATGTGCGTGTGGTGGTGATTTTAACAAAGGAACAAAATATTATCATTGCATTTCAAAGAAAATAAAGTTTTGATTTGTAAGCATAATAGGCGATTGTAGTATGGTGGTCCAGAATTGCAATAAATATCATGATGATGAGATACGTTATATTGTGGTATACTATGGAGTATTATGCAATATTGGTATTTTATGCTGGAATATGATTTGTGTTAGATTGCAATAATAATTTGTATTAGTTATGATGTGTTAAAGATATATTGCACATACATCATTATAATCTATGATAGGAATATAGTGAATATATTGTGTTATGATATTGCAATAATTGTTTGTATTAGCTATGTCATTTATCTTTTGTTTTTTTTTATGGGTGTGAGTGTGTATGGGGATGATTTTAACTAATGAGCAAATTATCATCATTGCATAATTAAGGAAATGAATATAGGATTTGACGTGTAAGCATGATAGGTCTGGGACATAATAGCAATAGGTAGGGAGTTATGTTGGGTTACAATAATTTTTATTAGCTATCTATATTGTGTTAATGTTATGTTATGTATACGTTATTGTAATATATAATGGTGTGTGGGGTGGGGATATGTTAAATATACTGTGTGGAGACCTATTTCTAACACTCATGAAAACATTGCTAACATAATGTCAAAAGGTTATGGAAGTGCATGAAGATTGATATAAAGATTTAATGGAGGGAGGTGGTATTTACAGTGCATCAGGTGTGTTGATTGATGGAAGAAAGTGGTACTTACGGTGTGTCAGGTGTGTTGTGGAGTCATTTGTGGAGGAATTTATAGAAGTGGAGGTGGTATAAGTAAGATGGATGGGTTATGTGTATGCATCAAAATATGAGAATAGATGTTTGTTCTCATGTCTACATTTGGATAGAATTTCTGATTTTTTGTTTAGCAGGGTGTTTTGTGATGGGTGGGTGATAATTGCTAGTTTTTTTGTGGTGGCAAAGAAGGCATTTTTTTAATGTCTTGGTGTAGGCAGGTGCTGGTTTTAGTATTTCCCAGGTGATGGTAGGTGAGATGTTCATGTCTTTTAAGTGCCACATGTGTGTGGATAAAGAAGTGTTAGTTGAGTAATTTCTGCTGGTGAAGGAAAGTTTGTGGTTATATATTCTTTGTTTTATGGTACCCTCCATTGCACCTATGTATTGCTTGATGGAGTTGTTGGTTTTTACAGTGACTCTGTACACTACATTTTTCTGAAGGCAGTTTCCTAGTAGGGAGCATGTTTCTTTATCGCTAGAGTTACCTTGTTCATTGAAGTGTGTGGTGCTGTGGATAGATTCAATCTTTTTGTTGTGGCTTTTATGATTTGAGACATGTTACTTGTGCAACTGTACGTGACTTTTATATTGTTTCTGTTGAATATTTTAGCTAGGGGGCTATGATTGGGGAAGTGCTTACTTATTAGATTTAAGAAGTCCCTACCGATATTTGATCTTATGCATTTGTTGTAAGGTGTGTTGAACCAAGTTATATTTCTATTTCTGTGTTTAAGTTTACTTTTGGGAGGTGTGTATTCTAGTGTTTGTCTATAACCGTTCTTTTTTAGTGCATTGTCGTATATGGCTACACATCACATCTCATACATCCAGGAGACAACTTCAAATTTATTGCGCGACACATGTATCTTCATACACACATATACTAAACATCATTTATACGTCCATACGGCGCACGTATCTTCATACACACACATACTAAACATCACTTATACGTCCATAGACAATAAGACACAAATATAACTTTCACACACATCAGGAGTTGTATACAATTCTAACATTTTTTTAAATGTATCTTTTGATTTTTTCGATTTCTTCATTATCTTTCAAAATCTGCCTGATGATTGTCATTTATAAAACATCATGAAACTTGAGGTTGCAGACAAGCTTCCATCCTAATAAATATATATAAAAACTAATATATATTTATTTATTATCATTATATAATAGCTCTATCACAGATATTGAACACTCTCCAAATTATATTGCATTGGTTTGCCACAAACCCATGAAGTGAGATAGTGCCAACCAACACTGTTACAATATATATATATATATATATATATATATATATATATATATATATATATATGTATAGTCTCTTCATTTCAGGACATATATCTATCTATATATATATATATATTGGTGTAAAAATTATTTAAATTTATATAATTTTAAGTTTTTCCTTTTGTTTGACACATATTTTAACACAAATAGCAGTTATATAAATCTGTCAAAAGTAATGGAATCAAATACTTTAAAGACATTCCAAATATCTGTTATTCTAACTAAGCATATAGTATGATCAAACAAATAAAAAAGAGTAAATGAAAGAACAAATACAAATACCTTAACTGAAGGTAACTGAAATTTTCAAAATATGGCATTGCATTTATGGAGTATCAATGCTTATTGCTTCATTGGGATTTTCCCCAATATTCAACTATATTAATTCAGAGATCATTTGTGTTTGTCTGATGTTACTTTTGACTCTTCACCATAAATATTTGATAGAGTTCAGGTCTAGTGATTGAGCCAGCAACTACAACAGATCAATGTTATTGTCTTTAATGTAGGTTCTGACTCATCTGGCATCTGGTCATGTTTTTTCCAGCATGATGATGAAAAAACATGACCAAATCATATAATTTTGGGTATATAATACTTCCTTTTCTGTGTTCAACCATTGCTCTAAAATATAATGCAGTTGATACTCTTTGCCTAACCTTCTTTTACCTTTGACCATCAGACTCAAATATGTTGAATTTCATTCAGTTTGTCAGTCTCTATTAGTTTTGAGCAGTTTTCCAAGTTCTAATCAAATCTAATCTCTTCAGCAAACTGAATGTGTACTCACCAATTCTTTCAGGAAATATTTTGCTTTTATGTCAGCTACACATCCTATGAGTCTAAATAACTTGCTATAATTTTTTATGGTAGTTATATTTATTTTCAAATATTTTTGACAAGTCATTTCTGTAGTTATCTTTCATTGAAAGTCTGTGAATACATCTATTTTTAGGTGGGGAGAGCTTATTTGTCCATATCTAATTCTATTCAGATATGGACCTCTTGTATCATATGGTTGTGTTAGTGATAGTTTTTTTAACTTTAGAATCTATTGTCTTGTACAACAATTTAATCTGATACAGCTGCAGTTTTTACTCTTTTTACAACACTGCATTTTGGGATCAACACAACTACTCAACTTCTAGCAGAAAAATTATAACCTAATTTGAGAATTGTCCTTCAGTGATGGTGTTTATAATAAAATAATATCTAAAGAGAAATGTTTATTCTCACAAAAATATGTTTCATTGAAAAAGTCATGAAATATATTTTAACTGTGCATATAATATCAAAACATAATATAAAAGAAAATAATAATAATTTCAAAGTTAGTGTATTTATATCTTCAAATTAAGGGGCACCAATGTTTATATAATTGTGTGTGTGTGTGAGAGAGAGAGAGAGAGAGAGAAAGAGAGAACTTGAGTTGATATATAATTCTCTATAGCATATAGATAATACAGTTAAGGGGTTAATGAGATTTAAACCATACCTATAATAACTGAATCTGCTGCTGGTGCTCATTTGGGCTGTCTCCTTGACCTTGTAAATCTTTCAATCTGACTTTTTGTCAATTATCATTATTTCACTTCTGATTGGTTGATACTTTCCTACTCCATATCCCCCCTCCCTCTATATTTGTTCCCCAATTCCAAAATAATTTTGAACCATGTTGTTAAGTTGAATAATTCTTGGTCCTTTCTTACTCCATAACTATGCATAAATAGGTGCAGCCATTTTGTGATAAATTGCACCATTTTCAGCTAGTCATGAGCTCATTTGGACTATTATCTTCATCACTTCTTACTGTTAAAATGAGTCAATCAGCATCTTCCTTGATCTGCTTCGGGCAACATGAAAAGTAAACCAATACCTAATTTAACTATTACATTCTTTTAAGATGAGAAAAGACTTGCTTTATTAAAGCATTATAACTTGCTTCTTCCGATTACCAAATACACTTCCAGAAATGCCACTCTCTTGCTTATATTTTGCTTTAATATAGAATTATACATATATATATATATAACCAAATCAACTTCAGCACATTTCCAGTGAAAAACTAGCAAAGAATGAAATTACTAGTAATAGCTCGCTAGGTTTACATATAAACTTAAGCTCTCAGCTAATTTTCTATATGAATGGTTTAATTTGCTTAAGATCTTAGATTTATATTTATTTTTCTTCTGTTTAGTCTAAAAATTCAATCTACAATAATCTGAGATAAGCTTTATTCTCTTTAAAAAATCTTTTTTTTTAATTGAAAAAATTACTTATTTTCTTTAACATAAATCCAGTCAATATTTTCAGACTTTGTTATATTTGATAGAAGAAAATTTATTTTCTTTTATCTTTGTAACTTGCAAGTATTTTTATCTGGATTTCTTAATTGAAGTTTTATAACTAATTCAATGATTCTTTTAAACTAACGTCTTTGTTGTTTTTATCAAAATACATCAGAAAGCAGACAAAGTTCTCTGATAAAAACAGTAGAGGTTAGTCCTAAAAACTATTTGTTCAATGAGTCAAATACTAAAAACAAAATCTTTACTAGATTAATTTGCATTTCAAAGGTATAAGGTGTGGTCATTAAGTATCAAGACTGAATTGAACAATGGATTGCTTTTCTTCGAAATAATTCGTTTGACATTCAACACTCATATCCCAGCAAGTTTTTATTTGTCAAAGCACCTCTCAAATTTCTGTTTTTATTTGATGTTGAAGCTGTGACATTGTATTTATGTCAATGTCCTTCACATCTTCAAATTTTCCTCTTAAGATGAATTTTCAGTCAAGAAAACATTAAAAAAAGTTCTACAGAGCTGAAGGTCTGGAGAATATGGAGGATGGTGCACTTGCACAATCCTGTATTTTGCCTAAAATTACAAAACTTTTGATAAAAAAGTATTGAGAATTGGCACTGACTCATCTAGAGAGCAGATATTTTGACATCATCATTTTATCAAATAAGTTGCTTAACTGTTCATAAATCTTCACTTAAATTTCAAAATTGAAAAATTTAAAGATTAAGTCTCAATACTTTTTGGTCAAACTTTGTCTTACAAAAAAGTATTATAAATCTTTAATGTTTTAATTGTTTGAATAATTTAAAAATCTATTTCATTAATGTGAACCTACCAGATTCTTGCTTGTAATAACTTGTAAGGCAATTCCAGAACCAATATATCTGGTCTTAATAATTCCTCAGGAAATTCTTACAGAATTTTTATCTTTGATAAAAGCCTGACAGACCAAAAATAAAAAAGGAAAAAATGCAAGCTAAAGAACATAGAGTTTAAATGGCCTATCTTAGAAAAGTTAACTTTAAGTCACCACTCAGCAATATATCATGAGGTGGATGTTAAAAGAAACACAAAGTGATGACTTTGAGCTCAGATGAGGGCGGGACATCCTGTCTGCTTTCATAAAGAAATCTGATGTTTCTCTTTACTTTTTCATTTACTACAAAATGATGTTTAGACACCCATGCTAAAAGACATGGATAATTGTTCTGTGTGAGTATCGAAGATTTTTAGGTCCTAAACAAATCATTTGTTAAAATGACATTTATCCTGACTTGAACGAGTTTGTGTTTATATGTTTTATCTTGATTTTATGTACATGTATATATACTTGCATATTAATAGATTATATATTTACATTATTCTAAAATGCTGAAATAGAAATAGATGTCAGAATGTGGGAGTAGAATTTCAAACAAGTAAGTTATATGGTCACAATACTGATTTTACTGATGACATGCTTTTAACTTGATAGAAAATGTTATCATGGTTAAAGAATCAGCTAAAAAAAATTCAAAATATTCAATGATTCACTGTCATCAACTTGGGAAGTGGACTAAACATGATGAATGGGTTCACCATGATTTGATAGATGCCAACTGTAAAACAAGAGTAGACATCTGCATTTCTCTGCACTCTCATGAATACATCTTACCATTTTTGGACTGATTAGTGAATGGGGATAAAAAATGAATATTTTATAAAAAATATAGTCATACAAACAATAGTTTAGTGGAGGCTAATAGATTAAAACACAACCCAAAAGAATCTCTATCCAAGGGAAGTTTTTATGGTAAAATTGCATAAGTGTGGTTCCCTTGAAGTTACTACCAGTCAATGTTACAATTCCAGTCGACATCTTTTTGAGCTTTTGAATGCTGATTTAAATTTTAAAAAACTCAGTTTTATCAATTGCAAAGGTATGTCATTCTATCATGATAGTGCATAGACCCTATACACCAAAGATCACATATGAAAAGCTTGAAAACCTTAGTTAAGAAGAAGTCATATCATTTTCTTCTTGTCCAGATCTTGTTCCATCTGATGACCATTCCAGAGTTTACAGAACTATCTTAATAGAACACTTATTAAAATGCATAAAAAGTAGAAACTATCCTCTTGTATTCTTTTCCTTCAAACTAAAAGACTTTTACAAAAATGGTAAAGCTTGTCAATCATTAAGGTTTTCAATATTGATGAAATTCATGTTTATGTTTTTAGAAAACCAGTTATTCAGTCTTGTTTAGGGACTTCTATGTAGGGAAAAAGAAAGATGAAGAATAAAAAATAGGAATGAAAAAGGTGAAATGTTAGCCAGCTTCTCAGAATGATGAAAAATTACTTTTATGAATACAATTTTTTAAAAACAAAAAGGCATAAATGAACTTGGAAAATCCCAAATGGCTAAACAAAAATAAAATCCACTTCATAATTGTTGACAGAACAATACCATTAAAGATGAAACCATCATCAACAAAATTATTACAAGAAGTGATCATAGAATGCTATCTTGCATAGTCAAATTCAAATTTAAAGCAAAAGGAAACAAAATGATTCTCATGAAGAAGATTGTTCTAATTAAGTCAGAGAGAACATTACCAAATGTTAGAAGTAAAAAACATATTCCAGGTTTTATCAAATAGTGTATTATGTTATTCAGAATATTTAACAATCTGCCATTTTTCAAAACTATCATACTAAGGGATTTTATGTTCCTAGTTGATATTGGAAACCATGTTTAGATAAAAAGAAAGATCCACTAAAAATCTGCCCCTTTTTTACAGCTAATATGATATGACTCATATGACTAAAAGAGCATGGAGTTTGTTGGTTCATTTATATTAAATGATCAAAAAACTGATTCTGTCTTCCATGACACATCAAAATAACTTGGAACTGGAATTGATCAAAAACGACCAAAAGATTTTTAAAGCCATCCTTTTTACTGGTTTATTTTTTATTGATACATACAAATATAACCAAAGTAAATAACTAGACTAATTTGTTTTGTATATTTTTTATATATTTTCCTGTGTGTATGTTAATAAATTATGTGTTTTATTACTTATTTCTATATTGCCTTTACACTAAAAAAATGACTAACACCTTAATGATTGGTAACACCCTCATAAGTGTAAATAACATAGAAGATATGAGTAGCAATTTGATAACTGTAATTAAGGAGGATGCAATGATAATCAGTAGCACAAATGAAATTAACAATAACAAAGGGAAATACTCAAAGTCAGCACTAAAATTGATGAAAAAAAAAGATAAAGATAAAAACAGAAAAAAAGCTAAACAAACTAAAAAATAAAGTAATGAAAGTAGAAAAAAGGTAGATGAACCAGAAAAAATGAAAACTGCTATTAGAAAAAGTAATAGTTTTATGCATGCTCAATCCATTAAACTAAATCATTAGCATCAAACAAGAGAAATAGTAGAATTATCAAATGAAGAAGCAAAGTGATGAGGATAACTGAAGAGCACAATGCAAACTTGTATGAATAAAAGTATCTATAACTGTTACCCTGGTAGATGTTAGTAATTTTCCTGATGTAACAACAAATGAAATAGTGTTTGGACTGAAGAATGTGAAGTGTAGGAAAAGCTTAGGCAAAGATAACATAGTAACAGACCTTTTGAAAGATGAAAAAAAAACTTTACAAAGGATTAGTGCAGTGAAAAATGAAGTAAAAATGTGCTTTAAAATCTGTCTAATGATATTGGTTCTCCTTTATAATAAAGAAGATACTAAAAACCCTCTCATATTACTATTGAGCAAACATTAACTATTCTCATATACTTATAAACAGACAAAATACTCTAGATAAAAATCAACCATGTGAGCATGCAGGTTTCAGGTGTAATTGCTAAACAAAAGACCATCTACAAACAGTAAATCAGCTGACAGGGAAAAATATTATAAAACAAACTTCTTTGGCTTTTGTTGACTATGAAAGAGCATCTGACTCAACAGAACACTTATCAGTTTTCAACTTATAAAGAGACAGGGTACTGATGAAACTGATATAAGATTTATTGAAAATATATACAAAAAGTTCAGCAATAATTCAACTACATAAATACACAAGAAAAAGTTTTAAAAAGGAGTAAGACAATGGGAAACAGGTTTGCCTAAACTATTTACAGATTGCCTTGAAAGTATCTTCAGGAAAAGAAGAAGCTGAGGAGAATAAAAATAAACATAAATAAAGAGTATTTGAACCATTTAATATTTGATGATGGTAGTTTATTGATATAAGATTCATCAGATAGATTAAAAGTATCAAATTCTCTGATTCAAGAAAGTTTCATCATTGGTCTAAATATTTGTTTACTTAAATTTATATATATATATATATATATATATATATATATATATATATATAATGTTAAACCTTATCCATAAAGGACAATAGTAGTGGGCCATCCAATAAGGATTGAACTAGCGTTTTACTCCTTCCTTTTGAAATTAATTTAGTCTCACTTGTAAATGTTTTATTTTTACATATGTGTCTTATTTATAACTTATATATGTTTATTTTTATGTATGTGTCTCAGTATATATTACTGATCAGTAACTTATGCATATATATATTTTGTCATTAACCATTAAGATGACAAGTGTTGCCTAATAATATTTGAAGATGAATGATGTTTTTTATGTTTTTATCATCCACTTAACTGTCACTTTACTCAAGGACAATATAATTTTTCAGTATGAACACACATTTCAATGTCATTATTTTTTGCTAATTTATATTAAAAGTGTCTTTTTGGAGTAAGAAACCAGCAAGTTTTGTATCAGAATTTTTTTACTAAGAATTTTATTATCTTTTGATGATCAGTTCTTTGCTTTTATGTTAAACTCATACTAAAGGCAATTTTTCCCAAGTTTAATAAAACATAGGGAATTTCCTTACTTAAAAAGATATAGTTTTGATATCAAAATTTCACAAAATATTTTAACAAAAAAACGTTTTTGATTTTTTTATATAATGAAAATCAATTGCAAATGACTCTCAATCATAATTGGTTCATAGTGAATAGATTGGTTCAGATTATTCTCTGCTAGCAGAAAAGAGGGTTATATAAAAATGACAAAGTATTATTATAATTGGCTTGTTATGTATGTGTACACACACACACACACACATGCACATTGACATGCAAAACCTAAATTTATTGACAAATCCTGCATCTAAGTACCATGCCCAAATTTTGGGTACAAATTTGATTAACAGCATTCAGTATTTTATAGCATATATCACATTTTCTATAACATTTATCAGATGTATGAAATAATTTGAAGTTTCATACAAAGATTTGCTCTAATTTTATTCCCCACCAATTAGGAAATCATCTTAAGATTACTTTTGGGGATTCCTCTGATGAATTCTAACTTTAAACTCCTTCCATATATTTTGTATAAGATTTAGGTCAAGCAACTTATTTGACCATTCTAAAACCCTTATTTTCTTCACTTTTAATCCCTCTCTGGTTTTCACTATGTTTTGGATCTATATCATATTGAAAAATTTACTCTCTCAGTAGTTGAAGATATTTTACAAATTGAAGCAAATTCTTCTCCAGTATTTTGTGGTATATTGCTCTGACCATTGTTCCTTCAATGCACCCATAACCTTAAAGAAAAATAAACTCAAATCTTCATATTTCCACCAAAGTGTGGATGATATTTTGAAAATTATATGAAGTGCACTTTTTCCCAAAAACTTCAATTTTTGCATCATCAGACCATAATCTTTTAGCCAAAATAAAGCAGACTCCTTGAGATGATTATGAGCAAAGAAGAGTTTTCTTAGAAATCTAAGAATATAGTCCTATATAGTGGAGTGACCCTCTGGACATGTATCTTTGCTCACTTCTATCCCAACTGCCTGCAGATCCTTCTGAAGTTCAGATGGTGAATGATTTTTTAATTACTTTATGGGAATGTTTTTAATTACTTTCATGGGAATATTGATTTCATTGAAGATCTTTTGATATCACACTCCACAGTTATGAAATGGTCAGTTATCACTCTACACACTTTTTGAGAGAATTCCTTTGCTCTCACTATTATGAAAACCTTAACACTTGCCAGCCAGAAATTCAGTGTTCCTTAAAAGTGCACAAAGACTTTTTAAGCAGTCAGTCTTTGTGAATGGTATGCTCTGGTTGGTCGGTTGGTATAAATTTGCAAATTAATAATTTGAATAGATTTTGATGCCAAATTGAAAATTTTATTGTTTTATTCATATTTTTGGAAAGTTTCTACAACCTGCGAGAACTTCTTATATGTTGAATTTGTCAATAAATTTTGGTGTGGGCAAATATTTTCCTCTTTTAACTTTTTACATAGATTATCCTAAGTATTTTCTATATTCAGGTGAAGTTTGAAGTAGAAATCATAGAAATTATTATTTTTTTTAAAACTTTTTAAAAATCTCATGTGTCAAGGGGACACGCTGGCCCCGTACCTCTTTATCATTTGTCTAGACTACGTACTTAGAACATCGATTGACAAAATCAAAGAGAATGGCTTCGAAATGACGAAGAAAAGAAGCAGAAGATACCTCGCAACAACAATTACCGTTGCCGACTATGCCGATGACATAGCGATACTGGCAAATACACCTGACCAAGCTGAAACACTTCTGCATAGTTTGGAACGAGCAGCAGCAAGCATAGGCCTCTATGTTAATGCACACAAAACAGAATATATGTGCTATAACCAAACGGGGGACATCTCCACTCTAGAAGGAACCCCACTTAAACTAGTAGACAAATTCACGTACCTAGGAAGCAGCGTCGAATCAACCGAAAAGGACATCAAAATGAGGTTAACGAAAGCATGGACAGCTATCAATAGGCTATCGATTATATGGAAATCAGACCTAACCGATAAAATGAAATGCAGTTTCTTCCAGGCAGCGGTCACATCGATACTGCTATATGGATGCACTTCATGGACGCTAACAAAATGACTGGAGAAGAAGCTAGATGGCAATTACACAAGAATGCTGCGTGCAATCCTGAACAAGTCCTGGCAGCAACACCCCACAAGACACCAACTGTACGGCCACCTGCCCCCTATCACGAAAACTATTCAAGTTAGACGAACCAGACATGCAGGACACTGCTGGAGAAGCAGAGATGAACTCATAAGAGATGTACTCTTATGAATCCCCACACATGGCCGCGCAAAAGCAGGACGACCAGCTCGAACGTACATTCAGCAGCTATGTGAGGATACAGGATGTTGTCCTGAAGACCTACCTAGGGCGATGAACGATAGGGAGGAGTGGCGAGAGAGGGTCAGGGATATCCGTGCTACCAGCGCGATATGATGATGATGATATATCACTGTATACAACTTTTATATATATATGTATACAACTCTGCATGCAACTGAAATGAATCTGCAATAATGCTCCAAAGAAAGTCTTCATCAGATTATGATCTTGGACTCAATCAAGATTTCAGGCTTGAAACATCATTACCATTAACCCAAGGTATCCTACCAGTATCTGACTAAATTACCAGATTTTTTTCATTGAAATAACAAATATATATATATATATATATATATATATATATATATATATATATATTGTTCTTATATGTGTGTGTGTATTTATATGTATCTATGTAACAATATCCCAATAGATAGAGTTTTATTAAAACAAAGCATCTCATTATTTTTATATGTATATGGCAAAGACAGGTTTTTGTTTAATTGAAGCAATGCATATAAAATGAGATTAAAGCAATTTCCCATCAATTTTGTAACTGAATGATGATTTTGTGTGATTTACATTCATTTTGAATGTCATTTTTAATTATCAAAATTCTCAAAATAAAGAATGCAACTATGAAATGCTAATTTGAATCCTTCACTAGTTCTTAAATAGAAGAATCAGTATTATCATGGACTGTTACTACAATGAGAACACAACAGACTCATAGGTTATCTAGAGTATATATATGTGTGTGTGTGTGTGGAGATATAGAAATAAACAGAGTTTTATAGGTGCATATGTACATATATATATATATATATCTTAACTAAAAGGGTTACCATCCATTTTTTTTGTCTGATGACTGTGTCGACAAATGTATGAAACTTGTAGTCATAAGAATGTGAAACAAGTAAGGTGGCCCTTTTAATTTTTTTCTACTACTCTACTTTATTGCCACTTGAGCACTTTTATCCTTTATTCTAATGTTTGTTTTACACATTAATTCATTATTTGTATATATATATATATATATATATATATATATTCAGAAGTGGCTCAACTCATTGAAAATATCTTCCAAGTCAAGCCCCCCAACAGAAGACAATATATCCAAGACTTTTGTATATTCCATCCCATGCAGTTGTGGTAAAATATACAAAGTTGAGACATGTTGCCTACTAAAAGTAAAGAAAGAGGAACAATAAAAAGCAGTCACTTGATGAGAAATTGAAAAGTCAGGTATAAAAGACCATATATGGAAGGAAAAGAGAAACCATCTGCCCTTAAGGGATGAAGTCAAGATAATAGATAGGGAAGAACATTAGAGAATAGTACATCTTAAAGAAGTAGCATATATGTTAGGCTATAGTGACCTCATTGATTGACCATGTATAGAGATGAATGTAATATTGGAACCAACAATTAAAAAAGGCTAGGTTAGATTTTTTTTAAATGCAATATGAGCAAAAGTAAAAATTATCATACATGATAGTAATAAGTAGTAATAGAAAATCTCGATAAAAACATTAGGTCAATAAGTCCGAAAAATTCACTCTGTATTGTTCAGCAAGACTGGTGGTGTAATAGATATAGGTGTTCTGTTTATACAGTTCTAAGCAAAATCATCTGGAGGTTGCAGGTTCAATCTTGACTAGTGAAAATAAGAAATACTTAACATAGCTTATCACTTATACCCAGTTATGGAATTAGAACAATTTTCCCCCTGTGGATTAAATAAAGGGTTTGCTTTGATGTTCAGTGAAGATCCCTGAATTTTACCTGAAGGCTCCCAAACTTTATTTATATAACAATAAAGATGTGAACAATAATCTGAATATTCTAAATAATATAAATTATCATGTTTCATCTCAATAATTCAGACAAATAAAATGATGATTTGCACAATATTGGTAAATCTGAAAGTTTTTTTAACTGCAGTATTGTCTATTTGTTACTTATATGATTGAAAACATGTCTACTTAGTAATCAGGAATTGCATTCCATCCAAAAGAGTAAATAAGCAAATAATTCATGCTCTCAGTTGCTGAAACATTTATGTTACACAAATCAACCAAAATCCACAGTAGAAAAAAATGCATGCTAAAATCTCTTAGGAGATAAAATAACTGAGATAGAAAAATAGATAATGAAATAGGTGGTTAAATATTCACTTATCTTAATCAAGTACAAAACCAATTTTATATGGATACAAATTTTAAAGTAACCCCAAGTACCTGCTTGCAGAAAATGCCTTCAAATTATCTGGTGGATAATATTTTGTCAATCAAATACTGTTGACCTTCAAGCATGTTTTCTATAATTACCTTCATCCATTATCTCTTTAATTTGTTTGATAGACTAGGTTTTTGTTAATTAAGTATTGATGACTTACATGTATCTTTTTTTAGAGTTAGCTTCATATGTTAACTAACACAAAATTACTGTATATACAACTTGTTACATTGATGTTTAGATTTCTCAAAACTTTCATTTATACTGATGATTATATTTTTACTAATAAATCCAATTTTTTTTATATGATCTTTCATAGAAATGGTGCCCAAGAAAGAATGTTCATTTTTATCAATCAGTAGCATGTTTTCAGATTTTAGAAAAACTTGCTTAAGTTTTGTTTAACTATTTTTTTCATTCAGAGAAATATAATAAATTTTCTATTTAGAGTCAGCATTGGCTTTTAATAGTTTGAGAATCCAAGACAGAAATGTTTGTATTAATTATCCTAAAAATAGAGTGCTTTGTCTCTGCAAAATTGGTTAACAATGTTGGAATGGTTTCTTAACATTAACAGAAAACTATCAGCAGGAAAAGAATTGAATAAAATTTAATACATTGTCAGTTATGTCATCAAAAACATCCAAAGATGTGTTTAAAGGAAAAAACCAAAGAAGTGAAACATATGCTTCAACAACACACGAGCACAAAAAAACTCTAAGACATTTGTATTCCAAAAGATTTGTATTTGATCATTAAAATTTGCTAGTTTTCATTGAGACTAGAAATAACTTTCAGAAGAAGTACCTTGACACTGGATTTCTCTTGACAAGAACTGTGGAAGCAGGGTATGGATTTGAAGCCTTAAGGCTTTGTGTGTGAGAGGAAAATTTTATTAAGGAATCTTTTAGTTGAAAATCCAGATACAGAAAGATTGAGGTTGAACCAGAGTTGATAAGTCAAGGGAAAAGTCACTCTCACCAACCAGAAGAACAAATAGAATGGAATCAATCAAAGTGACGATAAGAACTATAAGAACTAAAACCCAAGTTGGTCTGATGCTTGGCTACAGAAAGAGCAGGAAATCATTCTGAGACACAATCAGATTTGACTTCTCTAGTTTGCTGAATTGAAACTGTTAGCAGATGCATTAGCAAAGTTGGAAGGTGAAACAAAATAGAAAGAGAGAAAACTGAACAATTATAGTGTGTAGAGAAAAGAAAAAGCAAAGAAAAAGTAGGAGAAAATCAGGAGTAGCAGGAAGTGAAAAATAAAAGAAATGAACAAAAAACAAAGGAAAGAAAAAGAAAATTGTTGTCAAAGTGTTCATATTGTACAAAACTCTCTTAGAAAGTGAATTCAGACTGAAATTCTGATAAGACTTTCCTCTTTTTCTTTCTTTTCAAAACCCCAACAGAAAGGACATTGTTTTGAGTTTACATTTATCTCTCTTGACAAGATAAACACAGCAGCTGCAGGAATTACAATTTATAGAAACTGAAGATCTTTTTTAAAAAAATGCTTCTCTAATGTGTTTTTTATGAACACACTAGTTGTGATTACTTTTATATATATGCACTTGTCAAACTTGACTTGCAATGTGGACCATCAAAACAGGAAGAAAGTGACTAAGATAATTAGATTTCTTGAATTTGATGTTCTTAAATGATAAAATATGATTTATTTTGTTTTGAAACTGACCTTCCAAAATCATCACTAATTGCATTTTAATCTCTCCTGTTTATTCTTAAAAATTGGTCATCTTGTATGTATGTTGACTGTTGAACCAAAAAAGAATTAATTTATCATATTTCTCATGTATAGGTCAACCTTAATTTTTAGAACAACAGAAAATAAATAAAACCTCCATATTCTTTTTAGATTCTAGCGATAAATTTTCCAGTGTTATAAACTAACAGTCAATGAACCCGAAACACTAAATGAAAAAGACCAAGTATTTGTCATTGCTTATAACACTTTACTCTGAAAAATGATAAGTTTTAATAGAAATATTTCATATAATCATTCAAGTAAAATAAAATGCAATGCAATTGTTTTGTAACTGAAGTAAAGAATTATCCTAATCATTTCTCATCAAGCATAGATTTTGATTAAATGGAACCCTTATCTATATATTGGTCAAATTTCAATATTTTACCAAAGATTTCATCTAAAAAAATTAAACTTTCAGTCTTATTATGAAAATGTCAGTATATAAATGAAGTTTTGTGGTAAGTTGATGCCCCTATCTTTTTTTTTTTAATAATTTTTCAAGAAAAGATTTTTTAGATGTTTTTTAAAAAAAGCCTTTTGAATGATTTTTATTTTTGAATTTTAATATTATCCCTGGACATTTTGGGTAAATTATGCTATTTTAGAACTGTTAAATTGTAACAATAGACATTCGTACTCACTTGATTCAAAGTATCTTTGGTGCATGGCATGCAAGGCTGCCATTTGTAAGAGATCTGGGATACATGATCAGTATTAATAATTGATTTGCACACAGCGTGAAGAGCCAGGATATTAGGAATGTAAATTCAGGCACCCAGAAGGAGGACAATCACCCATCTTAAAGTACGATATGCCTTGAGGACTAAAAGAAGTCGTTCAGTGGTCATTCTTCTTGAATGTAGTATGGATTGATCTTGGCACAATTTTGATGATAAAAACAGACAAAGTGACATCCAATTCTTACAAGATATTTTGGCAGAGATGGATGGTCACTTTGATCTGAAGATTATTCCCAAGTTTGACAGGACTGGAGCTGTGTTAGAATGGCTCAAGAAGTTGGAATTGGTGTGCAACCTATTGGGTGGGAAGAAACTTGATCATGTCATTCCTCTTTGACTAACTGGGAGAGTGTTGGCAGTTTACTAGCAACTGCCCAAGGACAAGAAATTGGACATGGCTTAAATCAAGGAAGTGCTAATAATAGCATTTGCCACTGATGGATTTATGGCATATGAGCAGTTTAAAGTGCATATATTACATCCATATGAAACTATAAATGTGTATTTGGCTGATTTACAAAAGCTGTTGGTCTTTTTTGGAGGAATACCAGATAGTGAGATCCGTCGTTCGGAGTTGTGAGAAGTGCCAGTCAATAGACCCAGCTCCGGTGTGATGGCAGAAGGGAAGGCTTAGTGTGCATGAAGTTTGGAGCCAGTTAGGCATGGACATCACCCACTACAATGGTCACCACTTTTTGATCCCGATTAATTGTGGCCCCATGTGGTTTTCAATCTGGTGGCCACAAGTCTTGCAAGATGCTGCACACATAATCTGGCAATTGGAGTCTGTGTTTTTTAATGTGGCACCCCAGTGTAGCTCCTGGCTGATAATGACACTGCTTATGCACTCAGTAATTCAGACAGCTTATGAATGAATGGGGCATCAAATTCTGACCATACTGCATATACAAGCCGTCTGGAAATGGTATTATAGATGGGTGTCACCGGACAGTAAAATGAATTGCTGTGTGGAAGGGCTGTCCTATTATAGAGGTCATGTATTGGCATAACATCACACCCAAGAACAACATCTACCTCTTCTGCATCTACCGATCTACTGCATTTGTACAAGATTCAAGTAAAAGAAATTAACATTATGCCCCCACATAACCAGGTGACATCGGCTTGGTACAAAGAAGGAGATGCAGTCTGGGTAAAAAATTGAAGTTTGTGATGTGTCACTGGGGTAACCAATCCATAGTCGGTAGTCATCAACAGCATGCCTTGGCACATGATAGATGTACATTCATGGCTCAGTTTATTGCCACAAGTGGACGATAATGGTGACACAACATCAGGTAGTAATGAATGGCACAAAGAGCAGTAACACCCCATCTGAGAGTAAGGAAGTGGTAGAACTGACCTTTATTGATCCCTTCATCCTGCAGACTATGATTCAGATCCAAGCACATCTGACAATTCAGCTGAGGAGGAAGATATGACTGTCTCACAGTGAAGGAGTGCAAGGATTAAACAACCACTGTCACTTATGTGATCATATGATTGGTGGAAGCGTAACGATAGGTATTTGCACTCACTTGATTCCAAGCGTTCATTGTGCATGACATGCAGAGCTGCCATTTATAAGAGCCAGGATGTTGGGAGTACAAATTCAGGCACCTGGAGGGAGGATGACCACCCTCTTTAAAGTGCAGTATGCCCTACAACTAAAGGCAGTCATCCAGCAGTTGGTGCTCACCAAACAAATATTCATTTAACTTAAGCCAAAAGATGAAGCAAACTAATTCTTTACTTGTGTTTGGGTATTTTCAATCTTTACTGTAGATCCTACAAGAAAATGTTCTTACAGCATAAAAAATAGAAAGTATTTCACGAATAAAAACTCTTGACAAACCATATTGAAACAATTCTTTTTTCTCTTGAACAAGTTACTCAAGGATTCTTTTTAAGTTCTCTTCATCACGGCATATGTCATGAATTCCTACTGAATATTTACACTATATTTTCTTAGACTTTTAATCTTTGAAATTATTTTGCTTTACATTCAACCTTCATAATTAAAAAAGAATTGACAAATTTGGATAAAAAGAAAACATCTATCTTTATTGTTGCATGATTAGGATAAACAGTTATTAATGTTGAGGACACATGACAATAGAAGTTCATTATGAATTTGAATTCACTTAATTGCAAGTCAGAAGGATTAGCAACTTTAAGAACCACTTTTCCAATAATGCTTTCTGGAAAGATATAACATGAATTTTCCTTTTACTCTGACTAATCACCAGTTCTCTTGGTAATGATCTTGTCCTTGGTATGTCATGATAGTGAACAGAGAAAAGGTGACTGAATAAAATGAATAATATTCTCTTCCTTAACTATTAGGTAGTAGTGGCTGTAATATATATTGGTATCCTCGGCCGATAAAGGCTAATTAGCTAATTTACTTCAGTTGCTTTAGGAAAATGTTTCATCCAGCAAGACTTTGTAATCTTTGAAACTAGAAAAACAATCTTTGTAAATTCAAGAACAACTTTTATTTGATATACAAACCACTAGATACTCTTCCAAAAAATTGAAGTTAAGATAATTTTAGTACTTATTCTAATCAGAACAATATTTGTTTTCCTTTATTTTTAGTAATTCCAACTTTAAAAAAATAAATCATGTAATCTTTTTCTTTGACCATATTTCAGCAATATATTGACTAATGATGTTTGATGTTTGCAAATTTCAGCCACAATCTTTCTTCATTGACAAGTTATTACAAAATGTAAATTTTTCTCGACTTTTAGTTTAGCTATAATAAAGATTTGGCCAAGTTTAAAAGAAATCCATTTAGAATATAAGACTATTGTAAAAAGAGAATCAAAGGGGAATTATTTCAAACCTCTGACCAATTTCAAATTATTTTCTTAGATACAAAGGAGAAGTTGTCGATGAAAAAAGAGAACCATTCCTTGTGTTTATATCTTTAAAAAAAGGAAAATAAGAAAGGAAAACATCTCTTCAAATTTTAGTTTTCAGAGAAGCAAGAGGGAAAGGAAAAATGGCTGCATTGGTGAAATGATTGACAGCTTTAAACCTTCAAGAGGCAAATTGGAATAGAAGAAATTCATAAATAATGTGTCTAATCTTGAAATGTGTGCTCTTGGGGGGGAAAAAAGATATGAAAAAATGGAATATGACTATTTCTATCCAAGAATAACTTTTGAAATACACATTTTAAAAATAAAAAGATGCTTTAAAGGAAATAAAGCCTAGTAAAAACAAATGAGGCTTTGTTCATATTCTTGCAAAAACCAGAAAAGAGAGTAATGTTAAGTTTTTTCCCTGTATACTGTGACAGAAATTTGAAAATCCAATTTGAGATATCTAAAACACCACAGTAAATATAGAAATAAATTCTACATCAGTAATATATAATTTCTGCATCCTATGAAGTAACAATCCTGGAGTTTGCTGAGGTGCTTATTTGTTGGTGATTTTCCCATTTTGTTGATGCAATGATCTTTATTTATGAATGACTATACTATATGTTCACAGTATACCAAAATTATCTATCCTTCATCAATCAAATATTCATCCAAAAACCTAAAAAAATTAAACCCTTACAAAATGTATTTGTGAGATAGATTTTAAAAATTATAAAGTTTTCAATTATAATTATATATTTATGTTTCAGCTCTTCTAAATAACTTATTTGTTCTCATTAAATTTAATTGCTGCTAATCTAAAGCATAAAGGTCTATGTGAAGAGTTGTTAAGGTCTTCCTAGCAGTTGAATGTGAAGGGATTCAGCCAACCTCCCACCAAATCAGAACTTGACACAAAGGGAGCCATGCACAAATCAAGACTCATGTACAGCAATACAAAGATATGCTTGGTCCCATCGGCATTCACCTATTGGGGTGCCTCAAGCACTGAGCAATAAGCTCAACCCTTCAAAGCAGGAATAGCCTGAAGAGAAGGCCCTTGAAAGCAGACAATCAACTTTCAATTACCCATCCAGCATGAATGCCAAATGGTCTTGTCTGGTGACAGGTGGGATATGAAGAGATTTAACTGACTTCTCACTAAGTCAATTTTCAACACAAGGTCATTTTTATTGTTGGGAGTTATACAAATTAAGACTCATGTGTGGGTAGACCAAAAAATGCTTGGTCCTGTTTGTATTCTATTTTGGGGTCAACCAGGCACCAGACAATAAACTCAACCCTGCAAAGCAGAAATAGGCTGTTGCAGTGTGATTATCTCTTTATATATGGTTGTCTCCTTTGTAGTTGTTTGCTCTCAAATAAATATGGCATTTGGCTAAGCATGTATTGTGTCAGTGCTGCAGTATTAATTAACTAACATTGGTAGCAAAAGCTGTTTTTTTGTGTGTGTGATAGAAATTATTTTGTTCAACTTATGCTGAAGCATGTTTGAAAGAAAGATGGCTTCTTTTACAAAACAGCCACCTATTTTGCAAGGTGAAGAGTTTTATATTGAATGGAAGCAAGATATAGAGATATGTGGTCTCTATTCCCAGATTTACCAAAAGAAAAACTGGGCACAGCAGTATTTTTGTCTCTGCCTCAGAACACACATGAATGTTTTTGACATTTGGCGATAAAAGATATCAGCTGAACAGATAGGTTATGAGTCATTATGGACAAGCTAGAAGAAATTTATTTATGTGATGAACACACTTATGGCATATATATGGCATTCAAGCTTTTCTCTTCTTACAAAAGGACCGCCAGAGTTAATATAAATGACTTTTTGGTATGGTACTAATTTTTGTATCAAAAATTACATGAATCAGAAATTAACTTTGCAGAAGGAGTTCAAGCCTTTTTTTGTTTTGAATATGGTGAATGTATCAGAAGAAAGGATATGCATCTGTGTCAAGGTAAACAAAACATAGCAGAAATGCCACAGGAATTGTGTGGGTGCCATACTGGAAGGAAGAGTGACCACATTGTGCACGAGCACCCAGAAAATTATATAATGACTGAAGATTTTCAATCTCGGAGGAAAGAAAAGAAGAGAGCCAGCAGAAGAGTGACTAGACATTATACCCCACTCTGGGTGCTGGCCTTGCACTAGATAGCCCAGGGTTGAGGGGTAGAGTAAGGTTTGAAATGTACAACACTTGCTAAAGTCAAAAGCAGGTATGATCCCAGGAGAAAAAAAAAAAAGAGCCTTGTGAAGGCCCCATAGTTGAAAAAAATGTAGAAGCTGAGATGAGAAAATGTTTTAGTTGACCTGTACCAGTCTCATAAAAGAAGAATGAAAAAAAAGCAAAGATGATTAAATGTTTTGAGTCTTCCCTGTACCACAACTCTGTAACTCTCTTCACAGAACTATTTCAACTATTTTTAATAAAGAAAAACAAGGAAAAGAAACTGATTATATTTTTATAAATGAGTGTTATTGTTTTTCCTTCTGCTGGTATATAACACAATAAATAAGGTGTTTGGCTAAACATGAGTAGTGTTAGTGCTGCAGTATTAACAAACTAACAGGAAGGCTCATCTTTCAGTCATCCACCCAGTACAAATATCAGATGTCCTACTGATGGTAAATGGGAATCGAAGAGATTTAACTGACTTCCCACCTAGTCAATATATAATACAAGGTAGTTTTTATAGTGGGGAGCCATGCACAAATCAAGACTCATGCACTGCTATACCAAAAAATAGGATTCCCCTATTGGGGTGCCCCAAGCAACAAACTCAACACTTCAAAGAAGGCCCCTGAAATGAGGCAATCAGCTTTCAATTACTCATGAATGTCACATATTCCTGCCAATAGGAATTGAAGGGATTTAATCAACTTTTCACAAAATTAATCTATGACACTAGGGGATTTTTTAGGTGGAGAGCTATGTAAAAATCAAAAAATGCTTGGTTCTGTCAGCATTCCTGTTTTGGGGCACTGAGCAATAAACTCAACCCAGCAAAGCAGGTATAACCTGGTGGGGGGAAAGATCCCTTGTGACCTGACAATCAATTTTCAATTACCTACACTGTATGATGGCAGGAGTAATTGAATGGGATTTTGAGAAATTTCAGCAAGTTTAGATAATGCTTAATGGTTCAATCCATTTTGGTATAAGGGGAAACTAGCCTACTGCTTGGAACACAGCTATTAAATTTTGGGAGGAAGAATATCAAAGTTAGCAGCTGCCAAATTACAACACCTAATTCACATTACGTTTTAGACAAGTTTATTATAATTATATATTTAAAAAGTTTTGTTAAGTGTTCTATCTAAACAACAAAATTATTTCAACTTGTTGAATATCTGTATAGTTCCTCATTGGTAGTAACAGGGGAATCGTTATGGCATAATGACTGCAACATTGTAGTAATCAGGTTCAAACTTCAGTCACACTATTACATTCACTTTTGCACTATTACCCTTGGGAAAGGCATGAACTCCTTTATTCCCCTCCCAGCTATAGGTTAAATGGTACCACTACTATTCTTCTATAAAGATGGCTTTGGCATTAAATGACCCATGAAGTTTGATATGCCATCAAATAAAGAAACCAAATTATTAATAGTAACATCATACATCATTCTATTTTGATTATCAACCCCTGACACTTTCTTTTTTCCTGATATTCAGTTTCCATATCAATTGCCAAAACTTTTGCAAACAAATTTTAGTTAAAATTTCAATCATTAAATTCCACTTTTAAGTACTAATGCTATTTGAGTTATTTTCATTCCTTCATGTTTCCTCAAAGACCAATAATTACCAAAAGTGAAATTATTCTGTAATGCAATCAGGGTGCAAAGAAAAACTCTTTGTTACTCTTTAAGCACACTTCTAGAAGCAGAACATTACCAAACACCTCCACTATGAACAGGATACAACACAAGGTCAGTTTTGAAGGGAAGTGTAGTTGGTTTGAATTCAGAGTTTTCTTTCTCTCAGATGAGTTGCCATACCAAGGTTAAAGTGCCCAGTCTGCCCTATTTTTTAAACATAGCTAGGGGAAGAATTGTTGAATTCATACTTTCCCAAGTGAATTAGCACTCAGTGAAATGCAAACAGTGTCAAATAGGATTTGATCTCAGGTTGTTGGGTCCATTTCCTGCAATGATATTACCTACATAGCTTTTCCAATGCTAAAGTAACTATGGACATTTAGATATACATTCTCTTTTTATCTGTTTTTTTTTCTTTATTCTTTGCTGTAACTCTATATATAATCATTACAGTAAATAAAAGTTTTTATACATCTGTTCAACAAATTCTATATTTGATATGATGACTAAGATAAACAGTCTAGATAAAGTAATATACAGAATGATAGATATATCAAGAGACTTGTTATCACTTGATCTTCACTGCAAATATCTCTAACACATAAACGAAAATGTTAATAATAAAGAAAACACAAAGTTAGAAAATTTGACTTTTCAGACATTTAAATAATCTGAAAAAATTTAATTGAAATTTTATCTAACACATTTTTTTATGCAGGGGAAGACCTTTTAAAATATTTCTAATATTTTGATAATTTTATTAGGTTGGTTTGGTTTCTTTGTTTTAATGGCATATTTAATGCCAGAACAATTCTCTTAGAAGAACAGTAGTGGAACTATTTAATCCATAGTTGGGAGGATAAGTGGGGTTCATACCTTTCCCAAGGGTATTTGCTTGAAAGTGAATGTAATAGCACGACTGGAGTACGAACTCGCGTACTACGATTCCGCAGTCCATCGCTTTAACCATTACACCACGAGGACACCCCACAATTTTATTAGGATTTTTTTCATGAGTGTATGTGTATGTAATACACCCTTGTCATTGATATTTGGAACATGTCAGAAAACTAAAAACATTGTGGAACATAAAGCTAATAGTTGCACCAATCATCTTTGATGCACCTGGAACAGTTTTAAAGATCCTTACAATGAATGAATAGATAAAAGACAAAAGTAAAAATCTAAGAATTGAAATTATCTTGATGACACTAATTACCATATAAAGATACAGATATTTTAAAGATGAAAATATAACAATAGAATGAAAAACAAAAATACAAATTTTCATTATCTTATCTAGGTTTTTTTAAGTAATTAAGAGAATTATAAATTGAAGGAGGAAGGCATTTTACAATTAAAAGTAACTAACATCCAAATTAAAAAGAATTAAAAAGATAATAATAAAGATAACTGTTTTAATGAAGAAAATTTAGTCACTGGATTTGATCTTTTTGGAGGCTGAGCAACATTTTTGCTGCCAAATATCCACAGGCCAGACATTTTTGTCACTAACAGATAAAGTAATAGTTTTTTTTAAATTTTATTTGCCTGCAAAAAGACAAAAGAACAAAATGACCTGAATGTCACCAGCAGAAAAGGGGATTCAAAATTATGAATGAAGGAAAATAGATTCTTTTCATGTTGAATAAATACAAGAATAAGTGTATATTTTATAAAAATGATAAACTATGTTACTTTTATTTGTATTATTCAAATAATTTGTTCTGACCTTGAATATCCTATTTCCAATTATACCAACAAATTGCACTTTTGAAAAAAGAGTCCTTTGTATCAACAGGAGTTTTACTAAAGTGTTTCAGGGTTTGTTTTTTTGTGGAACCCTGATCGATGTATTTTTATCAATGTTATCATCCACTTCTATCTTAGCTTTCAGTCATTCCAAATTATAAAGATTTATTTACTGCTTTTCTTTCATAAAAGAACTGCCTCTACATAACCAACAAATTTCAAACACAGTTCAAAAAGTGAAAAAAAAAAAACATTTGATAATGATTCAGAACTTCTCTGAACACATTTACTATAAATTTATTCCTTTTTGTTTGAGGAGGGTATCTTTTAAAATTCTTTTTTATCAATCAAATTATTTTGTAAATTTTCTCTAATAGCTAAAGTTATTCTGGGCACTGTAGATTTTTTCTACCAATTTTGCATCCAAATTATTTTATGCCAGAAGAATTGTTTTCATCTGATTGATTTATTTCTACACTTAGAAGAGTTACCCATAAAAAATGACGGACTTATTTACATATGAATTGGTACTTCAGTTTAGAATCAAAGTGTTACTCTTTAGCACTTCTGCCTTGGACCAGAGTATAAAATCTGTACATATGAAAATTCTATAGTTATTGTAAAAAATATATAAAATATGTGATGATTTGATTATTTTAATTTTGTTTTTTTAGATAATATATTTAATTACATTTTCATAGGTACAGATGATACACTCTGATCCTTGGCATGAGTGCTGAAAAGCAATACTTTGACCCTAAGCAGAATGCACAGATACTAAACTCACATCATTGTAGAAGTTATCAATGGAAAACAAAAATAAAAGCAGACACTGTTAAATCATTAGAACCATTTGTTGATGGTGTGACATATTGAATGGCAATATAGAAAATAAACTTGGGAAAAGAATTTAGTTCCATTTAATAAAGAAATGATTTGTCTCAAGTCACAAGTCATTGAAGAGTGCGCAACCCAGTTCAGCATTAAATCTGCAATAGGCAAAGTTCCAAATCGGCAAATCCAAAAAGCAAATCCAACATCAGCAAGATGTCCTTTTCCTCAGAGGAAACATCCTATAAAATGGCTTACATAAGCCAGGTCTTTTATTGTAGAAGATTCATTTTTTTCCCAGAATGCAACATTGATAGTTATTTATTTCATATAGGAAGAATAATCTAACAATATTCCTTATTTACAGTTATATACTTACTTCCTTTAGGCCAGTTAATTAATCAAGGAAGTTTCATGCCAAGGTTTATCCTGAAGTAGTTTCTCTCCTTGAAATGTTCATCCATTCTTTTCCTTGCTCATAATTCAACAGCTGGATTATATTCCCCATTCTTACTATATTTATTATTTTACTGCTTCCCTCTGACCTAAATCACCATTTTTATCTCTTTCTATTTATTTTATTCTCCCTTTTTGTCTTTGTGAAATCACATTACTATTTTTTACAAGAAAAAAACCTTCATTGCTTCTTTCTATCTCAGTGGGATTTCCTCTCTTTCCCTTACCTTCTCTCTATATTTGTTACCTCTCCTGTCTACATTTGTATCATACAGATTGACTAACTTAAATGAATGGTATTATTGTTGTCTGAAGTTCTGAGATGAACTATTATCATGAGTTGATGAATCATTCAAACTGGTACCAAAACTTTTATTTTTCAATCACTTTCTCAGATTAATGTCACATGCAATTATCTCAAATATTTGGCCTTCCCCAATTCTTTGATGGATGCAGTCATCTTAAGAGAAAAAATGTTACATTACTGGATTTAACATAGATCTGAACAAGGCTGGACAGCAACCATCTGAAACAGTGATCAAAACAACAAAGATGAAAATATTTGTCAAAATGCATCAGAGAATATTATAATTATCAAAATAATCAGGAAACAGATCAGCCTCACAAAACTTTATTGTTACATGAATATTACTAAGAGATGGTTTCACACTGCTAAGAAATTTAGATGTTCACTCTGTGATTTGTATAGTAATTAATGTCATTGATCGGTTGATAAGAAATTTTTATATAATTTTGAAGATCCATAACTAACTCTTCATCCTGGATTTATTATTTGTGAAAAGAATATTGCATTCATCACTATTTCTGTCTTTGGAATAATATAAAAACTCTGCTCGGTGTATATATATATATATATATTACTTGTGTCACTGTCTTAGTTCTTTGCAAGATTTATATTGTAATTAAGTAGTCATCACCACCATTCCTACTGCTGCTACTAATACTACTACTACTAATAATAATAATAATAAAGAGAAACCTCAAGAGCGAAAGGGGGTGTCCTTGTGGTGTAATGGTTACAGCGATGGACTGCGGAATCGTGGTAAGCGAGTTCGTACTCCAGTCGCGCTATTATGTTCACTTTCGGGCAAATACCCTTGGGAAAGGTATGAACCCCCTTATCCTCCCAGCTATGGGTTAAATAGTTCCACCACTGTTCTTCTAAGAGAATGGCTTTGGCATTAAATAACCTACAAAGGTTGATATGCCAATAAACAAAGAAACCAAACCAATCAAGAGCGAAACTGAATCTCTTCTAATAGCAGCACAAAACAATGCCATGAGGACCAACTATGCCAAAACAAAAATAGGTGGGGAAACAGATCCGTATGAACAAATGGTATATGCACAACCCAGAATCTGTCCTTGAGAATGAGAAAGACAAAATTTTCTGGGATCTTGAGATACAAACAGATCACCTAATCTTGGCCAGATGACCAGACCTAGTGATAGTCAAAAAAAAAAAAAAAAAAGAGAAACTGCTGAATAGTGGGCTTTAGTCTTCTAGTAGACCACAAAGTAAAATTGAAAAAAAAGCCAAAAGAGAGGTAAGTACTTTGACCTTGTTAGAAAACTAAAAAAAAAAACAATGGAGCACAAAGGTGACAGAGATACCAATTGTAATTGGTGCAATCAGTAAAGTCACCAGAAGATTTGGAAATAACAGGACAATTGGAAGCTATACAATGTACAGCATTATTAATATCAACTAGACTATTGAGAAAAGTCCTGGAGACTTGAAGAAACTTGCTGTCACTTAAACTCCAGTGGAGGATCATCAACTAATACTGGTGTGGAAAATTCTCAGAGTAGTAAAATAATAATAATAATAATTCACATTGGTCATATCTAATAGCACTTGTTGGAGATCAATTAACAGAAAGTCTCTTTACTACCACAGTATTTTGCTATGTAATGTTGATTTTAATGCTGTTCTCATCTACAGAGCTCTAAGATAAGATATATGAATGAATTAAAATTTACTAACATAATTAAATAAACAATTTAATACCAATAAATAATTGCAAAAAAGCCATTGATATAGAGGAATTGAGGATTTTTTACTCTGAGTTTTTGATAAATATAACACTTATATGGTCAATATTTACTCTTCTAGTTCCCCAAACAATCCGTAGAATTAAAAAAAAATCCTATGATCATATATCAATAGTAGAACCTGATTAATATAAGACTAGGCTCAATATACATAACTTATCTCTTCCAAGATTTTGTCATCATAAGCAGGACCATCCAAAATATATAAATAGTATTTTTCATTTTATAGTTCATGAGTCTCTTAAAAGCAAAAATTCATTCTTTTAAGCATGAAACTATCAATAATCTTCAACAACTTTACATTATTGATACAAGCAAAATTATGTGCCCTTAGGACACAAGTATTTAAGTTTTACTGTAATGAAATATTAGATTAATTAGAAAGACTAATGAAGCTAAATAAGAACATATATAAAAAGATTGTACGTATTTTAATTTGATTTTAGTTGATTTCTAGAAAAAATTATACATAGGATTACTTAGAATATGTTTGAGAATGAAACAATTATATTAGAAGTGAATAACACAAGTAAATATTTGCTAAACCCAGTTTTGTAAAAACTAGTATGCAAATTATCTACACCACATATTATGTAAACCATTATTTCTTAGTGATATATAACACTTATTGTTGGATTAAAATGCATTAATAACAAGATGCTAATTAAGATTAAATAATGATTATTTCATAATCATTGATAAAATAACACATCTCTCAATAAGTCCTCGGCCTGACATTTAGATGGCGCCTCTAATAAAAAAATCTATATGCTTTTTATAAAGTACTAACCTTCAAATAGCTCATGTAAAAATTTGAGCCCACTCGGATTATTAGTTTGCAAATTACTGTTATTTAAGTGAAGCTACGAGTACTGGACATTGGCATGATGGTTAGAGTGTTCGCCAATGGCCCAGGAGACTTGGGTTCAATCCTAAGTCGAGTCATACCAAAGACTCAAAATTTGGTACTTGATGCCTCCTTGCTTAACACTCAGCAATATAAGGTAGGGATCAAGGGTAAAGTGGGGCAATCTAGGGAAAGGAGTAGCGCCCTCCTCTACACATTGGTGTAGTAGCTATTGAAAAGGGAGCCTTTGGGTCACCCTCGACTTCAGTCACCAACTTTACTACTGTTGAAAATTTTCAAAACAAAGGAAAAATCTGAATTTTATGTGTTCATAAAGCATTGCTTTCTGATGGGAAAAATACTGTTCAAGCAAAGCAATGGTTTGACAAGTGTTATTCAGACTCTTTCACATCGGAAACAATGGTTAAGAGTTGGTATGCTGACTTTAAACATGGTCGCATAGACACAAATGATGCTGAACACTCAGGTCACCCAAATTTGGTAGTTGTCCTGGAAAACATTAGAAAACTTCACAAAAGAATCTTTGGAAAAGGGGAAAAAAACTCATTTTCTTGTAGATTTCACATGCAAAAACCTTAACTAGAATGGTGAATGGGCCTATTTATTTTGTCCTGGGGTAGGTGATATATAGATGAAGAAGGCCACAGAGTACAACTTCCTAAACATCTGAATAATTATTGAATTATGGGGTTTGGTAGCATATTATTTCACTCCTCGAGAGCATTAGCTAGGGGTCTTTCACTAGAGTCTGAGTAACAGCAATTCTCCTCAGGTCTCCAGGACTCTTCTAAGTATTCTAGCCAGTCTCAACAACACCATGGTCTAGATGGTCTCAACTATCCCTCTGATTTTCAAGCCATTTTTCCAAGCCTTTGGCAACCATTCAAAGTGCACCAACTACAATTGTTATTATGTCACCCTCAAGTTCCACAGCTTTTTTTAGTTCTCCAAAAAAGTCTCAGTATTTGTTTATCTTTTCATTAATTTTCACTCTGTTGTCTGTCAGAATAGTAAAATCTACTTGAAGCAGAAAGAATTTCAATTTATTATTTTGTGTGGGAATTGCTTTGGCCATTGGAGTTCGAATTTATATATTTAGCCCAATGAGAATGACTGATGCCATTCTGCCCAGGCCACCTCCCCAGGGCAACATAAAAGGCCGTGCAAACCATTTCTCGGTCTCTTCTCGTTTCCCTACTGGCCAGCAGCAGAACAAGCCAGCCAACATGACAGTGCATATACTCTTCTCTTTGCTTCCTAGCAGCAAGACAGACCAGCCAATGTGAAAGAGCACATTCTCTCTCTCTCTTTGCTTCCTAGCAGCAGGAAAGACCAGTCAACATGTGAGAGCTCATTCTCTCTTCTTCACTGACTCTCTCTCACATATTTTGAGCAGTCCCCTAAGCACCATGAGGAGAGCACATCCAATTTATGGACCATTGGTGTCTGGGAAATCATTCTTTCATCATTCATCTTTCCTTCTAAACCAACAGATCCTTGGAGAAACAAATTGGATATTTTCAACTCCTGTTTTGACTTCAGCATTTTAATTCCTGTCCTGACAATAGCATTTCAACTCCTGCTTTTAACTTCAGCATTTTAATTCCTGTCCTGATGACAGCATCTCAACTCCTGCTTTAACTTCAGCATTTTAATTCCTGTCCTGACAACAGCATCTTAATACCGGCTCTATCATTTACAACCGTTTTTCTTCTTCCAGCAACTTACAGCACAAGGGTTCTTTTTGTCTCAAGTTGTTAATAAAACTTCCACATTGAAAACTATCAATATCTTCATCAACTCATTTTTTCTTCCTTTTAATATAACAAGAGGCAACAGAACTCTACAATCTCAACTGCCATTTTTGTATAAATGGTAATATCATCTGCCCTCATGTTATACACTTGACAGCAAGTTCTTTCTTTTTTTTAACTAAGTCTAGTCTTTTAGCTGGGATTAGGTGATCTGTGTCTCAAAATTCTAGAGAATTTTATGCCTCTCGTTCTGTAGGATGGATTCTGGTTTGTACATATATTATTTGGGTCAAATTTCAATCTCTTACATAATTCCCTGTTGTTCATTTCATCGTGTCTGGTTTTGTACTCTTTTGAGCTAATTTACTGCATTCACTTATGTGATTAATCTCTTTCTAAGCATCACCTACACTTGCTGTTCTATTGTGTATTATCAATTTTCAATTTAATATGATTAGTCCTTATGGTATTGTTTTGTGTGGCTCTTAGAAGGGATTCAGTTTCCTTTTTATAGTATGTCGAGGTCTTTCCGTGTGCAATCTCACTGGTTTATTGCCCTTTGGTCCACTTGTTTGAGTTCCTCTCTTGTCCATTTTAAAATGATACTGAGCATCTTACAAGGGAAACTACCCTGGTGTTTATCCCTTTGATGAGATTTCTGTTGCAGAGCTTTGTTTCAAGAAATTTTCTCATTCTTCTGAGGTACTTTTTCCTTATTTTTTCTTTCATTTCTACTTGTTTGATGGTGTCCACTTCTAATATTACTAAATACTTATAATTTGCCTTCTCTCCAATCATTATGATGCTTTCTTGATTTGTAAATTCTGTCTCTTCCATTGTTTCCCTTTTCTACTTTTCATTATCAGCATGACACATTTTTCAATGCCAAATTTCATTCCTATATCCTGACTGTACATTCTTATCGTATGTATTAAAGTCTCCAGTTCTCTTTCATTTTTTGCAAATAGCTTGATATCATCCATCTACATTAAGTGATTAAACTTTTTATATGATTTTGTAAATTTATATCCCCCCGTGTCCTTCCTAAATATGTAATTGAGTGGGATCATTGCAACAACAAATAGCATTGGCATGAGTTAGTTTCCCTGGAAGATGTCTCTGTATTTTCACCCTTGCTCGGGTTCATCCTCCTATTGTTAATTCAACTTCTTACTTTTTCATTGCATTTATGATGAGGTTTATGATTTTGATTTCTGTACATTTTAAGACATTCTATCGTCTAAGTTTATAGGACCATTTCATAGGCCTTTTTATTGTCAATCTATGCCATACCTATATTTTTCTGCCTCATTTTGGCCTCCTTGAAGATGTGCTGATCTATATATAGTATGTTATCTGTTCTCTTGTGGCATCTTTTCTGTTCCAGAAATAGGTCTGCAGCCTTCAATTAAGTTATAGATTTCTTCGTCAGGATTTTCCACATAAATATGTTATTGGTCTATAGTTTAGAGATCTTTCTGGATCAAGGTAGTTTTTTCTTTAGTCATCCATTTAAGTATGCTTACTTCTGCTTGGCATTTGCTCCAATCTGTCATGGATGAACATAAATTATGAAAACAGAATCTTGCCCTGATGTTTTCCAAATTGGTATTTTCTTGAGTGTTGCTCTAAGTGAGTTCAAGTCTATATCTGCTTCAAAGCCTTCTTTGAGCCTTTGTAATTCTTTTTTTATGTCATTTATCCATTTGGCCTTTCTGTTTTTTCTATTCCCATAATTTACTCCAAAATTGTTGGGTTTTTTCTTTTGGATCTAGTTGTTGGTTTGTCTTTCCACAATCTCTACTAACTTTTTGATAGAATCTTCTTTCATTATTTTGGAAGGTCCTATTTTGTTTGTATTGCTTGACTTTGTCCTAGTACCAATTCAGTTTTCCTTCTTTCACCTATATTTTTTATTTGTTTCTTCCAGTTGTATTGTCAGATTTATCTGCTGTTGTCTTGTTTTGGTCTTTTCATTCCAATATATCCTTACATGTTTTTCCTTTAGAATTTTTACTTGTTGCAGTTTCTTTGTTTCTCCTTCTCGCCTAATTTACCATCTAGGTTTTGTATTATTTTTTTTTTTTGATTTTGTATAAGAATACCATTTATATCACTGATTTTTTTAAATTTAATTACTTTCTTGGTGTGTACCATAAGATGTAACGTTATTACTTCATGCTTTAAGGGTCTCAAGTTAGTGTTCTTTTATAAGTAAAAAAATTTGTTGCTTTGAGAATGCACTCAAAATGAATGGAAGAGCATTAAATTAAGAACTGCAAGGTTTTTTTCTAAAAATGAAATTGAGTAAACTTAGTCTTAATCACAGAAGCTCACACATTAAGCTCAAATTACTTTATAAGGCATTGATATCTACTCTACAATATTAGTTAAAGTAAAAAAAGACAATATGAATCCAGACTGCAAGACTACTGAATGGATTGATCTGAAATTTGACATACACCTGCTTTTTTTCACCTAAAGTCTAATAGGCATATTAAGATCACATTTAAAAAAATGTAATTTTTTATATCTATAAAGTCTGTCCAGAAAAGTATCCATCCATTTTTGAATATCTCAAGAACTGGTTATATGACCTTGAATTAACTTATAAGCCAATCAGAGGAGACCTTATTATTTATGTAAGAACAGACACTTTCCTATGGATTGACACAGTTGACCATATGAACAAATGTATATACTATGTAACTTTCATATTCTCATCCAGGTTTTTTAGCAAAACCCTGCATCATCCAAGTATGTCATCCGTCACCACAAATTTGGCTTCCTCCAACAATTGGTCTTTCCCAAAGATAAAGTCCTTATTGAAATAGAGTAAATTTCAGATCATTGATGAGATTAAAATAAACACAATAAAGCAACTGGTAGCAATCTTAAGAGAGAATTCTGCAAACTGTTTTGAAAAGTGAAGTGAATACAAGTATAAGTATAGGAGATCTCTAAGGGAAGATTTTGATAAAGTCTAAGGCACCATCATTAAGTAACAACCAACCATCTAACTTATTCAAATTATTAGGTACACACAAAACCTACACAGACTCCTAGTCTGAACCAAAAAGACATGCTTCAGTAATCTGCCCAAAAGTATTTGATGATTTTACCAACAGAAAACCCAGGGGATGACCACAAAAGTGATGGAGTGACTGAATACAATAGGATGTGAAAATACTGGTAAAAGACAAGTCAAAATTGAGTTCTTGTATTGATAAATATATGAGAGTAACCTTGTAGGTTTCTTCAGATTATTAATAATAACAATGCACCATTGCTGGAGGTCAGCTAATTTTTTATGAATATTAATTGACTGGATCTTTTTTGGACAGAACTTGTATATTATAAATAAATAGTTATCATATTCATAATTGATCATATTTGTTCTCTCTTCTTTTAATTTTACTCGATTTTTATTCGAATGAATTTATAGTTGAATTTAATGAAACAGCTTCAAAAATTATAAATGTATCTTCTGAGATACATGCAGAAATTTACATAATCATTTAATTTAAACGTATGATCAACTAATTTTAGAAAATTAATTTTAAGATATTTGTTATCAGCATGAATAATACAAAAGTCATTCAAAAAGTTTTAAGCCTCACCCAGAAAGACGAGCATAGCTGAACATTTTTGTAGAGGCAACACACAACCATTTCTCATAAAACTAGAAAAATCTGAATTAGTTTTTTCTAGTTTTGTAAGAAGTAATAGTATGTTGTTACAACAAAAATGTTCAGTTGAGGCTCTTCTTTGTGGGTGAGGCTTTAGAACCTTTTGAATGACTCTAATATTCTTCCACTTTGTGTTTAAAATAAGAGCTATGAGCTATTAGATATGAGGTGCCTTCAATAAGTTTCCAGACATTTTTTCGTATGGTCACTTTTATTGATAGTACACACATGAAACTCTAGTCCCCTTCGAAGTAATCTCCTCTGGCTGCAATGAACTTCTTGTACCGTTCCAACTTCTGGAAGGCCCCATGGAAGTCCTCTTGTGTGAGCACGTCAATGACCTTCGTCACAGCCTCTTTCATCTTCTCAATTGTCTCATAACAACAGCCTCTGAGCTTAGAGAATAAATAAAAGTCATAGGGATCAAGGTCTGGGAGGCTGAGGAACGGTCTTGATGCCCATCTTGGTCAAATAGTCTGTGACAAGGATGGAGTTGTGGACTGATGCATTGTCCTGGTGGAAATACCACTGAGCCAATTTGAAGAGTGCTGGCCTTTTCCGATGGAATCTCTTCCTGAACTCCCTTAAAACCTCAACATGGTATTACTTGTTGACTGTCTGTCCAGTGGGAACCCAGTACATGTAGGTCATGCCAGTGCTGTCAAAAAAAGGATCATCAAATGTTTGTGGGTGGATTGGCTCTGTCTGGCTTTCTTGGGTCTGGGAGAGCCAGCATGCTTCCACTGGGAACTCTGTCTCTTGGTCATAGCAATAGATCCAGCTTTCATCACAGGTCACCAGAGCATCAAGAATTGTAGGATCTGAATTGATCAGCTTGACCATCTTCCTGCTGTCATGACAACGTCTTTCTTTCTGATCTTCTCTGAGCACCCTTGGGACAAACTTTGCGCAAATCTTCCACATCTTCAGTTCCTCACAAATAATTGTGTGTACAGTTCCCACACTGACATCAAACTGTGCACTTATTGTCTCTATAGACATACAACGGTCCTTATCCATGAAATTCTTTATTTGGCCAATCAACTGTGGTGTTCTGACTTCCTTACTCCTCCCACACCTCTCATCATCCCTCACAGACTCCCTGCCTTCCTTGAATCTCTTATGCCACTCAAAAACTGATGCTTGATTCATGCAAGATGCTCCAAAAGCAGTCTGAAGCATTCCATAGTTTCTGTGGCATTTTTTCCAAGTTTAAAACAGAATTTTATTGCATATTGTTCTTTTAAATTGTCCTCACATCCAGATTGCATTTTTTAAATTCACTGGCTGTGACAATCAGGCTTTAGTAGGGTGTATTCCAATTGCTGCTGTAGCTGTTCATTTAAACCTAAAATCATAAAAACTGGTCAGTCATCTCATAAGAGGTATAGCAATAATATAGTGAATTTACAAGAGTCTACGACAATATTAAATGCCTGTACAAAAAAAGTCTGGAAGCTTATTGAAGGCACCTTGTACATAACCTCTTCTTTTACTTGGTGCTGACTAGTATAAAATACTAATTATTTATATACAAAAATATTTATTATAATTTATAGATGAATGCAATATTATTTCTGCTGAAATAAATTTTTCATAAAAAATATAATTTGTCTGTTCCTTCCTGTATTTCATTGTCAAAAACAATCAAATAAATTTGGCTCAAAGCCAGTGTTGAGTTAGACTAAAGGAGAAGATTAGTTGTTTTTGTTTATCCAATGAGAATTTTTGTTTTATCACAAACATTTTCCATTTTCTCCTCACTAAAATGAAATGAAGAATTTTCTTCTCTGACTTATATTTTTACAATTTTTGATGAAATTCAGTTTAGTTTAGTTTAGCTTCTTTGTTTAATGGCATATCAACATTTAAAGGTTATTTAATGCCAAAGCCATCCTTCTAGAAGAACAGTGGTGGTACTATTTAACCCATAGTAGGGAGAATAAGGGGGTTCATACCTTTCCTAAGGGTATTTGTCTGAAAGTGAACATAATAGTGTGACTTGAGTTCGAACTCGCTTACTACGATTCTGCAGTCCATCACTTTGACCATTACACCTCAAGGACATCCACTTGATGAGATTCAATGGAACTAAAAAGTTTCTTTGGATAATAATGATGATGATACTAATGAAAAAGTGTTTGATAGATTTTTGCATCAATTAGGTACAATAAAAAGTTATTGAACCTACAATTTAATGTTAAACTTGTTTATTAATTTGCTACCAAAAACATTTTGGGAGAATTTATACATAAGGATAAAAATTTAAGTAATCTTTGTAATAATAAATGTTTAAGTAAGTTAAGATTTGATTTGGTTTATTTAGTTGCATTTAATACTGAAATTTGATTAATTTGTAAATGTTTGGTTGTAATTTTAACTAGATTTTCAATATTCCATTGCAAACATTTTTTAATCATATGTTTTTGTCAATAATAACAATCATTTGTTTGTACACAGTTATCAAGTATTGCTATCTAATACAAATAATTTTTAAACAATTATATGGTTTCAAGTTACTATTTCTATCTAATAATAATAATAATTTGTTTGCACACAGTAATGTTGCAGCCACAATAGTATCAAGTATACCTATCTAATACAACTAAGTTTTACATAGGATTTCAAGCACACCTACCCAATCCTAATAATCTTCAAACAGATCTATATGATCCATAGTTAGGACCCTAACATGTACTCCAGGTTAGAGTTAACCTCAAAGTAATGGCAACAAAGGGGTTCTCTATACTCTCTAGGGCAGCTATTTAGCGAGGAGGAGGAGGAGGAGGAGGAGAAGGATCTTATCTTTCTACAGTGGTACAGTCTGTGTGTATTGTATGTATGTTCAACCAATTGGGTGTTTAAATAAGTTAGAAATCTTGTCATATATAAGTTTGTTTGAAAAATAATGGCTTATTCTATTAAACACTTTAATGTAAGTTGAGTCATTATTTTCAAAACAGCCTAATATATGTTGATATGAATAGAATAAGATAAATATTTACTGATTTGTAATTAGTTTAGCACAGTAGGCTGAAGGAGAAATCATGTTAATTTTCCAAATAAGAAAGGCCTTGCCAAAAGGTTAGCACTTAAAAACAGATTTTCACTTTCATACTCTTAACTCTATACAGATAAGAAACATACAGCTTCTACCTATAAAACAGCATGAATGCTTCAAACAAAGCCTTCATCAGACCATTCCCCTGAGGTAAAGCATCATTTCTCTCTCTGTGCATCTATCTATCTATCTATATATATATATATATATATATATATTGTGAAAATTACTTATCATTTTCAACAACTTGATTAAAAAATGTCAATAATTTTTTCTTTTGATGATATTTATTTTGACTTTTGATGGATACTTTAAACTATTCATGAAATATAAGATACCTCAAATAAAACTGATTATCAATGAAAATTTTATCTATTTTTTAAAACAGTCTGTGACTTTGGCACCACTCTGTATGATGTTTGGTCTCTTAAGTAAAAAAAAAAGACATTTTTTAATATTAAGTTTATTAAACAATATGGTTTTTTTCTGCTGTTTTCTGCTATCTTTTGGGCAACTTCATAAATCCATCCTCCCAGGAGGACATTTTATGACATTAAGAAATGCTCAGGGTGATTTTTGCAGTCTTCTAGGGAATATATTTTTTCCTAAGAGAATTTTGTAAAGATCACAATAAATGCTTATCTGAAGATACAATATTTGGTGGATTGTGGTTGAGTGAAAACATACCAACCAAGATGTAAATATTTATGTCTGGTCACCAAAGAAACTGTCTAGCATTATTCTGGTGAAATATTATACTCTTTCTATGAACTAGTTAGGAATACTTTTCATCATCTATCATTTTCAATTGCTTTAATTAGGAACAGAACTTTTTTTTAGATGAATCAGTTGGTTCTCCAGAAAGGGCTCATTGTAAAGGACTTTCTTTTAATCCCATCATAAACACTGTATCACCTTTTTGAAATGAATACTTATCCTTTTTTAGTGATGGTTCACTTCAAATGATCTTTTGCATTCCATCTTGTAATATTTCTACTTTTCATCAGTCATTATAATTTCTTTAAAAATAGACAATTGTCATTACATGTAAATTAGGAATCAAGTATAACTCAGGCTCAAGTTGACTAAGATGACCAAACAAATGTAAATGATTTTTTATTCTTGATTTTGATATTTTAACTATGTTGGCCAACTTTTATGTTGCATAATGTCAGTTATTCTCAAATAAAATCTTGATTTGATCTCTCTCAACCTCAGCTTGTCTACTCGGCCATAAATCATTTAGTGAGAAATTTTCAGCATGAAATTTTACAAACCACTTTTGACATGTTTATCATTCATAGTACTTTCTTGATAAACTGAACAAACTTTTTTTTGCATTTGAATCCTATTTTACTTTTCTTACAATGAAAAGCATATTATACCAAAACCTTTGCTTATTTTCTTCTATCTTTAGTGTCAGAATCAATAAACAAAAACATACCAATTTTGACAACTTTTGAATAAAGTTAGATAAAAGCTAGGGGTACCTTTCTTCATGGTAAATGTTTGGAAGTTTTTTCGTTTGTTTTTTCATTTATTTTTTTTTGTTTTTATCTAGGAGTGAGATATTTCACTGCTAGATGGCTAGTATTTCACCATAGCAGCTCCTTGATGCTTATTTCTACTTGAAAATTAAAAGACAAATCTCAACTGATGTTTGACTGAATACTAGTTTTAATCTGCTTCAATTCACAATACCATATGATACTGAAATAAAAAGGGTTTAAACAACAATTAATAATTAATATTCTTACCATAAGGGGGTCTTATAAAATACAGAAATTTCACGGGAAAGTTGGGAAAATAAATTTAATTGTGCACTGTAATCAGTATCAAAGAACTATTAAGGTCCAATTCTTAACAAACAAAATACCCTCCAAATCAAACAACTGGTCCTAGCCTGGGCGGAAGTCACTTTGCATTCTGAGATTTCTTACAGATATGGGTCCTTATATAATTGTTTCCCTTACACTGTCCATGAAGGAAGGAGGAAAAGATACATGTCTAAACTATAGCGCACTTAGGATGACAGCTACAGAGGACATCTGTTGGCCATGTGTGATACTTTAGGATGCAATCCTGGTGGCTGAACTGTCTGTGGCCCACTTACTTAAACGGCCACATGACTAGCATCACTACTTTGGAGCTTACTGAGTAATTGGAATGACCAAATCCAATCAATTGGCTGGTCAAGCACTCTTTTGAAGTCTTCCTAAATAATTTTTTTGTAAAATCCTTAATCAGAAAGTGGTGGCTCAAGGGTCAATCATGCTGAAGAAAAGCCAATGTTTCCCCTTCTATAACTAGGTGTGTAGTCATCTTGGGAATGAAAACAGAGAGATTTCAAATTGTTTGAGCTTTTCATCAGTGTGAGTATTTTGACTGTGTAACCCTGATTTATTGAGTTGAATGGATTTCTTCCTTGACCTTTCCCTCTATAGAGTTCTGTGGGTTGGGGGAGCACAGTCAGTGAACTCATTACAAAAACAAAAACAAAATGAAAAATTACAATCTCTAAAGTACTCACATGTAGAAACTGACTCAACTCAGCCTCTCTTCCCTAAATTCGTAGCACTGGAGTCAACAGAAGATACCCCTATCACCAAGTGTCCTCTTTTATTAGTGAAAAGACTCTCAGCTCCTTGATCAAACCTAAATCTTTAAAAAAAAAAAAAAAACCTTGGAAACTACACTTAATTGGTGGAAGTTACAAAAAAACTTATTCAGACCTTGTAACGGAAATACTTTTATAAGCTTATAATAAAAACCTATCCTTATAACTCCCTAAACTTATCAGAGGGCATAATGAAAAGTCTAGACCACTCCCTCTGCAACCTGGATGAAATAAAAAAACAACCTTCACAAACATGGTGTTACTGACGCCTGAAGAATCTCCATCAAGAAAATTACAAAATAATCCAAATGAATACATATATTCTCAACTTCAACAAAAAACCTTTCTCCAATAGAAATCGGATATACTATAACTAAAGTCAAAACATTCATCCCAAACCCACCCAGATGTCACAACTGCCAAAGATTTGAGCACCAAAGAGAAAAATGCACCTGACCTCCAATATGTAAAAGATGTGGAGAAAGTGGAACTGACCGAATGGACTGTGAACAACCACAGAACTGCACAATCTGTAAATAAAATCATGCAGCTGAATCAAAAGAATGTGAAGTATGGAAAAAGTGAAAAAAAAAAAATAGAAATAAAAACACATAAAGAATATCATGTATTTAGAAGCAAGAAAACTAGTTGAAATTTCCATAGTAACAAGAACTTATGCAAACATAGCCAAGGTCACAAATAACCCAACCTAGAATCAAGGAATGACTCATTATGAGATGATAAACTTGATAAAAGAATTTAAAACACTAACAGAATTGCAAAGAGAAAGGTTAACCAACTTGACAACCAAGTTCCCGCCATTGAACCAGATCCGAAGAAGAACCCTCCAACCCCAGACTAATGAAAAAGAAGACAAAAAAAAAAACTAAGCAAAAACACAACTCATCCATCTGATCACTACCAAACTTAATAACACTCACAAAAAAATCGGATAACAATAATAGCCCCCCAAAAAAGATCTCCCTGGAAGAGGGTATCTAGTAAACATAGATTGAGAATCTCACCTATAGAAACAGAAAACGGATTTGAACTCATGGAAACAGAGGCCCAGGAAAGCTCCTCAAAACACAGAAATCTTAAATATTCAAAAAGCCCTAAAAATTCAGATCAAAAAGTTTAGAAACCATGTAAATCATTGAATCTACCAAAATAAAAAAGAAAATACTAAATCCAAAACTAAACCCAAGTGAAATAAACTTTAATCAAACAACAAAGACTAAAAAGTATGACTCATAAAATAATCCAATGGAACTTCTGTGGCTACAAGGTAAATTACAATGATCTGTTTCCATTAATAACTGAACTATGCCTCCAAGAAACCTTTTAAAAAAAGCAGTGACAAACCAAATATGAAAATCTTTGAACAATATGATTACATACTTGATACTGGACTAAGACCTTTGGGTGAAGTATCAATCCTTATTAGGAAAAATATCCCTCAAAGTAAAATCAATATTAACACCCACTTGCAAGCAATTACAGTCTCGGCAGCATTTTACACAGAACTGTCTCCATTTGCTCTCTATATATACCACCTCATGACCCAATATATGAAAAAGAGCTAAACAACTCCCTAAACCACTTATCTTGATGGGAGACTTTAATAGCCACAACATCATATGGAGAAGTAAAAACTAACAAAAGAGGCCAGACCCTTGAAAAAATCATCAATAGCAATAATTTATATCTCCACAAGCAGAAATCTCAGACTCACCTTGACCCATCCTCGGGTACATTTTCTGCCATAGACCTAACTTTCAGTGACCCATCAATCTTTACAGACTATAACTGGAAGGTATACAAAACCCCTGTGGTAGTGACCATTACCCAATCATAATGGGAAACATGAAATAGAAAACGCAGGACAACAAACAATTCTAAAACCTCTACAATGTGATCTTAAAAGAGCAAACTGGTAATCCTACAAAAAAATATGCCTTTCACACTAATTCCAGAAGCTAATACAAATTAAGACAAACCCATAAAATATTTTACCAATACCCTCATTACCATAGCCAATAAAACTATCCCCAAAACCACAGCAAATCATGGTTTTCAGAGGAGTGCAAAGACATGATAGAGAACAACTCTTGGGAAATTCAAAACAAACCCCCTCATCAGAAAATCTAAGCAAATGCAAATAACAATGATCCAAAACTTGATACACCATCAAAGAAGCCAAAAAATCCTCTTGGAGAACCTTCACCTCAAAAATAAACTCCAACACTAACCCCAAAATAATTCAGAATTTTATCAACACTCTCATAAATCAAGGAAACATGAATGTCGCAAGTGGAAAACATAACCAACCTGATCAAAAAAAAATTTGCTCAAACACCATCTACAAAATACTACTCCAATAAATTCAACTGAGAATCAAAGAAGAAAAGAACATTATAAAATTTACCTCTGACCATACTAAATCCAATAACTCACTACTGGTCCAGAGGACATCCACTACACCCTCCTCAAAGAACTCCCTACAATATCCCTTAAATATATACAACAATATCTGGATCTCTGGTAACATCCCAATTTTATGGAAGCAAGCCACAACTATATTTATCCTCAAAAACAAAAAGATCCTACAAATTCTACCAGTTATAGACCTATAGGTTTAGTTAGCTGTTCTTACAAAAGATGATCAGTCTAAGACTGATATGGTTCCTTGAATGAAACAATCTCCTTTCAAATTTAGAAATGGGCTTCAGAGCCAAGAGAAGTACCATACACCAAATAGTCTGCATAGAAACCCTAATCCATTAAAAAGGAACATCTGGTTGCAGTCTTTTTTGACCTTGAAAAAAGCCTATGATGTATGGCCACATGGCATACTCAAGTATCTTAGCTTACAAGGTAGCCTCCCCATCTTTATAAAACACTTCTTAGAAGACTAAAATTCCCAAACACAAATAAATGATACATTTTCTGATCCAAAACCACAAGAAATAGTTGTATTTCAGGGTAGAATCCTATTTGTGATCCTGTTCATAATTAAAGTTAATAAGATAACAACCTGTCTCCCTCCAGAAATCAACGGATCACTATATGTCAATGATTTCCTCATTTGTTACAGCTTCAAAAATATGGCTACCATAGAAAGAAAAATCCAGAAATGTATCAAAATGGGCCATTGAAAATGGATTCAAAGTCTCAAATAACAAAACAAAATGTATGCACTTCTGCAAAATCTACAAAATCCAAAACTACCTGGCCCTAATACTAAATGGTACTGAAATAACCATTATCCATCAACACAAAATCCTAGCCATTACTCTTTACTCAAAATTATCTTTTATCCCCCATATCAAACAAATAAGGATAAAATGCAATAGAACCATTCAATTCCTTTGAGCCATAGCCCACACAGACGAGAGTGCTGACAAAAAGACACTGAACAAATTATACTGATCCTTAATACAATCAAAGCTTGATTATGACTATTTCATATACAAAGTAGCCTGAAATTTCTACTTTCAAGAACTTGATTCCATCCACCACCAGTGACTCTGTATTGCCTTTGGAGCCTTTACAACCTCTCCAATAGAAAGTTTATACATAGAAGCTAACGAACTCCCTCTCTCCTTGTGAAGACAAACTTACACTCTGATTCTATACTGAACTCAATTCATGCCCTCAAAAGCCTGCCTATAACTGCTTCATGGAAGTAAGATACATAAACCTGTATGAAAATAAAGCAAAGGCCATCAAATCTCTTAATCCTAGGATCCAAATCCTTGTCAATAAAATCAAAATCAACTCCAAAATAATATGATTCCATTCTCTCAAAAACAGCACTTTGGACCATAAATCAACTAAAAGCAAAATAAAAACTAAAATAAACCAAATTATCCAAAACCAAAACAAACCCCATCACTTTCCTTGAAAAATCCCTCAACATCCAAAATCACTTCCCAGATCATCACAACATCTCTACAGATGGGTCTAAACAGGGAATGAAAATTGGTTATGCTACTATCCCTCAAAACTAAGAACTGTTAAAACATCTCCGAAAGGAATCATCAATTTATAGTGCAGAAGTCATAGCTATTCAGCTAATCATGAACATTATAGCAAACCACAAATTGATCATTTACTCAGACTCCAAATCAGTCCTCTTAGCAGTCCATAATAAAGATATATCAACTTCTCTCATCACAAATCTCCTAAACAAAATGAACACTCTTTCCAAAAATAACAGCATCATTCTCACCTGAATAACAAGCCACATTGGTATACATGGAAATAGTAGAGCAAAGCTGAAAAAAAAATCTCCAGACAGATATATCCAATATAAAAATCCCATACACTGATCTAAAGGAACCATTAACAAATTCATACATGACAAATGGCAAAAATCATAGAACAATCAGATACATAAGCTCCACTATATACAAAAGATACTACTAGTGGCAGGTTACAGAAGAAACAGAAGTGATACTTTCCAGATTTCATATTGGCCACATTCACATTACCCCAAAAGTGAAGACACCCCAATAGGCTCAACATGCAAATTACCCTTCACAATCAAACACATTCTTTTAAACTGTGACAGTTTCAGATAAACTTGCCCAAAATACAACCAAACAAGCAACGTAAAGAACCTTTCCAAAAACATCAAACCAGAGGACAATCTGAGTTTTCTATAAAAAAAAAACAAACCTGATCAAATCAACCTTTTCTCTAAAATCTAACCAAATATAATCAAATACTCTTATAGAAACCTATACCCTAAACTCCACATAGAAAACAAAACCAATTTAACTTTTTTGGCATTAAATAAGCCACAGAGGTTGATATGCTGCTATATAAAACTCAAACTCAAAACAGTGGATGGACTTATGAGAATTCTGCAGATGTAACTTGAACCAATGAAGAATAAAGCAGAGCTTATACTGCAGGTCTGTGCTGCATCCAACTACAAGATCAAGCCAAGTAGAATACTAGAGATACACTCTTATATTGAGCATCTTAGCAGGAGATAAATCACATTCTTCATCAGAAGAACCAGCTTCTCAGCATCCAAAGAGGCTATCAGATAAGTCAAAAATCTGCCTACAGTGCTGAACAGTTGATTCAGTACTAATTCAATGGCAGAAAGGAAAGTGTGTGAAACACAGATTAAGAATGGATATAACCCATTACAGTGGTGTCCACTTCTTAACCCTGATAGGCTGTGGTCCAACATGATTTGCCATCTGGTATTCCCTGATTTAACAGAATTTGAGGAATGTAATGCAACAACTTGAGGCTGTCTTCTTAAAAAAGGATTCCTAGACAAAATCTTGTTTTACAACAACTATACATTTTCTTGTAAAATCTTCAAAACTTCAAAACAGCCTTATCAAATGGTCTCATAGAAGCATAAAAAGAAACCATACCAGGTAGCAATGTTCTGTTCAAGAAGTTCTGTACTAGCACAACATGACACCCTGAAATGGTAAGCACAGCACAACTGCTCTTGCCAATATGCTCTGTTTATACAAGCTTCAAGTTAAGAATATTAGCAGAATGCCTCCACTAAAAGCTGAGCTGGAGCACAAGATGTATATGAAAGAGGACTTTCTGCTCATGAAAATGTCACCAACAAGCAAATATATGAGACTCAAAATAGGAAAGGTGACTGTGATTGTGAGTTTACAATGCAGTCCTAGTAGACAGAGTACTGAACCATGTCAGGAACCTATGCTTACTTCCCTATGCAAGAGAGCCAATGGCTGAATATGAAACCATGTCAATAATCATAGAAGAAATTTTCCTACTACTAGATGATGACATGAGTTAAGACAATGACCTTGACATTCAGGAGGCAGTGGACATGTGACAAAAAACTGAAAACCCTTCTATACATGCAGTTCAAAGAAGTACCTGATAGAAAAGCCACTATCTGTGTGCTAGTGTAATGATCAAGAGTCCAGGGGAGAATATGGCAAAGACAAAAGGCCATGACTAGCCCATACACACTCTCAGGTGCTAGAAAAATAAGGTATTACTTGGAAAGACTTGTGTTCTGTTGATAGAAAAGTGATGGTGAGGACTGGAAGAATTTATAGTGGAATATGCAAATTCTTACTTGTCCCAATTCCTCCTGGCCAATCAGAAAAAACAGTCTAATATAAAAGACTATTACTTTTTTATGAAGTCAGAGCAAATTCAGGAAGTAAATAAGTTACATGTGTTTGTGACCATGGTCGTTTTGTTGCAACCCCACAATTGTATTGTACTTCAAACAATCATATTTTGATGCACATAGATAATAGAATGTCAGAAAATGTTTAAAATCTCAGAGCAAGATGTAAACTTCGTCATAGGAGCTATGGAAAACTGGGTTGTAGAACTAGCAACTATAAGACAAACTTGAGCAGAGGTAAAAATAGAGGTAATCCAAAGAAGTATCTTCCCAGGAGACTTCTTATTACCATGATTATTTATTATAACAATGATGCCACTTAATTATATACTAAGAAAATGTGAAGGAGGCAAAAGATTTATCAAGTTGCAAGAAAAAATCAACTACCACATGTACATGGTTGATAACAAGATTTTTGTCAAGAATAAAAAAGAATTAGAAACCTTAATACAAACTATCTGAATATTCAACAAAGATATAGGAATGGAAATTGCTGTTGAAAAATGTAAAATGCTTATAATTAAAAAAGGAAAAAAAGAAATAATGAATGAAACTGCCCAATCAGGAAAGCTTCATAACACTTCACTTGATTTGGTTAATTTTTTCTTTAGATTATATATAACGCTTGAGAATGGAGACATCTCGTCCAACAGTCAGAAGATCTGCCCAAATTTAGTATTTAATTTCTGTTTGCGTTTGATAAAACAATCAAAATATGAGGAATAATATATTGAAAAAACAAGACACGAATTGTTAAAGGTATTTGATTTACATGATTTTTTTTCAAAAATAGCAAATTAGAATGGACCTTGTAATATAGATTTTATTCTAATATGCCAAATATACACAGAAAAATAGTTGGCTCACAGAAAATAAAGCATTCATTGATTACAGTATAAGTGATTAATAGTTTGTTGGTCACTCATTGTTTTTATTACAGTAACTGTTCTCTTAATCAATGGCTCAGAATGTTTTGCATGTGTCAGTTATAATTTTCATTAAACAGTTATACATTCTTCTTAAAACTGGGCTTTAATAGGAGCTCTGATTTATTAAAATTCTGGTTTAGAATATTTAAGGTTTAAAATAAGTTTTAAATCAGGGGACTTGAGAGAAGATCTCTTTAGGACTTTAATATGCTTGCCCAGCAAGAAATGCCTTTATTGCTTCTATAGTATGTTTAAGATTGTTATTGAATTGAAAAATATATGTCTAATCTCCAATTGTTTAGCAAGATGTCCAAGTTTTGGCCTATATGCAAAATACCAACAATTTTGTAGATTCTTCCAAAACTGGCCCCAGGAAGTATCACCAAAGCATTGTTTCTCTCACTATATTTAATGATATCATGTATGCATTTTTGATACACATGCTCACATAGTTGTTATGTTTCGACCCTTCGACCCAGCCCAAAAATGCTATTCCAAGGTGATACACCGGAAGGAAGTGACACATTCCAATGGCCAGTAATCGAAAGAGATCGCGTAGGCGGATTAAGGCTTATGAGGTGGGACAAGGTGAAGGTTCCATTGTGCCACTACAGTGATGCACCGGAAGAGAGTAACCTCTGAACTGCATGACAGTTATTTCCGCTTGATGTCGATTAAACATCCGATTCAAAGATCCAGTAGGCGATCGTGTGGGCGTTGAGTTATTATTTAACTCAGTTGAGTTTGGGTCCCAGAGCAGTTGCCAGCAGACTTTCAGAGAGTTAGAGACCAGATGTGGTAGGGAAAGCCACACCCGACCGAGGGGGCCCTCGGAAAGCCCCGATGGAGTAGACCCCAACATCAGGAGAACAAGAAAGACACAACGTGACAGTCATAACAGTGGGGTCAAAATATGAAGTTTATGTTCGGTCACCAGCACCCTCTCACATGCAAACCTTGAACAACCCTTTCGAACCCTTGCAATAAAGTGAGAGGTGAATATTTTTCTAAAGAAGTCTTCCTGCGTCTTATTTCCTGCGTCTTTGTCCTTGCGTCTGTTTAATTATTGTGTCGTTGTGATGCTGTAGATGAGTATACAACATAGTCTCCTACAAACATATCTGACTCTATCAAATACAACCATGTTAAATTTTGATTCATCAGGCTACATAATATATCTCCAATCTTCTACCACCCATTCTTTATCATCTGTGGTAAAGACACTTTTTGAGAGTTGTTGGAACCTCTTAATTCAATCCTCTTTAACTATCACCAGGTGGTATGAGATGAAATTACTAATGCATATCCCATTTGGGAATTTATCAATTATTTTCAACCAGTAATGTATTGAGAAAATTTTCATCCTTCATTGTTTTGCAATAATTCTCTGAACTGTCACTAGTTCCAGCATAATTTGGTTGTGGGAATACTACTCGTGTTGTGTGTCAACAACTGGTTATAATTTAGAGTTTTCTATCCCCTAGATTTGTTGCTATAACAAAGTTAAAAAGTTCAGTTTTCCCTACTTTTTACCCATATCTAGAGAGAGAATAATTGGATTCATACTTTTCCTAAGGGTATTAGTCTTATATGAAATGCAATCAATTCCTTTCAGGATTTGAATTCAGGTATTTTTGTCCACTTCCTACAGTAATAACCATTATATCATAAGTGCCTCCATCAAAAAATATCATAAGTGTATCCATCAATATCGTATCATAAGTGCATCCATCAAAAAAAAAAAATACATATAGTATGCTTCACAAATTTGTGTCAACTTTGTCCTGAATTTGAATGATTATACAGTTCATTGCTGAACTGTACAATATTCAAATCTAGCACATGGGCCATATTCAAAGACAACTGACCATATTCAGACAAATTTTTTTTCTCACATTTTTTTTACACCTTTCTCTTGGGAATGTTGACCAAATCTTCAAAAAACATTAAGTTGAATGGTCAACACTCACCAAAAAGTGTGTCACACGCTTGTCAATTTGCAAAAGTGTACACTTTATATGACAGAGTAGTAAAAAAAAATGTCTTTGCAACTTGACATATAATGAAACAATCAAAACATGATGTAGTTTACTTTTACATTCTAAGTTCAACTACTGAACATTTCAAATAAATGATGAAAGTGTCAAATTTCAGAGGCTGGAAATCACTTTTGGTCACTGCTGTATATTTGTGTGAGTATATTCATACATATGTATATATAAGTGTATATACATTTCTGTGTGTATATTTCATATGCATATATAACTCTGTGTGTGTGTGTGCGCGCGTGTTTCTTCTCTTTAGTTGTATAAAGAACAACTACTAGTAAACAGTTGAAATAATTCTTTATCTTCCAAAGTGAAAAATAATAACATCCTACCAATTTTCTCGTAGCAATAGTTCCAACTCCTTTGCTGGGTTTATCAGACCAACTGAAGTCAAAGAAACAATAATCTAATAATTTTTCTTGAAGCCACCGACCAACATTACTTAATTCCCTTTGGAGTTTTGCTTATTTGCTTCCTAAAATTTCTGACTTTGTAGAATTTCAATATTTTATGCTTTGATTCCTTCAGATCAAAACAGTTCAAGAATCACTTGTTATTCGTTGAATTAATTTAGTGCAATTCTGGATTTCTTATGCACTTAGTGAATATCAAACTCACTCATAGTAAGTTATTTGTGGCACTTGGAATATCAATCAGAGATGATCCAGGACTAATCAATTCCACTTATGTCTCACATTTCTTTGGCATAGAGAAATAAGTTTGATTTTTGAAGAGTTTAACTTTCTCTTTTATCAACTTGTATTTATATACTGGAAACCATCACATTGATAAACTACTAACAGGATTAGAAGTATATAAAAGATATTTTTAGATTTTATAGATTTAAGAGTAATATTAATCACTTCTATTGGTTTCCTACTGGTTTTCATTGAAATCTCAAGTAGTTTTTCTAACCAGACTAAAATTGTGATGCCAGTCTATCAATTGCAGATGGATTTCTCTAATTACTGAAACAAGCAAAACTTCTATAAGAATATTAGCCAAAATAATTTTGTTGTCAAGAGGCTTTTTCAAAGAAAATTATTTAATCACCAAAAGTTTGTTTAATTTATTAAGTAAAAGTAAAAAGCAAATTTTCTTTTTAACATTAGCTTTATTAAACAATATATTTACCATTTTTCCATTGTCTTCTACTATTTTTAACTTCATAATCCCTCCAAGAACTTTTTATTTTTTGAAAAAAAGAACTACTCCAGATGCTTTTTTTAAGATTTTCAATTTTTTTTTTTTCATTAAGAGAATTCTGTAAAAGCTAAAATAAATGATCTGATTGTACAATATTGAATGTATATTTGACAGATAAGTGAAAACTTACCAACTCTAACAAATGTTTGCCTAGTCACTGAAGAAATGTTATCTTGATGGAATATTATACATCTAACTACAAAAACAACCTTTTGGCTAACTCTATATATTTATCTTTTTTCAACAAAAAGTTACTTATTGAATTAGTTAAATGATAACAAGAGAAATTAGATTTTAGTTTTAAAAAAAAGTGAATTAACAACAAGTTGAGTGTTTTTCATGTAAATTCATTGATTTCTTCAAAACTATATGATAGTAAATTACTGCAATTTGATCATATTCTGATTTAAAAAAACAAAAATACATGTCATTCTATTAAGATGTCACTACTTTTCTTTATTGACAATTCATCAACAAAGAATCTTTATGAATAGACTTTTTTTTGGTTTTAAAACTTGAGTAAAATTGTGAGGTGAGAGCAAAGCAAAACAAAAACATCATGTACCAAATTAGCAAAAACTAAAGCTGAAACATTATGTAAAATGCCAGAACAATTTAGTTTGATATTCAACTTTATTCTAATGGAACAGCACAATGATATAAAGGTGTCGAAATTATCATTAAATGAGATTTAGATTATTTTTACAAGGCTTATGTGAAAAAACCATTAAATTACAATATTGTCATCTGCATGGAAAAACTCCTTATATTCCACCATGGGAGATATAGGAATGCTTTTCAGTTCTCATGCCTTAAAATTAATAAATTGCATGAAGAGAATCCAACTGAGAATGATGTGTGCTACATTTAATGGCAACCCCTTCACAACAATTGTCTTGTGATACAATCCCACGAATTGCTAGTGATAAAATGATCATCATCACTTTCTACAATGAGCAAGCTATCTTCCAAAGCACAACATTCTAATTATTGGTGGAGACATGAATGCTCATATCAGCAAAAAGAGAAATAATAAGTTCTGCTTACATAACTCACCAAACAGAATTGGGGAATATTGAGCTGACTTTTTACTCAAGAACAGTTTTGTATGGCTAAACATGAAATTCCCAAAAAGGGAGGAAAAATTATGGACATATACTTGCTGAAATAACGTTAAAGCACAGCTACTAGATATTATTATAAACAAAAAATGGATAAAAAAGCACTTTGAACTGTGAGGCATCCGACTCTTTTTTTTTGAAGGAGTATCTTTAAACTCTAGAATTGTCTCTGCAAAAAGGTCAAATGAGTCTATGCAGAAAAAAAAGCAGTCAAAGCTTCATGATATAACTGGTCCTCACACACCAATTGGGATATAAGCAATCAATATGCAGTTACAGTAAGAAACAAACTTGATACTCGTCAAAGACATCTGAAAGACATAGTCTAAATGACAACCAAACCAAGAAAGCAACTCTTGCAAAGAGATGTGCTAACACCATATGTGTTTATAATCTGCCAAGATTACATACTATGAACATCAATAGCTTTAAAAAATAAAATAATTACACACTAAAAAAAGGCAAGAAACAAAGAATATCCTATGGAAACTATGACAGACATGGACTACACAGATGATCTAGCATTTCTCACAAATACACCAGCCCTAGCCAAATTCTTACTACATAGCCTAGAGTTAGCAGCAGGAGGTATTAGCCTTTACACAAATGCAAATAAGACATAGTTCAAATGTTTTAAACAAGAAAGATCTATCTCCACTGTAAAGGGTAAGCCTCTGAAATTAATAGACCAGTTCACATACCTCAGCAGCAATATCTCATTTATGAAAAGTGATGTCAACATCTGCCGAGTGAACTCTAGAACTGCTATTGACAGATTATCAATTTCATGGATATCTGATATCGCGGATAAAAAAGTGATGGAATTTCTTTGAAGCTGTGGCTGTCAATACTACAATAGTTCCCAGCAAAATACAAGGAAAAAAGCTTGATGACAACTACAGAAGGATGGTGCATGCTATTTTGAACAAATTCAGGAAGTAATACGTCACAAAACAACAGATGTACAGCCAGTTATCTTCCCTCTTATAAGTAAGATGAACAAGACATACTGGTCACTGATTGGAAAAGTAGGGACAAACTCATAAGCCATATTCTTTAATGGATTCTTCCACTTGGACATGCCAGTGATGGCCAACCAAAGTCTTACCTACAACATCTCTGTGTGGCCAGAGGATGCAGTCTACAGCACCTGCTAGGAGTGATAGACAATAGAGAGAGGGAGGGAACTTTATGCTATCAGCATCATGTGATGATGTTTACATAAAACATATCTAAAAACACTTAAATTGATATCTTTTAACAGAATATGTTGGAATTTTGCCAATGGCCCAGGAAACCTGGGTTCAATCCCAGGTTGAGTCATACCAAAGACTCAAAAAATGGTACTTGATGCCTCCTTGCTTAACACTCAGTATTATAAGGTATGGATCAAGGGTAAAGTGAAGCAATCCAGGGAAAGAAGTAGCACCCTTTCCGACACGTCGGTGTAGTAGCTACTGAAAAGGGAGCCTTCTGGTCACCCTCGGCTATAGTCTCTAACTTTACTTACTTTTTAAAAATATAGTGTTAAAAGATAGAATATGTAATTATCCATACACTGTTGGGTACCAAGAAATGTTTTCTGCCTTGCTATAAAGCATTTTTAAAATGTTAAACTTATATTGTCATATACAGAAAAATTTATGTAAGAGGTCACTTGTAAAAGTCACCATTAACAGAAGCAAATATTTGCTAAATTCATTGAGAAACCACCTGATAATATATCTGGAGACACTTTTCTCTTCATTGGAAGTAAAAGATTTTGACTAAAGAAGGGATTTTCTGCTTTCAGGTAGTAGAAGCCATTTTGGTCAGTTCTCTCTTGTCTCTTCTTGAATTTCAAAGTAATTAATGAATATGGAAAATTGATAAAACAGAATTTTAGATTTCATCATTCTAAAAAATTTACATACACAAGTTCTATAGATATTTTTTGCAAGAAACAGAAAATGAAAGATTTTGCATTTCTCCATTTTTTGATCACATACTAACATACCCCAACATACATTACAATTAAGTAGTCATGCAATTACAGTCATTGTCAAATGTGTGACTTTACAAAAAGGGTTCAATATTTTTATTTGATGAAGAAAATATGACTTGAAAGTTAAAAAAAGTGATGATCAATATAACATAAAAATCAATTGTTTTAGTTCTTCAACATTTATTAATGAAATAACAATTATTAATGCTTTTCCTCTATTACTAAATGCATTTTCCATTTCTTATCAATTTTTTCATTTCCAACAAAAAGTACAGCAAACAAATTTCTTTACAAAATTCCCTAAGTGAAATGTTTTTCTTTTTTTTCTGAATGGTGTAATGCATTCTATTTTTTTTCTTTATGAAAATTTGGAGTGTTTCAATCCTGCATGTCTCAACAATATCAAAAGACACATCTTGAAACCCAAATGAAAGTAGTTGGCGTTTTCAGTGCAGAAGATTTTTTTTATTTTAATGGAAGTTTATAAATTCCCTTTTAAACTTGCATTTTTATAGCATAAGTACCAATTACATAATTTTAAAGCTTTAGATATATATTTTGTAATAAAGACTATTATGCATAATATTTTAACACTCCTAGATATTGTGTATACAGATAGGTATGTGAGTGTGTGTGTGTATATATATATATATATATATATATATATATATATATATATATATATATATAATAATTCTCATATGTACTTTGGTATTACTAAGATAAAAATTATTTGTGAATTAAACCAGTCAGGGATGCTATCCAATTATTGATTTGAAGGTATTCAAATTTTACAATCTTCACAACTCTCTTCCATACTATTCATTCTAAGTGATTATATTTCCTTACAAGTAGTTTATTTTCCAAATCATCTGTCTCTTCATTTCCAAGTCTCTTTACTTCTCACTGACTGATTCTAATGTGATTATTTCTCAATAAAAGAGTAAAAGTTGTTTCTTTTTCAATATATCTTATCTTTTACAAATACAAAAGTATAATATCTGTTCTTTTTCATTGAATAGATTTTCTGCTTTTATTTGATCTTCATGAATCTATTCATAAATATTCAGTTCTAGCATGTTATCTAAATTTAATAATATATTGCCATCATAAAATGCAGCATTATTAACAGACCAGGTGGAACTTTTAGACTATTATAATGAGAAAAGCATTAGGAATTTGTTTTCTGAACTCTCAAAGAAATACCTAGAGTGACCAAGTGAAACTTATAAAACCATGTAGGATACCAGTGATACTTTCTGACTTGAGAAAGCATTATACAATTATTCCCAAAGGCATTTTATTCTGTTACAGCTTATTTCAAGTTTCATCCAGAAGTAAATCAGAATTCTGAAAATTTGCTACCAATAGATAAATACTGTCTTGAAAAGTAGTAATGATATCCCATTCTTTTAGTCTTGATGAGTGGCATCTTGTTCACTATCCAAAATGTCTACAGATTTAGAAATTACCTTCAGGTAGCAGGAAACAATTAGAATAGCAACCAAAATACATAGGTGTGGGAACCAGCAACTTGTTTGTCTTTAGTCTTGTGTCTTAAAGAAATCCAAATCTTACTGTCTTATTTGTAGATCACTTGAGATAAGTACAAAAGGCATAAAAACACCCATCATCAATTTATAACAGAATTCTTGCACTCTCTCCACCTTCAAAAGATTAAGTAACATTTTTTGTCATTAATTCTAGCTTTCTTTTTACTGTTATTGATGGCAATTTTATATCACTTTTTTAAGTATAAACATTTGAAGATCAGATTGCTTAATCATAGCAGGAACTTACATGGATCACTCTACAGAAGCACATGATGTGACAATTATGGTGCATATGAAATGGACAAATTCAAATGCTTCATAAAACTGTTTACATTTTACTTTTTGTTAATGCCCTTGGAAAGGGTATTAATCTATATCTTCTTTTCCCAGCTATGAGTAAATAGATGGGCAGACTGGGCTCTTTTGCCTTGTTAGGCAACCAATCTAGAAGAAGGACAATTCTGAACTCTGCTGAAAAATAGATCTTGTGTTACACTCTGTCTGTAGTAGAGGGGTTGGATAAATACATACACAGGATCATTCTCAGTAGTTCTTTGAAAAACTTACAAGATTAATGATTCTGCTAAACAAATGAACCTCTTATCCTTTCTAATTTCAAATCAAATGATTATTTTCCATGTTTTTTAAATATAATCATTATCAGCAAACAGTTAGTGAATTAATTTAATCTATTTTTTGTAACTTAAACCCAGATATGTTAGGTTTTATCTTTTTTCTGTAATTCAACTTGGATCAATATGGAGTGAAAAATTACTCCTTTGTATCGACACAGATATTTGTATCTTACCAATCAACATTATGCTTTGATGTTATTGAAACAAGAAGAAAAAATATTAGAAAACAGTGATTACCATTGACATTTGGAATTGTCATTTAAAGTAATATTAAAATAAAAGAATTTGATAGAATTCTCTCATGTAATTTTGTTTGTGTGTCACTTCATCAGTTATCAAAAATTTGGTCATGTATTTGAGTATGAATTTCATTGTACTTATTCATAAATATATTAAGTGTATGCAAAAGTTTTTTGTAAAAAAACAGTTTTTAACTGTCTTATTTACTCTTAAGTTTTAAAAGACAAACAAAACACTAGAACTTTTGCACATAATATATATATATATATATATATATATATATATATATATATATATATATATATATATATATATATATATAGAGAGAGAGAGAGAGAGAGAGAGAGAGAGAGAGATAGTTAACTAGTATTATTGTACCATGGGAAAGGTTTTAATACAAAAAATTCACCATGGAGGAAGTGGGGGTACTTGTCAGGAGGTGTCCTTTGAGAATAAATGGTAATCAGCTTTAACCTATGTTGATGTCAGACATAGATAATTATACAAAATTTAAATTTTCAAAATTCAAATGAATTAACAAAATATTATTCGCATTTACTTTAGTATTACTAACTAGGTTTATAGGTAGTTAATAAGTAGTTCTCTAAGGTGGTGCTGTAAATAATTTTATCACATACTTAGTTAGGTCTAATAATCCAGAAAAAAACAAATTTATGAATCAAAAAAATTCTTAAGCTCATATAGTTATAGAAAACCTAATTGGAAAATACCTTTTTTGTTATATGGACTTAGTTGTTTTAGCAATTAGCATTTCAGTGTAAATTTTTGATTGATAATAAAAGGTCTAAAATAACCAGAGCTAATCCAAGTCTTGATTATGGGTATTCAACTAGTATGTGTGTATATATATATATATATATATATAAAGTGTTTGTGAGAGAAAGGAACAGGGAGTGTGTGTGTTTGAATGTAGTTGGTAATGAAAAATAAAAAAGATTAAGAAATGAAAAGTAACAAATAAAAAGTCTTAAACCTCTTCAGAGTATTTCCTCAAAACCAGTTTTTTTTAAGTTGATAAAAAGTAGGTAGAAAAGCTACAGAACAAGTTGTGACACATTCCATGCATAACTGTGTCTGCCCAACAAAAGAATGACATTTTTGTAAAGTCTTGTTAGTAAATTACCTGTTTCTGCAAGTCACTGATAAGATCAGACCCACTACCAAAAATAGATTCATAAAATAAATGCTCTTCATCCATTCCACTGACTGTATGTAATTGCTTTTATAAGTTGACCAAATTGTAAACAGATAACAATTAGACCTGTTGTTATGGTGACCATTTTTTATTTAAAAATTTACAATTCTTTCATAAATCAAATAGTTTCCTGTGACTCAACAACTTTTATAAAAGCTGAAATAGATTTCATTTAAAAGTGATCCCGAATAAATGCAAGTTATATATTTTTTTTTCTTCTTAAAGGAGAGTCCTAAGATATACCAAACCTAATGCATGGTAATTTTTATAGAAATTTTCTCAACCACCAAAATGTTAGTATCTAATGTTAGAAACGTTAAATATGAATTGGTAGCACTTTAGTTGCTTAGATTGTTGAAACCCTAGTTACAGAGTAATTTGCTGCGCTTTGTGAAATATATCCAAAGGTCAAACTGCTTAAACAATTCTGTGATGAATTCTATTTAATATTTCATAAATAACAATTGTAAACGGAACAATAATTCAAGTTAATTTTAGTGAAAGAAAAAATGAAAATTTTTGAACATAAGAACTTCAGGTATGACTAAGCATGTAAGCTATCCTAATACTTAACAGAAAACTAGAAATTAAAAATAAACTTTGAATAATTTTCCTAGAAGCAGCAATAATTAGAAAAAATTAAGGTTTTTGTTCTTTTGCTTTGTAAAAATCTTTATTAGAACAGGAATAACAATTTTGTTGATATGTTTAACACAATTATAAAATTGAGTGGAAGGTATTAATTATATTTTTGAGTACTTAAGTAATTTTTTAAAAAGCTAATTAATTTAGCTGAATTCAAGAAAAGAATGATATTCATGAAAATAAAAAAAAAATCATGATTGTGTGTATCTAAGATAAATACTTTTAATCATTATCTCCAAAATACAAAACTTAAGGTTGGCACAAACTTGTGCCCTAATCAAATGCTGTTTGGAGAGTAGAGTTAAAAAAAGATGAAGAACAGGATAAATTAGGTTTATTCTATTAACATTGGTTATCATTTTGTTTTAATATTATTTGTACTAAAAAACTTGAAATAGATTTGAAGGAAGAGAAAAATCCTGTTTGATTTGAGAAAATGAAGAAAAAGTCCATCTTGCCTATTGTTCCTTTTTTTTTTTTCTTTTTTTTTTTTTGATAATGTTGAATTTTTCTTTATCCTTTTAATTAGAACTACTTACTTTCTTTGATTTATGTATTCAAGTAAATAAAACCTTGTTTGTATAATTTTAAATAATTGAATTTTAGGAAAGCTGCTGTATTTCCTGACATAAAAGATATCCCCAGCTTCGTAGACTCAACTTCTAGATTGTGTGGCAATTTTTTTTAAGTAGCGAAGCATTTTCCTTTGATTAGATGCAGGCTTTAAAACAATTTTCAGCCTTGAAGTCAGGTAACTTTTCAAGGTTTATTTTAAGAAAATATAGCATCTTCAATACCAGAACACATGGTTATTATATTAAGTTAAAATTAAGTTTTGAGACTAGTTGCAATTGGTGCTGACCTTTGTTTAAATCATCTCAGACATATTGCTATCGATGCTTGTAGAGTCAATGGAGAAGAGTGATGAAAGTTATCTTTTTGTTTAGAGTTTTTGTCTTATAATGCTCCAAAAATACAAAGCAAATATCAATCATGCCACACTGAATTACAGCAAGTTAAAAAGAATTAGAAAACAAAACAACATTACTGAGCTTTATTGAATTATCTTTGGAAATGCTTGAATGAGGAGGAAGAAGAAAGAGACAATCCTTTGCAGTTTGTTGATCTTTCTTCACATTTGGTGGTGAATCAAAAATATCATCTTGAAGAAACATTCTATTCTTGTATGTGTACACAAGTTTATCTGTTGTAATAACGTGCTTAATTTGTCTGGTCAAATAATAACACAAAACTTGTAGTGAATACACGGACAACTTTTAACACTGATTCCATTCAAGGAAATTATATTAGCACAGTTTTAACTTGGCCTTCTCACAATTAGGAAACCCTCTCTTTTATTTCCTCTCTTTTCACTTCAATATTATAATTAAGATAAATCTTCTCCTTTAAATCAAACACCCTATTCTTTGGCTTAGGTCATTGTGAGTGTCTCAATGACCTATCAACAGTGTTTAGTGTTTATTTTTCTCTTAGATAATAGCAATAACAAATGAGAAAATAGTGAATTATACTTGATGGCATTTGATTATGTCATTATTATAGACAAAATAAATTTATATTCCGTGGTAAGTTCAAGATTATCTGCAGCAATATGTTAATCTAGACTACTGAGTTTCCAGTATTTTAGAGTGTTATTTACAGATTTGATGATGAAATACAAGAATTAATATTAGTATATATAAAACAATAATAAGCTTATAGTTGATGCTTTTTCTTCTCTTTTTTTTATTCTGAGCAAATCTGGATTGTTTAGCTCCAGAGCAAATCCCTTCATCGTGAATTTGGTTAGTTTTAATATCTACCAAGCCTTAAGAACAAGTTTTATACGAGGGCAATAATAATTCATTTGGCTATAAAAATGTCAATACTACAAATGTATATATTTATCAATGTTATGGTTTCTGATTATTGATTATGATTTAGATCATTTTCCTAAAATTGAATTTTAACAACATTTTCATTATCTTATTGATATTTCCAAAGATCAAAATATCTTAGAAATTTTCTCATAGTCATTCTTACAACTTTAGAACTAGTTCATGGCAGGCTGTACTGAGAATCACTCACCTATATATATAAAACTGTATTATTCAATGGTCTCACTATAGGGTAATGAAAAATTCTGTTATGGTAACAGAAGATATCTTAGGAATTCAAATATTTCCATGAGTAATAAGAAAGAAGACTATATTACATTCTTTCTTTTTCCTTTTATTTCTTTCTTTTCCTCTCTCACCATAATTTTCTATGCTTCAATCTTCTTTCTCTACATAACTTTAGGTTTTTACTCTCTTTTTCAATTTCTTTTTGCTTTCTTTCTTCTGTCTACTCCAACCAATAAACAGAGATGCTGATCGATACATAAATAATTGCATCATTTAAGATAGGAACTATTTTTTCTAATAATAAAAACCTTATGATATTTACTAATTTTAGTTTAGTATGACACTAGGTTAAATGTCTGTATAGAAATATGAATAAAAAAATGTATTTTCTAAAGAAAAAATTCTTATCAAGTAAAATAGAACAAAGATATTAATTTGGGGAGGGTTGAACACTAGACCAACATTCTGGACTATATAAAACATACAATTACTGCCGAAACAATGAATATATCTCCAATGAAAAATATATTGTTAAAAAATGAAGAGAAAACCATTGTCCCATCTGCCTCATTGCATGGGAGGACCTATTATTCATTAATTGTTCATATGTTTTTAAATACATTCAGTTCAACAAGAAACAAGAATAACATAAGATAAATGTTGTACATTTTCTTGGATTTATTCCTTTTAAATCATTTAATGATATTTTCATTTCTCTTGTGTATATTTATAATTGTAGCAATTCCAATCCTCTCTTTCTATACCCCACACTTGTAGTCTTGTACCATGATATGTTAAGCTTAGTAAAGAACTATTTGGGAATGTCATCAGAAGGAAATGGTTTACAAGCCAGTCTATGTTGTAAATTTGATTCTTATTGAAGATCCCACATTTATGCTCTTGTGCCAGACTATGGTAAACATATTCACTGTATAGAGAATATTATTTCAAGTTGATTGAAATCAATTTTGTCAGTATGAATACTCTTGCATTTAACAATTCCAGATGAATATTCAGCAAAGTCCTGCACATTTTAACTTCTCTCTTAGACCTGAGCTTTTTAACAGTCATCTTGAATATTTCCTTAAACAATAAGGAAATCTCTTGAAGAAACATGTGCACTCACTCACATATATAACTAATATAATAATATAGTTTGCTACATTTATAGAACAGATTGTTAAATCTTGGTGATAGAGGATGTATGTATTTACCCAACCCCTCTGCACAAGCAGGATGTGATACAAGGTCAATTTATAAGCAAAATTTAACAGGTTTGAATTCAGACTTTTCCTTCTCCTAGACTGGTTGCCATAACAAGGTTAAAGAACCAGTTTGTCCAACTATTTGCTCATAGCTGAAGGGAGAATAGTTGGATTCATACCTTTCCCAAGTGCTATGTGAAACAGCTTCCTCCAGGATTTACACTTTGGTCACTCTTTCCATTTATAACAATGATAACCATTACACCATGGCCACCTCTATGGTGATAGAGTATGTATATTTCAGTCAGAATTGTTTTTACATCCTCAATGATGCTTGATTGTCAGTTACTTATTGGACCAAATCGCATAGGTGAGAAACTGATAGCCATCGAGTGTCATTGACTTTGTCTCTGCTATCCTAACATATTTATGATGTTTTAATTATCATTGTAACTTGATTATTTTTCAGAGAAAATCTCTCTTCTTTAGTGCTTACTTTCTGAAGATGAGAAAAATCAGTCAGACACAAGGACTAATTAAGAAAACACCATTTTCAAACCCCACACATACACACATCATACCTTCAAATAAACTTTGCAAGTGTCTATTTTCAGCCTAACATATGGCTTCCTTTTCAAGGTGTCTAACACTAAAAAATAATTTTCAAATTCTTGCTAAAGTGATTATTTCAGACTTTACGAAACAAAAAAATATTCTTAATTCCATGTTTGGAAGGAAATATTTTATTTATGAATTTTTTTTTTCCATAACAAAACTGATAAGATTATAGCATTTTAGAATAAAAAATATAATAATCATGGTTGGAAGATCTTAAGTTTTGGCTTTTTGATACAGGCTTACATACTGTGTTGAATATTAAATAAGTAGCCTCAAGGTCTAAGATTATATTCCAAATGTGGAATTGTTAAAACTTTTCCCTCTGATAAAGAAAAATTTTAAAACCATAGCAAAAGTCTTGTGGCCTTGAGCTGAGTGAGGGCTTTCAAAATTTGCAGACTCTGTATTAAGAACTTAGTGAAATTGGTATTTGTGTGCATATGTACAGGTACTATGAAATTACTGTTGTAACTTTCATAAAGTATTTTAGAAATGTTCTAAATATCTCATATTTTTTATCTAAAATTAGTTGTTCTTTAGGGAGGGAAATTACATTTTGATGTTTGATTTATTTATTTTTTAAATTTCTCTTAAAGTGATAATCAAATGTCCCTTTAAAAAAGCCCTCTACCCACTTTTTCCTGCTTCAGTGGATGAAAAATATTCAATCTAAAAAGTTGCTATAAAAAAGCAACCAAAATGAAGACAAAAGTGGTCAAAGATTACCCATGAAAATATTTTATCATGCAAATAGAAAATAAAATTATATTGCATTTCACTCTAAGAGCAAAGCAGAAAGAGATTGCTTCAGATAAAAGTATTTTAATGCTTTTTGTAATATAACCAATATCTTTGATTAGCTGATGTGTAAATGTCATAAATTGCAAACAAATGATAAAACTCAACAGGAAATTTATTTTCCATTGATATTTAATAAACTGGAACAGAGAGAAATCTGCAGTGAAATTTTACTGTCAACAAACAACATAAATTCAGTAAAATACTACAATTGCACCCATTCAAGTTAAAACAGGGAAAAAATTTTCTAGCAATTTTTTTTATGATTTGAACAAATTCATTGTATTTTTTTTATTTTCCCCCCAAAAAAGCAAAACAGTTATTTCACAATTTATAAGGGGGTCAATTTTGAATTTTAATTCAATGAAGAATGATCATCCATTTCCTGAATAGTTAACATTGAAAAAGACAAGTAACCAGACTGGTCAAATTATTTTCATTTTTTTTTTTACTTTGATAAGTGTGGGTCCTTTTATTTTTTTTACTTGTTTTGGAAGTGGACGATATTCTACATTAAATTAGAATGTGAAAATGAACCCTGCTTATAAAAAGTAAAATGATTTTTTTTAAATAAAAATTTCTAGTGAGTTTGAAGGCCAACTTTGTTCAACTCATAAAAGAATTACAACTAGAAAAAATTTTTTTCCCAGTGAACTTGAATGAGTGCTCATGTAGAATAATGTTATATTCTGAGTTGTTGATATCTGTGATATGAATGTTGTGGGCGAGAAATGCGTATGGTTACAAAACAAAGAACGTATAGATACTCACAATAACACAGTTATGATGTTATAGAAAATTTTTATAAATAGATTAAGTACAGAGAATAGAATGGAGAAATATGTTCACAGTTAAAGAATGAATTCAGTGGTAGTAGTTACAAAGTTCATGTACTGCCCTTGTCTCGTGGTGAAGGGATGGTTTTCTCGGAATTAGGGCAGCGTTCCTAGCGGTGGCGATCGTTTGATGTATCGGATGACAGGCGCCGGACGGTGGTGAAGAATCTTTAACACGAGTCATGTGAAGGAACAAGTCTGGTGATAATTATTTGGTCCGTCTATTTATATATTTTCTGTAGGCTCAGAAACAGCAATTTTTGTGCCCCGCGGGAAGCGTTCCGATTGGATATTTATTAATGTATTTTTTTTTTGTTAATTTATTGCAAACGGAAGTTCTGCGCAGAGCCCATGCGTGAGCGACTAACTTTTCATTTTGAGTTGAGAACTCGAAGTGGTAACTTCCGTTTTTTTTTTCTTTTCTTCTTTTCTTTCTTTTTGTTTTTTCAAATCAAGGCAAGATCTCGTCTTGTAACAATAATACCATAAATTCTATAAAGATTTTATCAAATGGTCATCTTTTTCATGGATTCATACATTTCTATAATACACAATAGATAAAAAATTCACATCATTTCCATTTTTAAATAGCAACTTTATGATTATATTGACTAATAAAATTCTTCTTGATTAAAAATATCTAAAACAATATTCTTTGCGAAAGTTATTTTGCCCTTATATTCTTCCCTATTTAACACTTGTATTTTGCAATGGCCTTCTTGTCAAAAAAGCAAAATTAATTTACTATCAGTCTTCTACTGGTTCTTGCAAATATTTTTCCTGCTCAAGAGAATAATTAAAGAATCTGCAGAGAGTCAAGTACCTTTGATAGTCAACAAATGAGAGTCATTCCATAAATAAGGGAACTTTTTGGAAAATAGCAAAATATTTTGGGGGGACTGAGGAGAGACCTATTAATTGAGAGTAGTTCAATAAATAAGGAAAATATTTTTGAAAAAAAGCAAAAATTTTTTTAAAATTTTTTACACAGATTATTTGGAATTGGTTGATAGCAAAAATTATTCTAATCTTGCAAAAATATTTATTCAAAGTGTCATCAAATTTTTCCTAGTTGAGAAGTTCAAACTATGTGAAAATTACAGAAGAATATGCAATGTGTATGGAGAAGCATGTTTGAGTCAAAAGAATGTTTACAAATGGGCAAAACATGGGGGTGTACCACTCCAAGCCTGAGTTGAAAATATGATCCATGAATTAGAAACACACACTGTAATTAAGAAAACTTCTAAATGCAGTGTTCAGTAAATAAGGCCATGTTAACAGTATTCAGGAACCTGATAGGATCTATCATTATTGGTTTCCTTGAACAAGATGAAACTGTAAATAGTGCTTCCTTAAGAAAAAATTCTTAAAAACAGTGCCAAATCCTTAAGAAAAATTCACCTTATTTATTGAATAACCCTTGTGTTTTGAAGTAATGTCAGTTGCATTACACATATTGTAATTGTCTTTGAGCAGATTGATGCAGAGTAGTTTATTAATGTTTATATCAGAGTAAAGCTATATGAGCTCCTATTTATTTGAAAGAAATATGTATTTATCCAACCCCACTGCATGAGCAGAAATCAACACAAGGTCAATTTTTAAGCAGAGTTTAATAGGTGTGAATTCTGAATTTTCCTTCTCCTAGACTGGTTCCCATACAAAGGTTAAAGACCCCTCTGTATGCTATTATTTATCCATAATTAAAGGGATAATAGTTGGATTCATACCTTTTCCAAGGATATTAGCACAATGTGAAATGCCAACAGCCTTCTCGGGTTACCATGTCCATTTCCTACAAGATAACAATTACACCATAAGTACTTCCATTTCAAGGAAGTGTAAACGACAGATAGTTGCAATTCCAAGTTATTGTTTATGGTAAATATGTAGCTTTATAGCCTACTTTCCACTTATATGCCAGTTAATGACTCAATTCAGTTACTACATTAGAAGAAATAGGGAAAAAGATGAGTGTCAATAAATCATGTATTACTTAAGTATACAGAAATTTAAAATATGTTTTTAGACCATTTTCATTATCATTCATCCAAAGATGAATGATTAATTACATTCCAAGATGAAATTGAAAAACTTTTCCTGTTATTCATATTGTTTTTAATCCATGAATCTTGACAATCACAAATGGATATGATGATAAAAAGATTTTGTTTTTTTTTGTTTTATTGCTTTCTTTATCTCTTAGCATCTAAGATTTTAAAAAGTTTAATATGAGACCAAAATATTGCCAAAAATTTCTAGAAAAGGCAAAGAGTAATTCAGACTATTAAACTCATTAGTTTTCTCATTGTTTCCTCAATATTTCAGTTAATACATTCTAAAGCATTGCTCAGGTGTACAATCCATTTGAAAAAAAGGATCTTTTTGTTTGATTGGGCAAAAAATTCTATCAAGACAAAATTTCAAAACCTTAACAGCAATGTTTGTTATATAAGTTATTTGATTTTTAGGAATGCATGGAGTAGAACTTGTTCCATAATTTTTAATGTGAACATATTCTTAATTCCTTTCTTTGCTAAATAAAGATTTCCATTCCTTCTGTGTGGATTACAAGGAGATCCAATAAAGAAGGCATTTGTTGTTGTCCTCTTTTTTATATTTTTAACTGTAAAGATCAATAATTTCCAATCTTGGGTGCATGCCTCACCAGTGGTGATATTTTGGTGGGGCTTGTTTAGAGTTAATGAATATGTAAGAATTAAATATTACAGTTGGGGGGGGGGACATAAAAATTTTAGAAATACCAAAGTTGGGCATGGCTCAAAATCAGTTGGAAACCACTGATATAGAAGGTCTGATTGAAACCAGTAGAACTTGTACATCAACTTCGTAGGGCCAATGCAAAGCTGTCACCCTGTAGCGGGAATTAGATTTATTTCCCACTGGTGGACGAATTCTCATACAAAAGTAAATTGGTTGAACTGAACCAATCAAATCAGCCGGTGGAAGAATACCAAAAACCAGGCCTTCTGTGAGGAAAAGAAAAAAGTGAATTCGGCCTCTTTTACCAGGAACCACAGTGAAGGCAAGATCTTCAAAAAACTTTGCATAAATATTAGAGATTGCTAAGTTTCTTTTGAAAGATTTTACCTAAAATTAGTCTCCATTGAAACCTTTGGTTTAGATACATGGATAAAATTGATACTCTAGCATCAGCAAGCTGATGTACAAGAACTGTTAGATCATGTGAGGTCAATCTGACTATTTCTACTGTTAACAATGAAAAAAGGACATCTATAAACTTTCTTTTTAAAATATCCTAGTTACCAGCACACAGGGTGTATATTATACTGTTGTATAGAAACAAAAATAAACACTGGGTTGTATGTGAATTTTGTTTTAAACCATCTCTTCTGTGTAAAGAAAGGATAAATTTGTTGACTTCAATACATGACACATGACACCAGAAGTCATCATATAAAACTGAAGGAAGAATTAAAGGATATAACAAGCACTTTCTAGCTTAATAGTTGTCTCATATTGTTTCAAAGACAAGAACCCTGCAGACACCAACTACATAGCTACAAGAGCATGATATTTAAGAGGTGTGGCTGAATGAATCTAAAGGATGTGGCCATCACAACATTCAAAAGGTTTTAAATAGTATAACCACTCTTTCTAACCATACTAAAACTGGTCCTTTATAAAAGATGAATTTGATGAAAAATTATATTGATAGCATTCCATGTAAATATATAAAGAAATATAAATTAGACCAGCTATACCCTTAAAGTCAGACTGGAAAAAAATAAAAAGTTCATATCCTAAGGAGAAGTAGAAAATAAAGAAGAGTGTATATTACCCCCCTGTTAGTGGTAGGGTAATGTACATCCTTCAAATTTCTTTGCCACAGATCGAGAGTATTATTTCTTTCTCTGTTATTATTTGAGAACTCTTTGTTATTTATTAATGCTCCAATGCTTTTTTTGCTTTTTCCCACTTATTTTTGAAGTCAAGGGATATTTCAGTGAGTTTATCTAGTCATATGCAACACTTTCTTCTTTTTGTTTGTCATCTCCCAATGGTTTGAGCATCTTCTTAATTAGCAAAGTCTAACAAGAATTTACAAGTACCAAAAATAATTTGAACCTTCTAAAATTCTACATGAGAGAAGAGTACATTTAAAATGAAGGATTTGTGGAATGTTAAAAAGAAAAATGTTTCAGTTTTTCATGCCTATACTTATAACATTCTCTATAGCAGAATTATAGCAACTGTTTGTGCTGATTTATTCTGGAGATATTTAAGATTTTTTCAGCAATTACAATTTTCAATTAGTACAAATGTTCATATAAGGAATATCAAATGACACTGTTTTATAATCAAATCTGTTGTATTGTTTCTTTTAATAGAATAATAATCCAGTATTGACTGCCACTAAAATGAATATAAGAAGCAGATAAATTCTTATTGGTACTTTTTTTTAGCTTTTTGAGAAACTAGAAAAGCAAGAATTCACCTCTCACAGGACCAAAGCTACGGACTTATCTTTTACTGATTCAGTCTAATTGCTCTCTGTATTTTGTACCTATCTCACTTTAAAAAAAAAAGATTTTAACTCAGAGGTTGAATGATGCAATCATAGCTTTGGAGTATTTTAAAAGAAAATCATATCAGATTTACCATTGTGACAGAAACAATCTGACTTGTAAAAAGTTTATATAAATAGAAAACATTCAGATATTAAATTTTCTTTTTAGAATTAATTGATTATGAGTAATTGTAATTCTTTATATCAGATATTGCAAGGTATTCACAACTTCAAACTACTTATTAAGTAAATGGATAGTTTTGCTGAAGGCAATGTGTTCACTAATCATAACAACTTTGATTAAAAGGATTTAGTCAAATTTTTATATTTGATTTTATTTTACACACACACACACACACACACACACACATACACACATGCATCAAGTGTTACCCAAACATTTATGGAATTCTAACAGATTGATCAGTATGTCCACCTGTCAAGTTTCCCAATGTCTCACCATACATTTTATATATCTCTCATAATCTCTTCACATGGAAATAAAAACGCAAAATTTTTATCAATTATTTTTATTGCCATTGAAAATTGAACTGGCAAGCAGAGTTCAAATTCTGACTGGGACAGTTTGCATTCATTTTGCACTTACAGCCTTGAGAAAGGCATGAATCCATCTCTTATATCACAAGCTATTTGTGAAATATTTGGCCTGACTGGGATCTCTAGCCTTTGTTGGGTTACTGGTCTAGAATTCTGAATTGTAAGACAACTGTGAATTCAACTCATTGTCTACATATAATGGGCCAGCATGGCAGAGACAGTTGATGACTTCCCAAGTCTTACAAAGCTTAGGAGTGGGGAAGCCTAAGTTTTACAGTCAACTATGAAAAAGGCTGATGGAATAAGGATAGATCATATTTACAATGGATGATTCAAACTATGCTGTCCCTAAATTCCCCCCAAAATAAAAAGTTGGAATATGATTTTTATAGATGTCCAAGTAACTCTATGCAAAAAAATATCCACAATTTGATTGTACTAATAACTGACTTTGCCATGAATAAGTACTGACCATTAGAGGGAATTTGACATGAATAAGTACTGACTATTAGAGGGAATTTTAATGAAAATATTAAGTAAAAGAATTATTACTTTGTGGTTAAATCTGTTAAATTTTTTTATTTCTTAACATTCAACTTGTTGAATAATACACAATTTCCTGAAACAGTAAGCTAATGATTAATTATTTCCCAGGTACATTTATAATTGATTTTTTAATTTTTCATGTGGCTTGTTTCATCTCAGTTTTTATTAAATAAATTCTTATAATTTTGGTTATGTGATATAAACTTCTAATGAAAAAGCTATCTTGAAATATGTAATTTGAAATTTGGGTTGCAATTTATATGAGAGTAATAACAGTATATATTTACTCATAGCCAAAAGTTAAGCATCAGTATTTTTTAAAACTGAATTAATTACTGAAATGTTATAACAATTCCATCTGTACAAATTTCTTTACAGGTGAGTTATATATTTGCAGTATAAGAATCAGGAATATACCCATTGTCAAAAAAGTTTTATGTGATGTACCTGTTATGTGGCATCCCTTGGAATGCACACTCTTCTGAAAGAACACAAGTACACAGAATGGTCACATTTTGTGGTATATATATATGCTGTATTTGAAGTGATATCACTTCCTGAAATGTTACAACTTATGTAAGTTTCATGATGTGAAACACTTAACAATGTTATTTTGATATATATAAAACTGGACATCATTTCATTTGCAACAGAATTATGTTGTTTCTTACAGACAGAATTTGCTAAAGTGTTTATCTTTCTTCAAGTAATTCATGTTTGGCTCTTAGTTAGTGACAAGTAGGGATCTTTAATCAGTGACAAGTGACAAACAGTATTGAATAATGAAATTATGAGTGAGTTAATTCATCCTTCAAGTAGTTAAAAATTTGTGTCATAAAAGGACACCAAAAAGAAAAACAACATGACTTCACAATATAAGGAAGACATCTTTCTATATATATTAGGTAGCAGATCATTTGTAATCATCTAACTGGGTCCCTCAGCAAGACAGACTTTCATGATTTCTTAATTGTGGCTCAAAGCCAGTTTGTTAGGTTGATCCCAAAATGGTACCAGTCCAACAATATGGAGAATCAACAAGTTACCAACTATGATCTTGTTATTCATAATGTTCTAACAAAAAGATCTAACCGGCACTTGAGGTGACTTGAGTGGCAGAACCACTTTACTTCTGCCAGACAAATTTGAGGTTTCTATATCAGGATGTACAAGTGAATGAGAATATCTCCAATGCCAGATGAAACCACCATTAACTCAGAAGCACAAATGTGACACACTGGCCTGGGCAATATTCAATCAATTGTTGAACATCAGTACATGGAGAAGTGTTCTATGGATTGATGGATCCAAATTCAATTTGGTATGAAATAACATTCCCACAGAAACTTTGTCCAGACTGTGTCATATCTTTACTTCAATGAGGAATGGTGTTGGGCAGCTTCAGATAAAACAGAAAAATGGAATTCTTTTTACAGAAGGTTTATTGAATGATGAGATCATCCTAAACTGTATTGTTACATATGACTGTGCATTCAGATCCTTATCTCATTGTGGTACAAGATAATAATTTGCTATAGAAAGCCAAGGGTTACATGTTGCAGAGTACTGTTTATGGGTTGGTTAATAAATTCTCTCAATTAGAATGTTGTTAACCATATGTGGGATATGATCAGACAAAAACTCAATAACTGCAGGCCACCTGTCTAAATTGTCCAGGAATTTTGAGAAACCATCATGAAGGAGTAGGACTTAATTATTTTTGCTTAGAAAATTTAATGAAAATTTCTCTTCACCAAAGCCAAACACTTGTGACAAATAGGAAGTGAACATGCTCATTTTTAATTGTTCTATTTTTTGTTTATACTGTTTGTTCTGTTAATGTAAAGAATTGTCTGATTAAAGTAACACACTGTTTTTCTAGTAGTATTTTATAATATTGTATTTCTCTCAATGATCAGAAAATGAAAAAAAGAAAAGATGTCAAATTTTATATAGATATACTAATTTTTACTAAAAAGAGGCAAATATGCTATTGCTAATTACTTACTATGGGTTATTGTGTTTTATCCACTAGTTTTCAAAAAGCAGCTCTGGAAACTTTAGCATAAACCCAGTATATTGAGATTATCACAAATTTGCATTTTTTATCATATTTACCAACCCCTCCGCTCGAGTAGGATATGACACAAGGTCGATTTTTAAGCGGAGTTTAATAGGTTTGAATTCAGAGTTTTCCTTCTCCTAGACTAGTTGCCTCACCAAGGCTGAAGAACCTAGTCTGTCCTACTATTTACCCATGGCTGGAGGGAGAATAATTGGATTCATACCTTTCCCAAGGGTATTAGTGCTATATGAAATGTTATCAGTCTCGTCCAGGATTTGAACTTGTGTCACCGTGTCCAATTCCTACGACGATAACCATTACACCACAAGCACCTCCTAATTTGCATTTTTTATTCACTTTTGCTCAGTTGAGTAAAATCAAGTCTAAGATGATATGTAAAAATAATAATAATAATAATATATATATATATATATATATATATATATATATATATTCAACTTTGAAAAGTGTTACTGATGTCTATCTAGAGAAAAGGAAAAAGAACTGGAAATGATTTTCAAATTTCTACGTAATTTCTTTGGATAAAGGAATAAATAAAAATCATTCTTTACTGTTCCTCTACCAGTCATTTTGATGTCATATTATTGTTGCCCTGATAGAACATATTGCTGATCCACTCACCAATTCTCAAAATAAATCCAGAACCAAAACACCAAAGAAAAAACATTCTAATTACCCCTACCAAAATCGAACCTCTCAATCCAATAAATGAACAAAAATGACTGATAATATCAAACTCTATATCATCTCAATCAAGTGAACCTCCAACATCAACAACAAAATCACCACCAACAACTAATGAGAAGCAAAATAATAAAGAAAACCATACAAACAAACAAACACAACTCTCAAGAATCAACCATAGCCACTTAATAGAATTTATAGATATTGAAACTGACAACATAAACGCAAATCCCAATTTAGCATATTGTGATGAGGAAATATTGACACCCTGATTCATTCTCCCGGTGATGGGGGAAAGAGTTGTGGCTTGCTGGCTAGCGGCTGACTATAGTGGCAAGCAAGAATCAGCAGACTATAGTAGTAAGCAGAATAATGAAAAGAGGCCGTCTCTCTCTTCACCCCTCTCTATCATTACAAGGTGATATGGGCATGGGAGAACCTCACTCTCTATCAGCCATATATGTGTCAGCGGAGAAGCAAACCTTCGACCACAATGGGTACTGAGGAAGAAACTGCCAAAAAAAAAGCCAACACATGGTGAATTTTCAAACTACAGAAACTAGTTAGTTGCCATTTAGTTGTCGAAGGGTGAAGACACATAATGAGTTGCCGTTTATTCATCACAGGGTGAAGACGCATAATGAGTTGCCATTTAGCCATCAAAGGGTGAAGACACAATGAGTTGTCGTTTCTTCATCAGAGAGTGAAGACATGTAATTTGGAAGAAACACAAATTCGAAAATAATGCCATGCATAGAACCCTGAGAGAAAAGAAAGAACTTCTCCTTTGAATGAACCAGCACTCCGAGGTATGGTGAGCCTTGTTAAATGAATACCCAAAGACAAAACTTGTCCACGAGGAAAGAGACAATTATTAATTTTGGTCTTATCTGAAATAAGACATGTATCCTTCTACCAATGTGTTATGGAAACCCAATAACAAGAGGAAAAAGAGAAGAGAATAAACTCCACAGAAAGTAAGTGAACATACAATTTAAGTATATTTAAATTAAACTTGCTGCATAATTATGGGAGAAAGGAATGGCTCTGATAAAATAGAGGAGAAAGAATAGGGAATATTTCCCCAATGATAAACTTGAGATTTAGAGCACAAGCTCTACCATTAAATCCTGAAGCCTGAAGGAAAGCAGAATGTGTCTGTCAGTGATGAACTTGTGGCGATTTAGGAATTACCAAAAAACTCCCAACCGGATGTTGACTCGTCGGCTGCCTGATACAAAATGTATAAATGCGTCGCCACGCATAAGGCTCCACGCATCCATCCGGTTAAAATCAGAAAAAAGAAAAATAATAAAATGTAAAGTAGCCAATGAGAAGCGGTCGCGCCAAAATTAGAAGGATTTTGGCGTGGCGAATTTGGAGCCGGTGAAAAGACATAAATACTCAGGTTTTCTGTGAACCGACCTCTTTTCGGGTAGTGACGTCGAACCGACAACACCGTTTTTACTATCTGGTGTTTTGGGCACCACGCTATGTCTTTAGACGTAGCGTTGGTTAGTCCATTCACCAGGTAAATAAAGGAAAGTCTGAAAGAAAAGTTTTTCGTCTCCTGTCTGTTCCTATCTTTTCTTTTTTTATATTTCTTATGGACCTTCTTTGGGCAAGGCATTGCACCGGCCAAGTCAACGTGGGGTAAAACTAAATAACCAAAATATGGAGTCAGATATCTTATGGCAACACAGTCTTGCCCTTAGCCACTGAACTTCATAAAAATTTTAAACCCCACATTGGTAACCTCGACGCGAAAAACCTTTAAGAACCACATTGGTAACCTCGACGCTAAAAACTTTTAAACCCCAACATTGGTTAACCCCGACGCAAAAAAAAAAACAAAACAACAAAACCTTTAAACACCACATTGGTTAACCCCGAACACGTGAATGAACACCCGGAATAAAGAAGACATCCCAACAAGAAATTTTAAAAGGAGAAGGAGAAAAAAAACATCATAAACTGGAGACAGACGACTTTCCACGTGACACAAAAAAAAACAAAAAACAAAACAAAACAGAACGAAAAAAACAAAAAACGAAAAACCACAACAAAAAAACAAAAAACAAAAAATCCCAGCGAAACACCGAGAAAAATTTTCAAATGTCCCGCCGAACTAACTTCTGGAAAACAAAAATGGACGTGGAATTTCTTTCAGCAAAACATTATCTTTCAACACTTTTTCACTTCCCAACTTGCAAAATAAGGTAATTTTTTTTTTAAACTTTCACTCACCCTACTTCTATTTCGGTTTCTGTCGCCACATGGTTTATCTCTCCCACTACCTCACTAATACACCAACACGACTGCTATGAATTCCAGAGAACCCAAAAAAAAAACTCACACTACTCCTCTGAAATATACTGCTACTTCTGTAAGCCACCTTCTTGGCTTATAACCTTTTTATTCCCAAAGTGACATATTTATAAAAAAACAAAAAAAACGTACCACGAGGTATACAAAAAAAAAGAAAGATTTCCAGCAAATACTAGCGACTAAAAAAAAAAAAATAAATAAATAAATAAATAAAAATAAAGAAAAGTAGTCACAACTACAGAAAATGCAACATTTAAAAAAGCGAGCGAACACACACACAAAAAAAACAAAACAAAAAAAAGAACAAAAAAACTCACGGATAAAAAATTAAAAAATAAATAAAAATTACTCCCGGATATTAAAAGAAGTTCCGAAGAAAAAGCAAAAGAGTTAATGAAGAATAATCCTCTCAAATCAGACGACTACATTCAACAACTTTATGTATTGCCGGAACTAATGCACATAAAAAAAAAAAAAAGAAAAAAATTTTTTAAATTTAAAAAAATTTTCAAGGGAACCGTGACACCCTTACAAATATTCATTTTTTTTCTAAGAATCCTCCAAGCTCCGCTTTTCGGGTGGCGATGTATTGTGGCGATTTAGGAATTACCAAAGAACTCCCAACCGGATGTTGACTCGTCGGCTGCCAGATACAAAATGTATAAATGCGTCGCCACGCATAAGGCTCCACGCATCCATCCGGTTAAAATCAGAAAAAAGAAAAATAATAAAATGTAAAGTAGCCAATGAGAAGCGGTCGCGCCAAAATTAGAAGGATTTTGGCGTGGCGAATTTGGAGCCGGTGAAAAGACATAAATACTCAGGTTTTCTGTGAACCGACCTCTTTTCGGGTAGTGACGTCGAACCGACAACACCGTTTTTACTATCTGGTGTTTTGGGCACCACGCTATGTCTTTAGACGTAGCGTTGGTTAGTCCATTCACCAGGTAAATAAAGGAAAGTCTGAAAGAAAAGTTTTTCGTCTCCTGTCTGTTCCTATCTTCTCTTTTTTTATATTTCTTATGGACCTTCTTTGGGCAAGGCATTGCACCGGCCAAGTCAACGTGGGGTAAAACTAAATAACCAAAATATGGAGTCAGATATCTTATGGCAACACAGTCTTGCCCTTAGCCACTGAACTTCATAAAAATTTTAAACCCCACAAACTACAGTCTCACTTTCTGCCATTAACAGATATTAAATGAGGACCTCATCTGGGATATGGATATTATAGTGGAGGCTCCTCTGAGATACAGAAAGACTTTCTTACTCCTGACTTTTACCTGAATTGTTTTTTTCTTGGGAGTTGGTGATATCTGTAATGCTAAATAGCATTTGGCAGACCACAGCCAACATTGGTGCCCTGCGTTAACTGGTGGACTTGGCGGGAATGAACAGCACCTTGCAAGCCTGCTGGGCACATGGTGGCATAACAGTATACATATAAAAATATATAAGCTACATCTCCAAATCATACACATGTGAAGCAAAAAATTTAATAACAAAAATATTTACCTCCAAACTATTTGCTTACAAATAATATATATATAAATAATATTTGCCATTAAATAACCCACAAGATTTTATATGGCATTAACACCAACCAATCAACCAACTGATAGAATATGAGCAAAAATGAAATTGAAGCCAACTTCTTTTATTACAATCCAAACTTACATACAATTCCCAAAGAAGCTAAAACCTGTCAACCCTATCAGTATTGATTTGGATTAATCAGAATTATAATTAAATAGAATTTCATGTTTTTTTATTAACAGTTTTCTATTGAAATTAAAATTTGACTTTCTGAAGTAATGTATTTATTCTTTTATACTAGTGTTTTCATCATTCCCTGCACATTACAAACTGCTCTACTCATTTTTCAGCTGCTGTACTCTCCATCCTTCTTCAGGTGCCTTTTGTTGTACTTACTAACCTTCTGGATATTCTGAACCTAACCCTTTATTTTGATATATTGATAACTTGTATAGAGCAAGGGTTCAAGACATCTGTATATCATAAGGCAACTGTCTCTAGACATTACCTTAACTTCAATTCCTATCATTCATATAAAGTAAAGAAAAGCATCTTCCACTGTCTACAACACAAAGCAAAAGTAATAAGTGGTGACCTAGATAAATACCAACAGGAAATGATCATCATAAGCAATAGCCTCTAAAGCAACAATTAGCCTGCAAATATAACATAAGCTCAGAGAGAAGAGTGGAGAATAATGAGAAAAATACAGCTATGGTTTGTTTACTCTATATTAGTGGTATATCTGAAAAGATATAAAGGATTTGCTGTCCTTATAACATCAGGACAGTATTCAGGAACAGTTCAGAACTTTGAAGACATCACTTCCAAGTAAAGCATTTTATAGAAGAGACTAGGACCAAGAGCTGTGTATATTCTATGGTGGTTTTAATAGATGAGAAAAAGTCAAAGAGTCGATTTTATAAGATATGAATGGCAGAACGGGAACAGTCTACTGTGATTGTAATAAAGGGTTAAGTACAGAATTCTGGAAGGTTACCAAGTATGACAAAAGACACCTGAAGAAGACTGGAGGGTACAGCTGCTAAAATGTGATGAGTATAGCAGTTTGCATTGTGTAGAAAATAATAATAATACCTCATCTCAAAAATATTGACAAATAGTGTTTTCAGTTTTCTTGATTTTATTGGAATCTTTTGTATAATGATAAAAACAACAAATATGAAGTTGTTAATCATAAATAATCATTAAACAGCAAAAAGAATTTAATTCAGATGTTGATCACTTTCTTGGGGTTTGATTTTACCAAATCAGATATTGCTTAATAGATATTTGTTTTTATTTTTTGTTGGTATTCTAGTGCACCACTACAGGTCTCAAATAGAAGGTTGTAATGCTACTGCACCATATAGGACATTGTACAGTTGTAACCCTGCCATGAGAAAAGTGCCAAACACACAAAACTCTGTCTTAGTTCACTAACACAAAAGTTTATTTGCTACTACACTTTTTAAGTAGTTGTTGGAGAAAAGATACAGAGTATTAAAGCTGAGTCAACCATATTTGCTGGACAAAGAGAAACATGTCATGAATAGAGAGAGAGCAGACTCAAACCTTGAATTTTCTTTCTGGTTTTTCAGTTGCAGTTCTAACATATTTGTTTTCTGGCTTCATCTTCACAACTATGCATCTTGTGCAAGACCCCTTTTTGGAGCTCACCCCAAAATGGGGCTTGTAATTTTCATCTCTACATTTCTCTGGCTTATGTTCAACTCTAATCTTTACTTCTCCCAGGCAACTAACTTTCAAACCAGAGTTGCCCCCTTACTTCCACTTGGTATCAGAGGGAGGAACATTGCCATTTTTGATGATTCCACATTGGATCAGAAGATTTTTTTTCTAATCCTTTTTAATTCCCCCAGTCATTCACAGTTGACTAACTGACCTAGAACAGGTGTTTCAGCCTGACTCCTTAGAGGTGAGCTTGCCAGTCTGTAGACTCTCTGTCTGCTTTTTCTTCTTATTATTTTTTTTCTTCTCTCTCCTTTCCCAGAAGTTAGCCTCCCGTTCTCTTTATAACTTGGACCTACCATATCAAGTTACACTGGTTTTTATTAATCTATTGTAGTAGCCAGAGGGGAAAAAGTAAAGTACTTGTGGCACTCATTATAATTGCATTATCTACTGATTTTTATTTCTTATTCCAGATGGATTCTATAAAAGCCAACTTACATTATTTTCATGTTGAGCATTGTATATGTATAATACAATATTGAAAACAACCTTGCTTAAATACTGAACACTTGTTGCTGTTATCCATTTCTCATACCTGTATATTGAAAACCTCGTCTGTCACGGGGATTCTGCAAAAGTGTGTGGCATATTTCTCTTTTGAACACTTCCTGTCAGTTGGTGTTATTCTATCAGCCAAAAGCAATGATATATTGAACATTTCATTTTGGTTATTTGAGCAATTTATCTGATTTACATACTGAACAAGATCTCCAACTATGGAACTATTCTTACTGTTTCTCTCATTTACATACTGAATGCTTTTGTCATTGGCTATTTTGGCAAACTCCCAAATTGAATACACAGCTTCTCTGTATGGCTCCATCCAACAACCTGCTATTTTTACCTGTTGAATTAAGTCAGTTGTTCAAGTTTTCTTCCAAATCAATGTATTGAATTCTTTCAGTCAATTAAGTTTTTGATGTTGTACTTTGAACTTTTATTTGCTTCTATGTCAGTAAATGTTCTGTTGCTAAATTGTTACATTAATATGTGTGTAAATTTAAGTGTTTTTATATATATATATATATATATATATATATATATATATATATATATAGAGAGAGAGAGAGAGAGATAGTATTAAAAACAACTTACTGGGTTTTTTGGTCATAGTGCTCAACATGAAGAGATGGAGTTACAAATAGATGTTGAAATCTTAAAATCCCTTTAATCTACCTTTTTTTTATTTTGATCCATATGCTTTGTAACTTTAATCAACTTCCATTAAATAATAGGTGATTTTTGTTATTTTTTTTCTTTTTCACTACTTATATATTTAGATGATGTGCTGTTGGCATAGCATATTTTTTAAAAGAAGTTTTGTGATTGTAAAATCTGTGCTTCCGTAGCCCTTAGTGGCTGCTGTGTAAATCATGTTGAGTCTATCTTAAATTTTTACTGTCAGTTGATAAATAACATTTTTTGTCAAGCATTCATCAAGATTGAGAAACAGTATTATTGTCAAACTTTTTAAAGATGATCAATTGTCTTTTGGGGGTAGAATTGAGAAACTGTAAATTGTATTTGGAGAAAAAAATTTAAATCATCGCTTTCTCTGAACAAGATTATCTGTTGAATCATATGTATGAATGGATAAGCTGGTACAGACACATTAAAAAACATCTTTTAAGTTTGTTAGCTCCAGATTGATATCTAAAAAATAGTGGGTTTTAAGATATTTTATTTTTTAAGCCTTATCTGCAACTTTAACTTTATTCATGCAGAAGTGAGTGGGTGGGTACATGTAGGATATAATTCTAAAAAGAAAGTGAAGTTGTGTTTTGAAAGAAAGCATATGTGTCTGATGATTAAGAATATTTAATGAAACTGGCTGTAATGTAAAGAAAGTGATTATGTATGAATCCTTTTTTAATTTGCATTTTGCTATCTATTAAGAAAGGTTTTTCTGATTCAAACTTAGCCCAGTTTTTGAAGAGTTGGTAGTTCTGGTAACATCCCTTCACTGATCAAGATTTCAAAGATGATTAAAATAGTTTTTAGAATTCTACTTCAATTTGAATACTGTTCACTTTTTATTCTCAGGTTTCTAAGTTGATTATTTGCAAAACTTTACTTTTATTTGGATGCAAACGTTTAAAAACCTGAAATCAAATGTTGACGCTCATTTTCACTAACAACAATGCCACGGAAACATTCATTAGCCACACCCATTTGCTCCTTTCACTACAATTTAGTAACTCCTAGTTAACTTGAGTAAAAAAGCTAGAATTTATTGCCATCATGTAACCAACTAGTGCAGTAGTATCCCTCCTACTACAGAACTGAGGACACAGATGCAAACACATCAACAAATTTGAAACTAAAATTCTGAAACAGCACATTCATAAGTTCTGATGATAAAGTGTGAAGGCTTAAAATTCTCAGCATATCATTTTCAAGCACCTGCTTTATCAACTTATTTTCAAAAGAATTTTTAAGATTAGAATAAAAAGATACAAAATTATCATTACATTTATTTTTAGTATCAGTTTATACTTGGTTTTTCCATATTTTTGTTACTTTTTAATACAATTTTATTTGCATTATTCCTTTATTTAGCTATGTGAATTTGAAATAAATAAAGGAATAGCTTCATGCAAGACTTGAACCTACATTCTATCCTTCAAAAGTATTTTAATGATAGATTATCATTTAGGCTAGTAAGCTGTTAAGCCAGGGTTTCAGAAATTCAGCTGATATCTTCCAGAGTTTTAATTAAACAATTGAAAAATAGATTTGATAAAAATGTGATAAAATACAACAAATAAAGAGAAAGAAACTTATGATTAAAAAAAGAAAAATAAATAAAATTATATGTAAAGGTAAAAATGTTTCTTTTCAGAATCTCAAAATAGTCATTTGACTCATTATATTTGAGTGCATATAAATAATTTCAAGTTAATAGCTGGAATGATTGTGACCACCACAACCTTTACCTGCACATTTAAAACTTTGTGTTTTTAATTCTTTTTTTTTTTTTTTATTAAGCTTGAATCCATTTGTTTATAAATGGATCAGCTTCAACCTATTATTAAGTCTTAGCTTGTTCAATCTGATTGAATCATTCAATATACATTTCAAACTTTAATAAGAAAGTCACTCTGCCAGATGTATTAATCTGTGTGTGTGTATATATATATATTTACATACAAGGTGCATACGATAAGTTTCCAGACTTTTTTCGTTAGGGTACTTTTATTGATAGTACACACATGAAACTCTCATCCCCTTTGAAGTAATCTCCTCCGGCCGCAATGTACTTGTTGTACCATTCCAACAACTTATGGAAGGCCTCATGGAAGTCCTCTTATGTGAGCATGTCAATGACCTTCATCACAGCCTCTTTCATCTCCTCAATTGTCTCATAACAACAGCCTCTGAGCTTAGAAAATAAGCAAAAGTCACAGGTAGCAAGGTCTAGACTATAGGGAGGCTGAGGAACTGTCTTGATGCCCATCTTGCTCAAATAGTCTGTGACAAGGATGGAGTTGTGGACTGGTGCATTGTCCTGGTGGAAATGTCACTGACCCAATTTGAAGAGTGCTGGCCTCTTCCGATGGAATCTCTTCCTGAACTCCCTTAAAACCTCAACATAGTAACCCTAACCCTAACCCAGTGGCCAATCAACTTTGGTGTATTGACTTCCTTACTCCTCCCACACCTCTCATCATTCCTCACAGACTTCCTGCCTTCCTTGAATCTCTTATGCCACTCAAAAACTGATGCTCAATTCATGCAAGATGGTCGAAAAGTAGTCTGAAGCATTCCATACGTTTCTGTGGCATTTTTTCCAAGTTTAAAACAGAATTTTATTGTATATCATTCTTCTAAAGTGTCCTCACATCCAGATTGCATTTTTGAAATTCACCAGCTATGACAATCAGGCTTTAGTAGGGTGTATTCCAATTGCTGCTGTAGCTGTACCTTTGAGTGTGAAATCATAAAAACTGGTCAGTCATCTCATAAGATGTATAGCAATAACATAATGAATTTTCAAGAGTCTATGGCAATTTTAAATGCCCATACGAAAAAAGTCTGGAAACTTATCGTATGCCCCTTGTATATATATATATATATATATAAATGTTTTTCTCTTAGAAAGTTAGAAATATAGATTTATTTGGTTTTCAAAATATGTCAGAAAAAAATTCTAAATTTTGGGTGAACATTTCAACATGAGGATATTCACAGAATAGAATCAGCAAAGATATTTGTTTTTCTTATGAATGTATTGAATGGATAAGTTTGATTCTAAATCTCATATTAAATAAGATTCAATTTTAACCTGTCAAACAGCCATTTTACATTTTTAATATGTTATTTTCTTTTAATTCAATTTTGTTGTTGTTGCTAGTGATGGTCTTTTTAAAGCTGAATGCAAAAATCATTGGTGAGTAAAAAGAACACTTCCTTGTCAAAATGATTATTTTATTTATTTTTGAGTTTAAAGAGAAGCCGAGTAAAATAAAACATTTTGCGGCCGTCAAATTTTTCAAGTATTTCAAAGTGATATCGACTTAATGAGCAAATATGGTTCCAATTTCTATAGAGATGGAAAATGAAGCCTGTATTTGTTGTTTTATCATTAAGGCTACTTGTACTGACACTCTGTCAGTCTCAGAAAATCTTCCCATTTTATGTCCTACTAACTCTTAATTCCACCTACTCATTTGGTATAGTCAGTGAGTACCTCCAAGAAACTAGTTTTGATATGGGAAGAGTTTTACATTATTATTTATTGATTTTAGAATTAACTTTCTCTTTCACTCTTCGGTTCCAATTTTCAGAAATTCATTAAAAGGGTAACACAATGTACTGAATTTTAAACTTGTCTAAAAAGAAAAATTGCTTGAAACTTAAACTAGTTAGATTAATTACTTCAGTCATTTTTTAAATATAAGTAAAAATACTTAGTACCTTTAGTGTTACTACTCTGGGAAAAAAATTATATCTGACTCCAGTCCTAGAGCTTTGGAGACTGTGGAGCACTCTTTCATTGCCATTCCTCCCAGGTCCACTCTGACCTGGAGTGGTAGTACCTGTTGAGGTCCCATCATGGGTCAAATAGAACTGTTTAATCATTTAACTTTGTACAAACAAATGATTACTGTTAAATAGAATTATTAGTGTTAGATAGCAATACTTGAAATCACTTAACTGTGTGCAAACAAATGAGCTCTGGTTTATTTGAAATGTTACTTACAAACTATACATTTACAAATCATATTTAATATATATATATGTGTGTGTGTGTGTGTGTGTAGGATTTGGCATTAAATAACCTACAAGGGTTGATATGCCATAATAACCAACCAACCAACTGAAATTATTTCTGACAGAATTTTACTTGAAAATTTAAATTAACTGGTCCATTGACCTAATGATTTGAATGTTCACCAATGGGTCAGGAGACCAGGAGACCAGGGTTCAATCCCAGGTTGAGTCATACCAAAGACTCAAAAAATGGTACTTGGCTCTGCCTTATCAGCACTATAAGGTAAGGATCAAGGGTAATGTGGAGCGATCGAGAGAATGGAGTAGCTATTGATAAGGGAACCATCAAGTCACCCTCGACCATGGTTGCCAAAGAAGTTGACCACATTGCTTGAATTTGTATCTTAAAAAACAATTTTACCTTTTAATACCTGAGAATCGTAGAGATGAATCTTGAATTTAAAAAAAATCTAAGTTACATAACTTAACTAGATAAAATTGTCTTACTTATCTAAGGATACTGATCCAGCATTTTTTTTTTTTCATCAAGAAATATTGTTAAAGAAAATCAAGTTGGATACTTAATTTTTAGAATTTTGAATCAATCAACCAATTTGTAGTTATTTACTAAAAACTATGGGGCACCTAGTGAGAATTATTCTCACTATTAATGTCCTGCTTGCCTTGCTTACTGTTACACCTCGTCAGTTGGTATGTTTCAATTTGGGAACTTATTTTGAACAGGATTTAGTAGAATATTAAAGCACTAGTTATTTTGTTTATCTAGCCATAATTTTTTCTTGTATAATAGATTAATTTTGCAAAATTTAAAGAGTTTCCAGATATGGCATAGGGGTTAGCGTGCTGTCCTTCTAAGCCACAAATAGTGTGTTCAATCCTCTTAATAAATATGGCTTTTGTTAGATTTGATTTTATGCAATAAATACAATAAAATAATTTATTCTCTTGTATTTGATCCTCAGGCACCTTGCATGATGTAATGGTTAGCGAGCTAGGCTAGCAGATTATTGTAAGTAAATTTGTTTCCCATTGAGTTCCCCATATTTCTGGCCTTGTGCCACAACTAACCTAAGCTTAGTAAATGACTACTCTTTATCTAATCTTGAATAAGCAAATTAAATCAAGTTACTGACATTGAGAAAAATCTTACAAAAAAAGGCTTTTTTCTTTCTTATTTGTTTTGGCTTCTCAAACTGCTCTTATGGATCTTCATTTATTTTTTTGATATAGTCTAAGAAATTAGTGAGAAATTATCTCAATACTAATAAACCAGAAAAAGACCAAACTTAGTGCAAGAAATCAGTTCACTTTTAGCAAATAAGGTTCTGCTTTATTTTACCAAAATATCATTTGCATTTTGTTTTTTATAAATTACATAATGATTAAGAAAATCTGGGCTGAATGGTCATTCAGTCAAGTTTTTGTTCAGATTCCATTTGTTGATGATTATTGGCTTAAAAACTTCTCTGAATTTGATAAGATTATTTTTCTTATATTACTTCACAGGATTTTATTATGACTCCTGAAAATAAATAATTATTACACTTGCATAATACCCATAAAAATAACAGGATTATTTATGCATATGACAATATGAGGTATTCACTAGAACTAAAAATTATGGAGAGTATGATGCATTTTTTTATTTAGGAAACTGTAATTTTCCTTTTATGAAAATATAAAACAATTTAAAAGGTAAGAGAGGAACTCGTCCAACTTAAACTTTTAAATGGTCAAAACAAAAAGTAAGCAGGCTTGGGGGGTTCTTGGTGCATTTATCATTTTTAAATCATCATATCTCTTGCCCACCTGTTGGGGTTAAAAGATCAAATCTTTGGATAGATTAATCAGATCTTTGATTTTTGTTTTGGTTAATGTGAAAAGTGATACTCCCCCAAAAAGCATGGGTTTGGGACCTTTAATTAACCAAGTCCCTATATTGTGGTTTTATTGGATAACCAATCAGAATAAGATACATGGAAAGGATAATGTTCCCACAGACATAGATCAGCACATTTGATTGGTTGACAAGTCATAAAGTAGTAGAATATAAAATGATCTATGATTAGTTAGCCAATCAGTAATGTTTGTTTTCTGTTGAATTCTCTATAGGAATAAAAGTTTTTATGGTTAGAAGAGAGAAGATATATAATGTCAGTACTGAAGACAGGAGAATAAGAAATCTCTTTAAGAATTAAAGTATCTTGCTCCAAAAAATTGAGTAACATAGGAAGACTGCACCAGCTAAATACCTCAATTGTCTGCCTCTTAAATACAACAAAAGCAACAGAATTTCTCTCTCTCTCTCTCTCTCTATATATATATATATATATATAGATATAGATATATATATAGAGAGAGAAATTGTGTCACTTGCACATATTATGTGTTTCAATAGATAGTTGTTAATGGAGAGTTTTTCTTGTCTTCGATATGCCAACACCCAGACATCTTGTTCCCATGAATCACCCCAACAAGTTCCAGATAGATTATGTTATCCCCCATCTGTGGATCTTTTAAACGCAATGTGGGTGCATAGGGAGTTGATAAACCAACTAGCTGGAAATACATAAGGTAATCACAGAACTAAGGCCACAATCAAGTACCATAACTAGCATGGAACTACACATATTAATTGGTACATATGCCTCATATCAGAGTGGTTGTGCACACTGCCAATAATCATACTGTAACATTCTAGCTGTTAGCATAGGCCCTAGGATTAGATCTGTAAGATTTGCTGAGGATCAAAGTTTCTCTCTATATTTATACACTCTGCCTCACTTAACATTTCAAAGTTAGTTTTAACATGTCTTTCAAGCAGCAGAATACTGACATAGTGAACATGTTATTTGCTTGCCTGTCTTTAGATCAGACTTTAAATCAGAACAGGATTCAACTGCCATTTTATTTATCTGTATTCTTCATTTACAGACAAAAACATGTACAAAAAGTTATGTTCTTTATTATATATTATGCGATATATATATTTATATATATATATATATATATATATATATATGTGTGTGTGTGTGTGTGTGTGTGTGTGTGTAGATATTTACCATTGTAAAAGATGTATGTTGAAGGGGGAAAATAATTCATTTTCAGAGTCTTCTTTAGATAACTATGATTTTAACTGATTATGATATAAAAACTCATTAAAAAAATATTTCATATTTAATCAGCTTACATTTTGAGGATCTAACTTTGATTTCTTTTGTGTCTGTTTTATTTCTTTCAAGCTTTTATACTCTTTTTTTTTTTTCATTTGGCTGCTAATCTATTAAAAGGCCATATTTCTATTAGTGAATTTATTTCTTCAGTTTAGTCTTTTAGCAGTATGCACTTATCAAAATAATCAAACATCAGATCTAGTCCAGTATCAGTTGTTAACATTAAATAATAACTTTGCACATTCTTGTTTAGTCATTTCCTTGTAATAACCTGGTGGAAAACTTGAGCCTTGTAATTGATAGCAGGAGTGTGGGGGTATATAACTTTTGGTGATTTCAAATGAAGATCTCTGTGGGAGGGCACATGAATGAATACTGACTAGAATGACCAGCAGTCAGCTGACCAAAAGTATTCTACCTACTTCCAGCCTTTATAATAGCCTGAATAACATCCTGTTTGTGGGTAGAGATTGTATGGCCTCTTTGTTAAATTCTATTTCATCTTGCCAGAAAGTTTCCTCTTTTTCAGTTCAAAATACATGAATGCTTTCTTCAGTTTAAAATTAATTTCATTTTCATTGCTTTAAGTTTTCAAAATTTTACTATAACTAGAAAAAAAATCAGGAGAGTTGGAATATTTACATAAGGATTTAAGAAATATTTGCTATAATAAATGCAATATTTTCAATAAATTTTCATGGTTTTTTCCTTAAATTTCCTCTCAAATTTGACTCTTATAATTAAACTTTAAATTCTAAAAATCATCTAACTTTGAAATTATTGATATTTTTTTTCTTAGATATAGAAAAAAGTAATTCAATATTTACTTAATTGAAGCCATAAGCCTTTCATTATAACTTGAGTAGGTTAAGCAAAAAAATTTTATAGATTTTTTTATCATCCAGAATAATATCTGTAAATATTTGCAAAAACTTCTATTTTTTCCCTTTCTACATTAATTAAACTGTTTTTTGTTTTGTTTTGCTTTTTATCACTTGAAATTCTGTATACCCTGCAATATAATACATTCATTTCTCCCCAAAGTTTTAATCCAAATATTACTCAGCACATCATTGTAATGGGTTGATGCTGTTAGCAAACTGTGATGTGACCAATATTCTTACACCTTTGGTCATAAGAATGACCTTGATATGATTATAGAATATAATGAACATTAAATATAACATATCATGGCAGAAAATATTTTGCACATAATCCAACAAATAAGCATTGTAAGTTAAAGAAAACTGTTTTAGATTCTGGGAAAATCTTGATATTTCTTCATGAAAATTGAATCTAAAATAATCAAATGTAATCAAAACTTTTCAAGCAGGTTATTTATGTCTTCTCCAATTTCTAATAGTTTTTCTTTCAACCTTTGATTTAATTTGGAAATTACATTTTTTCTGTATTACTCCAAAATTACCTGATCATGTTTTAAAATTAAATTTGTGTGTAAATGAAAAAGGTTTTGAAATGAACAAATTCTTTTGCTGATTTTCATATTTATCAAAATAAGCTTCATAAGTTGCTCTGTATAGAGCTAAATTGAACTATAATGATGTGATCCAAGTATATTCACATTCTTTCTGGCTTTAAAGGACAAGAAAGAAGTGTTACACTTTGATCTTTCCAAGAAAGGAATCTTGTATTAAACTGCTGAAATACAAAAAACTAAAAAAAAGTTTTTATCTCTTTCCTGTTTTGTTTGTAAGAACAATATCTTTTTCAAATGTAGTTAAGTGCCAAACTAAAATTCAAAAAGAAACTAACTACAGTAAAATGTTGGATACTAAAGCAGAAAATACAATTTCTAATCTACCCATTAATTTATTGGTTCACTTTGTGATAAAAAGAACTTTGAGGAAGCCATGTTCCTTCTAAAATACAGTCCATAAATATTTATATAGCAACTCAAATGTCAGAAAGTAAAATTTGTATGTATCTAAATTTTATTATCCATAGAAATTTTAAAAATAAATTGCAACCGATTTCTCTTTCTGCATTTTCTTTCATTAGCTTTGCGAATCAATGTATTAAGTTAAAGACATGGATAACAAGGATGGAATATATATCTGTTTCCACACAGATGGTAGTCTGTTTAACTGAAGACAACTGCAGCCACACTCCAAGACAAAGGAACAACTTGTCTGTAATGTCACGTGATATCCCACTGGGAGGAGGGAGATAAAATTACTACTACTCGTATTTGAATTGACAGTATCAAGCCGTCAAAAAAAGTGACCGTTAAGGAAGGAGTGTGGGTCACACAGGGGAGACCAGGTGTTGGCACTTAGTAACCTCAGGTTGCCGGACACCGGAAGGGGAAAGAGAGAGAAGCCAAATGATTGGCTGGGACCCCAAAATGGAAGTGGGGCTCCCTTCCCCTCAGCGGAAGTAAAGGATAAGAAAAACAGTTTTTGAGCAGGGTTCGTAGCGAGCGGACGAACCATAGCCATTTTACTCCGGGTGGAAGACAAAAGAATTACTGAGACACGAAGGACCCCAAGTCCTTCAAGCCGGTATTAAAAACAGAACAAAGTCTATTAGCCCGTGAAAGAAGAACGATTCTCCAGTGGAACCCCGTCAAGAAAAAGATAAGTAACTTTGGGGACATTTTTCCTTTATACCCAAATTTTATATACCACTCTCTCTCTCTCTCTCAATTTGAAGAAAGATAAAAGTCAAGAAAAGACATTTATATTCGTGGACTGTCAATTTATTATATGTTTTTGACACTGAAAGTGTACATAACTGTAGTAAAGGAATTCATGTATTTTTATGTTACCATGTGGTCTATGTTGTTATTTCATGCTTCTTTTCAGCTTCTATTAGCCTTATGTTATCTTGCTTAGAATTGTCCTATTAATTCCTAAAATATCACACGGGAAACCGGTGTTGCCGACTACTACAATATTAATATTATTACGACTAAAGCCTATAGGCTCATTATCTTCCATTGTCTCGGGGAAGGAAGAAAGCGGCCTGGTGGGTGTGTGATAGTGTGAAATTTGGAACCCCTTGCCAGCGGCGGTCAGTCTGGTCCTAAATTATTCCCTCACGTAATATGCCAGTTCTTATATGCCTGAGAGAAAAACTCTGAACGAGGACTTATTCTATAGGGGATCAAGTGCCAACCTGCCCCGTTTTCACACGTGCGAAAATAAAGTCCCGTTTTGGGATTTTAGTCAATTTCGCGTCACAGTAAACTATTTTCCTGGTGACACTTTATTACTCATACAGAATGTGCACAACAGTGCATCACCTCCTTCTTTAAAAATGCCTCTGAACATTTTGGTCCTTAGAAAACTGAGGTTTTCCACTAGCTGACACAATAAGATAGCTACAACCCTACCATTATCCTCATCAAACAGAGCTGAAAATAGTTAAAAAGTTTACCTATCTGGGTTGAGTTATATCTTCTGATGCCAAGATTGACAAAGAGGTGAACAATCTACTTGCTAATCTGAGTAGTGCATTCAGCAGACACATCAAGAAATGCAAAAACATCAGAAAGGGTACTTATGTGAAAGTCTACAAAGCAGTAGCCCTGATCACCTTCCTTGTATGGCATGGAAACCTGAGTGACCTATCACTGCCATACCGCTCTCCTTGAACAATTCCATCAATGCTGCCTCTTTATTAAACTGACTTCATTATAAATACTGAAGTCCTCAAAACTGTAAAAATCAGTAGTACCAAATCAATGTTTCTCAAAATACTGCTGCTCTGGGCAGGTTACATTTTCTGAATGAGAACCCACTGTCTGTTAAAAATTACAAGTTTTGGAGATTTGTCCAACAGCCACCATGTCAGAGGCATGCCACAAAAGAGATGCAAAAACACCCTTAAAAAGGCTCTTATCAGTGAACTTGAACACAGTGGACATTCCAAGCTGTTAATAGATAACATTAACAGCACACTATTTCTAGAGCCACCACCACACTCTTTGAGAATATTCATAGAGTAGAGGAAAAGAGGTAATATCATAAGAACTGCAGTGCTGCAATAGAACAACTTCTCAGACCTTCCACTGCAACCACTGTGACAGGTTCTACCTCTCAGACACCTGTGACAGGTTCTATCTCTCTCAGACACCTGATTGATTTAAAAATAGGAAAAATGAGTTTGTCATAATGAAATTCATCAAGAATTTTAATTTCTGTCAAAAATGAGTTCATCACATAACTTGAAGTCACAAAAATGAAATATTTGTACAGTAAATTACTTGTCTCAATCTGGTCAGACATACAAAAGGACCCCAGACACTAGGAGAGGTGGATGACTTTTTCATTCAATCACAGCTTGTTTTATTATCTGTCCAAACTTATTTTTATAGATAACTTCGAGTGGACAGTTTTACAAACATATATATATATAAGATGTGAAAAATTTCACAGCACCCACTTTTTTGAAAACTAGAGACTGAATCCATAGTTGAAACAACTTTGAATCAATCTGTGTGTTCATTTATTAATGAAAGAGGATGGATAAGATATTCATGTTTCACTCAGTTGTTTCTTATCTATTACAGACACACAGACATTCAGTAACTTTCTAAACATTTAAGATTACCACAAATATTTTAAATATCTAAATATACAAACTTTATTCTATATAAGATTCAATATGTGTTCATTTTCAGTAAAATTATATGTATAAAGTTCTTTAGGGAGATCATATTCTTGAAGTATTTGTTCCATCTTTTCTCTATGTATGGAATCAAATGCCTTAGAGAAATTTATAAACAAAAGTACTGACTTGAGATTTTTGCATCTACTCCTTCGATAGTCAGAATCTGAGAAGTTATGGATTGATTTTACTGAAAACCATTTCGATTTTTCTTAAGAATTTTTTCATCTTCAGGTCAGAGCATTACAAACCTTAGCCACTTTTCATCTGTAGTTCTTTGCAATTCCAATATTACCTTTCTTCAGAAAGAGGAGGATCCAACCTTTTGTCCATTTCCCAATTGTTTTTGTTTATATAGTGATGCATAATTGAAAAAGAATGTCACTAAATTTCCTTGCCTTTCATACACTATTACCTTTACAGGTGTCGATGAGGAAAAGGTTATCATTATTGGAAATGGACACTGCAAACAAGTTTTAACCCTGGATGAGGCTGTTCACATTTCACATAGCTTTAATGCTCTTGGGAAAGGCATGAATCCAAATATTCTCCCTCCAGCTATGGGCAAATAATAGGGCAGACTGAATTCTTTAATTTTCATAGTGCAACTAGCCTTGGAGAAAGAGAACTATGAATTCAAACCTGTTAAATTCTGCTTAAAAATTGACCTTGTGTCACATTCTACTCATGTGGAAGGGTTGATTATATACTATTACCTCTATAATGCTGCTCTACAAAAATAGGAACAGAATGGTTCACTCACCCAATCACAACACTAATTTCTTGATATTGGTTATGGCGTTTTATAACAAGATAAATTAAAATCATTTCTATACATAATCTGCATAGATTACATACTGCAAATGTCAGTAGATATAATGAAAGAAAATAGTTTCACACTAAAATTGGCTCGAAGCAAACAATATCCTTCAGAAACTATAACTGATGCAGACTACACAGATGACCTAACACTTCTTGGAAATACATCTGTTTGAGCCATATCTCTGCTGTGTAGCCTAGAGCAGTCAATAACAGCCATTGGCTTCTACTTGAACCCAGATAAAATAGAATTCATGTGTTTTAAACAAGGTGATGCCATCTCCACATTAAATGGCAAACCTCTGGAATTAGTAAACCAGTACATAAACCTTGGTAACAATATCTTATCTACTGAAAGCGATGTCAGCATAGGAAAGACATGAACTGCTATTGACAGATTAATATGGAAATCTTATCTATCTGATAAAATGGGAATTCTTCCAAATTTTTCCAAGATTAGCTGCACAACCTAGACTGATGAAAAATTTTGAGAAAAAGCTAGATGAGAACTATACAAGGATGTTACCTGCTGTTTTGAATAAATCCTGAAGGCATCACCCGACGAAATAGTTACTGTACGGCCACCAACCTCCCATCTCTCAAACCATCCAAGAAAGACAAAGAAGACATGGTGGACATTGCTGGACAAGCAGGAACAAACTCCTAAGTAACATTCTCCAGTGGACCCCTACACATGGACACACCAGTGTTGGTTGACTAGCAAAGACTTATATTCATCAGCTCCGCATGGACATTGGATGCTGCCAAGAGGACCTGCCAAGAATGATGGCTGATTGAGATGGATAACAACAGAGAGTCAAAGAAATCCATGTATCAGCACAATTTGATGATATCTATAAATACCTGCTAATTAGAAAATGGCTGAGATTGTTGTGGCTTTAGCTAAAGAGCAATAGCAATTCTTTTCATTTGGTCATCTCATTGACTATACATGATGACAAACATGATAAACTGCAGTTTCTGATAGTAAAGAAATTATTGATTTGACAACTATATAACTTTGTTCATTTTTGGATGCACTGATGCCTGATGTCTCAGATGATGGAATGATAATTTTGAACAGTAAGTTTCAAATAACTGAAAGGCAGTCAGTTGTTAAAACTGGTTGGTGATTACACAAAAGATGAGAAACTTGATCAAGGGTTTGATTATATATTCCTGCTAATCACTTATGCAATGTAGTTAAGTGATCTAACAGAAGAGCCAGTGATCAGTAGTTAAAATTGGTTACTTATTGTCTTGAGGAGTTGATGTGCACCAGAACTTAATTGCAAGTCATCAACATGGTCAGTAAGTGCCAAGAAGTGCCAATTTTACAGGCCCTAATTGTTTTGTGGTATCCCAAACTGCTTTCTTGTGATCTGTTTGCTGCCAATCGGACTTGCAATGGCCAGATGCCAACAAACCGACATACAGAACACTCTTTCTATTGATTCTGTGTTGAGGAATATCCAACTATTTCACAGATACTAGGAATAATTTCCCTTTGTATCTCAGCTTCTACACATCAACCAAGTTTTCTCATACTGTCCATTGACTGCAAGCAGTGCTCAACTAATAATTAGGGCCACTTGGCTATTGCAAGCACATGAATATACTGACCTGAGTTTGATACTTATAAGGGGTTATTGCTCCACCTTTATTTGTTTAAACTCACTTTCTGTTTGTCTCTCCATAACATATCAGGTATGTAAAGAAAATAGGATTGATAGTTCTTAATGACAGAATGGCATGAAGAATATTATCAAAAGAAATATATCCACTCAAAAATCTATGATTAATAGAAATAAATTCATCCTTAATGATTTTCTGTACAGGACAAATAAAAACAGGTTGATGGTTAATACACTGTCATTTTTTTTCAGACATTTTGAAATAAGTTCTTGATATTCAAATGTTTCTTCACTACTTGTTATTGTTTTCAAAAGGATTCTACAGATTCTTGTTGGTGATTTAGTTATGCTCATTATTCAGTTTGTGAGTATTCACAGCTCTACAGCCAATTCATTTTCCAATTATTATCAAATGAAAGTGTCTAATACAATATCTTCTTCTTCTTCTTCTGAGCTAGTGTGAAATGTTTAAGACTGTTATACATCTAGCCACAATTTTGAATTCTCATATCAAATCCAGATATTTTTGGTATTATCTATCTTATCTAAAGATGAGTTACTCTGTTGAACAAAAAGAAAAAATGTGTAAAAATAATTAATGTTCCTTTCTTTAAGTTCTTGTGTGATCCATTTTCCTAGATTCTGAATTTTTCTTAAAGATTATAATAGATGCACTATAGTTAAGTGATTTCAAAACAAAGAATTGCTGAATAAACTTTTAAAATGCATAAATACATATATATTTGGATATTTTTGATCAAAGAGAAAGATTATATCAACCTCAATTGCCAGATCTGAGGTCCATTAAATTCAAAACTTTCTAATCCAAACATAAATCAAATTAAACCCAAACAAAATACATCAGTTATTGAGTTATTTCCTCATCAATGATCTTTGAATATAGAATGATTGATTGATTAAAAGTGTGGTTGTGCTTTAATTACATTTGAAACTACAGTCTGTTAAAAATCAATAGCAAATAAATTCCAAATGGTCAAAATTGAATAACTCATTCATTATTTTATTAAGACTGATTTATAAGTATAAAACAATGACTTGCTCAGAAAGAGTTGATTGAGGTAAAATAAAATCTCACAATGAATTGACTGAAAAAAGAGAAGAAAGTTACCATAAAAAGGTGGAGAATTAATTCAACTTGTTAAGAAAAATGAAATTGCTATCTTGAAAAGAATAACTGATGACAAATTTCTTGAAAATTTCCACTGGAAGTCACCAACATTTTGATACGACGAGTAGTGATAAGAATAAAATCTTTCTGGTTAGTTTTGAATATGATCTCATTTTAAAATTACTTTTAATTTTTGTTTCTGCACATAGCTGCTTCCTAGACATATTGTGAAAATTTCTCATATTATTAAATCACTTTTTTTTTCACAAAGTCTGATAAAAGTGTTTGTTTACTAGATTTCAGCCACAACTACAGATGTTTTGTGTTTTGAACAATAATTAGAAAACCAAAAATTGGATAGGAAGTTAATGCCAGAAAACAGAATGAAGAAAACAGATAAACTTTACATTCATTATCTTATAAATTCAAATTCACATTATCATAGAAGTTTCAAAATAGCACCAGAAACAGAATTTTATTAAACTTTCAATGTCATATTAATGACAGCTTCAGTCTTCTTGCCAGTGCCACACATTAAAATTATTACTTAGATAATCAGTATCTATATGTTTGCATTTTTTAAAATAAAAAAACAACAGATCAAATTCATATTACTTTCACTGTGTTATTATCAGATACGTCATTGATTGATTTAATTTCATTAAATACTCAATTAGAATTTTTGCTTAAATCTATCAAAAACTCATTTGTTATTTTCTGATTTTCTGTGTTCTTTTTAATAATTTGTCATGAAAGAAAACTGTTTTCTTTCATGACAAATTATCAACAGCCTACAGGAGATTATCATAGCTTTCAGGCTACTAAAATTCTAAAATCCTCATTGAAAAAATGCAGAGTCATCTGTGACGTCAGCTAACAGAATTTTTCCCACTATCAGAAACAATGAATCCTGGTATTAACAATAATGTCACCTCTTCGTTGATGAGTGGAATTTTCTGTTACCAACACAAAAGCTATTTTCAAAAAAATTAATTCTGCTGACCATCTCAAAGATGACTTCTGAATGCAGAATAAAACATGTGCCATTTGTAAGTTCCTCTTGTCAATATAATGAGATATTTCATTATAACTCATATTTAAAAGAGAGACTTCCTGTCTTTGACAACATAGAATTTTCTCCACTCTGACCATCTAATATGCTGCTCTTACCTTCTATATAAAGGCAGTCACTAACCACAAAATTTCAGTCCACCATAGGTATTTGTACCCAGAGGTGAGGGAGTTTGATGAACTTCTTTCCACTGGTAATTGCACACCTCTTACCAGTGCCTCTTCAACCAGCCAGCAGCTGATGCAGGATCCAGCCAATCACAGTTGCACACTCAACATAGCTAATGTTAGAATCCAACCAATCACAGCAGCTCTCCTCAACAGATCTTATCAGAACTAAATTACAAAAGTCATCACAAGCTCTTTTAAGAGCTATTTCCTATTTCAGAAAGCCTTTTGAGGATCACCTCTGGTTCTATCACTTCCACCATTTTGCAGGTGCCATGAAATGATGATGCAGTATCCAGCCAGACTTGCAGTAAACCAGTTTCTTTTGCAGCAGACCAGATCATGTTACCACACTCCAGTCAATGAGTAACAACTCTGCTCGGACTGTCATCAGCATTCTGAGGCCACATTGACATACACCCCTGGTTAACCAGTGACTGAATAAATTGGGACATTGATTACCCAGCCTCTACAAATGATGCATCCACCTCTTTGACCATCTCCAGATTCCTGATGATGCAGCTACACCTATGACCTGCACAGAGTACCAAGACTATCCTGATCTTCTTGACTTGCTGTTGCCAAGAACTTTTAGACAGCCAAGTTTATGTCTTTCAACTGCACTGACTTTCAACTGCACTGAGACTATACAAACATTATGCAGCAGCAACAATTCTACACCCAGGCAAACTTTTTATGTATGATTTATAACTGTCGTTAAATTGACCTGTTAGCAACACAGTAAGAATTGGTGCTATTTCTTTCTTATTTTCAATTTCTTTGAAACGTATTTGCTCTTATCCCTTTATTGAAAGTTATTTGTTTCTTCTTTGTTCGTTTCACAGTGTTTATTAAAATAAACTTTATGACATTAGTAAGACGCATTCACCATTTTTTGTAAGAAAACCGGTGGCAGTAAAAGTGAAATGTGTTGGTTGTTCTAACCAGCAGCGTAAACTAAATAGGGTTTGTATATAAGTTCCCCTTACCAATTTCTGGTTAGGGTCTCATAGACCCCAGCAACCGATGGTCAGCACAAAATGGAATCAACAAATCCACCAGAATACTCCATGACTGGATATTGTGATTGAAGTTAAATTAATATAACAAGATCAACTATTTAAAATTAAGACATGCTAACAGGTCAATTTAGCAACAGTTACATGATTCACTCAATAAAGCTTTGGCATTTTAAGCTTACCTTCTTCTCATTGTCATTTGTCTAGTCCGCTGTCAATCACATCCTTTATAAAAACATTTTGCTGGGAATGACATATTTAATTTCACCCTCAACAAAATTGTGAATGTATAATTCTAAAAACTTAACATAAAACCAAATAACTGTTATGGGTTTTGTATCCATTTTGTTAAGTGCTTATACCATTCAGAAAGTATATGTTAATTTATGACTTGTCAGAAATTGAACATGGGATCTTCTTATGACAAATTATAGGTTGGTTCAATTTAAATAAGACTGTTTCAACCAATCAGAAACAAGTTTGGGATTGTATGGGTAGAATTAATCTGACAAGAGGAAGTGCTGAAAGTCTGAACTGTTGCAATCAGAAGTTAACAAACATTTAATGGAACAGTTGCACAATTGAAATTAGGGAACACTGATAGTAGTAGTAATTTATTAAGCTTTTTTCTTAGATGTAACACAAGGCCGTATCAATAGGGTACCCAATGAGACTCAAACTCACTGGTGAAGGTTTGCTAGTTTAGCTTGCTAACTCTTATACCACCCAAGGAACTTTGACACTGATAGTTGTAGCTCACAAAACAAAGTAGATATATTTATTCAGTTTCTGTTAGATATAGTAACTTGCTATTCATTCAACAAAAATTGTAATTAGCAGTAAATAAAAGTAGAAATTATGAAATTAAATCAAAATCTAATAAACAAATTGCTCATTTTTTGTCTTATGTTAACTTATTCCACATTTTTTAATGCAATTTCAAATCAGCATAGTTAATAGTTTGATCTTTTGCAGGTGACATAGTAGATGCAGTTGCTAATTAAAAAGATTATCTTCAATCTGTATCTTCATCTCTTTTCCTGCTGAAAACTATCAAATCATTTTTCATATAATTTTTTTTAATGTTGATGAGACTCTCTCTCTCTCTCTCTCTCTCTCTCTCTCTCTCTCTCTCTCTCTCTCTCTCAATATATATGGTCAAAGTTGCTTTTTTAGATTCTTGATTTCATTTCAATAAACAGGTTAATCAAAATGAAAAATCTTGCTCTAAATTTCTTCTATTCATAAAAAGTTTACTCAATGTGTAAATTTCCTTTCAACTTAGACTCAAATAATTGGCCACTTTATTATTAGCTTCAAAAAATTTGAAGTGAAATACATGATTGATGATAATGTTTGTTTCTTATGATAAGTTTAAATGTCAGACACACATTGGTCATTTTGTTATGACTTTCTAGAACACTCAAGACAAATGGAGATCTGTGGTAATTTGAAAGAATTACTCATTTGCCTTTGGATATTATTTATTCTAATTGACATAACAACAGGTAAGAAATAGAGAGATTTACTTTCAGTTAATGTACAATGAGAACATATTAACAAAGGAGGCTTTGGTCTGTTGCTTTGTCTACTTGGGTAATTGCCATTTATGATCTGGTAATTGCTCTTACTGATGTAATCTTTTTTTTCTTTTCTATTTTTTTGGGGGAGTGGCTGATTGGAGCTAATGATTTGGGATGGGAGGAGGAAAACTTTTGCGACAAAATTCTAACCTGTTTCACTTAACAACAGAATATGTTTAGTATATTTCATGTTTGTATGTAATTTTCTCTAAGTCATGTCTGATCAAAGGTCAGAATTTATGGTATCTTTGCTGCTGTTCACAATAACTCTCAATGACTGGAAAGACTGGCCTACTCGCTACTGTCTGTAAATATGAAAATGTGAAAAAATATTCAGAAGATATATACATTTATGTGATAATATGCCTATGTTTAACATTCCAGTTTTTTGTTAAACCATCTTCTGGGCAATGTTAGAATGTGATGTTATGATGCTTCATCCAAAAAATTTTTCAAATAAAAAATTAAACAAAAATATCAAAAAATTCTTTGCATTCTATTATTGTTAATAGCATTGTTTTAAATACAGTGACATAATTAATGTTTGGAAAAAATTTTAAAAGATTTTTTCAAACTTTCATAAGAATTGAGATTTATTAAAAAAAATTTTAAAATAACATTTATGTCTGTAGTTTAAAAAAGGTTTTTTGTTTTAATTTACATTTTTGAAAAATTATTATCATCATTATTATCATTATTCCTTTTTTTTCTCCTTATGATTTTGTCACACCAGTGTTCACTGGAATTTGAGTAACAGTAAGTCTCTTCAGTTCTCCAGTACTCTTCTGGGTCTTCTAGTTGATCTCAACAATGCTGTTAACTGGAGGGTCTTAATTCCTCCTCTGATTTCCAATTCCTCAAGTCTTTTCTTCAATCCTTCGGGGACTCTTCCAAGTGCACCAACTACAATGGGTATCACCTTCATACTTATGTTCAACAACTTCTTGAGTTCTTTGGCAAGGTTTAAGTATTTATCAATCTTTTCACTTTCTTTTATTTTCAATCTATGGTCTGCTGAAATGGCGGCAAAATCAACTAGACAGCAAGGTCTTGTTTTTTTAATTAACACTAGTCTTCTGCTCATTATTATTATTATTATTATCTCTCTCCTTGTGAGTTTTTCATATCAGCATTAGCCAGTGGTTTTTCACTGGAGTTTCAATGACAGCAAGTCTCTAGGTTTCCATGACTTATCTGAGTATTTCTCCCACTGATTTCCAATTCCTCTGGTCCCTTCTCCAGGCTCCTGGGGATCATTCTGAGTGCACCAACTACCATTGGTATTACCTTGACCTTTGTGTTTCACAACTTTTTTCAGTTTTCCTGCAAGGTCCAAGTATTTGTCTGGATCTTTTCACCTTCTTTTAGTTTCACTCTGTCATCTACCAGAATGACAAAACCCATCAGACTGTATCAAAATTTAGTTTTGTAAATATTTTAATTAGAAATCATATCAAAACTATTGAAAGTAAGTATTATTTATTAATAATTAATGAAAACTAATTTAAATAAGGAATATTGTATATAGAACTGATTTAACTAAATAAGGAAATAATTTTTTAAAAAACAGGCCTTTTTTTAATAGTATTATAATTAGAAATAATGCTGAATTTAACAATCTTTCTGTGATGACTATTTTATATATTAACCAGCATTTAAGAATCTTTAAAATTAAAGCTATGTTTTTGTTTTCTAAATTGTATTTTACTAATGTATTTCTGTTATCACCAATTTTGAAATCTCAGATATGTTCATAAATATGTTTTTGATCAGTCTTAACAGTCTCAACTAGTTTTTATCATAATCCATGCAATTAAATACACATTTCAGATTTGATAGGATTTTTGTTCTTATCATATTCCTAATTGTTTTAGAAGAGTGTGTAGCTGTATGGATTACAGGGTTGTTTAGATTTGGGAGGATGATGTGTATAGTTGAATTATTGGGGAAAATAATATATCTATGTAATAGATTATTATTGAAAAAATTGTTCTTGGAATTGTTTGGGCAATTTTTTGTGTGTAAATTTTAAAAGCTTTTATTTCAGCACAGAGTATGAAAGATTTGGGATATTGAAGTTGTGCAAAGCAATTTTCTATATAATCAAATTCATCATTTAAAAATTTGGGGCAACAAATTCAAAGTAGTTGTGCAGATAAGCTTACCTACTGAACACCTTTTTTGATTAGGGCATCAATTTTGACACAGAGGTAGACCTATATATTATGAACAAGTTTGGATGTGAAGCCATAACTCAACCAAACTCTAGGAGATAAAATTCGGTGCTGAAGCTCTAAGCCATATTTTGGGAGACGCTCCTGATATCATTTAACATATTTAGGCTAACTGCAGATGAAATGGTGACAAGGGAACCCATGATCAGGCATCAAGTGCTGACATTCCTTGTTTTAATATGGTCAGAGAATAAGTAATGGGTAGTGCTGAAAGGAAAGCTGAATAAACACGTGTATCAGATTCGAAGATTTATTCTGTACTGATGGTATGTAATAGCAGCAGTAGCAGCTATCAGTGGCAACAGCGGGGTTTAAGCAGGGTGTCCAAGCAGCAGCATTCTTGAAGGGTATAGCATATTACCTTTTTTAGTCTCTGTATCTTTGAGGAGGGTTCATTGTTCTTCCACTCCGTGAGGTGCATGTGTTTTGTTGTATCAGGAGGCGGTGTTTCTGTATGTTGATTTAAGGTGTTTAGTTTTTGATATAGGAATATATGTTTATAACAATCAATGGTAGCGTTTGTTGGTAGTTACTTAGTTTTTAGCAAATGGCGCCTGTTGCATTTTATTTGTGTTCCTTCTTCAGTGAGGACGAACTAGGAACGAGGTTGGTCTAGTTTTGCCTGAGGGTCATTTGGACTGGTGGTTATGATTTATGTCCCATTGTTTGGTAAATGTCTCAAATACTCTCAATTTGAATTTGGCTCCTTGTCACTGACTATTATTTTTGGAATGCCAAGCTTTGAGAATGTTGTTTTCAGTTTTTGATGACTGTTGATGATTGTCAATTATTTATTCTGTAAACATCAAAGTATTTGGTTGTGTAGTCTATAATGTTTACATACAACTAGCCGTAGACATGAAAAATGTCTGTTGCCACCTTTGTTCATGGAGTGACAGGTATTTCATAATTAAAAAAAGTTTCACCTGGTTATTGATTCCTTTGATGAATGCATGTGGAACAGGTGCTAACCATTTATGCCTGGCCAATAAACGTGTTCTTTGACTCGCGCTAAGCATTTCTTGATTCCCAGATGTCCTGTGTAGATTTTTTGTAGCTCTTCTTTGTGGAGTGGGCTGGGGATGACAATTTGTGTAGCTTTTAGGATGAGTCCTTTGGCAATTGTTAATTTGTCCTGAGTCGAGGCAAAGAGTTGAATGTTGGATATTTTCTCTTTTGATGGTCATCCATTCTTTGTACATTCGATTTATGCTTGTAATGTGTAGCAAGAGAAGAAACTTACCTCCTGGATCAAAGCGCGTAAGACTATGCCTTGTGTGTCAAGCAGTAGAAAATATGTTCACTTCTGGAGGCAGAAGTTATAGTGGGCCAATCTCGTCTCTCATGAGAGGAAATCTACCATGCATGTAAATTTCTATATGCCGGAACTTGCATAAAAGAGCATGCCAGGAGAAGGAGTGTTGTTGTTGTTGTTCTTTGCGGACTGCTTTTTTGACTGACTGAATGAACGAGTTGACCAGAGGTGTACTGAGGAAAGGCTGCTAGTCACGTGTATTGTTATTTTTAGTCAACTGAGGTTACCCAATTGTCTGAGGACTGGGCTTACTGCTTTTATTTGGACGAGTTCTACAACAAGCTATTTCAGCACAATGGCAAAGGTTCACCTGGGCAGCAACATTTTAAAGCCATTTTCCGGTGAGGTTGACGTGATGGCATGGCAATAAAAGTTCAGGTTAGTGGCCAGACTTCAGTATGTAGATGATGTCACCAGCTTGCTGCCATTGTGCGTGGAGGGGGATGCTCTGTCTCTCTATATGGAAATGAAGGAGGAGGACCTGAAGGACATCAGCCTAATCAAGGCCTGACTTAAGGAAGCATTTACAGACAGCGCATTCACAGCATACAGAAAATTGACCCTGGTTAGGTGGGCTGGTGAATGTCTCGATGCATATGCCAACAAAATTAGGTAGTCAGCTGGATTGGCTGGATTCAAGGGAGCTGGACTGGAGAGGTTCATGAAGATGGCTTTTGTCACATGTTTCCCTAATGCCATATCAATTGAGCTGCAGTAAGCCCCAAATATCAAAACCCTGGCCATGGGAGACCTGCTAGCGTGAGCCAGAGTATTGACAACTGGGAACCAAACCAAGTACGTGGCTGTGGGTGTGCGCTCAACCCACGGTGGCATCGCACCTGCTGCTAAGCGCGGGACATGTTGTTTCCAGTGAGATTGGACTGTTTTGGAAAACGAAATAGGGGACAAGGCATCAGCACCAGCCTTCTCCCCCATGAAGATGTTAATGCGATACTCCCAGCAGCGAGCATCTATGTTGACAGAGCAAACTGTTCAGCACAAATTGACACTGGCTGCTCACGAACAATCATTGATGCAGATGCCGGTCTTGGAGGAGAGCGATTGTGAATGTGATGATGATTGGAGGCATGTCTGCTAAAATCAGCGTGCTGGTGGTATGGGGTAAACCACTAGGATTTGACTTGCTGTTGGGGATCTATGCTATAAAAGCACTGGGAGGCATGGTTGTTGGACCAACAGGATCGGTTCAACTCGGCAACAAGGAAATTGTCAAGTGTGCAGCCATTTCTCTCAATGAACCTGATTTAACCGCAACTTTCAACCATCAGAGCTGGGCCTGGACTGTGGCATGGAAGTGGTCAGAAGGGCACGCACCTGAGGCACTAGATAACAGGGTGACGGAATATCCGGAAGCAGCAGAGATCCTGGAGGACTACGAGCGGGAGCTCCGCACATGGATGAACAATGGCTGGCTTGTGCCATACAAAGAGGAAAAACTGGGACCCCCAAAGGGCTGATCCCTCTGATGGCCATACTGCAGCAGCATAAATGAAAAGTATGTTCAGTGATGGACTTTCGGCTGCTCAACTGTCATGCTAATGTTTTCACAGCCAACGCAGATGTCTGCGCAGCTAAATTGCGTGAATGGCGGGAAAAGGGTTCCAATGTATCTCCCTTGGACCTTAAGAGAGCATATCTTCAGGTGCGTGTCCAGATGACACTGTAGCCGTTCCAGACCGTGAAGATTTGCTGGCAGAGATACTGCTTGACACATTTAGGGTTTGGCCTTAATGTGGCTCCTCTCATCATGAAAGCCATTGTCAGTGCGGTGCTGTCTCAGGAGAAGGCTGTGTGCCACGCGGTGTCTGCTTACATCGATGACATCTATGTCAACGAAGATGTTATGCCCATGACCCGCGTTAGAGAACACCTAGCTAGATTTGGACTTGAGTGAACGATTGGAATATGGTGCATGAGTGTTGGGGTTGGCGGTCGCGATGGAACACGGTAAATTGCGGTGGAAGTGAGGAAGCATAGTTCCAGGCGCTCTCGATATTGTCACGCGATGGGCAGTGTTCTCTTTATGTGGGAGGCTTGTCGAACACTTTCCGGTATGTGGTTGGCTCCGTGTGGCTTATGGAGTACTCAAGAGGAGGGCAAAAAACGAATCCCTTCACATAAAATAAAATAGCACTTTGAAAAAAAAGAAAGAAAAAAATAAAAAGACAAACGTGCCTTGTGCGTACAACTAGGAAATATCTATTACCACGTAAATAAGAATAAATAAAAAGGAATTACAAAGTTTTGAAGAAAAACACTAGTTGCTAAAATTAATTGCTGTTTTAGCGACCACTCAAAAAAACTAAATCAAGTAACAATGATACAATTGTTTAAAAAAATACTGGGTCACTCACGAATTACAAGGAACTGATATGCCTCCAACAAACAAAAAGTGTCGGTACGTACAACTCAAAAAAAGAGGCGTTGTATGAATGGAAAAAAAGATTTGGAAAAGTCTCTTAGGTGAAAAACATCTCTTGGGAAAACCTGTTCACTTTTTCATCAAGAATACAGCAAATAATGCAAACACATGGGGGTTCATTCAGCAATTCTTTCAGTATTTGTATTGGGCAGCTAATTCAATTGTACGCCTCATGGTCTGGGTCAAGACAGTACAAATTCTCTGATAAAGGTAACAGCATATTTCTCTAAGCAGAATACAGCACAGCAGGGTAGTTCTGTTAGACACTTCATGGTTAAAGTCAAGACAGTACAAATTCACAGATATAGGCAACAGCATATTTCTCTAGGAGAGGTCCAGCACAGCAGCCAAATTCTCCCTATTCATTATTTTCTCTTAACTGTAGGGAACAGCAGGGTTTAAAAACCAACACGTTCTGCGAAAATTCACAGGACTACTAAAAAACGTCTTCACTTCCATTGACTTGAACCAAAAATGTAATTCTCTCAGCAGGCAGTGTCATTTTAAAAAATCCTGTCATTTCCTTCCGGCGGGGACAACCATAAAAGTCTCTTCCAAGAAGATGTTCTTATCACAATAAAATAATTCCAACAGATTTCATATTGTTTTCTGTGGCTTATATGTAGAAGTTAAATTCATTCTTCCATATCTTCCATGCTGCAGTGAGATTTTCTTGGTCAAAATTCAAAGGTTTTGGAGTAGGCAGACTTTCTATCTTATTTTTTTTCTTTGTGGGTTATTTTAGAGGTAAAATTGTATTAGACATCTGACACCATTTAATATGGTCAGAGAATAAGTAATGGGTAATGAAAGGAAAGCTAAATAAACACATACATCAGATTCAAAGATTTATTCTGTACTGATGGTATGTGATAGCAGCAGTAGCAGCAGGGACTTAAGCAGGGTATCCAAGCAGTAGCATTCTTGAAGTATATAACACTTGTTGTGGAAATGTTTTCTGACTCTCCTCTGTTTATTCATGGATACTGCCCACACCAATTGAGATGCAAATTAACAAAATTATTAGCACAATCATGCTAATTACATTGATAGTTCAATAACTACAACAGAACAAGATAGGGATAATTATGGTAGCTTTCTCTTATCAGATTAATCCTGAATAATTCAAATGATGTACATCTCTTATCAAGGGACACTACTGCATATAATTATCATGTTAATTAGCACATCATCAGCCAAATGCAATATGTGAATAAATTCACTGTTTTATAGTACCTGTGTACTGTCTGGAACAGTTCAGAATCTTCATTTTGAATTTGCAAGTTCAGTTCTGTAAAGACTCTCAATCACAAGTAAACAATAATGGCTGGCCTTCTTGCACTTTCACTTTTTGATGCCCCCTTCTGGCATTTGCAATAGACAGGTTCCCAAAAGACCTCAGATGCCTCAAGGAGCATTGTCTAGGGAGGTTTGTACATGTCACTGGTCTTAATCCAACCCCAGTTTATTGGAGATGATAAAGTTAGAGCAGAAATCAAAGCCTGATCCCAGACATTTCCACCCTGATGTATTGCTCATCAGACATGCTGCTTCAGAGCTGCACTTATCAGTGAGATCAGCTGAAGATTGCTCTTTGCAGCATGCTTTGTCCATATGGGTTGCAATTCTTGTTTTGTGGTAAAGCAGGATAATGAACCTTTCAATAGTTTGCATGGCATCTTCATCAATATAACCCAGTACAGTGGAGAGGTCAGTGAGTGTTTGGTTCAGCTGAGGTAAATTTGTCCACACTGCTCATGTCTTCTTGCAATTTCCATTGAAGCAGGAAACCATGTTTCACCCTGTCCCACACTAGGTTCAGTCCCATGGCTTGATGGAATTTTGAGAGTATGAAGAACACAAAGACCTACTGTGCATACTCATTGAAGCTTTTTGCTGTAGCTGGCTTCAGCATCTGGATGATGACCACAGTGCAGCAGGATAGAGGAATTTCAAATTTGGGCTGATTAAGGTCTTCCAGACAAGTAAGATCATTTTTGACATCTAACTGAATGTCACTGCCATCTGATAGTTCAGGGAAAGGCTTCATTTTTAAGTTGAAAGAATTCCTCGATATTACTATCCCAGTTCTGGTCCCCAATATACAGATAAGAGAACAGGTTCATGTTATTCTTGAAGGATTTTATATGCTGCTTGCTCTCTCCTGGAGGTTTCAAAGCAGGCTGGTTGAAGATTTTCAGCTTGTTTCTGGGAATACCATCTCCTACAGGTTTCTTTCTCTCCACCAGTCATTCTCTGATGTAGTTGTCAAACTCTAGCTGACCTACTTCACATGCATGACAACCTAATGAAGACCAACACTACCAAGAGCTTCTGCAGAAGAAGTATTTCACTTCTTGGTGTTTCATCTCAGTACTTGATGATTGTGACAGATATTAAGTTCACTTGCAGACAATAACTTCCTCTTTGCTTATTTTCAGGTGCCTCTTCTCAGCACAATCTAACTTGGTCTTGTGGTATTGTGTACTGTTGGAATTCAATGCTGCTTCTTACACCACTACCTTCATCTAATTGGCTCAACATAAAAGTTGGGGAGCAATATAAATTTATTGAACCTTCTCAGATGTTGAGTTAGAATGCTGAAGCAGCTCCCTGGGTATTCTGGGATGAAATCAGTGACTCTGTTGTCATTTCTTGGTATGTGAAGCATAATAACCAATCTATCTCTGTTGCTGGCTGGTGGGAGGTAGACTGAGTTGTTTCTGCACTATGAGACTCAATGAGTTTGAAGCTCTCTGACATCATTGTAGAAATGGAAAATGACAAAGTCATATGAAAAGAACACTCAGAATCCAAGTAAATTAGGATATGTTCAATTGAGAGATGTTTGGTCATGGTTGTTATGATAATCTATGAATAATTCAATAAATCAATTATATTCTAAAAATATATGGACAACTTTCTTTGTTGATAAGTACTACTCTACATTAGCAACAACACGCAACATAATGTTTGCACAACAGTGTAGATTCAAAGCACTCATTTTTTCATGCACATTTATTCAGCTCATCTCATTCACCTTAGGTATAAGTCTTCATTGGCAGCCATGAAGCAACAATTTTCCAAAATGGCTGTTATAGGGTAGCTGAGCAGTGATTTCACATTCAAACTTATTCATTGTATATTGGTCTACCTCTGTGCCAAAATTGATGCTTTCATCAAAAAGGCACAATAGGTTTGAATATCCTTAGTCAACTGTCCCCCGAAAGGACTCAAAGGGCAAAACCTATGATCATTCCATTTTTTATTTTAATATTATTAATGAGTAAAAATGGATACGGTTGTTTTTATTAGTGGATTTATGATAAACTTTAAATTCTAATTTTTTTATTCATTTATAATATATCTAAAAAAGTGAAGATATTTTTGGTTTCTAGTTCATTGGTAAAATTTATGGTAGGTTTAATTTTGTTTAATTTATCCATAATTTTTGTTAAGTCATTATTTTGTTGCTAAATAAATGATATATCATCTTTGTAACAGAAATATCTATAATCTTTGGATACTATAAATTTAAAGGGATTTGATTCAAGAAATTCAAGAAAAAGTCAAGCAAGGATCTGTTAGTATTCTTTCTTAAAGCTTGGTAGTTATGAGTGAATACTCATTTGCATAAAAAGCAATGAGTTACGAGTTGAAGTGTGATAATATGGACATTGGGGCATTCCATTATTCGCAAGTGGCTAAGTCCATTCTCTGGACAGTGATTGGTTGCTGGCCCAGTGAATGGGTATATTAATGTATATATATATATATATATATATATATATATACCAGCTTGCTTCAGTCATGTTATGGGCTCAGTATTGAGTTACTGCCTATTTTATTTTTCATCTGCCAGCTGGATACTAGCTGGGGCCACTGAGCCAGTAAGTGTTGTTATTCTTGTTTATTTTGCACAGTGACTTCTTCAGGATCCCACTAAAAAGTAAACCCATGGGTATATATATGTAGATCAAGAAAAATTTAATATCTCTCCTCAGAATTGACATGAACCAAAATAAACATGGCTGCTCTTCTCTACAGATTCATTGCTTTGACCAGCAACTGTAAAGGAGAGAAATGTGATTTTGCTCTTGAGTGATAACTGATTGAGATGAATGAGTTTCTTTCTTTAGAGTTTAAGACACTTTTCTTTACTGTTTTATCTGTTGTATATAAAACAACATATAATCAATAAAGAATTACTCATTTTGATATCAAAAGTAATTTTTAACACTGTACTTAAATATTTAAATGTATATTTCACCAATGGCCCAGGAGACCTGGGTTCAATCCCAGGTCAAGTCATACCAAAGACTCCAAAAATGGTACTTGATGCCTCCTTGCTTGACACTTAGCATTATAATGTAAGGATCAAGGGTGAAGTGGAGCATTCCAGGGAATGGAGTAGTGCTCTCCCCTACACCTCAGCATAGTAGCTATCGAAAAGGGAGCCTTTGGGTCACCCTCGACTATTGTCACCAACTTTACTTACTTACATTCATAAAAATGGTGAGACTGAGATATATTGACAAATGTGGTCAGATGGAAACAAACTGAAAAAATAGATATGTGCAGACTGAGGTATACCAACAGATATAGTCAGATGAAGATAGATTTGGTTAAAATGAAATAGTAAGGTCAGATAGCTTGATGGATTCTTTGATACATTTCAACTGAGACAGAAAGTAGATACAGACGGAATATAATGAAACTGAGATTCATGAATAAGTAGACTGAAATAAATACGAGCAATCTGTGATAGTCATAACAAGATATGGGTAAATTAAGATTTATATATCTCTAATTATATGGACAGGTACAGATAGATAACAGCAAACTGAGATTGATAAATAAGGTCAGACTGAGATAGGTACACTGAAACAGCAATGAATATAATTAGAATAAGATCATATTTATTTGTTTATTTTTAGAATGAGATAGTAAACTCAGACTGAAATTGTGATATACTATCCAATTGATAGATGAGATCAGACTGTTATTAAAGACACTGAGGTAGATAAAAACAAGCTAAGATACATTAATAGATGTAGTTAAAATGAGAAAGAATTTGATTGACTTATAGATAGCTATGGTGAGACTGACACAGTAAAACTGATATCAATAAATACAGATTCTGGCAGACCGAAATAGATTGATAGTTATGCACTGGCTGAAATAGATAGCTATGGATATTTTCTGATTGAGATATCAAAATTACATATTGTACATCTCAAGTAGTTAGGAAAAAAATGAGCTCATGATCATCAAGTTGCACTGAAAGCTTTGAGTTTCCTGACTTTCATTTACCATTCATCACTATCATATATCATTCCTGGTAGGCCCTATAGATAGCATGCAATGTTCACACAGATCTGATGTATATAAGTCTTTCTTAGTCAGCCAATACTGGCGTGTACATGTGTTGGAATCCATAGGAGAATGTCGTTTATGAGTTCATTTTACTTTTACAGCAGTGCCCCACATGTCTTGGTTGGTTTTAGAGATGGGAGGTAGGTGGCTATACAGCAGCTGTTTTGTTGGCTGTTGCTTCCAGGATTTGTTCAAAAAGGCTCATAGCATTTTTGCATAGTTCCCATCTAACTTTTCTCTGCATTATGTTAGTGTTCATGTGGTTCATCTATATAGTAGTATGGACACAATTACAATTTGGAAGAAATCCTGTTTTATTTTATTGGAGAGATCAGATTTCCTTATGATTGATATTCTTTCAATAGCATTTGATGCCTTTGCTAGCCATATGTTGACATCACTTTCCATCAATGAATTGTTGCTACTGAGGTATGTGAACTAGTCTACTGATTTTAGAGGCTTGCCACTTAGAGTAAAGTTGGTTCCTTCTTGTTTCAAACACATGAACTCTGTTTTATTTGCATTTATGTTGAGGCCAATGTTCCCTGCTACTTGCTCTAGACTATGCAGCAGGGATTTAGCTTGGGCAGGTGTATTTGTGGCAAGTGCTAAATCATCTGCATAGTTTGTATCTGTCAAAGTTTTTGAAGGATATTGTCAACTCTTACCTTTTTTTGATATGAAACCATTTTCTTTTATTAAATCTATTAACATTTGAAGTAAATAGTCTAGGCAGAGTATAAATGTGCTAAATTATCTCCTTGCAAGGTTCCAGTAACAGTGTTAAAAAAGTTGGTATTTCCATCAGGTGGGCAAAGCATTGCTTTTTGTAAAGCACCATCATCCTGGTAACAATTTCTTTGGGGAATCGATATGCAAGTAATGTTTGCTCCATCTTTCCTCTGTGTATGGAATTGAATGCCTTGGAGAAATCTTCAAACAGTAGTGTTACCGTGAGATTTTTTGCCCTTACTCCTTTGATAAATTAATGGATTATCAGAATCTGTGCGTTTGTGGAAGAATTTCTGGGAAAGCCATTCTGATTTTTCTCCTAAGAATTTACTTAATTTCAGGTTGGATACAATTGAGAAGTAGAGCATTATAAACCATAGCATCTATCGTCGTAAGAGTTATGCCTTGGTAATTCTCTGTGATTTTGAGGTTATCTTTTTTGGAGATAAGGTGGATGTAGTCTTTTGTTCATTTCTCTATTATGTCTTGTTTTTTGACAGAATTGCATAATCAAAGAAGTATGTCATCAAATTTTCTTGTCTTCCATACTTCAAGAGGTATTTCATCAAAGCCTAATATAACTGTATTTTTATTTCTTGATTATATAATGGTAGTGGTGTTCCTCCTTCTCCTTCTTGTTTAAAATAACCGTGTCTAATTTGTTTTGTTCTAAAAAAATTTCAGTGAAGCTGGAGTGCTCATTTGCTCCTGCAAAAAATAAATTCTTTGTGTATTTCAACTTTAACAACTTAGAAGAATTTTGTTTTTTTAAATGTTAATGTTAATCTTGAGAAATTGAGATGATAAAGAAATATGTTCAATACAATCATTTCAAAAGTTTCTTTTATCTTAAGTAAATTATAATTGAAAATCATCAGAAAATCTTAAAGGCCATGAGCTTGATATAAATGTTTGTTATTTATATAAAATAATGTGTGCTTCAATAGGTAAAGATATTAATCTAACTAAAATCACAACAATGATTTTACTCAAAGTTTTAATCTTAATGATAATAGCAAGGTTTGCCAGTGAAGCATTAAGATTTGAGTTGAAATGATTTTTTAGATCATGAATGAACATGTTTCTGCTTTCATTCTTATTGTAGACATGATAACTTGATAGAAAAACTATTTAATCTGGGCCAATTCAGATGCAAATTTATTTAACATTAACATTGTATTCATTTTTAATGGTCCATACATATTGCAGTTTTAAATCTTCAATACATTTTTATGTCCTATTAAAGCAACACTTTGCCCGAAAAAAAAGAAGCAAACTTGGGTTTTTTTATGATGTGTAGGCCAAAATCCAATGTTAGATGATTTGCTTCCAATCATTTCATGAGATATCCAATACAGTACAAATCTGTTTTTATAGAGTTTATATTATTGCTATGTTTATAAACTGCAGACAATAATGGCTGGGGTCATAATGAAGCGGTTTCTTTTGAATCATTATAAATTATTTAAACCTGTTCACTGTAGAGAAAAGGGGGAAACACTATAGAAGAAAGATAACAGGAAAAGCAACTGTTTTTTGATAGAACTATTTAAAACAATAAGTTAGATATTTATTTGCACATCATAAAAAATCTTCTAAAATATGCATGTATCAATTTGGGCTAAAAGATCCATGAAAAAGTGAAAAAGTTTGATTATTATCATTCTATATAATGTATGACAGTTACTGCTTTAACCATGGCAGTAACCAAATTGTCTAACTAATTCAAAAACTTTGATTATTTTCTTTTTGTGACCAAAATACAATACATTCTCATTTTAAGGAAATATGGAAAGACAGAAAAAACAGGAAAGAATAAGTGTAATATAAGAGGAAACCAATATGTTTTACAATTTTATTAAGATTTTAAAATAAAGTTGTTGTTTTTTTATGTATCTAATTAGATTTCCATGGACCACAATACTACACTTATCCTAAACAGAAATGCTGTGCGGTGACACTTTGATTTTAGGGACACACATTAAACTCTCATCTCAGTAGTAATTACGGACAAATAAAGAACAAAAGAGACAAGCAAAAAAATGTCACCTTGTCCATCATCATCATTTAGGTATACCAGCAGCATGGATTCCCTAGACTTTCTCTCATCCTGTCTCCCTATTGGTCATTACACTTGGTAGGGCTCTAAATATCACCCAGTATCTATACAGAGTTAATGGATGTAAGTTTTTGGCTGGTTGAATGGCATTGATGTATCTATGTCTAGGGGCCCATTGGAGTTGATCTTTACATGTCCCTCAGTGCCTAGCATATCTTGTTTACTATAACTAGATGGTTTGTGAGTAAATGGCAGTACAGCTGCTGTTTTGTAGGATTCTACTTCCAGGATTTGATCAAAACAGTATGTAGCATTCTTGTGTAGTTCCCAATTAGCTTTTTCTCCAGGCATTTTGTTAAAGTCTTAGTGGTGCTGACACAACTACAGCTTGGGAGAATTTGTTTTATTTCATCAAAGAGATCGGATTTATACACAGCTGATGTCCTATCAGTAGAATTCTATGTTTTGCCTATGCACATGTTGACATCAATTTCAGTAGATGAAATAATGCTACCAAGATATGTGAACTGGTCAATTGATTTTAGAGACTTGATGTTTAATGAGGAGATGGCACCATCTTGTTTAAAACATATAAATCCTGTTTTATCTAAGTTCACGTAGAGACCAATGTCTCTTGCTGCTTGCTCCAGGCTATGCAGCAGAGATTCTGTTTGTATTTGCAAGAAGAGCTAGGTCATCTGCAGTCTGCATGATTAATAGTTTCTGCATGATATCATTTGCTTCTAACCTTTTTTAGTGTGAGACCATTTTCCTTTATTAGATCTATTGATGTTCCTATAATATAATCTAGGCAGATTATGGATAGAAATGGTATCAATGAGTCTCCTTGCAAGACTACAGTGACAATGTTAAAGTAGACAGTGCACCATCAGATGAGTGGACAATGAGCTTTGTGTCCTTGTAAAGCATCATTATAGCAATAACAGTTTCTTCTGGAAAACCATATGCTAGAAACATTTGCTCTCTCTTTCCTATGAGTATAGAATCAATTGCCTTGGAGAAATCTACAAACAAGAGAGTTGCCTTGAGATTTTTTGCACATATTCTTTCAATGATTCAATGAATAGTCAGAATCTGAAAAGTAATAGATTAATTTCTCCAAAAACCACTCTGATTTTTCCTAAGAACTTTCTTATCTTCAGGTCAAATGTAATTGAGAATTCATGATTTTGAGGTCACCTTTCTTTGGAAATGAGAAGATACAGCCTTTTGTCCATTTCTTTACTGTATTTTGTTATATATAATTATTAAACTTTTAAAATTCCTAAATGTGTTGATATTAACAAATGCAAACTTATGATATTGATTTTGGTATGTAAGTATTAGATATTTAAAAGGTTTACCTTAGTTTTATTCAGTAAGTAGCTAGTAAGGTGACTGAATTCATTGTGACATTCAAACAATTCTCAGAAATAGCTAAAACATAACAGAATCTGATAGATGCTTATGTTGAAAACTCAGTTTGATTAAAAATAGATTGACTTTTAAGAAATTCAAAATGGTATCTATTTTAATTATCTCATCTGAAAGCTGCAAATAAATCTATCCAATGATGTAAATATGCCAATGTTGAAATCAGTGTCAACCATTTTGCTGAACAAGTGGTCCATGTCATTCAGGATTGGTTGACTAGACATCAGTTGAAATTTTAACTCTTTTTCTTCTAGTGAATTATTTCATAACAATTACATTTATACAAAACAGGACCCCTCAAAGCTTGGATGAAAAAGTTAATAAGGATTTTGTTCTGAGTATGAAGTTGGTTTGATATTTTTTTGGTTCATTTGTCTAATGATGTTATTTTATTTACTTATATATTTATTATTACTTACTCCTTTAGAGTTTTTCACATCAGTGTTAGCTGATGGTTTTTCACTGGAGTTTGAGTGACAGCAAGTCTCCTCAAGTCTCCAGGACTCATCTCAGGATTCTGGTCATTCTTAGTAATGCTGTTGTTTGGATAGTCTCTACCCATCCGCCAACTTCCAAGTCCTCCAGGCCCTTTAATAATCCTTTAGTTATTGTGCCTAATGCACCAATCACAATTGGCACAATCATTACTTTCATGTTCCACAGCTTTTTCAATTCTCTAGCAAGGTCGAGGTACTTATCCTTCTTTTCACTTTCCTTCAGATTTATTCTGTGGTCTACCGGGACAGCAAAGTCAACAATTTTGCAAATTCTCTTTTTTTGGTTGATTATTATGAGGTCTGGTCTTCTGGCTGGGATTAGGTGATCCGTTTGTATATTAAAGTCCCATAGGAGTTTATGCAAGTCATTTTCTAGGACAGGTGCCGGGTTGTGCATATGCCATTTGTTTGTATGGTCGAATTGAAATTTCCTGTACATTTCCCAGTGGATCACCTTGCCGACCCAGTTGTGTCTCGCTTTATACTCCTTCTGTGCTAATTTGCTATTATTATCATCATTATTATTAAAAAAAAATCTTTTCTCAAATGAGTAAACAGATTTATCATTTTTTGACATTTTTTTCTTAATTCATATCTCATTCTTATCACAAAACGTTTCATTCTTAGAAAATCCCTTTGCTCTTTAATGTGTTTGTTTGTTTTTTTAAATTTTCCATGAATTTATCATATGTTATGTTGAGAGATTTAAATACTGGTAAGACCTTTTAAGATGTGGGAAGGTTGAATCTTTTTTAAGAAAAGAGACAAAAAGGAAAGAATAAAATACAAAAAGTATCACCAAAGATCATACCTAATCAAAACCAGTCAATCTATTTGAGAAAAATTTTGGTTACAGATTTTTCTCAGATGAATCTAGTTTTCTCATTTCTCATAAACTATCCTCATATTTAATAATTAATTTTTCCTTTTTTATTGAATGAAATAACTATCTGAAGTTATAATGTCTTCTGATTAAAATTATACAATATTGAGCAGTAAATGCTGTAATTCTTTGTAAAAGAGACTTTTGGTTGTTCGCCATTGGTCCAGGAGACCTGGGTTCAATCCCAGGTCGAGTCATACCAAAGACTCAAAAAATGGTACTTGAACCCACCTTGCTTAACACTCAGTATTATAAGGTAAGGATCGAGGGTAAAGTGGAGCAATCCAGGAAATGGAGTAGCACCCTCTTCTACACCTCAGTGTGGTAGCTATCAAAAAGGGAGCTTTCAGGTCACCCTCGACTAAAGGTCACCAACTTTACTTACTTCTATCAATCAACAAATGTCAAGGTAGATATTTGAATAAGAGTAAAAAACAAACAAACACAGATTTAATGTTTAATCATTAACTGAAAAACAATGAGTTTTTAAGAAAAGAGAAAATTTCATGTAGAATCATTGATTTCTATTTCTTTTCTTTTGTTCTTTAAATCTGTTGTTCTATCAATGATGGTGTCATTAACAAATAGCACCAAATTTTCTGAAATTTTCAATGTTTATTCTGTATTCTGTCTAGATGAAATCATTTTGTGCTCACAGCATTTTCACTTGTTTAACTATCTTGTGATTGCTGTTATTATTAATTAAGTTTAGCATTTGATGCTAAAAAATCAAATGGGAGAGAAACAATAAGATTTAAAAAGATTGTTCTGCTAGTTTTTCAAATAAGAAGGCCTTTAAAAATCAGCTTTTAAATCTTGGCTTCTTACCTTGGCTCGTATATTTAATACTATCACTAGTGTGAAATATTCAGTTTCTTCAAACACGAGGAAAACTTTTTAGTTATTCTTTTCTGTGTTTTCATATCATTAAAATAAACAGTATTAATTCATATTACATACAGGTTTTAAGATGGTCACTTATGTTCATAAAATATTTAGTGGGTGTTCAATTTATGATGTAAATACATTGGTCAACTGGACCTTTACTTGTGTGCATTTCTATACAAATACATATGTCAAGAGTATTTTCTCATTAAACTATAGAAACTTAAAAAAATAGAAAAAATGAATTGCATTTTCTTTTTCTTTGCAACTTGAAGCTCAATTTTGTGGTCTTACAAGCTCTTAACTTCAAAATAAATGTAAAATTATTAATGTTATTTTTCAAGATTATTCTAATCATTTTAAAAGTTATGTTTGGTTTGGTTGGGTTTTATGGCATATGAACCATTGTAGGTTATTTAATGCCAAATCCTGTTTATATATATATGTTAAATATTTATAAGTTTTGTGAATACATTTTGTAGATAACATTTTTAAATGAGCCTGAGCATTTTTTTCCCACAGTTAAATGGTTTCAAGTATTACTATATAACAGTCACAATTTAACATCAGTCATTTGTTTGCACACAGTTTCTTCTATTTGGCCGATAGATAGGACCCAATCAGATGCTACCACTCCAGGTCTGAGTCAACCTGGGAGCGATGGCAATGAAGAGGTACTCCACATTCACTCAATCTCCAAGGTTGGAGCCTCACCATCAGATTGTTTAGTGTCATATCTAGGAGACTCATTGGGGTGGGGTATTACCCCTTTGTAGAGATGCAGTTGGTGTATTCTACAGCCCCAGCCAACTGGCCTCAAAAAGTAATGTTACATCTGCTATCATAACAATGAACACAAGTTAGCATTTCATTTCACGTTACATGTATATTGAAAATGAAGCTCACAATTTAAAGCCCTTACACTTACTTTGACTTTTAAACATAATTTTTCTTAAAGAGGAAACCTTTCTTAAAGAAATTATAGTTATTTTCATACAGAGCAGATAAATGAACAGTGACTTTTAAAATTTTTTCTATCAAGCAAGAATAATAAAAAAATTCATCACATGCAATGTTGTTTATCCAGAGATTCTTTCATAATGAAAATATTTAGGATATTATTGAACATGAGATTCATGTTAGGAATAAATGAATATTTTAAAACAAATTACATTACAAACATCACTGACCATCTTAAAACCTGTATGTATTACAAGTAGTAATTACTACTAGTAATGATAACTTTTTAAATGATTAAAAATATAAGATGAAATGAGATGATATAATTGAAATGTTAGGATTTGAAATACTTTTTTTATAGATTCAAAAAAGATATCTATTTTCTTTCATTGTCATTCTTCAGATCATATAAGATAATGTATCCAGGTAATATCTATACCAAATTAATTAATAAAATCTACAATCATCTGTATCCATCAAACAAAGCACCTTTGATAAATATCAACTTTTATTTACATGTTCATTTACACATAGAGGTGGGAAATTAGTTCTATGTAGATTTGTTTTAAATCACAAAGGTAGATATGTAATAGTAAGGCATAAAGATTTTTAAAAAATTAAAACAGAATAGGATAAATAAATTAAGAACAAAATGGAGTTAGATTTAACAAAAATTTTAGCCAGTTTTTGTTTTGTTTTTTAGGTAAATACTCTTTACCAATTATTATGATGGATATGAATAAAATAAATCATCACTTTCCTATCATATCTGTTAAAGAATTCATTGCTTAGAGATTTGGAAATGATCTCAGTTCTCTTTAATGTCAGGCATCTAATGGTAAATCATGGTGTTAACTTTTGAGATTAATTAGCATTTTATTGGTATTGGAAATTGTTTTGTTTTGGGAAATAAAAAATCAAATATTCTTGACCAAATAGGATTTAAAACCTTTTCAAGGATGACCCTAAAAATTCCTCAAAGTTTGGTTGCAATCTGCCCAAAATAGAAGAATCTTAGTGGGATAGATAGATAGACACTTGATGATTTATAATTTCTTGATTTCTTCCAAATGTATTTTTTTCTGTAAAGCATTTCTGATAATTTTTCCTTTGAAGAATACTCTTTCTGATGTGGTTTCTCCATGGAGAAATTGAAGCTAAGGGAATCTTTAAATGAGAGAGAAAGAAAGAGATCTTTAATTTCCAATGAAAAAAAGATAGAGAAATCTTTAATCTCCAATGAAAATCTTTTCGTTTTGAAACATAGAACAAAAGTTACTGAAATATCTATGATTTTCATTTTTTAGTTTGTTTTAATTGGGTTTTTTTTTTTCAGATCTGTCATACCTTTTAAATTGAAAAAATCTTTTCATATTCTCATTTCCGAATTGAGAAGTCTTGTGTATATCTGAGCTGATCCAAAGTTGACAGCATTTTAAAAGATTTTTTGTGTGTATTAATACAGAATTGGTTTCTGCTTGTTAAAAATAAAATTTTCATTTCTGTTTTGCATATTTTCCACCACTGATTTTTTTTCTGCTACTGCTTGCACAGTATAATGTTTATAACTAATTTTCCCCAGCAGGTTACATTCAAGAAATCTCCATGAGTTATATAAACTAAATTTCATTCAATCTGATCGCAAATAACTATTTTTTCTCAGAGATTATGAAGAATAATGATTTAACTTATTTTTTACTTCAAATCTATTTTTTTATGCAATGGTTTAAAATTGGGGGGAATAAATTAGAGTTTTGTTAAAAATGTAAAAGTAAAAAGTAAAGTTAGCGACCATAGTCGAGGGTGACCCGAAGGCTCCCTTTTCGATAGCTACTACACCAAGGTGTAGGGGAGGGCGCTACTCCATTCCCTGGATTGCTCCACTTTACCCTTGAACCGTACCTTATAATGCTGAGTGTTAAGCAAGGTGGTATCAAGTTCCATTTTTAAAGTCTTTGGTATGACTCGACCTGGGATTGAACCCAGGTCTCCCGGGCCATTGGCGAACACTCTAACTGCTGGGCCAATGTAAAGCAGCATAATTTTAACCAAAAGAAAATGCTAATTATTCTTTACTATGTTGTCAGTAAATTGTAATAGGCTTTAGTCTAATAAGAAAAAAGTGACATAAATTTGAAATAAAGAGAGACTCAGTAATTAATAAATTGATAAACAGATCCCATTTTGATGTTAAGCACTGCTAGATCAAGTGACAGGTTTTCAAACTGGCATCAAATGTACTGACAAATATATTCCTAGATGAATGGAATATTAGCTAAAACTATATATGCAAATCAGTTAATCTAATTAATATTCAATTTACTAATCAATATCTCAAGGCAGAAGAGTGCTATCTAAGTTTAACCTTACTTTTTCCTTAATCATCAATTTGGTGATAGTAAAACCTTACATTATTAAATATTTCAATCAATAAAGACAGAAATGCCAAGATTAGTGAATTTTCTGTCATTCAGTCTTTGGAGAAAGATGGCTAAGTTTTCTTGAGAAACAAAACAACAGAGGAAGATTTCTTAAAACCTAAAAAGATAACTTTGGATATTTTCTCGATAGTTTCAAAAAGATAATTTTTCACTTGGTATTTAATACTAAAAAGTACTTTTTGATGTTTTTCATCTCATTTTTCATCAATGTTTTCCATCATTAATCTTTGAACATCTGACCCACAAAGATAAAAGCAGAGGCAAGTAAAATTGCTTAAGTGGTTTTACTGGTCATCAAACAAAAGGATGTTGAAATCTGGAATAAGTTTTACATTCAATATGTGTGCCTATTTTTTTCTCTTCCTCCCTCTTAATGTATGTATCTATCTATATAATAAACAGAAATGCTTTCTGCTAGGATGGTTGTTGCAGATAAGAACCCTGTCTTAGATCAGTGTCACTCCCTGGCACTTCTGTCTACAATCAAAATGTAGTATGTTTTCCATAGAAATCTAATTTCTATCTAATACAAAATTCATATATATTACAAAATTTAAAAAAATAACCATCTATATTTTTTGTCTTTTTTAAAATTTTGTCTTCAATTTTGAAGCAGTGATGAATTTACTATTCTTTTGAAATAATAAATATTTTCATATTAGTTTACACTAGTACAGTTACTTCTCTTTGATTCTTGGCAGAGTGCACATATACTACACTACACTCCTCAGCAGGAATGCTAATCTATATGAAAATAATCCCATCATTTTTTAATGGGAAATATATTTCTGTATATATATTTATATATTGAAAGATATATTCTCTTGATGATTTCAAAGTTATTGATTAGAGTTTTGACTGAACTTTACCACTTTGTTTCACTTACAGACATATATATGCGTACAATCCAGGTAATGTATTTTTGATAAAATTTTATGACCATCATTTTTCTTCTCTCCTTGTGTATATAAACACACTTTCACACCACAAGTTATAACACAAATATGTTTTTTGATGTTAAAAAATATTAACCTCATATCCCACATAGTAATAACAATAAAATATTCTTTGGTTTCTGGTATGAGTCTATGTACATTACAATAAACTAAATTCATGATTAGCCACAATTGGAATGCTAGTTTGTAGATTCTGAAAAATATAACAAATGAATGTTCTTGTTTGCATCAGACTTAAATGCTCCCACAATTTTTCCTGTACAAATAAAGTATTGCAGTATAAAGTTTCATGTCTATTATAGGGTAAAGGTGGCATTGATTTCTGTGTTTTCTCTGCAAGTGCAAACTCTAATGTCAACTGTGAGTATTCATTGATCGTGCTTCTAAATGTTTAATAAGATATCAGCTCGAGAAAGCTTATTGCCTAAGGGAATCACTGATATTTTCCTTCATCCAGCAACTTTCTTTTTTATTGATGTATCAGACCCACTATTCTTTGTCAATGAGCTTATAACTATGTCTTGTATATCTAATACCACGTCTATCTGTGTATCTTGTCACACAACAGCAAATAATCAACTTCATGTCAATATAGAACTTAAATTTGATATTGTAAATCATTTTAAAGAATGTTTTCCTCAAGCAGTTTATTCTTGCTTGAGTCTATAATGAGAGAGAGGGTGACATGTTTTTGAGCATGTTGTAATCGTACTAAAAAAATACACATTAGAAATTTTTACATTTGTAAATTATTGTAAAGATGAAAAAAGTTAAAGAATCTTAAATTGAAAAAGTATTTGAGAGAAAATAATAAACATTAAGAGCTTTTAACATGTTTTTTGATGATGGCCCTACTAAGAGAGTTAATAAATGTTTCCCTGTTAATATTTAAGGTTCCTTCTTTTGATATTAGACCTTTGCAAAAAAAAAGCCAATTGGTTGGTTGATAAAAGAAAGGATTATTTATGTATGTTAATAATATTGCTAATTTATTTGCTTCAATTCTCTTTCTTTAATAGTTTGTATAAAAAGGTTTTAGCAGAGATAATATTTTTCACTTTTATTGTCTTTATCTTTGGATCAAATTTTTCTCCTCTCGGAATATACAGAACCCCAAAATCAGTAAAGGTTATACAATAAATTAAACTATATGTTTTATAAAGCAGGTTTGTGGTTGTCTTATATCTGATTGAATAAATGGGGAAAAACTCTATGTAAAAGAATGAGAGTTTGGTAGTTGATTGAGCTTTGGTATTTCATACAAAATTAGACAAGGATTAAAAAAAGAGAATAAGAAAAGAAATGCATTCAGTCACTTGGAGTGCACACCATCACATACCTGGATCCAGGTGCCAGGAAACATGGCAAAGAATTCAATGAATAAATGAACAAAATTGAAATATTGATAAATAAATAGAGTATAGGTATGTCAGAAATGGAAGTAAAAAAATGCAAGTGAAATTGGAAGAATAAAATCTTAATACATAAGATGCAAAAAAATAATCCAAAATCTAAAAAAAATAACGGAGTTAAAGAAAGCAAAAAAAAAAAAATGTTCTTTTGTCAAAGAAAACAAGAGATATGTAAAAGCTAAAGTTAAATGTCTTTCATGATGACAATGGAGAAGGAAACATATCTGTTTTAATCTGCTTATAAGGAAAGAAAAAAATGAACAAAATTCAGCTTCCCTTGAGCAAAACAAAATTCTTAGAGCAGTGAACTAAAAACAGTTGTCAAAAATAAGAGCAAAATTACAGAAATGTGTATTTTTGAAAGACTTTGATTATCAGAGACTCTCAAATGGCTTTAAGCAATGACCTTAAAGCAAACATACTTTTTAAAAAAATATTTTCTGTTCAGGTTGAGGAAAAAGGAAATAAGTAAAAGTACAAAGAGTTTCTATTTTCTTATTAATTTCAATTTCTTTTTTTTTTTTTTTACAGGATTTTCTTTTTTCATTGATCAAAATTGTCAAGAAATATTTCATGCTATACTTTTTAACATTTTTTTAAAGATCCTACAGAACTGATCCTCTTTGTCTATTTGTTGGCATAAAAGTTCCAATAATTCTACCATCCTTTAAAATTACAAATAAATGCAATGAGTAATCTTATTGCAACTCAGACAACTTTCATTATCAACCAGAAACTACTGTTGTAATATTTTTTGAAGCTAACTCTGATATATCTTGCCCAACTACTTCACATTGTATAAATGTCTCAGTGTATTCTACAAGAAGAGGATCTTACCAAGATACCATTACTCAATCATCATTGAAGCAAACAACAACTATTAGTTTGGTTTCTTTGTTCAATAACATATCAACCTTTGTTGGTTATTTAATGCCAAAGCTATCCTTGTCAAAGAACAGCAGTGATACTATTTAACCAATAACTGGGGGATAAAGGAATTCATACATTTCCCAAGGGTATTAAGCGACTATTGGAACAGACCTATAACTACAAAAAATTAGATCTAAATTATAACTAAAAACTATGTGTGCAACATTCCACATTTGGGAAGTGAGAAACAAAGTAACCCCTAAAATTATCCTCAATACTGAAAAGCTGTAATCTGAGAGAATATCACTAATTTGAGCATTGCTGACAACATTTAGAAAAAGAAATGAGTACATTGGCCATTTTGGCATGATTTCAAAATATAGGGAATCTTAATCAAAAGTGAATAATGTAAATAATGCAACTTACATGAGTTGGACAAAAGGCTGCATTATCTAAGCATGTTGAGAGCTTAATGCAAAGCAAGTATTAATGCACAGTAAAGAGATTTTTGGGATGTGGTCCAAATAGTAGATAGGGTCCTTTATAGAAGAGGGTACAGAATAAACAAAGCCACTAATATAAGTCTGACAAAAGGATGCATAAATCAGACCAGTATAGAATTCACTATGATGTGTAGGTCCATTCATTGTAAAGGCAAAAAAACGCACAAAAATCCCACCATCCATATCTTGAAAGAGAAGATTAGTACATATTGATATATTACGTATTAGTGAATGAGTTTTTTCCAGTCTGACAATAAAAAAGATTGATGCTTTCTGCAGGATTTTATGACTCTCAAATCCAAATTTTCATTATAGGTAGCCTTTCTTCCTTCCTATTAGATGTATATTAGGCCAGAAAAAGGCAAGAATTTATTAGTAATTTCCAGATAATTTAGTAAAGGTTACTTACTGCCTGACCCTGTTTGTACATAATGATTTCTATCTGAATAAGAATGTAGTTTTTCTGGTGTTTTCTTATATAAGTCTAAATCTTCTATTGATTGGTATACCAGTTACTTCAGTGTTCACCAATGGCCAGGGAGACCAAGGTTCAATCCCAGGTCAAGTCATACCAAAGACTCAAAAAATGGTACTTGATACCTCCTTGCTTAACACTCAGCATTATAAGGTAAGGATCAAGAGTAAAGTGGAGCAATCCAGGGAAAGGAGTAGAGCCCTCTCCTACACCTTGGTGTAGTAGTTATTGAAAAGGGAGCCTTCGGGTCACTCTCGACTAAAGGGAGACAACTTTACTTTACTTACTTTACTGATCTGAATCTAGCATTAATTAGGAATAGTCTATTATGCATAAGCAAATTAATAAAACTTTTACAGTAATGAAGAAAGTACCATTAGAAATCACCTGGAAAAGTGCCCCAAACACTTTGAAATGGAGAACACTAAATTGTCAGCAAAAATTATTCACTTGTTTTTTTGATCATTTTTCTGTTTGAATGTATCAATGTTATCTTTTTTATTTGTGCTTAAATTTTAAAATGTGTTAAATCTTTTGTATATGCATCCTTATCTTGTTTTCTTCCATCACAATCTTTCAGCAAATGAAGAAAGTGAAAGGGTAGAATGAGTTAAATGTTCATCTAAAACTCCATCCAAATGTGGATGCAAGTCCAGAAAACTATGTCTGATTTACATATATACACACGCTAATGCTTAAGCGGATGCTGAAAAGTTCTTGTTTCTATTATACATTTCTTTTTAAGTATCTTCATTTTTCTGTGTTGTTTTTTTATCACAAAACTTTTGGTCAATGTTTTCTTCTGTGGTCTTCAAATTAAATTGCCAAAATTCAGGACAAAGAAATAACTTCAACTTAGATTTTGACTCTTATTGAATATGACATAAACTTGCTATGCCATATAGCAATGCTTGTATCTTTTTGGTTGTCAGTGTATGGAGCCAGAAAAATATTTCATCTCAACAATTAAATAGAACTCCAATTCAGAAATAAAGAAAAGTGGCTTGAAATTTGTCAAACAGAATACAATAAAAAAGACTAGCAATAAAAATTTTACCCAATCTTCAACATTTTGATTGCACACACATATATATGTATGTATGACACCATTGACTCTATGACTACACTATCCTAACATATATATATATATATATATATATATATATAGAGAGAGAGAGAGAGAGAGAGAGAGAGAGAGAGATTATTTTTTTTACCCAGAGATAATTTAACAAATGTCTTTATAAATATTGGTATTGATGATAAATTTAAAATTTCAATTTTATTTTGAATTCACATACTTTCTACATAAATTGATTTCCCAGGTTGCAAATGAATACTCAAGTCATTTTCTTTTGCATTCAAGCAAGTCATTCTTACCTTCTGATCTCTTCTAGTCTTCCCTCTCCTTACTTATTTTAATGACCCAGTTCCCTAAATATGTCTAAAGATCAGTTTTTTACTTTGCTATGTTTTTATAAGAAATAGAAATAATTTTATTGTTTTTTCATTAAGTTTATTTAAAAATAATGTAGCAATATTTGTACACTGCATTTTCTTGGTATTTTTTGTTAAATTCAGTATTAAATTTTTCAAAGAATTATCTACTTTCTAGGACAGCTGGAGCAAATACTTGTAGCGTATGGTCTCCCCAAAGAAAGTGTTACAGCTATAATCATGCTTCATAGAAACATGAAAGTAAAGGTTTGCTCACCTGATGCAAACACAGACTTTGATATTGTTGTGGGAGTTTTGCAAGGAGATACGTGAGCACCATATTTGTTTATAATCTGCCTAGATTACGTACTTCGAACGTCGATAGATCTAATAAAAGAAAATGGCTTTACGATAAAAAAGGCAAGAGACAGACAATATCCTGCAGAAATTATAACAGATGCAGACTATGCAAATGATATAGTGCTACTGTCAAATACACCTGCCCAAGCCAAATCTCTGCTGCATAGCCTAGAGCAGGCAGCAGTAGGTATTAAGCTCAACATGAATGCAAATAAAATGGAGTACACATGTTTTAAATGAGAAGGAACCATCTCCACTCTAAGTGATGGTCCTCTAAAATTAGCAGACAAGTTCGTGTTCCACGGAAGCTGTGTCTCATCTACCAAAAGTGATGTTAATATGCACCAAGCAAAGACATGGACTGCTATCAATAGGTTATCTGATATATGGAATTCTGATCTATCTGATAAAATAACTTGGAATTTCTACCAAGCTGTATTTGTGTCAGTACTGCTTTATGGATGAATCATATGGACACTAACAAAAGATATAGAGAAAAAACTAGATGAGAACTGGACAAAAATGCAATGAGCAATTTTAAACCAATCCTGGAAGCAACACCCCACGAAACAACAGCTGTATGACCACTTACTTCCAATCTCAAAAGCCATCCAAGTAAGATGAACAAGATATGCAGGACACTGTTGGAGAAGCAAGGACAAACTCATTAGTAATGTTATTTTATGGACCCCTACCTATGGATATGTGAGTGTTGGCCAGAAGCAATGGATGATAGGGATGAATAAAGAGAAAGAGTCAGGAAAATCTGTGCTATCAGCATGACTTGATGATGATGATGATGATGATGATGAGGAGGAGGAGGAGGAGGAGGAGGAGGAGGACTTTCTATTCCCCTTCAATATCTATTTATCATTACAAATCTTGCACAATATCTCATTCATAGTCTTAATTTAATAAAAATGCTTGCTGCTCCTTACTGTCACCTAAAAATACCAGGGAATGTCTTGACAATTCTGTTTGAGTGTATTGAGGATGCACTATCCAAAAAGAGTTTTCTGATGCACAGGTAATTTATATATTTTTTGCCAACTGGAGTTCACAAAATCAGACATAACATAAACTCTAATGTTATTTTCTTTATTTCTGCTTTTTTTCTCTTTATATTTTTACAGGTACCATTTAATTAGTCTCTTAGAGTGTTTGCTTCCCAAAGTAAAACTTTCAGTATGCCCAAACTGTGAAAATATATTTTCAATTTTCTTTGTTACTCCATAAATTTTATGTCAAGAAAAAAATCTTATATCTATTATCCTGAGTTGGAAAGTGAATGAAGTCACTTGTTACTCCAGTCTTTTTCTGACACTGTTGGTTGGCATTCTGATTACATGAGGTGACATACCAATAAAGGTGTGGTAGGCAAAGATTATGTCTTTAGTGACTCGACCAGAAGGGGTCAGCCCAGTAAAAGTCAAAGTAGATAAACAGTTGAAGTCAGCAATAAAATGTCACTTGAGCCAAATAAATCCAGTATCTTATAGCTTGCCTGAACCTGTTTTTTATTACCTATAAATATCTCCATCACAAGTTAGTACATGGTTAATATCTTTGTGCCTTGCTTGCAAATTGTCAGGAATTCTGTTTCTAGTTCAAGTTATTAAGGAGATAATTTACCAGGCTTGTATGTACACATTTAATAACAATTTATTTAATTTCAGTTTGTCTTGCCACCCAATTATTTAAAAATCTATCCTTTTATGTTTTCTCTTTACAAACACACATTCACAAATGAGTGTGTGTGTGTGTGTGGAGGTGGGAAAATATTATTGCATATTTGTACAGTAAGTTTAATTTTAAAATGTTTCATTAAACATATCTGATCAGGATTCCTTGATGATATCAGTTCTCTTCTCATACTTTCAGACACCTCATTGTCATAATTACGATAAAAGTTGATCAACTTTATCAAAGTAGAAACTGACAAAGCCTAAAAGTAAATTCCATATCTTTTTACCTATAATTGTTAGTGAACTGTCTGAAGATATGAAAAGAAGAGGATTACTCTCATGAAAAATCCTTCACATTGAGAATGTTTGAGTATGTGGAGGAGAAAGAAGTTTATAGTTTATTCATGGAAAAGTAACAAAGTATAATCTCTTTGTGGAACTATTCCATTGTCAAAAAGCAGACCTAACTGTATTTGGAGAATATACTTAATGACTATTCAGACAATATTGCTCACTTCCTATAATTAGAGCTCAAATGATCTCATTTTCATCTATAAAAGGCTAGGTGATTTATTTTTCATTTATTTTGTTGGTAAGTATTCTATCTGCTGTTGATTATAGGAACTAGTGATGTATTATGACATTGTTTTATAACTCAGAACTCAAACTATTTGTCATTTTTATTTTCTTCTTTGGCTCTTGCTACTACTTTTTTTTATTTTAGTACTGTTCCTGGTAACATGCAATAACTATCCACAAAGATTCACTGATGTAATTCACCAGTTCATATGAACAAATTCAAAGAAAATGTAAAATTTATTCTACATTTACTTTGTAACAACAATAAGATAAATTCAGCTTGTTCTAGTTGATAATGGAAATTAAATTCACAGTTTGTTTTAAAAATATATATACGTGTGTATGCATTCCTTTTACACTTGTACCTTGTTCAATTGTATGTTAACTAAATAAAGAAATAAACAGATTCATATGTGAAGCTATGAAAATAACAAATATGCAAAGGCCTACCTACTCAAAGATCACACCATCTCAATTTTGACCATTTCAAAATCTTGAGAATCTTTACTTGTGCTGACATTTTGTGCCATGTGTGTCTTTGCAAAAATTGTCACCTGTCAAAAAGAGTTCAACTGAGAAGCCATTGTTGGCCTCTTTACACATTTGTATTCTCCTTGGACTTTATTATTTTGACATTTTCTTTGCTTCATCCATATATCTCAATAGAAGAATGTCTCCTCACTGCATGATGCAACCATAATTTTTGTTTGCTATAACTTTTGTTTTCATATGTATATACTCAGAGAGAAATATTATTTATATGTTATTATATATCGAGATAAATATTATGTATAAAGCTATATAGAAAAATATCACATATTTGTATCAGTATTAATTGTATTCATGAATATTATTTTCAATTATATTTCTATTATTATTAATTATTTTACACATGTAATTTGAGAAATTTTTCACCACTAAAGTAATTTTTATTCATTCTATTTTTCACATAATTTTGATTTTCATATTTCTTAAACAAAGGTTACTTGTGATTTTAAGAATAAACAAAAAGTGAAAAATTTATCAGTGTAATTTAAAGAAGGAAGAAACTGAATTTGTGTAAAGGACAATATACTGAACATGCAATTTCAGGCAATATTTTTTGTAAAAAGAAACATTAATATTTTTGAAAAAGTGACATGAAAGGTATTATCAAAACAACGCTGATCTAATTTCAACAGAGCAGGTTTGCAATTTAGAAATGGATGGTAAAAATCATTCATTTAGTTAGAATATTTTAAGATTTAAATTATTGCTCATATACTCTCAAATGCTTGATAGAAAAGTCATGTTATTTTTTTTTTATTTTCAATATCTTCACACAATCTGAAAAAAAATGGTACTTAAAAAGTTTGCCAAGAAAGTAAATTAAAATCTAATTTTGTAAACTTAAAATGTACTAATTAAAGAAAAGAAGAATTGTCCTTTAAGAAACGTATTAAAAGTTTCATGTTTCTTGCATCTACTGTTTTCTTTTATTTTGGCACTAAGCAGAATCCCATTCTTTTATCAATATTGTATATTCAGTTGACACGATTAGTCTTTTTAAGTGGAAATAAATCCCTTTCTTTATAAAACTTTATTTCTATGTAATGCCTGTCGTAAAAAAAACAATAAAAAAAAGATTTTGTTTTAAAGAAAACAAATATAAGTTAAAATATATGGATAAAATATGAGATAAAAATCTATGTAAATGTAAAATAAAGATTTTTTTAAAAAGTGTAAGTTTGCAGGAAATCTTTAAATTTTTTTATCACAGAATTTCCAATCTTCATTAAAGAATAAGTTGAAAAAGTGGAAGTAATAATTAACTAAGTATTCATGGGGAACCTATCAATAGCTTCTGAATCTTTTTTTAAGTTTATGTAATGGTTGTATTTTTCAATGATCCTACCTCTTCTCAAAATTTTTTTGTGTGATAGGTCGAGTTCTCTTTTAATTAGTGTTTTTAAGGATCATAGTTGACCGTTTATATTCATTCCCTTGAAGGCTTTATTTCAAAGGACAAATCAACACTTTTAAAATCTTCAAACTATTCCGAGGCAGTGTGGTCAAATATTGTTTGATTTCTTTCTACTTCACAAATTCTTTGAGCGTCTTCATCAACATAGAGGCTCAAATTTTTAAAAATACCTTAAATTTCTGAAAATGTAATTACTTGTATCAGTCATTAAAGTATCTGAAATAAAAGGTACTAATGAATAGAACAGATGATGATAGATAATATGTTAATATAGATAAAAATACTGTGGTGTTAAAATTTTATGTCACAATTATCATGATTAAAGATATTATTACAGTATTTTTGATATATGCTGGTAATGTTAAAAAAAAAAGCCATGTGTAATACACAAGAAATATGGTTGTTTTTTTATTTGAGTCAAAGGAAAGTGTTATTGTTCATACATAATGGCAAAAGATCTGTCCACCAAAAATTAATCTGTGAATGCCTAAAAATTGAAGGAGAAATCCAATATTTCTGGCCATTTCCAGGAATGGCACAAGGTCAGCATGGAATCTTTTCAAACATACACACACACACACACACTGAAATTGAGTTTATTATATCTTCAGATAATGTAAGATAATAAAATAATAAACATGGTAATAAATCTTGTCTAAACATTATCCTGACATTTTTAAACAGAACTCTGCTATATATTTGTCCTTTGCATTCCAATTACTTTCTTAAAAAGATAGAAAAATTATTAATGAGGGAGTGGAAAAGTCATCCAAATGAGTAAAAAGTTCAAGAAAAGGTATCTTTTATTTTCATACTATCAAATCATAATTTAATGTACCTTCACTGCCTACTTCCTATAAAAGTACAATCCTACAGGATAATCCCTCACTCCATTTCCTCCCTCATGTTTTTCATGTGTGTGATTGCTATTTTCAAAATAATTTTACTTACCATGGATGATTTTACCACAGTTTATCATAAAAGCAGGAAACAATGAATATCTAATTATAAATAAAATTAAGATGTGTTTATCAAAAACCTTAGAGTAAAGATGACTAAAAAATAAAAAAAGGTTTTGATACAAACTAATATAAAGTTTATCAAAGGATTGAGTGGAATAAATTTGTTTGCATTTAACTTTGCATATTTCTTCCTAATGCAGTATCTAACAGAAATGTATTCATCTGCTTTGCATTAAGAAGGTTCTGTACAAAAAATCCGCTCTATTCAAAAACTCTAAAAAGCAGAAAACAAAAGGTATCACAATTCCTTGATGCTTTTTTCGGGTTGAAAATTAAAACACAAGTCTCGACTGATGTTTGACTGAATACTAGTTTTATTCTGCTTCAATTCAAAACCCTATGAAATACTGAAATAAAAAGGGTTTAAATGACAATTAATAGTTAATATTCTTACCATAAAGGATCTTAAAGTACAGAAATTTCACAGGAAAGTTGGGAAAATAAATTTAATTGTGTGCCGTAACCAGTATCAAAGAACTACTAGGGTCCAATTCTTAGCAAACAAAATTCCCTCCAAATCTTACAACCTGTCCTAGCCTGGGTGGAAGTCACTTTGTATTCTGGGATTTCGAACAGATATGGGTCTTTATATAATTGTTTCCCTTACGTTGTTCACATTAATCTATCAGAAAGGAGAAAAAGATACATGTCTAAACTATGGTGTACTTAGGGTGACAGCTACAAAAGAGAAAAGGCAATAAAGATCAGTGAATACTACTGTAAATGATATAAAGGGTTAACTGGCAAATTTATTTGCATTTTTTCTTTTGTCATGACTACGACAAAATCCTGACTGTTTCAATCTGAAACAATTTGGAATCAAGGTTAGTTGTACTTTGCACTCTTTGAAGTGATTTATTTGCATTTCAATCAGTATTCTCTTCTTCAGTGTTGAGACTATTCTTCCTTGGTACGAGTTTTATGTATTGCTGGTTGACATGTACTATTACTCATCCTCCTACCCACTAAGATTGTCCTTTTTTTGACTTGCCATCTCAAGCCAAAACAGTCCTTCACTCCTATTTCCAGCATGAAATGAACAAACTTTGGACAAGTTACTAATGCACTGTCAGTAGAGTACGTGGGTCAGTCTTGGTGAATTTTGATTCTCTCTTCATCTTATCTTGTTATTGAAATTATGAGTAGATATGCCTTTTCATATCTCCCCTCCACTTAATGTCTTTCAAGGGTTGTATTGATTTCTGAGCTCTGAGAATTGGGTGAAGCTTTCAAAGAGAAAACAAACTATTCTTGTTCTTTTCTTCTTTTCTTCTCTCTCTTCAAGTTTCTGTCTCTTGATAACAAGTTATCTAGGTGACTTGTAACATTTCTCCATCTCAACTCTTCTGCTGGATTCTTATTAAATGCAACATATACAATTAATTCTCAGGTGAATGAGTTACAGCTTTATGTTTGAGTTATCAGCAAATAGAATCAATTCAGGATCAAACTAAGACCAATCCAAGGTCAGCTCAACTGTCCATTAATCAAGTCTACACTCATAATCAGGTGACCAAAGATGAGATGATTTGTCTTCAGAATTTGATAACTGAAGGATAACATCTTTTTTACTTTTGTATTTTTCTCTTAATAACTGTGATTTTATCTATTTTTGCTCAAAGCCTCAAACTCTTGTAGAAGAAAAAATATACAATTTAAATAAAGCAAAAAGGCTTTTTACTTAATTCCTGTCACTTACACTCATGAAAGATAGATTTTACATAGAAAAAAATGTGTACGTGTGTGTACTGAGAATATTTGTGGAAAGACTGCCTCTCACAAATTAGATTGATCCCCACAGCACTCATGGTTAAATAATTTGATATTAAAAAATTCCTTTGTATTAGGAATCTAAATTGTACTTTTCAAATTCCTCATCCTTTCTTTCTCTTTAATCTCTATAGTTCATTAATGTTGCATTATAGTTTTGAAAATGCCTAAATAAATTAACAAAATGTCATTTGTTCTCAATGGAAATTTTCCTAAGAAGTTACTACTAAATTCTGAGATTATAATGTTACAAACACAATGATAAATATTTGTATATTAAACCCTCACATATGCATCTATACACATATATTTTCACATAAATACAGATGGATGCATATTATATATGCAAATAAATATGTAAGTATATAAATACACATATATGTAAATATATGGATATATCTATGAAAAAACATACATCATTTGATATGTTCAAACATTATTAATGCCAACATTGATAGGTCAGAAGATATCAATATAAATCAATGTCATTCTTTTCCATACAAAGAGAGATTTGACAAACTGTGATAAACTGAATTTTGAGTATTGTTTGAACACATGGTTGGTTTGATAACCTGAAGATTATTGGGGTGCCATACAGAAGTTTTGTTTTTCCTGACATTTTAAAAGGCAAGGGAAGAATTTTAGAATCGTCCATCTTCTCTCCTGCCATCATATAACATGTCGTATGAAGTTACATGATACTAATAAAGCATGAATTCTTCCAAGCTGTAGCTGTGCCAGTACTATTTTGTGATTGCATCATTTAGACTCTAACAAAATGCCTGGAGAAAAAAAACTAGATGGAAACTATAAAAGAATGCTTGATGCTGTTTTGAACAAATCCTGGAAGCAAAACACAATAAAATAGCAGCTGTATAGCCACTTACCTCCCATCTTACAAACAATCCAAGTAAGATGAGCAAGACATGCTGGGCACTAAAAACAAATCTATAAGCCAAGTTCTTCTGTGGACTTCAACGCATGAATGCACCAATGCCGACTGATTAGCAAAGACTTATATTCATCAGCTCTGTGTGGACATCAGATGCTACCTAGAGGACTTACTAAGAGTGATGACCGCTTGGCATGGATGGTGAGAGAGAGTTATACTGTTGGCATGCCTTAATGATGATGATGATTGAAAAATCTTTCACTCTCCTCCATCAGCTATCATAGCATACCACTGTCTCTAAATCCTTTGGTAATGAGTACAGGGAGATAAAGATTCATTCCTTTCTTGAGGGCATCTATGTCTTGTGAATACAAATAACTTCAGTCAGAATTTGAATTCCATTTTTTATGCTGATAAACATTTGACCACTTCAAACCTGTTTGATTTAAAAACTTAGATAATGCAGGCTGTTTTCTGCTGTCATCTGATACTCACTCCTAAGTCCTTTCAAGAGGAATGATTTCTATGGTTTGATTACTTCAGTCATCTGTTAGACATCAGGAAATGTTTAGCCATTGCTTGAATATCTTTTGCTCACCTTGGAAGCAGATTCGTGTGGAATCGTGGCTCCATTGAATTGATTCATATGATATATGCTTAGAATATTTCCTTTGAACAAAAACTTTTTACTCACATTGTTTGATATGGAATGATTATCAGACCTGATTTCTTAACAGTAAATGATGGATCCAAGAAGTAAAGCAATTGCTTCAGATTTCCTAAGGTTTTTGTGAAGTTTATGACCAGATATAATTCTCCATGTACATGCTACTTTGATGAAACTTTGTATTCGAAATAGTTAAAAAAAAAGAAGGTAATTTGAAAGCAAACTAAAAATATCAGTATTTTTATTACCCAGTCAGCTGAGGATGTAGAATACACTGACTACTTCTCTACAGGGGGGTGAGACTCCCTCAACAAATATCTTGAATTTGACACTAAACAATCTGATAGTAATACTCCAGTAATGCTGAAGTTTTGGAGAATGCGAAGCACCCTTCATGTCCATTGCTTCCAGCCCAAAGTGGTAGCACCAGATAGGGTCCTATCTATGGGTTAAATAAAACTGTTTGACATTTAAACTGAGTGCAAACAAAGGACATGCTTAACTGGGTTGCTTGAAATAGAACTGTTTAATCATTTAACTGTGTGTAAGCAGATAACTGTTATATCAGCGTACGGTTGCAAGGAGAGAACAAACACACGGTTGCAAAAAAATGAAGAACTTGAAGGCACGTAAAAATTTTAACAATTGTATTGAAAAACAAATAAGTAAAAATTTCAAATAACTGGGTTGTATAAACATGTTGATATGGAATTAAAAGGTGGAAAAATGTCCTATGCTTAGTCGTGGTAGGATTGTTAGACTTATACGCATGCGGTCAATCAGATGTTATGAGTGCGGAGAGGAGAGGGGTCTTTGGTGATTTACAGCTTAGTCGTTGCCTTCAAAGTGGAGAAGAGGAAAATCAATGTGGGTGAAGTGTGGTTTTGAGTTTCGCCTCTCTCTCTCTCTCTCTCTTTCTCAGAACTGGAGTTCTAGTCTGTTGGTCGTCTGCGTTCTTTTGATCTGTCAGCTGTCGATAAATTTGTCTTTTATATCATTTTTCTCTTCTGATCCGATCAAATTGGGTTTTCATTGTTTTTTTTACCACAAAGGTCACAGATTGGCTGAAAAATTACTTTTAATTATTTTCATTTTTCAACAAATTTCATCAGGATTTCGCAATGCACTGATCCTATGCGTAGAAACCCCTTTTTCCATTTTGAAGAAAGTCTCAGCATTGATAACATCTGGTGAATGCTCTTGTGGGCACTAGTTGCAATCATTATTTTGTGTGTACGATAAATCAGAAGGGATCTCTTTCGGTCATATAACATAACTGATGTTTAATTGAATTGTTACTGATACATATCAGTACTTAGAACCATTTAACTTTGTGGACTTATGGTAAACTGTATTGTTTGAAATAGAACTTTTTGATCCTTTTAACTGTGTATAAACAAATGACTGATGTTTAATTGAATTGTAAATGTTAAATAGCAATACTTGAAAACATTTAACTGTGTGCAAATAAATGATTTATAGTAAATCTAATTATTCGTATTAGATAGAAATAAGTGAAACCATTTAACTGTGTGCAAAAAAATGAGCTCAGGCTTGTTTAAGAATGTTATCGACAAAATGTGTTTAGAAATCATATATTTGATATATACGAATAAAAAGGATTCAGCATTAGATAACCTACTATGGTTGATATGCCATAAAACCAAACCTAACCAAAAATCAGTATTTTTAGCATATATTTTTATACTTTTGAAATTTTTCATATATTCAACTTTCTTATATAAGGTTAAATTGGAAACTGAAAGAAGTGAACATTTCTCACAAGATATACCATTAACTGTATTTGTGAAACAAAATTTCAAACAGAAAGCTCAAAAAATCTATCTTTAATTAATGGTCATTCTTTTATTTTTGTATTTCACTCACTAGTTCAGTTAATCATCATAAGCTTTTACAATTATATTCATAAATCTCATTAATCTGAAAGTTATCTATGATATAAAATTGTAAGAGTAGCATTTTGAAGCTTGGTTAAAGTATTAAGATAGGGGTTGTAAGTTCAAGATACTCCATCAGACAGGTTTCTTAGAGAAAAATAAGGAAATCTGTAGCAATAAATCTGACTTTCATTTATGCATATAAAGTTTTGCTACTAAATGATAAATATATTGAAAAGTTTACTGGTAAAAAGGTAAATTTCAGCAATAAAGAAATTTATATCCTTCTCATCATTTGTATTTTGATATTTCTTCCTTTCACTTAAATTTCATAAGTATAAAATTGAGGTTTTCTTCTAAGATGAGAAATTATTCAAAATAGTAATTAGAGATTTACAAATATAATTGAAACATTTAATAATGATTTTCAGAATTAAAGGCCACTTATTAACCAATTATCGATTGAGTGACTTTTGAAGGTTAGGTTTGTTAGAAATCAAATAATTCTACAATCAGTTCAATTTACACTTGACATATTAAGAAAAGCCTAAGTATTTTCTGATAGCACATAGATAAATAAAATAAACTTTTCAGAACTAAAATAAATGCTAATATTAATGAAATGTTGCATATGTATGTCTCTGGGAAAATATCCTATTTAGTTATCAAGAGAAGGGCAGCATATTCTTACTCAATTACCAAAAGAAAAGTTTAATCATTGTGTGTCATTGCATATAGTTTCACCATCATCTGCCATAATAACTCATTCCAAATAAAACAAAATCTTAATCTAATAAGGGAGAAAGTATTCTATTTTTTATGTATATTGTATCAGATTTAATCACAATTATTTTGAAAACGTTTTGTCATTTTTTTCTTGTTTATGTCTTTTAGTATCCTAGATACTTTGATTACACATTTAATTGGAAAGAAGAATATATATTTTTTTATTATTTCAGAGTTATTTATACCTATATTTATGTTCTTTCAAGGTTGATCAATATGATGGGGAGGGTGGTAGAATACACCTACTGTGCTTCTGCAGAGAAGTAAGAGTCCCCTCACGAGGCCACCTGTTGTTCATGAGTGGTGACTTGTGATGCTTAAGGATAGGATTCTGGTGGCTGAGCAGTCCTTGACCTAGCAACTGAGAGGTCAAGTGATCAAAGTTGTCCCCTTTCACTTTTGAAAAGATACTCAGCTTCATGATCAAACCTAAATCCATTAAAAAACTAAAAGAAACAACACTTGACTAGTGGAAGTTACAAAGAAAATTTATTCAGACTTTCTACTTAAACAGAAATAATTTTAAATGCTTAAAATGAAAACCTGCCCCACAACTCTCTGAACTTGTCAAAGGGCTTAGTGAGAAGTCCAGATCTCTCCCTCTGCAGCCTAGATGAGATAAAAACCAACCTTCTCAAACAAAGTGTTACTGACACTTAAAAAATCTCCATCATGATTCAAAAAATCTCCACTTCAAATCCCCTAAAAGCCCTATCAAAATGAAAATAGGATAACTATAATTAAAATCAAAATATACATCTCAAACCCACTCAGATGTCACAACTACCAAAGATTTGGATACCAAAGAGAAAAATGCACCAGACCTCTGGTATGTAAAAGGTAGGGAGAAAGTAGAACTGACCACATGGACTATGAACAAGCCCAGAACTGCACAAACTGTAATCAAAATCATGTAAATGATTCAAAAGAATGTGAAGAATGGAAAAAGAAAAAAGAATATCAGAAATAAAATACACAAAGAATATCTCATACTCCAAGTCGAGAAAAGCTGTCCAAAATTCCTTAGTAACAACAACTTATGCAAACGTAGCCAAATCCACAAACAACCTAACCCAAAACCAAGGATTAATCCCTAATGAGATGATAAACCTATTAAAAGAACTTAAAACATTAATAGAATTGCTAAGAGACCAACCTGACAACCAAGACCCTCATTGAACCAGATCTAAAGAAGAACACTCAACCCTAGACTAATGAATCTGAAGACCAAAAAAAAAAAAAACCAAAACACAACTCAAACAACAACAAACCTCAAGCATTCATACTATCTCTACCCCCTCTGCCAAAAAAAAAAAACGCAATAGGATAACAATGAAAGCCCATGGCTAACCCCTAAAATAGAGATCTCCCTGGAAGAGGGAATCTGTGTTTGAACTAGTTGGAAATTAATTTCTGACAGAAAAGCAATGTATTTACAGAATGTTCCTCTTCTTGTGAGTGGCATATTTTATGCTTGCTTTTAAAAAAAAATTGCATAAACCACTCCCACAATTTCCCATCGTTTGAGACCATGTATCATTAAATTATGGTATTAGGGCGGCCATGTTTTCTCTCTTGGACATATCCTTCAGTCAGCATGCTCACTTTGCCATACAGGATAAGCTGTCTCCTCTTTTCTGTTTAATTCTTCCACAGATTCTAGTTAGCATACATTGAGAATCTCACTGATAGAAACAGAAAACAGGTTCAAAGATCCAGGAAAACCCCTCAAAACAGAGAAATCTTAAATATCAAAAAAGCCCCAACAGAATTTGATAAAAAAGCTGAGAAACCAAATAGGAAAACAAAACACTAAAACCAAAACTATACAAAAACCAAATAAACTTTAATCACACAACAGAGAATAAACAGTATGAGTCTTAAAATAATTCAATGGAACTACCATGGCTACAAGGCAAATATTATGAGCTGCTTTTATTAAAAGCTGAACTAAACTCTACCACTATATATCTCCAAGAAACCTTCAAAAAAGCAATGATAAAACAAACATAAAAACCTTTGAACAAAATATGATTACATACATATGATAGTGGACTAAGAGCTTTGGGTAGAGTATCAAATCCTTATTAGGAAAAATGTCAAATCATTGCTAACACTCACTTGCAAGCAATTGCAGTCTCAGCAACCTTTCACGAAACTACCTCCATTTACTCACTATCACCACCTCATGATCCCATAAATGAAAAAGAGCTAAACAACTTGATAAAATAACTCTCTAAACCATTCATCTTGATGGGAGACTTTAATAGCCACTACATAATATGGGGAAATGAAACAACAAACAAAAGAGGCCAGAAATCATCAATAGCAACAATCGGAAAATCTCAGACTTACCTTGGCTCATCCTTGGGTACATTCTCTGCCATACACCTAACCTTCAATGACCCATCAATTTTCATATACTGTAATTGGAGGGTATACAAAGACTCCTGCAGCAGTGACCACTATGGAGTAATAAGGGAAAATACTGTGAATTGAAAACTCAGAACCACAAACAATTCCAAAACCTCCATGACATAATTTATAAAATGCAAACTAGCAATCCTACAAAACCTATTTTATACCACAATAATCAGAGAAACAAATACAAATCCAGAACTCATTATACATTTTACCAACACTCTTATTACTATATTCAACAAAACTATCCCCAAAACCATAATAAACCATGTTTTACAGAAGAGTGCTAAGGCAGGATAAGAGAATGTCAAACAATCCTCAGGAAAATCAAAGCAAATCTCTTAACAGAAAATCTAAATAAATACAAACAATAAACAACCAAACTCAACGTTCTATCAAAGAAACCAAAAGATCATTTTGGAGAACCTGTGCCACCAAAAATAAACTCAAATACAAATCCAAAAATAATTTGGAATTTTATAAAGAAAATATCAAATAAAAAAATCAACACTCTAATAAATCAGCTCTTATTAGGAAACACAGATGTCACAAGTGAAAAGCATATAACCAACCTGATCACAGAAAATTTTCCTCAATCATCATCCACAAAAAACTACTTCAGTCAATTCAACTCAGTCAAAATCAAAGAAGAAAAGAACATATTAAAATTCACCTCTGACAATACTGAAAGTTATAACGAATTCTTCACCCTAACCAAACTTTAAAACTCTATATTTAAATCAAATAACTCAACCTCTGGTCCCCATGATATCCTCTTCATCCTTCTCAAGGAATTCCCAACAATATCCCTGAAATATCTCCTAAATATATACAACAATATCTGGATCTCTAGCAACATTCCTACCTTATGGAAGCAAGCTACAACCACTCTTATCCTCAAAAACAAAAATATCTTACAAATCCTACCAGTTATAGACCTGTAGTTTTAAGCAGCTGTTCTTATAAAACTCTCAAAAAGATAATCAATCTAAAACTGACATGGTTCTTTGAATTAAACAATCTCTTCTCAAATCTATAAACTGGCTTTAGTCAAATTGTCTGCATAGAGACCCTAATCCGAGAAGCATTCATTAAAAAGGAACATCTGGTTGCAGTCTTTTTTGACTTTGAAAAAGCCTACGATGCATCATGGCCATAGATCTCAGCCTACAAGCAGACTCCTCATCTTTATAAAACACTTTTTAGAAGACCAGACTTTCCAAATACAAATAGACAACATATTCTCCATTCCAAAATCACAAGAAATAGGTGTATCACAGGGTAGCATCCTATCCTATTCATAATTGAAATTATTAAAATACCAACCTGTCTCCCTCCAGAAATCAACAGGTCACTATGTGTTGACAACTTCCTCCTTTATTACAGCTTCAAAAATATGAATTCAATAGAAAAAAAAATCAAAAAATATCAACAGTCAATCAAAAGGAACCATGAAAAATGGATTCAAAATCTCAAATATCAAAATTAAATGCATGCACTTCTGACAAATTCACAAAATGCATAATCACCCTACCTTAATAATAAATGGCATTGAAATACCCATAACCCATTATTACAATTTCTTAACCATTACTCCTAACTCAAAACTAACCTTTATCCCTCATCAGGTTACAGAAGAAAGAAAGAAGTGATACTTACCAGATTTTGCATTGGTCACATCCACATGACCCAATCACACCTCCTAAAAAGAAAAAAAAACACCCCAATATGCTCAATGTGCAAATTACCCCTCACAATCAAACACATTCTTTTAAACTGTGACAGTTTCAGACAAATTTTTCCAAAATATTACTAGACAAGCAATCTAAAAGACCTTTACAAAAACATCAAACCAGAGGACAACCAACCTTTTCATCAAAATTTGACCAAATCAACATTTTTCATTAAAAAAAATCTGACAAAATATAATAAAAACCCATATCCTAAAAATCGAAATGCACAAAAAAGACAAAACCAATCTAGCTCTTTCTGGCATGACTTCCAGAAGTCCAATTAAATAAAACTCAAAGAAAAATAGAAACATCTGATTTCATTTTTTTGTAGAATAATAAATTCATTCTGATGATGCTAATTCTATAGCAAAACATGTCAGTTTTATTTTCCATACTATTTTCTTTTTTCTCATAATCATATGACCAAATCATTTTTTATTTTGAATTTTTTCAACAATAAGGAGCAAAATTAGTCTGTGAAAAAATTGGGGTCCCTTTGATGACCACAGGCAGAAAGTCAAAACCTGAATGGGAACTCAGACTTGAATTGCAGATAAAAAGACTACAATAAGCAAGAATACTAAAACAGAACATTAAGAAAGCTTGATGAAACCAACCAAGGGAGACTAAAAAAATACCGAGACATGGCCAAACAATATAGACAAAACAGAACGTTCCAAAACAATGAAAAAAATTCTACTAACAATTAGGGGGAGAATGGGCGAAGCCATATCAACAAGTGGATGTGAGAGAAGGAAGAAAATTTTGGAGTAAAATATGAGAACGGAAAGATCATAGCAAAAATGCCAAATGGATAAACAACATAGAAACAGAGTTGCAAATGCTCAAAGAAAGCTCTTAGATGAACATACACCCTGACAGGCTCAAGTCAACACTTAAAAAGATAGTACACTGGAAAAACCCCGGACTTGATGGCATACACGGATTTTGGTTTAAAAATTCACCTGCGTACATTACAGACTTGCTACTGAAATGAATAAATGCATATAGAAAACTGAGATACCCAAATGAATGACCAAAGGGAAGACCACTCTGATCCAAAAAGACACCCTCAAAGGAACTGCTCCAACCAACTAGAGACCCATAACATGCCTACTGATGATATGGAAAATATCAACAGCACAAATTAAGGAGCAGATCTACTACTCAGTGATAAGCTGCAGAATCTTTCCCGGTGAACAGAAAGGATGCTGTAAGAGAACCAGAGGCACATAGGAATCGCTATATAGAGATCAACACATCCTCAATGAAAGTAAAACAAGACAGAAAAATCTAGCTATGGCCTGGAATGACTATAAAAAAGTTTACAATATGGTCCTTGAAAGTTAGATACTACCCTGTCTCAAAATGTATAAATACCTGACTAAATCGTAGAGTTTCTTGAGAAGACCAGGCAAACCTGGAGAGTGGAATTGACTACAGGAGATAAAAGCTTAACAGTGGTAAAGATCCAAAGAGGCATATTTCAGAGAGATGCACTATCACTATTTGTGATAGCTATGATGCTACTCAACCACTTCCTTAGGAAATGTACAGCCAGATACAAACTCAGTAAATCGCAGGAAAAGATCAACCACTTAATGTACATGGATGACATCAAACTCTTTGCCAAAAACAAAAAAGAATGGGAAACCCTAATACACATTGTGAGAATAAACAGTCAAGATATAGGAATGGAATTTGGCATAGAAAAATGCGCCATGCTAGTAATGAAAAGTGGCAAACGATACATGACAAAAGGAGTCCAACTACCAAATCAAGCAGTCATCAGAATGCTTGGAGAAAAGGAAACCTATAAATACTTGGAGATATTGGAAGCTGACACCATCAAACAACAGGAAATGAAAGAAAATATTTTTTAAAAAAGTACCTCAGAAGAGCCAGAAAATTATATGAGACAAAACTCTATAGCAAGAACCTTGTCAAAGGGATAAATACCTGGGCTGTCCCCCTCTTAAGATACTCAGGACCATTCTTGAAATCGACCATAGAAGAACTTAAATAAATGGACCAGAGAACAAGAAAACTAATGACCATACACAAGGCATTGCATCCAAGAGATGACGTTGACAGACTATGTATCAAAAGAGGGGGAGAAAGAGGACTTGCCAGCATTGAAAACAGTGTGGACACATTGATACAATGACTCAAAGACTACATACAAAATCACAGAGGAAGATGGATTACAGCCACTAGAAACAATACTAATGACACGAAGACCAGTGGAATGAAATGATCAGTAAACAAAAGTGGGAAGAAAAACAACTCTATGGATGTTTTAAACAACTAACAAGTGACATCTCACATGAGAAAATGTGAACAGGGTTAAGAAAAGGAAACCTTCTGAGAGAAACTGAATCTCTTCTAATAGCAGCAAAAAACAACATAAGGACTAACCATATCAAAGTGAGAATAGATAAGATACAACAAAACAGCAGATGTAGGTTATGTGGCGAAAGAGACAAAACAATCAATCCCATAATAAGCAAATGCAGTAAATTAGCACAGAAAGAATATAAGACTAGGCATGACTGGGTGGGCAAGGTAATCCACTGGGAATTGAGCAAGAAGTTGAAGTTTGACCATACGAATAAATGGTATATGCACAACCCAGAACCTGTCCTAGAGAATGAGACGCACAAACTCCTCTGGGATTCCAGATACAAACGGATCACCAGATCTTGGCCAGAGGACTGGATCTTATAATAATCAACAAAAAAAAGGGAACTAGCAGAATTGTGGACTTTGCTGTCTTGGCAGAGCACAGAGTGAAATTAAAAGAATGTGAAAAGTGGGATAAGTACCTCTACCTTGTTAGGGAATTGAAAAAGCTGTGGAACATGAAAATGACGATAATACCAATCGTAATTGGTCTTCTTGGTACAGTCATCAGAGGATTTGTACAAGGACTGGAGAACTTAGAAATAACAGGACGAGTGGAGACCATCCAAACTACTGAATTATTGAGATTGGCCAGAATACTGAAAAGAGTCCTGGGGACTTGAGGAGACTTGTTGTCACTCAAACTCCACTGAAAATCCATCAGCTAATGCTGGTGTGAAAAACTCTCAAAAGAGAACAAATAATAATAATTATAATAATGATGAGTTCTCTGGTGACAAAGACTAGATGATTAATCACATAATAAGTGAACATAATAAAGGGAGTATCAGACTAATTATGACTGGGTGGGAAATTCCACTAGGAATTGTGCTAGAAATTTAAATTTGACTATAAAAACAATTACTATATGCACAAACCAGAATCTGTCCTAAAGAATGAGATGCATAAAATTCTTATAGATTTTGAGATTGATCACCTAATCCTAGAGATAACAAAACAAAGAGAACTTGCTGTATAGTGGATTTTGCCATCCCTGTGGACTACAGAGTGAAAATCAAAGAAAGTGAAAAGAGTGACAAATACTTAGACCTTGCCTGAGAACTAAGAAAGCTGTGGAACATGAAAGTGATGGTGATACCAACTGTAATTTTCATGCTTGGAACAGTTCCCAAAGGCTTGGAAAGAGGACTAGAAGAGTTGAAAATCAGAGGACACATTGACACCATCCAGACTGCAGCATTGTTGAGTTAAGCCAGAATACTGAGAAGAGTCCTGGAGACCTGAGGAGACTTGCTGTCACTCAGACTCCAGTGAAAGACCATTAAGTAATGTTGATGCGAAAAACTTGGCAGGAGTTGTAGTAGTCGTAGTAATATACAACATGTATAACAAGACATTTATGAATAATTTTTACATGCATAACACATCCAATTAATTTCAGGTTGAAGAATTGGATAAGATTTTTATCAGGAATATTCAAGTTCTTCATAAAACCATCTTTACCAATTCTTTTTGTAACCAAAAACAACATGTAGCCAATAATTGTTTATTACAAAAATGTTTTAAACTGAATAAAACCAAATATTTTGTTTTATTCATACCATGTAGACAATTTTTAGTTGTTTGCTTAATTCTTTAAACCAAAGAATTTTTTGAGGGCATTAATTAGGAAGAAACTTGTTGTATATGAAATTTGCTTGTTTGGAATTTTAATGCTATCCTTATTTTGCACTGAGGTTTTACTTCTTTCTTTTTTAGTAAACCTTTATGCATTATTTACCGAACAAAACTGAAAATAATGATTTAAAAATAGTGAACATAAAGAGAATTTGAACTTGTGTGTGGATGAAGTTTTTCCTCTTGATGTTTAGTTGGCCATTTAGAATTTCTTCAGTAAGTTTATCTGTGATTGCACATCCCTAAAATGGAGGACCTGAAAGTGCATATTCAAGATGTAATGTTGTGGGAATTAAAGAATAATAAAAATGCAATAGAAACCACTAAGAAAACTTTTAGAATTTATAGCCAAGGTGCCATTACTGAGTGCCAAATCCAAAATTGGTTTTTAAAGTTACATTCTGGTGATATATCATTGAGAGCTGAAACCAAACCAGGATGCTCATTAGACCTTAAGATGTTTTAAGAAAATTTGTGGAATGTAATTCACATAAAAGTACTTGAGAATTAGCACTTCTACAATCTGCTGTCACTTGAAAAAGATTGGAAAAATAAGCAAATTTGGCATTTGGTTTCCTCATACTCATTTTGAAAGGAATAAAGAAGATTGAATATCCATTGTGACAAGTCTTCTTTCAAGGCAGAGAAATAACCTGTTTCTCAAGAATATCATTACAGATGATGAAAAATGGATCTTTTATGACAATGTTCAGTGGAGCTTCATGGAAGAAAAGTTATGCTGTGTTTATGGTGGGTTCACTGTGGTATTATTCATTTTGAGTTTTTAAACTTCAATTAGACACTTAATACAGACTTATTCTCTCAATAGTTGCAATGTGTGCATGAAAATCTTCAAAGAAAACATCCCACTCTCATCAGTAGGAAAAATGTTGTGCTTCTCCATGATAACTCAAGGCCACATTCAGCAAGAATCATGTGGGAAAAATATTGGGTTTAGACTGGTTTCTTCTACCTCATCCACTGTATTTACCAGACCTTGCACCAAGTGATATCCATTTTTTTTCATTCACTTCAAAATGCTCTGAATGACAAAAGATTCTCTATTTGTCTAAATTTGTGGTGAAGCTTGATAATTGTTATTATTTAGAATATTCCGACTATTGACCTCATCTTTATTGTTATCCTCCCAACATTTTGGTCAATATGTCCCCCAGCCTTCTTCAGGTGTTTTTGAAGAGCTATGCTGCTGGTGAATATTGTCCTGATGTCATATGGACTGCATATCTTTCAAATTTTTTGAGCTCAGCCTCTGACAAAGGGCAGACAGACTGTGTTAAGTTTTCAGGTATTGTTCTCTGTCATTCTATCTAGATTTCTTAGAGCTGATGTTATGGTCTTTGGGTAGTTGTGGATTGGAAGTTGTCTCTTAAAATCTTCATTTCCTCTTGATATACATTACTGTCACTACTAATGACTTTTGCTTGATGTTGTAAGCAATGAACACTTCCTTTCTTTGCCTTATATGGATGGTAGGAGTTGAAGTTTTGGTACTGTCTGGTGAAGGTTGGCTTTTGATACATAGATGACCTGAATCCTTGAGCTGTGCAAGTTATCAGTACATCTAGGAAGAATAACCTGTTGTCTTGTTCTTTCTCCAGTGAACTGTGTAGATGATGGATTTGAGTTCACATGATCCAGTAATATTTGAACATCTTCCTGATGAAGCCAGAGGATGAATGTATCATCTACATATCTAAGCCACAATGATGGCTTTAGTGATGTAGATCCTAATTCCATTTCATTGAAGTATACAGAGAGAGGTCAAAAAGTTGGGTATGGCAGAGCATATATGGAAAAAAAAAGGCAAACTTTCTGCCCTTTTGGGATCAAATTAAAATAACTGACAGGGAAGAACACTGAAGGATAATACTTACTATAACTTACCACTTGCACCCAGTCATGGTTAACAGAATTGGCACAGTTTTTTTCCGGTGGATCAAATTAAGGGTTCAGTTCAAAGTATTGTGTGGTCTCCCAAGTTCAATATGAAACAACTGAAGAATGTTTAAAGACATATCGGCCAAAACATTGTGAGTGTTACAATAAAGATAAGGTCAATAGTCTGAATATGCTCTGTAATAACAAAAGATTCTCTCAAAAAGATTTGGGGAAAATGTATATGGAAAACTTATTGAGCTTGAAACCAATTTTATTTTACTTGAGAAGAATCAACAAACTACCAAATAAATAACAAGAAGTGATTCAAAATAATAGCAAATTATATATTGATTGATATCAATTGTTTAATTATTCATGAATAAATTATATTTTACTAAAACGGAAATTATTTATGACTCAATCCATTGATGAGTTATCAGCATTTGTTGATAATTCTCTTTGTTCAAATTAGATCTGATTTTATAAACCAATTCTGAGAAAGTTTTATGTGAGAAGGAAAAGCCATTTTAACATGAGCACCACCACTATCAATATGAGACTGATAGTTTTTGTATGTTTCAGTGTCATTAGATGAATGAGGTTCATTTCAAGAAATAACATCTGCAGTGTGTGAGTGGTGGTGGTGGTAGTGGGGGTCTTGGTTTTAAAACTTAAAGTGAAAAATGCTGCCAAATTGGAGAATGTTGAATCTGATTTTTTTTTTCTTAGTGCTAAACTTTAGATAAAATTTAATCATTTAATGAGCAAAGTGATTGAGACTGTCAAATTGAAGCTTAGAAAAAGTTACTCAAACTATATTTAGAAATTAGTACTCATTGTAAATGTGATTTAAACAAATTTTTTTTTTTTTTTTTGTTCATTCACTCTGATTAGTTGATTCATTTTTTCACTAATAGTAGTACCACAGATTTCAGAGGGTTTTTTAAAATGCTCATCTTCTACAGATTCTGCTTTGATAGAAATATTTATATTCATATGGCTATTCTAAGAAGTATTAGAGCTGAGCACAGGGAACATATTTCTGAATAATTTGGTAGTCAAGATCTTTCACAGCTTCTATTTTTTTAGTAAAACAGGGCATAACTATTCATCCCAATAGTTTACTATTATCCTTTGTTAAATTCAGAATTTTATTTTCCCTTTTCTAAATGATTGTCCAGTCGGCTGGGGCTGTAGAATACACCAACTGCACCTCTGCAGACAGGTAAGACCTCATCGCCAGTGAGTGTCCAAGATATGACACTAAACAATCTGATGGTGTGGTTCCAGTAATACTAGAGTTTTGGGGAATGAGGAGAACTCCTTCATTGCCATCACTTCCAGGTCCACTCTGGCCCAGAGTGGTAGCACCTGATACAGCCCTATCTATGGGTCAAATAGAACTAAAATGCATACTTATGCTAAACTGAATTACTTGAAATAGAACTGTTTTGATATTTAAACTGTGTACTCATGCAAAACTGAATTGTTTGAAATAGAACTGTTTTTGACATTGAAACTGTACTTATGCTAAATGGAATTGTTTAAAATAGAACTGTTTTGACATTTAACTGTGTGTTGAAGAAAACTATACTTATACTAAACTGAATAGTTTGAATCAGAACTGCTTGACTAAACTGAATAGCTTGAAATAGAAATGTTTTTGACAATTAAACTGTGTTCTCATGCTAAACTGAATTGTTTGAAATAGAACTGATTATTTGTAGAAAAATGGATTTGGCATTAAATAATCTACAAAGGTTGATATGCCATAAAACCCAAACAACCAAACATTCTAAAAGAATTCTCAAAATCATAGCACTTGTAAAGCAAAAAAAAAAAATGAAAAATGATATTCTATTTAATGTTGAGTAAATGATGCTCAGTATCAAAATATTATGTTGAAGCATTCTAATTCCCTCTTTGCCAATACTGCAAAATTCCTTATCATTTTGATTCCTGAATATTTAGAGAGTTCATCTTTTTGGATTGTTAGTAGCCTTTCTTCCAGAATACAAATTTTATTCTAATGATGAAAATCCTTGGAGATTCAGAAACAGAGCACCAAGTGACTCACCTGGACAACCAGGATCCATCCTTTAGCAAGCACTTAACCTTTTTACTCAAAGAATTCCCAAATGTCTTGAGTTTGGCATGTGCCCATCTGAAAATGGCCATGTGTTAACTCATCAGATAGGAAAATAGATATGAAAAAAAGATGACATGAGAATTAGAAGTTGAATATATCCTGTGTATCACTCTCAAGTATTAATCATAGACCATGATTAATCCTAATTACAAAACTTGTGATCATTCGATGATGAATTTCTACAATTTTCACCAGCTAAATAATTTCATACAAAATGAAATTGTCTGTAGATATTTTTCTGTCCCAATGTCATCATTCATAGAAAAGATCTCAGGATAGTATAAAGATTTGCTAAAATATAGCAAAATTAGTATAGCTAAATATATTCCTAAAGAAAAATCTTCTATTAGAAACTATCACTTTGACCAAAGATGGGACAGTAGAAATAATCAAGATTGTTATTATATTTGAATCATGATGCTTGTTCCTTCTATTTGATGACTCTTAATTAAGCCAAATTTTAGGAAATAACCTACACTGGTGATTTTTTTCATTCTGGTGAAGGTTTGTGTCAGGCCAGCCGCACCTGATAATAAAGGAATGATGCAACAGAGTTCCCGAGTTTCTCGGAACAAAATTCCTCTGGTTTTGAATTCAGAGTTTTCTTTTCTTCAAGACCTGTTGCTTTTTCAAGGCTAAAGATCCCAGTTTAACCTATTTACTCATAGATAAGCGAGAAGAGATAAATTCATACCATTTTCTAGGGCATTAGTACCAAGTGAAATGCAAACAAGCTCTCCTAGAATTTGAACTCAGCTCATTGAGTCCATTTCCTATGATGATAACCATTATACCATCTACCTCTATATGTTATTATATAAATATTAGCATAATACCTGTTAAAACTAATGTTGCATACCCATTCATGGCCCTTACTATACAATCAGCCAGCATTGATCTGCTCATTTCACTTTGTTCATCATTCACATCATGTTGCTCTTTTTTATTGCCAACTTTGTTCTTCTCTTTTCATCACTAGTTATTCAAAGTTCTTCTCTGCTGAGATGATGAATGACAATGCAATCACATTTTACTTTTATTTCTTATCAACTTTTCCTTCATTACCTGCTGTGGCCTAAACAGGAAATCAGTGATAGAATAGAGTTGAAGCAATTCAACCACTTAAATCTCTCATTAACTAACCTATTTCTAACTCTAGAAACTGGTCACCTGATTGAAACCATCCTATGAGAGCCATGGTTGCAGATTGACCCCAAGTTTAATAGTAGTTAATCGTACTGATTAACTCATGTTTTTTCATGTGTTTAAAGGTTCGGGACTTAATTCAAATTTTACGCTCTATGTCAATAATAAATCTTACTATTCAATTATGTAACTTTGATGAGATGATCTACATTTGGAAAACTCTGCTAAGGATTAAAGTATCAATCTCTGACCTTCTGTTTTAGACCAGTGTATTCAGCCTAGTATCAAAGTATCACTCCCCAGGACTTTTGTCTTTGATCAAAATGTGACTAACATCCCTTCAAGCTAGAATCCAGTTCCTCCTCAGCCATAGTTTCATTTTTGAATTGTCATCAAAAAAGGCATGCTGATAGCACAGATTCCTTTGATTCTCTCTCACCATCCATTCCTATCAACAAGTTCTCTAAACTGCTTCCAGTGTCCACACTGAGCTGATTAATGTTAAGTTTCTGCTGCTTCAGCAAACATTGATGTGTTCATGTGTAGGAATTCATCTTGGGAATTTTAACCCTCTTGTAGAACCTCTTCCTTTGCACTGTAAGAGAAATCCCAGAATAGTCTTATGCTTTCATGTCATGTATTGCAGGGATTTGGTAATTTTTGTACTGATTCACATGTATATATCAGACCCCATAATAATCAACACTATGTTGAACTTGCCTTCATGAAGAAGTAAATAAATACTAAGATAAGAAATATTTTATATATGAAAAATGTCATTTGGGTTGGGAGAGCCTACCCTGATTAAAATGATAATGGTTAATTAAAAAAAGTAAAAGATTTTGAATTTATAGTAAATTTGTAATATAATGGCTTACATTGGACAAGTGGTTAGAGTGTTTGTCAATGGCTCAGAAGACTGAGTTTCTATCCCAGGTTGAGTTATACGAAAGACTCAAAAAATAGTATTTGATTCCACCTTGTTTAACACTCAGTATTATAAGGTATGGATCAAGGGAAAAGTGGAGCAATCTAGGAAAAGGTGTCGTGTCTGCTCCCATACCTTGGTGTAGTAGCTAATGAAAAGTGAGCCCTTGGGTCAGCCTCGACTACGGTTGCCAATTTTGCTTACTTATTTTCATCTTAATTATAATTAATTTATTCCTTTAACCTCAGTATTCATAATATGCATAATGTTGTCTAGTTCACATACTATAGAGTTAGCTCCAAGTCATATTTAATAATTGGCCATAAAGGTAGCAGAAATTTTGCCTTCACTTTTATTTTATAAAATTCACTGAATGCCTACTCAGAGAAATACCTGATGGAGAAATAGAAGTATTGATTTTTAAGATGACTACTGTATGTATTCATTGTGTATTTTACAAGTATACTTTATTAGTAGTTCTTGTTCAAAAAACTTCAAAAGTAATATTTTCTTTTGAATATGCCTAAAAAATAATTTCTTGTAAATTTTAACCCTTGGCATTTGATGGGGGTCAGAAATGTCCAATAAGAAGCATTTATGTTTTGAATAGTTTCATACTATTTCTCCTGCCATAAAACAGTAAATAGAACATTATTTTGTTTGTTTAGTGCACAATTATTGATAACAGTTTCTTTCTAGTTTGGAAAAAAGATTCACTTTTCAAAGTAAGAAAATCATTTATTTTCATCTGGGTTTCTTAAAATCAATGATGACATAAAAACTGATCAATGTTTAAAAATGAATGTATTTGTTTTTAGTATTTATTTTAAGGCAAAAATGTGATTTATTTTTTGAATATGTAATAAAACTATTTTGTAATCTTATGTTATTTCCTCAATCTTGATTTTTATTCATTAATAGAATATGAATAAATACATATTTATTATGTTTCCAGTGGTGAGATTTTCACTCTGATAATTAAAATCTTTTAAGAACTTGGTAAATACCACCATAAATTGAGATCACTGTCATAATAGGAATCACCAGTTAAGAATTTTGTTATCTTAAAAATAAGGCAATGCAAGAATTAAATAATGGTCACTGCTCATTCTGGTTACTAAAGTTTCATTGCTCTTCAATTTCTTGATATTTTTATTCCTTTTTGTGTGGACTTTTGTATAAAAAAGCATCCAAAGGAATATGGTCGTCATTCAATTAAGATGTTGTGTATGGTGGAAATAAATGTGCTTTTTACTTTAAAAAATTAGTTTTAGAATTTAAAACTTGCTACAGAAGAGAATCAGTTTGAATTTAGAGCAAAACTTCAGTTATTTGCTAAATTTTCCATTCAGCAACTCTAAATATGATTGTTGATATTTTTTCTTGCTGTTACTTCTCTATCTATGTATCTTTATTAAATGTCATATTTTAAGTGTCTATCTCATCTCCCACTTTTATGAAATCAGAAAAAATGTGTAATCCTTTATATTGAAGATAAAAAGTTTTTTCCATTTCAATATCAGTTTGTATCCTATCAGAGAAATTGACCCAAGTAAATTAATTACTATAACAGGTTCAATTAAAAAATCCTTGTAAATTTTAATTTTTTTGACTGAATTTTTAAGGCCTCAAGAAATTAGAGACAAGGAATTTTTCAGCTATCAGGAAATAAGATGTCTTTTGAAATGTGAGCGTTTTGTTTGAGAACTTATTTTGGGGGAAGGAATCTTAGAAAAATTTAATCTCTCCTTCATAAGAATAGATAGAAATATTTATCCTTGTTTTCTTTATAGATTTGTTAGAAGTGACAAAAGATTAGATTTGTTAATAAAACATTTTTAGTTTATTGTGAAATGAATTCCTCTACTTAAAAAAAAAGAAAGAAAAATATACATTTCTAGTTTACTATAAAAATGCAATTAGAAATAATTTATCATGTATTAAACATTTCACCAATTAATTTGGAAAAGAAATGTATTGTTCTGTTAATGAGAAGGACAGTTTACTTTATTATACATATTTGTTTTTAGTATAGAAGATTAATCATTGATCAAGGAAGTACATTTTTTTGTTGTTGTTTCAAATGTTTTTATATCTGAGCCCCTTTTAAGTTTACTCTATGACCCATATCAATATCACTAAGAAATTAATACTTGGATTATTTTGTCTTATAGCAAACAAGAAGTGTGTATCCCAACAAGAGGAACACTATTTCCCCAACAACCCCATCAACAGGCTCTCCCTACAGCCACCCCTCAACTCCAGCTGCTTGGACTCCAACAACTTACTACAGGGGAGGGACATCTCGTTATCCTGCAATGCATCCTTCTGTATATGGCAGTTATTCCCAACATTCGGTAAGTACCTGTTTTATCTTATTCATTACTTTGACTCATTATAACAAAAAATCATGAAAATCATCTCTATATACAGATTCTGCTATCCCACTTCACCCTTGAAATTCTTGCTACAACCTATTGATAAAATAAGTAAGTAAGTAAGTTGGCGACCACAGTCGAGGGTAACCCGAAGGCTCCCTTCCCACCCAGTTGTACCTAATTTTGTACTCCTTTTATGCTAGTTTGCTGTATTCGCTAATTATGCCATTAACCGTTTCATCTCTTTTTTTCACATAATCCACACTTGCTATTCTGTTGCATATTATCAATTTTCACTTTAATATAATCGTTCCTTACGGCATTTTGTGCTGTTATTAAAAGAGATTCAGTTTCTCTATCCTCCCTCTCCTTCTTTTTCTTGGCACATATAGCCTGTCTATGGCTTTGAGTATAGTCATCAATTTTCTTGTCTTTTGATCCATTTGTCTCAGTTCCTCTCTTGTCTTTTTTAAAGAATGGTCCTGAGTATATTATAAGAGGAACTGCCTGAATGTTTTTTTTTTATGGGATTTCTTCTGAAGAGCTTGGGTTCAAAAAGATTTCTTGTTCTTCTGAGATACTTATTTCATATTTTTTCTTTCATCTCTTGTTTGTTAAAAGGTGTCCACTTCCAGTATTCTCAAGTACTTGGTAGTTTTCCTTCTCTCCATATCTTCTGATACGTTTCTGATTTTGCAATTTATTTCTTTAGTTCTTTTTTCATTATCAGCATGGGGCATTTTTCAATGCCAAATTCCATTCCTATATTATGGCTGTATATTTTTACTGTTTGTATCAAAGTATCTAGTTCTCTTTCATTTTTGTAAATATCTTGATATCATTCATGTACATTAAGGGACAAATCTTTTCTTGTGATTTTGTAAATTTTTAGCTTTTTGTACCCTTCATAAGTATGTAATTGAGTGACATCATTGCTATCATCATTAGTCGTGGCAAGAGAGTGTCTCTCTAATAGAGTTTGTCTGCTGTTAATTCAACTTTCTAATTAGATGGCTTTTGTGATGAAGTTGATAACTTTATCAGATATTTTGTACATTTTCAGAAATTGATTATCCAAGTTTGTGAGACCATATTATAGGCCTTTTTGTAGTCAGTCTATACCATCACTACATTTTCCACCAAGTTTTGGTCTCCTTTAGGATGTGCTAATTTATATATAGTAGGTCATCTGTTCCTCTTGTTCCCATTGCAGCATTCTTTTCTATACTTCCATGGTATTCAAGCAAATATTACATTTCTTTTATTTGTGAAGTTAAGATTTTCTACATCATAGGTAAAAATGTTATCAGTCTATAGTTGCTAGGGGTCCTTTTGGATCAGGGTAGTTTTCCTCTTTGTTATCCATTTGGGTATGCTTACTTATTCTAGGCATTTACTCAGTTGCAGAGCCAATCTGTTCATGGTTGGAATTTTCCAATTAGGTACTTTCTTGAGTTTCTCTTAGTAAGTCCTGGGGTAAATCTACTTTTGTGCCTTCTTCAAGTCCTTGTAATTCTTTTTTCATGTTATCTATCCATTCAGCATTTCTCTTATGGTTTTTCTGTTCCCATATTTTACTCTAAATTAGTTGTTTCCTTTGAATCTGGTTGTTGGTTTGTCTTTGTACATTCTCCACCAAATTTTTATCATTCAGGGTTTTTGGACTATTGTCTTCATCTTTATTGTTATATCCACAATATTTCAGCTGATATGTCTTCCATCCTTCTTCAGGTGTTTCTTGTTAAACTCAGGCACCTTCAGGGAACTTTGAACCATGTCCTTCATTTAATCCACAGGAGTTGCTTGCTCTGATTCCATTAACCATAACTGGGTACGAGTGTTATGTATTCCTGTATTGTTACTTACTTGCAGTCAGGATTGAACCTGCAACCTCCAGATTTATTACCATTATTATTTCAACATTTCGATCTCTTGGATTCAGTGGATTAAACTCAATATTCATTGTTTTAACTGATTAGTCTTAAGCAATGTGTTAAAACAGTTAAGTAATATTTATATACATGAATGTTGGGCATTTTTTTGTTTTTTGTTTTGAGATCCATTTTAAAATCTCTGTTGTTAGATAAATTGAGTATATCACAATACTTGGAATCATTTACAAAACCTGCGCATCAAACAAAATCCAGAGAAAGAATTTTGAGCATGTAAATAAGCAAATCTGAAAAGTCCACACCTTCAACTGAGTCAGTTGAATGGAGTTCACAATTCCAACTTTATGTTTCAGTTAATCAATAACCTTCTGACAAAATTTTATTTGTACCTATATATGATATCTACCCTACACATATATAAAAGTTGGGATAGCATAGACAGCCCTTGGCAACAGTTAGTTTATCACCTATTTGGTCATCAAACCAACTTTATTTTATTCTATGTTTATGCTATCCTTAGATATACATACTATATCACTGATAGTGAGCATTATTTATAAATATAGCAAACTATGTATATGTTTATGTTCTGTTGTTGGTCCTATGAGAAAAAAGTAAATATTTTAAAATGAATAGTTCCTCAAATGATTTCAAATTTGGTATATAGGTTTTTATTATTTCATATGTTTGTGCACTGCACACGTTTCAGACTTTACTTCTTCTTCAGGCAGCAATTTGTGGGGTAAGTTCTGGTGGTGATTTGAATTGTAATTTTGGCCTGCTTCTTTTTATACTGAATATTGTTTTGATCTTTTTAGTTCTGGGATAGGGGGTTGTGTTTGTGAATATCTCCTTGGATTTATTTGTCCATGAAGACCTTTAGTCTTTGTAAATGTTTTTGTTTGTATATACAGGGCGGAATAATAAAATTGTCACCCTAGAAAAGATGACATGATTCCATTTCTGTTTAATGAAAACCAGTTTTATTTTTTTGTTGCAGACCATCTACTAGTTGGCCAGTTGTGTACAAATCCCAAGAGCAATAGGAGCCTTCTATCATGTCTGAAAGTGACACAATGTTCAACGAGCGAGATCGGAGATGCGCCGCTGTACAACTCATGTGCTCTACCAATCCAAGTTATGGAGGTGATCGTGGTGTAATTGTTATCGTTGTAGGAAATGAACACAGCGACACGAGTTCAAATCCTGGACGAGACTGATTGCATTTCACATAGCACTAATACCCTTGGGAAAGGTATGAATCCAATTATTCTCCCTCCAGCTATGGGTAAATAGTAGGACAGACTAGGTTCTTCAACTTTGGTTAGGCAACTAATCTAGGAGAAGGAAAATTCTGAATTAAAACCTGTTAAACTCTGCTTAAAAATTGACCTTGTGTCATATCCTGCCCGAGCGGAGGGGTTGGTAAATAGGACCAATCCAAGTTATGACAACAGGACCATTGCCAGCACCCTCAAAATGCAAATCTGGATTGCCACAAATAACAGGGATGTACCCAGGGTGATGAAAACAAAGTTTCCAGCTACGGTTATGGTCTTTGGTGTGGTTTCAAGTGAGGGCCACATCATGCCACCTCACATCTTTGAAGTTGGCTTGAAAGTCAACATCAAAGTGTACCTGGATGTGCTGAAGGGTGTGGTGATCCCCTGGTGCAATCAGGTGGCCGGTGGCAGACCCTGGGTATGGCAGCAGGACTCGGAAATGGCCCACAAGTCCAAAGAGACCCAGGCTTGGCTTTAGAAGGAGTGTTATGATTTTGTACCCTTCTCTCACTGGCGCCACTCCTTCCCTGACCTGAACCCGCTGGACTACTTCATTTGCTCATATGTCAAGAACATCACCAATATGACCTTGCACAACACCAAAGTCAGCCTGATCACCGCCATCTGCCGAGTATTCGCCGAGCTCCTGCCAGCGCTTGTGGAAAAGGCATTCTCCCAGTTCCGGATCCGTATCGAGGCGGTGATTGAGGCTGAAGGCGGCTACATTGAATAGATGTCAGCTCTACTACATAATTAATTTACCTGAATTGATTTTTTCAATAAAAGTTTTAAAATAAAGCTGTAGTGTTGTTTTCTTTAGGACGACAATTTTATCGTTACACCCTGTAAGTCTGTATTCTGTGTGAGGGGGGCATGTGTGTCATATTATATATATATATATATATATATATAAAGGTGGATCAATAATTTTTCACTTGAATTATTTTCACTGTATAATATTAGATCCATGTGATTTAAGAAGAAATGTTTGATATTTTCTTAGGAGTGCAAAAATATGAACACAATAAAGTATGACATGGAAAACTGCTCTAATTTTAAGTTTTGGCTAACAGACCCCAACTAAGCACCAACCCTAACCCTAACAAATGTTAAAATATAATAAAAAAAACATTATTGAAAATGCATTATACTTTAGATTGTCCAATTCTTAAAAAATAAACTGTTTTTAATTTGTTTTATATTGTTGTCATGTGTCATCTTTTGATTTTATTCAAGTCCAAAATTAAGTTTCTGTATTATAAACAATGTTGTGAGTCAGACTTTTTTGTCTATAGTTCTTCACAATCCTGAACAGATACCAATTCTAAACAAGTCCCAAGCATTAGGTTAAGTGCATTAACAAAGGAAATTATGTTGATAAATATTTGTTGCATAGAATAAATGCTTTTTTGATAAGGCTACAGATTTATTGATATAACTAAGTACATGTCATTCTTTCACATGTGTGTGTATCTCTTTGTATGTATGTACATGAATAACTACATATACATGTGCTTATATCTCTCACTATGAATCTGTATTTTTCCACCTATCCACCTATCCACACAGACATATATATATATATATATATATATATATATAAAATTGAAAAACTCAACAAACTTTGCCCAGTCGGCTGGGGCTGTAGAATACACGAGACTGCTTCTCTGCAGACGGTTAAGACACTGCCCCCAACGAGTTTCCTGGATATGACACTAAACAATCTGATGGTGAGGTTCAAGTAATGTTGGAGCTTTGGGGGAATACGGGGTACCCCTTCATTGCCATCGCTATCAGGTCCTCTCTGGCACACAGTGGTAGCACCTGATAGGATCCTATCTATGAGTCAATTAGAACTAAACTGTGTACTTATGATAAACTCAATTGTTTGAAATTTAACTGTGTGTAAACAAAAAAACTATTCTTATACTAAACTGAATTGTTTGAAATAAAACTGATTATATATATAAAAATGGATTTGGCATCAATAACCTACAATGGTTAATATTCCTTAAATTGAAATGAAACCAAATCAATCAACAAACTGTCATTTGGCTATTATAAATTTATTTCAGCTGGCCACTCCATAAGAGAAACCAACCTCTTCAGATAGCTATCACACAATCGAGAAAAAAAAATTTTTGAAATTATTAAAATTTATGTTAATTTTGATAATTCTTTTCTCTCCATTGTGTGATGGCTAACTGAAAAGGTTGGTTTCTCTTATGGAGTGGCCAGCTGAAATAATTTTGTAATATTAAAAAGATTGTTTGATTTTTTTTTAATTATATGAATTTCCTCTGTAGGGAATTTATAAATTCATATATTAATTATCATGTGTTGAACACTCCTGGAGATTTATAAGAATCATTTTATATATTCTCAAATATAAGTAAAGTTGGCGACCATAGTCGAGGGTAACCCGAAGGCTCCCTTTTCGATAGCTACTACACCAATGTGTAGGGGAGGGCGCTACTCCTTCCCTGGATTGCTCTACTTTACCCTTGATCCGTACCTTATAATGCTGAGTGTTAAGCAAGGAGGCATCAAGTACCATTTTTTGAGTCTTTGGTATGACTCGACCTGGGATTGAACCCAGGTCTCCCGGGCCATTCTCAAATATAATCATTCCCAATTCATCTTCTTTGGATATATATATATATATATATATATATATAAAGAAACAGAGAGAGAGAAAGAGATTTGAATATATATCAATTTCAGATCACATCCATCAGAATTATGATATTATATGGTTCAAAAAGTGAATTTGGTTTATGAAGTAAAAATAGAAGTTTTTAAATTTTATATTAACTTTATCAAAGAATATATTTTTGTATGACTGGCTCTTTGTACAATTACCAGTGTTTTATTTCACTTGCCCTTTGATTTTGTTTTCAGTGTTATAAAGAATCCATTTTCCAATGTCCATTACAATTAAAAATGGAACATTTCTATTGTTTAAGTCTTGCCCAGTCGGCTGGGGCTGTAGAATACACCAACTGCTTCTCTGAAGACAGGTAAGACCCTGCCCCTAAGGAGTGTCCTGGATATAACACTAAACAATCTGATGGTGAGGTTCCAGTAATGCTGGAGTTTGGGGGAATGTGGAGTGCACCTCCACTGCAATCGCTCCCAGGTCCACTCTGACCCAGAATGGTAGCACATGATAGGCTCCTATCTATGGGTCAAGTAGAACTAAAATGTGTACTTGTGCTAAACAGAATTGTTTGAGTTAGAACTGTTTGACTAAACTCAATAGCTTGAAATAGAAATGTTTTTGGCAATTAAATTGGACTTATGCTAAATTGAATTGTTTGAAATAGAACTGTTCTTTTGTATAAAAATGGATTTGGCATTAAATAAACTACAAAGGTTGATTTGCCATAAAACCCAAACAAAATATTGTTTAAGTCGTGAACTAACTGCTGAAATATGATTAGTTTTTTTCTATTTACTTATGTGAAAGCTATACATCAAAGTAACTAAGCTAATCAAGCTAATGCAAATAAATTTCCGTGCTTGGTTTGGATATTTTGAATATATTGACCTTCTTCTGAATTGTATAACATTAATTATTATAAAGTAATAATTTGATTTGATTGATATCAACCTCAACTGCTCTAAAGCACTAGGAAACTTTACAATGCCCTGTTGATATATTCATTCATTTATTATAACTTCTTTATAAATTGCACAAGTCTTTTTTTAATTTGAATTAAATTTTTACCTTTCTTAAAATAAAAAAAGCATGTTGAAAATGTTGCTTATTTTCTTAATATAGACAGCTGTCACAATACAACCAAAAGGAAAATCTTTTTGAATGAAGTTAAAACTAAATGCTCTTCATACTATATAAACAACAAATTATCTAACAGCATCTTTATTTGCTTTCACAGATGAACTGATGTTTCATCAAAAGGCAATATGCATGTTTGTGTGTTTCTATATGAGTTAAAACTCTTAACTTCCTGTAAAAAAAATTATAAAATAATGAATTTTAGGATGAAGACAAAAATTGGTAATTTGTTTTAAACTGTGTTTAATGTCATTACTACTTCTGCCACAAATACTACTACATTAATCCTGAGGTTTTATCTCTATAATAAATACTGACAATAAAGTGTATCATGCCAGACAACAAGCAAAGGGTTAACATATATATATATATATACATATATATATATATATCACATGGATTGAGTAAATATGGGTGTTTACATGTCCATTTGAATACATGCAAATATGTGTCAATATATATTGCCATACATATAGGTTTTTGGTATAAGAATGTATAGAAGATTTTCTCAAAATGTTTATATGTATTTTTATTTCATAAATGTTCATAAACATCTACAATTCACAAAAATAACGTCTCCAGCTGTCAAATCAGAATAGTTCTTCATTTTCATTTTTTACTTTTAAAATTTTTCTCAAAGCTTCACTTGTGATTTTCTCTTAACAAAGCAAGAAGTAATGATGTTGTTCCAAACTCATTCAATTTTTACTTTTTTCACAGAACTTTCCATCAGATATCAGAATATTCTCTTCTTTCCAACATTTATTTATACATTTTTACTTATTCTAACCTTCTACTTTCTATTTCATCATGCCCCTCTCTTTCTTTCATCATGCATTTCTCTTTCTTTCTCTTTTTCTCATTTCACACCACTCTCTGTCTCTTTCTATCACATAATCTATTTTCTTTATAGCATACACCTTTATCTCTTTTTTTTTTTGCATTATACACCTTTAATTTCTTTTCTTTATCACCTCTCTCTCTCTCTCTCTCTCTCTTTCTCCTGTATTTTCTTTATGACACACTTATTTTTCTCTTTCTCTCATCAGATAAATGCTTAATCTTTTCTCTTTTCCCCTCTTTCTAAATCTCTGTTTTTTATGTTCCTGTCATCATACACCTTTACCTGGTTGTCTTTGTTCGGCCTCTTTGCTTTTGAAATTTTTCTCTCTTTCTATCTTTTGTTTATCTTTATTTTCTATAATCTCTTATCTTTCTTTTGCCTTGTCACCCAACCTCTGTCTTTCCACTCATCTCTCTCTTTCTCTCTCTCTCCAAATTTTGTTGCTTTTTACATTGATTTTTACTTTTCACTCTCACTCTTTTTTAATTTAACTCCCAATGAAATTCCTTGTCTCTCTCTCTCTCTCTCCTATAATCCTTCCCTCTTTCTTTGAGCTTCTCTGAAAATTTACCATTTTCTCCAAATACTTCTCCACCCACCAATTTTCCATGGTGTTTCCACAAGTTCTTGTCTTTTGATGCTGAACAGGTTTAATGTCAATTTTCAAAAATAATCTCTGTCAACATTAGTAACCAGACAAGTTGGCTACATTCCTGTCTATTTTTTTCTTTTCCAGCTTTCTTTTTCTTTCTTCTTTTTCCTTATTTTTTTTTCCTTCATCCCTTTTTTTTGTCATGTATTCCTTTCTTTTTTCAACTTTCAAATTATTCTCTTTTGTTTTTTTACTTTTCTTTTTTATTTCTTTTCAGTTTTTCTTGAATCATTAATTTATGTTAACATTCTTTTTTTTTTCTTCTCTCATCTTGGATTTTATTTCATATTTTTCTTTTCCTTTTGGATTATCTCTTTCTCTTATTGCTTTATTTTTTTTTCTCAGTTGAATTTCCTTCCTTTCTTTCTTTTTTCTTCCCTATTTTCATTTTAGTTCTTTTTTTAAAAATCTTTTTGGCACCAACCAGACACTTTCATAACCTTTTTGTGTAAAGAATGGATATTTGGATACATACTGCTTGCTGCCATGCTTGCCCAAGACTTTTATTCCATTATATCCCTCCAGTAGCATTCTTTTTATACCATCATTCCCAAAATGACCAATGCTAATCCATCAAGATTTGCACAACTCTTTACAAATAAGGCTAAAATTCTAAAAAACTTACTTTTTACACACACACACACACACACACACACACACACACACACACACATATATATATATATATATATATATATATATAAAATGGGGTAGTGTGTGAATGAAAAATTCATAAAGATTAACATAGCCTGGTACAAGGCCATATAGGAGCAAATGGTGGTTAGGAAAAGTGCATTGTACAAATCTTCTGTGAGATTACCATTTAAGATTCTGTCATTTACCTGGGCTTAAAATCTAATTCTTGTTTCAGGTAGGAAATGTACAGCTGTCTCACCTTAAAAGCAAAAATCTTCATGAGTTTTTACTCATAGGAGTTAGTGTCCTTCACTTCAGTCCAAGTGAGAGCAAAAGCCTCGTCGGTTTTCTTGGATCTTCTCAGTATACTTGCCAATTTCAACAGTGCTGTCAACTGGACAGTTTCAGTTCTACAGATCTTCAGTTCCTGCTGTTTCTTTTCCAGGTTCTTTTAAATTGTTCCAAGTGCTCTGATTATAATCAGTATCACTGTCCCCATCATGTTCCATAACTTTTTCAGTTCTTTGACAAAGTCTTGGTGTTCATACAGTTTTGTTTTTCTTTATTTTCACTCTGAGGCCTGCTCAAACAACAAAATCCATTAGCTAACTAGTTATTTTCTTCTTGACTAAATCAGGGACCAGTCTTCTGGTTAGAATTGGGTAATCAATTTTCCTCTCAATATCACAGAGAATTTTGTCTTCTTTTCCTTGCCAAATTCTATTTTGTACATATACCATTGGTCTGTTTAGTCAGATTTCATTCATCTACGCAATTTCCAGTGGATCAGCTTCCCCACCCATTTGTACCTGCTCTTGTACTCCTTCTGTGCTTGTATGCTACATTTATTTATTAGGTGGTTCATTGTTTTATTTCTCTCTCCATAAAGTCAACACTTGATATTCTTCATCTACTTCAATATAATTGGTTCTGATGACTTTGTTCTGGGCTACTATTAAAAGAGATTCAGTTTCTCAATTTAGGATTTCTCTGCATAGCTATGTCCATGTCATCTTATGTGCAACATCTTTAGGCTGTCTCTTGTAGAGTCTATGTAGTTGTTTTTTCTTTCCATTTTTGATTCCTCAACTTTTTCAATTAAAGAAAAGACTGATCTTCCTTCTATCCATACTCTGAGTTGTACAATGACTTCTGATACTTCAAATATCTTCAAAGTCTTGATTATCCAATAATGAAATTGTAATTATTATTGTAATTGTCATTTTGCAATGTAATTATAATTGCTAATCCTGTAGCTACTGCTATTATTATTGCTATCATGAATCACACCAGAGTTATCTGGTATATCTCCTAAAAATCCCAGTGACAACAAATTTTTCAGAGTTTTGGCTCCTCTTTCATTATCCTCACCATCTGCACTAATATTGTAAAGTTTATGTAGTTTTCTCTTGTCTATTTTTCTGAGAATTTGTTTTAATCTTCTTGTGAGACATTTCTGGACAATTCCCAGGGCACCAGAGATTGTGAAAACAGCTGTCACTCAGAGAGTCTCCAATTTCTTAATCTCTCAAGTGAGATGCTGGTATTTTTTATTTTCCTTCAGGTAAAACTAGTGCTTCATTTTTTAAACAGTTCTTCATCTTTCAGTTTATATCTCATCTTCTGGATTGAATTTACTGTTTTCGTTTTAGTTGTTCTTTTTTATTATTGTAATTATTTGTTAATTTCACTGAGGGAGATAAAAATGGCCAAATAGTTAACACTATGTAAAATGGAAACAGAGAGCCAAGTTTAAATTCTGAGACAGTTTGTGTTTACTTTGCATTCTTTCAATGACTCTTCTAAATTGAATTAATAAGATATATGTGGCTTCTCAGTGTACAAATATATAACTGCAATTTAAGTACTCAAAACATATTTGTCAAGACCTAGAGAGAAGTTTTTGAATGTCATGTTGTGGTTACCAAAAGATAAGAATTTAGATCTGTTTTTAAAGGCTCTCCAGCCACTTAGTAAAGACTATAGCTTTAGATTTGTTTTGGCAAAAGAAACCTGTACAGAATTATAATGAAGAGTTATCTCATGTGTAAAAGAATCAGGGTGGCATGCAATTTTTGACATGAAAAACAAGATGGACATGCTACAAACTAGAAGTGAGATGGGTGGCATCTCATGTGGAAAAGAGCAGAGTCATTTTGGATATGACTTATCACATGACAATTGTCCCAAGAATCAATCAAGCAAGGGACCTGCCTACATAAACTTAGTCCATGATTGGGGAGTTCAACTCTTAGATCTTCAATCTTGTTGATAAATTGAGGATGTGGTTTGTACAAAGACAAGAATTTTTGTTAGAGGATTGAGGACCAAGAAGACCTTCTGAAAGTATTGATACTATTTTCCTTGTTTTTTTTTTACTACTGGAATATATATGGGATACCTTCATTAAGAGGCTGCTATCAACACAAATTTGTACACGGTTGTTGGAAAACAAATTGCTCATTTGATTATGACTATAACACACAATATGGTGATAAAACAGTTGCTTTCTTATGTTAAAATGTCAACCATATGTTCTGTAGCTGTTGATCACTGTAAAAACCTCTACAGAAATGGAGGCTACCAGAAATCTGTATGTCCAACAAAAACACCTATTGCAAGATCTGTTTCAATAGTCTGTTAAGGTGTTAAGTCCAGCCAGTTTGCAGCTGTCCCAATATCAACCATTACTATCTGTGCAGTCTTTCCTGATAATATATTACAGGCCCTCATGAATGTAATACTCAATAATGGGAATCTCTGAGAGATTTATTCATTACCAAAGTATAGAGTAGTGTGGACTGTGACTCTTTGAGTCTGTATGGATGCTTCCTCTTTTTCATCTAGAATCTATTGCTCTTAATCAGTGTAAATGTTGTCAGGTAATAAAACATACCCAAATATGAAATTTGCTGTATTCTGTGTAATGGTTATCATCACAGGAAATGGTATCAGTGACTCAAGTTCAAATTCTGCATGAAGCTGTTTGGGGTTTATTTCATGTTAATGCTCATAACAAAGGCATGAATCTATTTAGTCTCCCTCCAGCTATAAGCTATAGGTAAATAGTTGGGTAGACTGGGTTCTTTACCCTTGGTAAAACATCAATCTAGAAGAAGGAAAACTGAATTCAAACCAGCTCTACTCTACTTAAAAATTGACCATATTTGTTTTGTAAATATTCTGCTTGTAGTTAAGAAGTTGGATTAATACATACTCTGTGTTTGATTCTATGACATAATATTAGGCTAACTGCTCTCGTGGCTATACTTGTGTGTTTCCATTCTTTTAGGATGATATTTATCTGATCTATGCAGAGCCATGCCACTATTATAGTCCAATCCCTCTCCTTGTTTGTTTATCCTACTCCGAATTGCATCCAGTAACTTCTTTAGGAAGGTTCAAGTTACCTAAAGAGGAAATTAAAAAAAAAAAAGAATTATGGTGGACTATTGACAGAAAATGGTTTATATTATTGAATGCATACTAACTCCCCAATATTGATGTCATGTTAAACAAAGTAACCAAATATTTCTACTTTAGTACTCATGAGGAGAAGTATGTACCATCAAATTAAAGGCTCTAACTAGCTGTATACTGCTTTGAAGTTAATGAATGCTTGGTTCAGTTCCATGGAATACTCTTGGGTTTACCAATGTTGTGGCTAGCTTCTAAAATTTCTGGGGAGAGACTAAAAGTCACTTTGGCCTATGTGGATGACATGACTACAATAAAACAAAGGATGTACGTGATTATAATTTGAATGAATTCATGCGAATTCTTAGAAAATACTGTTTGATTATGAATGAAGACAAATGCTATTGTCAACAAATATTGTTCCTTTAATTGGTTTACAAATCCACTAAGGATCTATTAAACTTTAATTTTTACACCCTTTTTAAAGAACTGTTGATTTCTTATTACAAGGCTGATTTATGCTGTATGACTTTTTTTTCACTATTCCTAATCATTGAATTCTTAGATAAAATTAGATCCCCATTATCACGAAATAATTTCCTTTCAGCCCTGAGGCTGTGATAGCCTACAGTAACTTTCAAGATGATGTTTTTGATGCACTCAGCTATGGAAAATATCCCACAGGTGATTGAAACTGATGTGATAAGCACCACATCAAATCAAATGGGCTGCTCTGTTCCTTTCTTTTCTTAAACCCTCACTTAAACTGAATATAGACATGTTGTGGCTTTAAAGGAAGCCTCTGCTATTCTAAAATTAGTGAGAAATGGTCACATTGTCAGGATAATACTGTGAGATCATCTCTCTCAAACCAGCAAGATGTTAATTATATATTCCATTAGGACAAACCAAGAAAAATAAAAAATGATAAAATCTAACATTGGCAAATTGAGTTGGGATGTTAGAGTATGACATTGTTTTCTGACCTAATAAAAACTACATCACTGACACACTCTCTCTCAAGTTCATTGAAGAATCTCTATTAGTTGTAAAAGATTGTCAGATCTCCATGTTTGGCTTTGTAGTATTGGTATGGGATTCACCCAATTTATTAAAATAAGAAATCTTTCTGACTCTGTTTAAGAAGTAAGAAAAATGAACAAAGAATGCTTTGAATGTGTTCAATTGATTCTCCTCTCCTATTCAACCAAGACTTTAAAAGAATCTCTTCTCTCAGTTGTCAGGAACTACTATTAACTGACCATAGTTGCTAACATGCTGGACTGTGATATCATAGTAAACATATTTGAACTCCATTAACTTTCAGACTAATATCCCAGGGAAAGAAAGAATGAACCCGCCTAATCTCCTCAGCTATGAGTTAGATAATACCACTACTGTTCTTCTACAAGGATTACTTTGGCATTGAATAACCCACGAACATTAATATGCCATTAAAACAAAGAACCAAAATAAATCAAACCATTGTGAATGGGTATTCTCATTTAAATTTCACATTTGAATGCCCAGACATGACTTTCAGCTCACTGCTATCCAGTGTCTAAACCAGATTTTCATAACATTCAGGGATGCCATAATATTTGAGATATTATGAGAACTTTCATTTCAGTCAATGGAGCTCCAAGAGTACCTAACCATCATAAGCATTGCATCAAGACCAACAATTACTGATATCCTATGAGATTACTGGCTGTCTATTTTTGATCCATTTCTGCTGTGTAGATACACACGATACAAAAACAAGAGTCTACAAAGCCAAATATTATCCACTCCTTTATATGAGGCCAAATTACAGTTCCTATAGTCACATCACCTGCATCTACTTGAGTGCTTTTGCTAGCATTGCCTCTACACTATCCTCAATGCAAACTGGAGTAATTTCATCTATAACACAAAGATCCTCAAGTCTATAAGTCAGAAGCATTGAAGCTGAAAAAGATCCACTTGTAGTGCACAGACTACATAAAAAGGATGAAGGACTATTGTCTCTTAAAAACCTTCCTGTTCATTGAAATAGTCTTTGACTAGTGAAATATAAAAGATATGAAGATTCTTTAAAAAGGATTTTCATCTTCTGTAGATTCAACAACCATCAATAGGCAACAGAGAGGGAAACATAGAAGTACATAGTCCACCAGGCAACCTTCCTCACTGAAACAAACTGCAGCACAAGAAGGAAATAAATAGTAATGCACAGTGAGAGCTTCCTTTAGCTGCCAGATTTTCTCTTACAGCTGTTGTGGGAAAATTTACCTTTCTCACGTTGGTCAAGCTTGCCAACCAAGAGTCTGCATAGGACATAGAATAACCTCCAAAATTTTCCTTTGTGAAGCAAAGCCATAACATGATGATGAGATATACACAAAAAATGTGTTAGTGTATATATAAATATCTATGCATGTTTAATGAACATACATACATATCATGTATATATTTATATCTTTAGTATCAATAAACAGAATTTGTAATTTGTATTTATATGCATACATTTTTTACTCATATCATTATAAATGTACACTCATTTCTCAATATATGCAAATTTCTTATGGCTTGCATCAGTTCTTGAATTTTTTTATCTCCAAATTACATAGGTAAATGAATTAGGAATGATTTTATGCCAACTTCCCATCCTTTGATTGACTTGCTTATCATAAGAAAATCACACAAGATAAATTGGAAAGAATTGTATCATTTTCAAAAATCAGTTTTTGTCATATCTTCATTTTGTTAAAATATAAGAGCTGTGTACAATACAAAGTTAAGGTAGTAACATCTTTTTTAAAAAAAAGATTTTTATGCAAATAAAAATGTATCTTATGTCTATGATCATCTCTAGGAATTTTTTTAAAGCCTCATTTTGCTGAAAGGATAATCATATGAAAGGATAAAGAAAAAAATCAAAATCTTGACAAATATAAAAAAAAATAAAAACAGTAGATGGAAAGGTTTTATTCTAAATAACAGATCTAATTTTGAAGCTGTTAATCTGGACTCCCTTCTAAAAATTTTTTGTAGAAAAGACAATTTCTGCAATTTCCTGCTTAGTTAATTTTTGCTAAATATTTGCATCAATTTTCCTGATTAGATTATCGTTATTAAAATGTCTTTGTAGTGACGCATTTCAATACTATTTATACGACTTGTAAAGTATATTTATGTGGATAAAGGCACACGTTTGTATGATGATTGTCTAGTGATTATGAGTTTCCAAAGAAAAAAAATATCATTTCTGTCTGCATGTATTGTTTGCATGAGATGATTTTATAAATCAATCAAATTATTAGACTTTTGAGGCAAGTGTATAATTTTTTCCTCCAGACAATAATAAATTGTGACTGTCTCTCAGTATTTTTTTTATGTTAATTAAGTGTCTTTAGTTTCTTGATGTATATTTGTTCCTGGAAAATTTTCACAGACTAGTTGTTAATTATTTGAAGGTATTTCATGTTTTGGAGCCACTGACGGTGTAATGGTTATCATCATAAGAAATGGACACAGTGATTCAAGTTCAAATCCTGAATGACCCTGATTGCATGTTACATATTGCTAATACTCTTGGAGAAGATATGAATCTCGTTATTCTCCCACCAGTTATGGGTAAATTGTAAGGCTCACTTGGTCTAGAAGAATGGAAACTCTGAATTCAAACAGTTAAGCTCCACTTAAAAATTAACTTTGTGTTATGTCCTATTTATCCAGAGAAATTGGGTAAATACATATTTCATGATTCTTCAGCTACAACTAGTATAGACATCCCTTTCTTTAGTCAGCCATAATGATACAAGAAGCTTTATGAAGAATATATCAATAGTAGAGCAAAAATAAGAATATATTCAAGGCAGCAATTATTTTCAGAATTTCTCTGAAGTTCTGGGTTGAAATCTTGTTATTCTATGAATTATTCACACAAATATCTTCATTTTTGTTGTTTCAATCATATTTCAGCTCGTAATCTTTCTATGTAGTCTTTCTTAAGTTTACATGTCATGCAGCACTATTAAATATGCTTTCAAAATAATTGCTTATCTTTGGCTCACAGATTTTTTTGTTATTGTGATGATGGTGGTGGTGGGGTAGGCATAAGAAATTCTGTTTAAATTTTTTGAGCACAACCAGATGCAATATACAACCAAAAAAGGTGAATTCATTAATTAAAAATTTGTAATAAAAGAACAATGAAGAGAACTGTAGAATTAATTCATGAAATGATTTTTATAAAGTATTTCTTAAGTATTCTATGTTTTTTCTTATAAAAAGCTGATGTCTTAAGTCTGTCATATTGATTTAAGTTGAGTTTTTTTTTAATTTAAGCCTATGAGCAGGTATTCAGACTTTGAATCATTGATACTTTTACTAATGGAAAAATATGTTTATAAAATACACTAATACATTTTATCATGATATCTAATTGATAGGGATGGAATTGCACATAGGCATATGTGACGGAGAAATAAACTAAAATCCCTAAACGGGACTTTATTTTCGCACGTGTGAAGACGGGGCAGGTTGGCACATGATCCCCTACAGAAATAGGTCCTGTTCAGAGTTCTTTTCTCAGGCAGATAAGAACTGGCATATTACGTGAGGGAATAATTTAAGGCCAGACTGGCCACCGCTGGCAAAGGGGTCCAAAATTTCACACTATCACACACCCACCAGGCCGCTAAACTTCTTCCCCTTAGATAATAGAAGAATACGGGCCTATAGGTCTTAGTTGTAATAATACTAATATTGCTATAGTCGGCAACTCCGGTTTCCCGTGAAATACTTTAGGAATTAATAGGACAGTTCTAAGCAAGATAATGTAAGGCGAATAGAAGCTGAAAGGAAAGCATGAAATAATAACATAGACCACATGGTAAAATGAAAATACATAGGTTCTTTACTACGGTTATATACATATATATGTTCAAAGTGTCAAAAATATATAATAGGATAGTCCATGAATATAAATGTCTTTTCTTGGCTTTTATCCTTTTTCCAATTGAGAGAGAGAGTGGTAACAAAAATTGGGTGTAACGGAAAAATGTCCCAAAGTTACTTATCTTATTTTTTTGACGGGGTTCCACTGGAGAATTTCTCTTCTTTCACGGGCTAATAGACTTTGTACTGTTTTTAATGCTGGCTTGAAGGATTTTGGAGTTCTTCGTGTCTCAGTCTTTTTGTCTTTAGCCCGGAGTAAAATGGCTATCGTCCGTCTGCCACGAGCGTTGCTCAAAAACTACCTTTTTTTTGTATTTACTTCCGTTGAGGGGAAGGGAACCCCACTTCCGTTTGGGGTCCCCCCACCAATCATTTGGCTTCATTTTCTCCTTCCCCTTCCGATGTCCGGCGACCCAAGGTCACTTAGGTGCGAACATCTGTGTGACCCACATTCTCTCATAACGGTCACTTTTTGACTGCTAGATAATGTTAGTTCAACGGGGGGGGGGAGTATCATTCCCACCTCCTCGTCTCCGTGAGCCATCACGTGACACCTCCTTCCTTAAGAGAAGAAAGGGGGAGGAATAGAAATATCATAGAAAAAAAAAGGCAATTCAATTCACTGTTCTTTCTCCTTTTCTTTCATTTTTTTTTTTCTCACTTTACTTTTCTTTCATCCCCTTTCTTCTTCACGCTTTGACGAATTCTTTCCTTTTCCTTTTTTCGTCCTTCCTAATTTTCACTATAGGGGAAAACAATTTCACTTCTCTTTCTTTCTCTCTCTCTCTCCCTTTTCTTTTTCTTTAATCTCGTTTTCCTTTCTTTCTTTTTCTCTCTCGGCTTTTGGCCGTATCATATTTCAAATCTTGAGGAGGTAACTCCCTTTTTCTTTCTTTCTTTCTTCGTCACTTTTGACGACTTTATAAGCTTGGTTATTAAGCTCTGGGGGAAGAAACTTCCTTTTCTTTTCTCTCTTTCCCCTCTCCGTCACTTGTTGACGCACAGCTTTCTCGTCCATCTCATATTTCAACATTGGGGACAAGAATTCCTCATTTTCTTTAGTTTCTCTCTCTCTCTCTTTCTTTCTTTCTCTCAACAACTATGAAAGAATATTCTGCTACTACATTTTCGTAGGGTGTTAGAGAAATATATCTGGGTATTTTTTTATTAACTTCTCTAAGTCCTCTCTCTCTGAAATAGACAACTGGCTTAATTTCTCCTCGAATTTATTCGGCATTTCCGAGTTCTTAATTTTTCGAGGTGGGCCTTCTTGACGGACATATCTCTTCAATTTGTTTGTGTGACACACTTGTGTCTGCTTCTTTCCCTCGTGGGTATCAATCCTATATGTCCTCTTGTCTATCCTCCGTGTTACTACATAGGGACCTACATATTGTCCATCACAGTGTGGTCCTTTATTTGATGATAGTAGCAGGACTTCGTCGCCCTTCTTAAATTCTTCCTTCTTAGCCACTTGTGAGGGTCCTCTTATTTTCCTCTTATCCTCTCGATAAGTATTAGGGAATTTATTCCTAATATTCGTTGGACCTTCATCCTTTTTCTGACGACTGGTCCTTTTATCTTCTTGTTTATTGAGGGGTGGAAGGTTCACTTTTTTTCTTTCCACCTTCTCACTTTGCGAGCGACTGTGTCGTTTATATCTCGCACGTGGCTCAGCCGCCATCTTGTCTCCATGCTGGGCGTTCATTCTCGCCATCTTTCTTTCTTCATTTATGGCGCTTATTTTCGCCATCTTTTTTCCATGTTTGGCGTTCATCCTCGCCATCTTTCTTTCTTCATTTATGGCGCTTATTTTCGCCATCTTTTTCGGGTGACACTTTTTAGTTTTTACTTCATTTCCCAGTATAAGGGAAATTCCTCTCACAGGTAGTTTGTCTACCACACCAACTTTAATTGGTCCATCTTTCCACTGGGACTTTAGGGTTATTTTACACAGCGGTATTTTTACCCTCTTTCCGCCGATACCCTCTATCATCACATTCTCACGTGTTGCTTCTATTACCCCTTTAGGTAATTTACTTCGTAGAAGCAACGACTGAGATGCTCCGGTATCTCGTAAAATTGAGACTTCCACTGGTCCTCCGTGTGGGCCTTTTATCATCCCTTTTTTCGTCCAGGGTCGATAGGACTGGTTCCCTCTAGGTGTTGCTACAGCTCCTTGGGGTTTTCTCGGCTGGGTCTGGTTTCTTTCAGGACCTTTTCCAAGCTGACACCTTATGGCTATGTGACCAGCCTTTCCACATTTGTAGCAGACCACTGTTCTGCTGCTACTTTGGAAGGTCCTTCTATTTTCTTCCTTAGGTCTTAACTCAGCTTTAAACTTCACTCTGTTTCCCGTGAACGTTTTTTCCTTTGTCTTTCGGTGTGTGAGGATGTATTCGTCTGCTAGTGCAGCCATTTCATAAGTCACGTCGGTTTTCCTTTCACTTAGGTGAACCCTGACTTCTTCTGGCACACAGTTTAAGAATTCTTCAGCTAATATTAGCTGCCGGAGTTTCTCAGCGTCTCCGTCTATCCTCTTAGAGTTACACCACTTATCCAGTGCATTCTCTTTTTCTCTCAGAAATTCCACATAAGACTGGTTTTCAGTTTTTCTCTGTGTTCTGAATTTCTGTCTATAAGCTTCTGGAACCAACTCGAAGCTTTTAAGAACCGCTGCTTTCACCAAATCATAGTCGGCGCAATTCTCTGTGGGCAGAGTTGCATATGCTCTCTGTGCTTTTCCTGTCAGCACAGTTTGGAGTAGCATCGACCAGCATTCTTTCGGCCATCCAAGATTTAGTGCAGTTCGCTCAAAATGTGCGAAGTACCCGTCCACGTTGGCTTCTTCAAATTTTGGGACTAGCCTCGCTTGCTTCGTTACTTCGAAACTGTCATGGTTTTCTTTGCGTCCTCTTATTGCCAAGTCGACTTCTCGCAGCCTTGTTTCTTGCTGAATTTTTATTTTCTCCAGTTCCATTTTATTTCTCTGTAGTTCCATTTGTGCTTGTATTTTAATTTTCTCCAGTTCAATTTCTTCTGGAGTCATTCTTATCATTTCCGTTGGTAGCTCTTCTAATACTGCTTCCTCAAACACATTTTCGTCCACCATGTGCCTTGCTATTTCTCTCACGAGTTCATGCTTTCTCATAGAATTCTGAACATTTAACTCAAGCTTCTCGCCAATTTTTATTATCTCGCTTTTTCTCAGCCTCTCCAACTTTTCCATGGAGGGTTCTTTTAAAAAGTTCTCTATTTTGTCCATTTTTTCTTTAATTTTTCCAAACAGTGATATCAACCAGTAATTTGACTGTTTCAGCAATATTCCTTTTTTTCTTTCACGGTCTCCCAGGGTAGGTTTAGACAGCAGGAATTGTCACACGACTACTAGCAATAAATATTATTTATAATATTAAATCCCGGACGTGAGCCCCCATAAAAGGTCTGCATGAGGTCGGGAATTAAAGATTAAAATATCCCCGGACGAGACACCATTTTAGGTCTGCTGACGCGAGAAATTGACTAAAATCCCTAAACGGGACTTTACTTTCGCACGTGTGAAGACGGGGCAGGTTGGCACTTGATCCCCTACAGAAATAGGTCCTGTTCAGAGTTCTTTTCTCAGGCAAATAAGAACTGGCATATTACGTGAGGGAATAATTTAAGGCCAGACTGGCCACCGCTGGCAAAGGGGTCCAAAATTTCACACTATCACACACCCACCAGGCCGCTAAACTTCTTCCCCTTAGATAATAGAAGAATACGGGCCTATAGGTCTTAGTTGTAATAATACTAATATTGCTATAGTCGGCAACTCCGGTTTCCCGTGAAATACTTTAGGAATTAATAGGACAGTTCTAAGCAAGATAATGTAAGGCGAATAGAAGCTGAAAGGAAAGCATGAAATAATAACATAGACCACATGGTAAAATGAAAATACATAGGTTCTTTACTACGGTTATATACATATATATGTTCAAAGTGTCAAAAATATATAATAGGATAGTCCATGAATATAAATGTCTTTTCTTGGCTTTTATCCTTTTTCCAATTGAGAGAGAGAGTGGTAACAAAAATTGGGTGTAACGGAAAAATGTCCCAAAGTTACTTATCTTATTTTTTTGACGGGGTTCCACTGGAGAATTTCTCTTCTTTCACGGGCTAATAGACTTTGTACTGTTTTTAATGCTGGCTTGAAGGATTTTGGAGTTCTTCGTGTCTCAGTCTTTTTGTCTTTAGCCCGGAATAAAATGGCTATCGTCCGTCTGCCACGAGCGTTGCTCAAAAACTACCTTTTTTTTGTATTTACTTCCGTTGAGGGGAAGGGAACCCCACTTCCGTTTGGGGTCCCCCCACCAATCATTTGGCTTCATTTTCTCCTTCCCCTTCCGATGTCCGGCGACCCAAGGTCACTTAGGTGCGAACATCTGTGTGACCCACATTCTCTCATAACGGTCACTTTTTGACTGCTAGATAATGTTAGTTCAACGGGGGGGGGGAGTATCATTCCCACCTCCTCGTCTCCGTGAGCCATCACGTGACACATATCACAGCATAAATGAAGTTAATAGATCTCTCTTCTTCCTTTATTAACCCTGGTATCTTCATCTTTCAATTGGTTTACTTCTACTTTTCTTAATAATATGGACTAACTGGCTGTTGCTACATTACTAATTGAACATTAATTAACTGATCCTCTCAGTGAAAATGCTATAAATACTGGGCTTTTTTATGCTTATGGACCTGACTCTAAGAATAATGGTATCAATCAGACAACAACAACATGAAGCATAAATCTGAAAATACTGAAGGAAATGGCCATAGAAAAAAATTTCTGGCTATTTCACTTTTAAATGATTATGCCATTATTATGATTTTGATGTCCTCATTTTTCAGTTCACCAGCAACTTCTATAAAATGACATGAATTAATTCAATACTAATTAATTGACCTGATCAGCTAAATACTTGTAATATTATAATGAATATAGAGGCATCAACTGTAATTAAGGATTTTCTTATACTCAAATTATTAGTCTTTATGGTTTTCTAATTTCTCTCAAGTTGACTAATTCGCTTTCATGAAAGAGAGGCATGAAGGGATAAATATAGAGAAATGAGGTTGAGAGAGGTGGTCTATTTGGGTTATGTTAGATGAAATATTCATGGTTACTGCAAGAAGTAGGTAAAAGAAACTTTAGATAAATAAAAAAAAGACTTATCCCTTAGATGGGGTGGAGGTACTACTCATGTAGCATATCTTGGCCAGAAATAGCCAGGCAGAGCTTATCCCTCTCCCTGTCTAGTTTGAATTGAGTTTTCTTTCTTGACTGGTTGCCATTCTAAGGTTAAAGAGCCCATTCTACCCTATTACTTACCCATAGCTAGAGGGAAAGTTATTGAATTCATACCTTTTCCAAGACTATTAATGCTATATGAAATTCAAACAACCTTGTACAGAATTTGAATCCAGGAAGCCAAGTCCACTTTCTATGACAATAACAATTAGGCTCTATAAATAGATAGTGGCTCTATAAATAGATAAATAAACAAATTCAATAAATATCTGTATGAACCCCCTCATCCTCCCAGCTATGGGTTAAATAATACTGCTGTTGTTCTTTTTAAAGAATAGCTTTGCCATTACATAACCTACAAAGGTTGATATGCCATTAAACAAAGAAACCAAACTAAATCTATAAACATCTTTCCATTTTTATTTGATGTGAAAAAAGTGTAAGTTGTTTGAAAGAGTAAAAGGGACAAATAAAAAATAAAAAGAAGTTTCTTAAACTGATTTTTTTTTCAAGAGCAAATAAAAAACTAGAGCAATTATTCTTATGCAAATAATTCCATCTAATATTTTTTATCTTTGTTAAACAATGCACTTCAACATTTTGATCTTCCTACTTTAGAGTTTCTCTGTTAAATCTTTAATGAAAAAAAGAATGAATTTTATTGCCCAACTTGTTTTTATTTAATCATACTCTTTCATACTTTTATCTGTCTACTTGGAATGAAATCCATGAATTCTTTACTCTGCTGGTCTAGTATGCTGTCTTATCTCTGTCTATTGAACTCGGTTTTATACTTGCAAAATCAGAGATACTAAGTCTTATAAATGTTTTTACTTAAAAAAGCAATTTAATTACATTTAACTTATATTGACTGCATTTTAAATACAGGAATTTCACAAAAAGATTTATCTTTTGTAATTGATAAGTGTATGTATTTGTGAATAAATATCAAGTCTTTGTACTGGAGGTACAAAAATGTTGTAATTTCTCAGACATTACAGTGGCTTTGGTTTTTCTGGGGTGGGGTTGCTTTACATATTTCACTGTAGGTTAATTTATCCATCATTGTTATTTTGTATCTCAATTATTTAAATCTAAAAGTCAGCAAATTTGAGATGTGATAATTCTATAAAATTACAAGTTGCTCTGATGACAAAGAAATCATTATCTGGAAAAGGAAAGTAAAATCAAAAACTCTTGGAAATATATTTTTAATTTCACATTATTTAACCTAGAAAGTTTTGGGGGAAATGGAAACACTTTATTGGCTTTTAACTTTAAATGACATAATACTCCTTTTTTTATAAAAGCAGAAACTAACCTGAGAAAGTTGCCACTTAAGCTACTCATTGTGATGATCTGTGTACACTTCCCCATTTAACAGGATCGGCTCACACTCAATCTTTGATGCCTAAGGTATCCCAAAGGAAAGTACTGAGAGAGTTGAGTATTTTCCCCTATCAACACATATGCACAAAGGTCTTTACAGTAAATTTACCTTTGTGTGACAGCAGATAAATACAATATATTTCCTATGCAAAAAAAAAGAAAAATGCAGGAGGAGATAATCTAATAAAAAAAAAGTAAACAAAAATTAGCAAAATGGAAGCCTATTATGAATTCCAAACTTTTGTGCTACTCTTTAACTAATAAGAGACAAGACATTAGATAAAATTTCTACTTGGCAAAGATTAGAGAATAAACTAGCTGAAATACTAAAATAATACAAAGGATATGAGAAAAGACTAAAGAAATGATTTAAATATAAACTATTCATTTCAAAGCCTTAGAGAGAAAGTACTGACCATTAATTCATTTCAATTATTGTTATTATCTTATGCATTACCAAAACTAAGATCTTTATTCTTATATTTATCTCTACATTTCACTTGAAATCTATTATGTAGAAGAATGTGCCAAAGTCTCACCCCATTGAACATGGAACATTATAAAAATATTAATAGCAAGAATGAAAGTATTCATGGAATAATGACAATCACTCATTTAAGACACATCACTTGGAAATAAACATTAAAAATGAAAACTCAAGTTTGAAATATGATGTTTTTTTCCTACCTTTTTAAAAAAATAAATAACTTTAAATCTAATTAATCTAAGACAGCAGCGCATATTTATGACCAATTATGTAAATACCATCTGAGTAGATCTGAATATGAATTTCTCAGTTGAAAAACATTTCACAGTGAGAATATTCAAGTTTCTTTCTGTCGTGTTCATAAGAATTGTCTGATGTTTTCAAATACCTTACTATAACTTGATCATTTGTTTAAACTTGCATTGTTTATAACACAATGCTTCATATGATTCATTATCTTAGTTTTATCAAGTAACTTTTCACATCTTAGAATTTTTCAGTTTAACATGATTCAAATTTTTTTACATTATCAGATAATCTTTAAAATCTTTCTAAATCATCAAATAAATAAATGAGAAAAAGTTCACCACAAAACAAAAAACAAAACATAACAGAAAAACTTACTAACTCTAATTTTGTATTGAATCAACTCAATGAAATTGCTTTTAACAAAATGATTAGTTGGACCTTCTGAAAGTAAAAAGAACAGGGAATTATTAATTCTTGGCCCAATTATGACTGTTGCTAGCAATGGCCAGATAAAGCTAAAAAAAAATTTAACTGGTAATAAGTAACTGAAGATGAAATGACTTTTAACTTAATCAAGTATGGATCCTAAAAAATAATAAAAAGTGACTAAATATTTATACAAAGCAATTACCTGTTCAATAAAAATTTATGTATACAATTATATAATTTGTGCTTAAAGCATCAGATTTCAATTAATACAGTTGTTGTTCCATTATCAATGAAATTACAATTTAGTCAAACTAATTTAAGAAATGTTCAAATGAACTAATTTCAATTTAGTTTTATTTGTTATATTTCTTTTTATCAATAAATATGCTAAGTTATATAATATTTGAAAATGGGTCTAATAACCTTTTCCTTTCCAATTAACAAGGTTACTTGGAATTTTGCTGCTTAAAATACAATCTTTTGTTATCATGAACAGGTCAGATATTACCTGTTTTCACAGACAATGAAGGGGTTTATTTCACAAGCCATGCAATTTTTTTCTTAAAATTTGATGACCTAATACCAGCTCTGTTTTAAGGAAAAGAAGGTTATTCTCTGTTAGTCTCTCTTTTGATTTATAATATTCAAAGTAAAAAAACCTGTCTAAAAAAATAATAAAGTGACTATATTTGGAATTAGAAAGGGAATTTTTGATTGGGTTACTCCTGTTATTGAATGTATCCATGATCTAATTGGTTTTCAAGTTGCCATGTCAATTAATTATTCTTTATGGTACCTGTGAAAATAATGGGACCTCTTTAGCAGTGCCCATCTTCTCTCCAGGTAAAATGTGCCAAGTTGAACTGGTTTGATTCCCAATCTAACCCACTATTAAATACTCAAGACAGATGGCCTATCCAAGGCTAAAGAGCTCAAGCTGCTCTGTTATTTACCCATACTTGGAGCAAGAAGTGAATTCTCATTTTTTCGATGAGCATTAGCATGAAGTCAATTCAAACTATCCTTAATAAAGCTTGAACCTGGTCAACAAGTCTATTCTCCATCTAGATAATTAAGCCATATGTAAAGCTATGAAAACAATAAGAAAATGGATATGATTTGAAGGAGACACTAATATACCAAAGAAGGATTTTGATACATTTATAGATATGAAGATTTTTTCTGACACATAAACTGTTTGTTCATTTTTTTCATTAACTTTTTAAAATCTTTAACCATTTTATTGATATGCTTTATTAATTTGTTGTTTATAAGTATTGCATTTTTATTTTCAATTCTATTCTGATCAGATTAAGTTATAAAGACTTAAAAAGATACTAAATATACAACAAAAGAAAAAAACAAATCTTTATGAAAGAAAATTGTTTATTGATTGTTTTCATCTTGTGAAAATGGGACTGTGTACAACTTAACATTTGGTAGTAAAAAAATTCAAAATGGCTGAGTTTCTGATTTCATAACTGAATCAATTCATATAATGTTTCATAACAGTAAAATTTCTTTTAAAGATAACTTTTTTAAATATACAATTTTTAATGATACATGCTTACATCAAATTTTTTTTAATAGATATAAATCTATTTTTTAAAACGCTTTAATGATGCAGCCTTTTATAAAAATACTGTTTTCATGTTTGCTTTTAGTTATGTCTTCAACATACAATCATGCTCAAACCTTTTTAGTGTACAAAGCAAAAGAAATGCTCAAACAACTTTCTTTGTTTTTTGAGTTAAGAACTTTGTTCACTGTCCATTTAACTTCAAAAATATCTTATGATAGAATCTGTTACCTTTAATGATTTTGAATTTGTCATCTGCTTGCATGAAAAAAAACATCTTTGTTTTTATATACTTAGTTTTAGAATTATAAGTAACCTTGTTTTAATATCAAAGGTTATCTTCATGAAGGATAAATATGAAAACTTCAAAGGCTTTCTTTAATTTAATTGTTCTTAGTCTGGCACAAAACCAAAGCAATAGAAATTGGTGATGGGTTGGAAGATGGTGGTGCACTATTCTTTCAAATGGAAAAAGTCTCTATACATGCAGATGAGAGGAGGCACTCATGGTGTAACGGTTATCATCATAGGAAATAAACATAGCAAACCAAGTTAAAATCTTGGATGAAGCTGTTTGTATTTCGAATCATGCTAATACTCTTGCAAAAGGGATGAACCCAACTATTCGAAGAGGCTGTGTAAATATGTCTATAAAAGATAGATGCTCATGTTGTAATGGTTATTATCATAGGAAATGGACATAGTGAGCCAAGTTCAATCCTGGATGAGGCTGTTTGCATTTCACATAGTGCTAATACCCTAGGGAAAGGTACGTAACTTATTATTCTGCCTCCAGCTATAGGTAGATAATAGAACAGACTGGGCTCTTTAACCTTGATATGGCAGCCAGTCTAAGAGAAAGAAAGCTGTTAAACATGTTAAATCCTACTTAAAAATTGACCTTGTGTCACATCCAACTTGTGATGGAGGGGTTAGTTAAATACATATGGGATAATCATTACTCCAAAGTTTGGGCAATATGAAAGAAAAAGCATTTCTATCAAATGTAGTTCATACTTATGCCACTATTCTTTTTGTATCAATATTCATACTATGAGTGAAGAAGAACTGCTTTGAAGAAAAGAATAAATTAGGTGTTAGATTAAAATTGTTTTTTCATGGTTAAACTACATGAAGTTTTTGGTTGTGCTGTGTGTGTGTGTGTGTGTGTGTGTGTGTGTGTGTGTGTGTGTGTGTGTGTGTGTGTGTGTGTTTTCCCAATAAATATTAAATGCTTTGCCTGTTAATATCTGACCTAAAGCAACAAGCTATGAACTTTGGAGAAATAATATTCCATATTTGATCTTTATTTTAATTCAGTAAAATCAATTTTAATGTCTATGACTATTAATTGTTGTTTTTTCACAAAATAAAGGCCTTAAACATTAGGCTTTCTTTATATTTAGTATTTTCACTGGTGGGACATTTGATATTCTTAAACCAATAAATGTTGTTTATTGGGCAATGCAATTGCTTGTGTTTTTTATCCTCGTACATTGATTATTTAAGCAAGTTTTATGGCTTTTATTTTGATCATACATTTACTAAATTTAATTATTTTATATATTTTTTGGACATTTATTGATTGGAAAACTAATTTAATGTTACAGTATCATATAAAAATATTCTTTCAAATGTCAATCTTGAAAATTTTGGAAATATGCCAATGTCAAATAACCTAAATCTTTCCAAAACAGAAACATTTCATTCACTGCCACATTTCTCAAACCTCCAATTTCATATGACAAATGAGCTGCAGAACTTGATATGACATTTTCATATAAAAAGCAAAAGATTTTGGAAAATATTTTTTTGAAGAACTTCAAATTTTGTGCTTTTACTGTTCTATATCGCAAGATATAAATAACAAGAACATCTACAAATATAAATATATTAATAGAGTTCTCTTGGAATAAACCTATTGAAAGTATTGAAATATTCAAGCTTAGAGGAACAGTTTGCACTCAATGATAATTTTCATATATTGAAAAATCTTTTAATTTTTTCCACAGTAGGAAAAGCCTTTTTATCAAAAGGATTTCTTTCAATCAAATAATGTCAGCAAAAAAAAGTCTGGAAACAGTTTGACTCCCAAACAGTCAAATTTCTAGAATTCCATAGATATCAGATGAAATTGAAAAAATTGTAATAAAATCATACTCTTAAGGTTTACATAAGAATGGATGAAATCTTAAATGGTTAGGGCCATATTTTATGGAATCTGAATTTGAATAAAAATATTGAAAAACTGATACTTTTATGCCGTTATTTGCATTCATTTTAATTCAAGATTTTCTTCTTGCCTATTTTGTTAAGTAAAATCAGTCAGCTTAAATCATTTGGATGTTTCTTGTTCAGAAAGAAAATAATATTTTCAGACAGAAAATATGTTAATTATGCTCTTTTACTTTCCATATGACTGTTGTCAAGATTGTTTGTGCTAATCCTCTCAAGGATTGAACTCATTATCCTCAGGTAACAAATGCTGTTGAATCATCCTGTTCCACCTGATTAGAAGTGGGTTCAATCTTTTCCATAAAAAACTGCTTATGATTTGTTCATTGAAAAAGCAATTCACTTGCTTCTTGAATCCATGCTGGACAACTTCACAATTTGAACAAAATGAATAATGCTTATAAGCATAATTATTATTCTTTTCTATGTTTTTCTTCCTTAATTGAAATTTTTGAAATTTTATGATGCATTTGAAAAATAAAAGGTTTTGCCAGAGAATATTTTCTTTCAACTGACTATCCCTTTCTTTTTATTGATAGCTTTGATCCTCAATCACAGCTGACCATCTGTGTTCTGGGGGCAAAACATTTGATAGATATGTGGACTAAAGGCCAAGGTCAGCTGGGTTTTCCTTTCAACAAAGCAAGTAGTGTTGAATGCTTGCTTGTAATAATATCTAATTTCTCGTTCAACCTTCAGTCCATCCAGACTTGAAATATGATGAATGCCCTGACAGTTAATGATAAATAGTTCTGTCCCATGTGGATCATAGTTTTTTAAAGTACTAAAAGGAAACTCATCCTCCTTTATACTTGTATATAATCTTCAAAGAAAGTATATAAATGAACACATATGAACATAAGCAGTACATCAGAAGAATTGTTTTCTGATACAACTACACAGTATATTGATGAGTGATTATTATAATTGAATATGAAACATGTTACACTCTCTCATATTTTATCTCAATCTTTTTACACTCTTGTCTTTGTTGTAAAAGTGCTAAATTTATACCATCATCAAAAACCTATCTGAAATTCCATAATTTTTGTGTCAGTGTCTCATACTGATCTGTAGTTTTGAAGTACAACAGCTTATACATTCTAAACTGTTATTTTTTAGTTCATTTAATTCTTGTTTATACAGTCTTGAAATTAAAGTTGAAGTTTTCCTGAGCCCTAAAAAACCTACTAAATAGGATGGAATAATTTTAAACTTTTCAAATAGAAAAGATGCAACTAACTCTGAAAAAATTTTTAAAAAAATGAATATTCTATAAATAAACAAGCAGTGTTGTTAATTTTGTTATTCATTCACATCACCATCAGAATATGATTATATATATATATATATATATATATATATATATATATATATACTTTAAGAAAACAACAAAACTGGTCACATAGGATTATAGATTTATTTCCATCCTGTTACGCATTTTTGAAATTTCCAAAAACACAAAAAAAAATTAACAGGATTTCTTCAGATCTTTTAGATAAAAAAAAATCTTATCTAAAAGATCTGAAGAAGTCCTGTTAATTTTTTTTCGTGTTTTTGGAAATTTCAAAAATGCGTAACAGGATGGAAATAAATTTATGATCCTATGTGACCGGTTTTGTTGTTTTCTTAAAGAATTTATTGCTCTGTATTATTGTTACATTGAGCTCTTTACCAGGAAAATTTAAATGTTCACTCATGAATAATTTCTTGTCCTGATGGAATTACTCCCAACTCCGGTTTAACTGGACCAAAGAATACTATATATATATATATATATATATATATATGATAGAGAAAAAGAGAGATACAAGATGATGAGTAAATGAAGAACAGATTTGTCAGCAATCAGTATTTGATCTATAAATAAAAAGGATTAATTTTATAAATATTTCTTTGAAAATGATGAGAATAAGTTTGAAGAGATTAAAAAAATTAATTTGTTTATTAATCAAGCATTGATTCCTGCAAACTTGTTTTTCTTTGATATATTCTAAAATGAAGAACTTCAAGAAAATAAATGTTTTACTTTGATGTTAGAAGGCCAAGATAAAAACTCACAAGAAAAGATTTTGTATCGAAATGTAAAGAAAAATAAACTCAAAGCATATCACTTTTTTTCTATCTTTATATCTTTTTTTTCGTATTTTTTTATTTTTAAGAATTTTCACTTAAATTTTAATTCATCAAAATTAAAATGAACTTCAAGTTGTTGACTAAAAATGTTATTATTGACATGAAGCTGCAAATGATATAGAAAAATTATTAGTGTATTTAAATAGAGAGAAAGAGATAACGATATCTAATCATTTCATATTTGTATAAATGTAATGCATATCATTATTTGATGGATACATTGAATAAATTAAAGCAGGTGTTATTTTTTAACTAAGGCATTTAATGAGCATAGATATTCTAGTTTCTCATTATCCATTTTTGTTGCTTTTTATTGCAATGTTTTTCTTTTTAACTGATCATTTCTAAGAATATTAAACTTCTACTTTATTCCAATTTCTCTCAGTTTAATGTTTAAAGATTTTTAGGGTTTAAAATATTGCAATGAAAACAGCAATGATAAGAAAATTTGTCGAAATATTTTCACTATAATAAATATTTTATCTGAAAAACTATTGAAGAGTATCACTATTACTTAATAATCATCAAATAAAATCAGTGGCAAAAAGATGAAAGCTTTTGTATCTTAAAGCATCATCCATAAAAGACAAGCTTCTAACATATGGGTTACAAGTTTAAGTCTTGTTTATGACTACTACTTTATTCTGATTTTCTGCAGTTTAAATTAACAACTAAAGTATCAGTCAGTTAAAAAACTCATTATGATAAACAACAAAGTGGAGGAAGAAAAACTGAGGAAAATATCTTGATTTCTTTTCCTTGTTAGAGAAATAAATTAAATTATGAATTCAGCTTATACTTTCTATGTGTATGTGTGTGATGTTCCTTTCTTTGTTTTTTTTATCTAAAGTCAATGAATTTATATAAAATTGTGATGCAAGCAAAAGACAATGGATGGTGTGGAGGATGAGTTTTCCAACTATTGATTAAACTAAGTATTTTTATAGAGACTAATTAGGTTGCAAATATTCTCATACTAAACAATTCTTTGGGTTTTTCAAGAAATGTTTGCTTTTTTTTTTTACAGTTTAAACTTTTTTGTGAACAATAATGGCATAATATTTTACTGTCAAATCATGCATTTCTGGTTTTTAAAAATAAAACAAACATCTCCATTTACTTCAGATTTTATCATATATTTTGGTCTTAAATGTTCACTTTAATTGTCCCATATTAACTTTATTAATCTTTTTTTTTCACCCATCCAATAAATCTAAGACATAAAGGCAAGAATAGATATAACACATCACAACTGCTCACATTTTTTTAGTTATTTATAGCAAAACTTTTCTAATTCTATTACAATGAAACAACAAGGATAACTAGTAGTGCAATTCTAACAGAGTGGGAGTAGTGTTTATAAATATTTCAGGTCACCCAGGAATAAGTTTGAAATTAAACATCTCAAAGACAATAGAAAATAAATACCATCCTATGTTTTACAGACTTTGAGATATATGAATATAATGTTTAGAAATAATTAAATTATAAATTTAAAACTAGAAATGGATTTCTCAGCTATGGGTAAATACCAAGATTTAAATATGAGGTCAGCAAATCCACACTATAAATTCTACTGTCTAAGGGTGATTGGCACAAAAACTGAACAACCAATTAGATGAAGAATTATGAAATTTGATATTTATTAGTAAAATGGTTATTTGCACCTCCAATACAATGAAAAGGGTAAGAATAAAAGCAAATTTTACATATATAAGCAAAGTGTGCAGACGTTTTTCTCCAATATATTACAAATGATTTTAGTAGAATTATTTTGAGGGAGAAAATGTAACACTGAAACTGGGTAGGGGATTAAAAAAAGAAGTATTTTAAGTATATTTGTATCTCAGTAGAATAATGGACCAATTATGATGTCAAAATTAATAACAGAATTTCTCTAACATGATGACATCTAACTGACAAATAAGTAATAGCCAATGGATTTGAATATCAAATGATTTGAAAGTGTAAAAATCTCCTGCTACAAGTCAGTGTTTTTATGAGCCAAAATCTGTTTTTGGCACTTTGCCTCACCCATTAGGAATCTGGGACCATAATCAAACAACTTCTATTTCTATTATTAACTGCTTTTTTTCTGTAAACTTTGTTTTATGGATAGATTTAAATGATTTTCACCATTTCTTTAGAAACATTATATTATTTAGTCCTTTTTTTATTTTATCCCATGAATATATTCTTATAAATGACTGATAGTAGTCATCATCATTAATAATCTTTTAAGAATGATTTGGATAAACATTGAAATTTGGATAAAATCAGCCATACTTCTTAATTTTTAAAGTTACCTTTTTCTCTCTGAATTGCAAAAATATATAGAATTTACTCTGGAAAGAAAAATGAAGGCCTGGTATACTACAAATGACAGCACAAAATTTACACTCCATTTAATCTACTGATTTCTTATTTATTACTCCTGTGTTGATCACTTACAAGCATGTTTTTAACAGTCACTTTTTTTTCTTTACATTCAAGATTTTGCCTAGTTGGCTGGGGCTGTAGAATAACCGACTGCACCTCTAAGAGGAGTAAGACACCCCCCCCCACTAACGAGTGTCCTAGATATGACATTAAACAATCTGATGGTGAGGTTTTAGTAATGCTGGAGCTTTGGGGAATGTGGAGTACCCCTTCATTGCCATTACTCCCAGATCCACTCTGGCCCAGAGAGGTGGCACCTGATAGGGTCCTATCTATGGGTCAAATAGAACTAAACCATGGTTTCAAGAATTTACTGAGTTTTGCATTTAAACTGAATTGTTTAAAATAGAACTGTTTTGACATTTAAACTGTGTACTTATTCTAAACTGAATTGCTTAAAATTGAACTGTTTTGAAATTTAACTATGTAAACAAAATCTATACTTATACCAAACTAAATTGTTTGAAGTAGAACTGTTTGAAATAGAAATGTTTTTGACAATTAAACTGTGCTTATGCTAAACCAAATTGTTTGAAATAGAACTATTTACTTGTATAAAAATGGATTTAGCATTAAATAACCTACAAAGATTGATATGCCATAAAACGCAAACAAACAAACATTCAAGATTGTTTTAAATCCACTGTTCTTCAAAACAACAATAATAGGGAAAAAAATGTTAATACCTTGATCTCAAAAATTTTTCATGGCTTGAAAATATTTAGATTTAAACCTATTCCTACTCATTTGAATCAAATGTATTCAAGAATGAATGTAGATAATGTGTATATCTATAATGAATTGATTGTATAAGTAAGACTAGAAAGATTCAAATTTCTCACTCACTCAGGAACTCTCAAAAGGACAGCAGTTGTAATCTTTGTTATAATCAACAGTAAAACATTTTGAAGGTCCTTAAAAAATTAGATGCATTTGAACATGACTGAAAGAAAAAATATATTTACATGGAAGAAAGTGTATTCAATTTAAGAAAATTTTTTCACTTGATTTTTAGTTATACTCTCTCACTACCTGAAAGATTTTAATATGAAAGGTATGTTGATAAAAAAAAAGGATCATGGAATGTTAATCATGCTATAGTTTTGAGTTTCCAAAGAAAAGTGATAATGGACTGGATAAGTTGGTCATTGAGTGAATAAATCCTGCATGATTTTCTTTGTTCAGTAGTACATAACCTTTTCGTATGTTTCTCTCATTAAAACAAGACTTCAATAAATTTCAAGCTGTCTTTGATGTTCTTGTCATATTTACTTTTATTTTCACTTGAATTTTGCTCTGTTTTGATATGAGCATTCTAAACGATTGTTGTTTGTGTAAATAGGTTAAAATAAAATAAAAAACGACTAGCCACTTGTTCACGGGATATAAAATACACTTGATTTTCTTCCAATGACACCATATATATTGATTGACAGTGCTTCCTATGCAAATATCTATCAACTATCATGAACCAACAGTTCTTATTTGATAAAATTGAGGATATTCTATTAACAATAATGATTTTATATTGCTTTAAAAATATAAAATGATCAATGTAAAACTTGATTTAATTTTATGAATAATTCTTTTTAAACTCTTCTTTAGCTTCCTTTTTATTGGATAGTTGAATTCTCAGTATAAATTATTTTGTTTTTTGTTTATTTCATAAAACTTTTACATTTTCTGATTTGAGAGATTTTACTTCCAACATGGACAAAAAGTGAAATGCTTTTTTTGGAATCTGAGATCATATATATAGAATAAATAATTGTGTTTTGGATACAGATTGCTAGAGAAAAGTCAAGTTTTAGAGCTTTGAAGTAAATTCACATGCTTTTTACATTGGCAGTTCAAAGGTGTCTAATTATATTTTTCTTCTCCAGATAAGAATTACCTAATACTCTTCTGACAGCCATGATTTTTCTCCCCTCTCAGGTCTTATCTCAAGAATGTTATTTAGTGGACACAGCAACATTACATTGTATCAACTAACAAAGACATATAAAAAAGAACTGACACTCTAACTTTTAGAATTTTATCAATTTTACTTCCTTTTCTCTGTAAGACTAGGCAAAATATTTGCACCAAATGACTCTTTAAACTGCTGCTGCTTATTTAGGAATGAGAGTGAATCATATACAGTTAAACTAAATAAGCATATCAATATAAAACAGGAGAAAAAACTTCCTCTTTTCACATTATAAGTTGTTAACTTATGAAGTATTTCTATTTCAATATTTTTTGATCCCTTGGATTGGAAAAAATTAATATTGAAATAAGTATTTGTCTTCTAAAACAACAAAACTATCTGGAAATTATTTACATCTATTTGCTGAATTTAATTTATTCACCCAAGGATTTGGTGAAAATCTATTCATTAAAGTCAGCAAATGGTACGTTTCTGGACTTCTTTATACTGACCAATTATAAATTTTTTTATTTTCTTTCTTTCTTAAATTCAAATGATTTTAACAAATTTCATTCAATTCATAAAAGAGAGTTTCGCAAAATGAATAGATAAAACTCATTCTTCTCATATCAATTGTCAAAATACATTCTTCTGATATCAATAAATTTTAAACTAAAGAGAAGGTGCCAGTATCATTTTACATTCACTTCTCAAAATTGTCACCTTTGACTAAATAATACCCTATTGTATCTAAAAAATAAAAAAAAGTATAGATTATCCTTAATCAACATAAGAGTATGTTGTATTTAGATAAAAATTGCCAAATTTATTCTTATGAATAACATTGTAGTCTTCTAGCAACTTCTTCAGATTAATTCTGATTTTATCATTGATAAATTAAAATTTCAAAGTTTCCATATCAAATTTGATTGTATAAAATGTTATTTTATATTCACCACCATTTGTAATTTTCAGATAAGTTCCCCTTGTTCTAAGCTCTTCTTGAAGGTTCTATCATCCTCTACCTGAGTTGATTTGCTTTTCTTCTTTATATTGTTAGATGGTTCTTTTTTTGTTTCTTAGCAATTTATTTTTAGGTTTTTTTATTCATTTAGGTAAAGTTTTTATTCTTTGCATTGGTTACAATATTTTTTCACTGTGTTTAACATTAATCTCATTTTTTTATTCTATTCTTTATTTACAAAACATATTTTGAAAGTGCTGTTTTGTTTTCATATTTTGGTTTTCAGTAATGTGCTGCGGTTATTGCATCCTATTTTTCATTTGTTTTCTGCATCACTAATATATATCTTTTTATTTTTGATTGTTCATTTCTTGTGACCTTTGCTTGATATATAATGTTTGTTTTCCTGTAGTTTTCTTTTAATGGACAATCTCTGTAGCTGCATGTTTTATCAGGTTGTTTGTTTTTTGTTATGTATTTTATTCTTTAATCATTTGTCTCATGTTTTCTGTACAGTTGTAACTGATTTTTACAGTGTTTCTGTTGTATATTTTGTTTAGTTTGTTTGATTTTAGGAAATATTTATCTGATGTTTTTTTCTATATTTATTAGTATATTATTTATAAACTGGATAGACTAACATTACTTTTCTTTTTCTGTTTTTAGAATGTATTTTAAAATCATTTGAAACCTGCCATTTTTAATGCTATTTCATATGGGTTGTTTTTTATGTAACTTCATTTAAAGTTTTCTATTAGTTTTCTGCTTATAATTTTCAGTATATGTTTCATTATGGATGGAGGGATGGAGAGTGTTTAGATGAAGCATGTATATAGAGAGTAGGAGTCATTTTCATTTTTTAATAGTTTGTAGTTGATTTTGTTAGGTTTAGTGTTATACCTAGGAAGTTTATTTTTTTAATTTGGTTTTTATATCTATGGTGAATCCCTTTATCAAAATTTTTAATAATTGTTTTCTTTAATCTAATTTTAAATAATCATTTTCCTAAACCTGTCTGTATTTTGGTGGTTCATGTTTTTTTTATATTTATTAATTATTATCAATTATTTCCGTATAATCCTATATTGTTGTTTATTCTCAAGTATCTTTAGAAATTTGTTGAACATATATATGCAGACCACAGATTTCCACCCTATTGAAGGACCTCATCATTATCCCAAAATTTATTACTTCCTTTGTGTTTTTCCATTGGCTTGTTTCCTGTTTTCATATATAATCATCATGTTGCGCTATCAGCATGGATATCCTTGACCCTCTCTTGCCACCCTTCCATTGCTTTTAGCAGGTCCTCAGGGCTACATTCTGTATCGGCACAGTGCTGCTGTATGTAGGTTCGAGCTGGTTGTCCTGCCTTTGCACGGCCATGTGAAGAGGTCCACTGGAGTACATCACTTATGAGCTCGTCCCTACTTCACCAGCAGTGTCCTGCATGTCTAGTTTGTCTAACTTTGATAGTTTTCGTGATGGGTGGTAGGTGGCCGTACAGCTTCTGCTTTGTGGGGTGCTGTCTCTAGGACTTGTTCAATATTGCTCGCAGGATTCTTGTGTAGTTGCTGTCAAGCTTTTTCTCTATATGTTTAGTTAGTGTCCATGTAGTGTATCTATATAGCAGTATTGAGACAACCACTGCTTGGAAGAAACTGTGCTTCATTTTATCGGTCAGGTCTGACTTCCATATGATCGATAGCCTATCGATAGTTGCCCATGCCTTTGCTAGTCGCGTGTTAATGTCTATCTCGGTTGATGAGACACTGTTCCCTAGGTAGGTAGTTTCAGAGAGCTACCGTTTAGTGTGGAGATGTTGCCTGTTTGATTAAAGCACATATATTCTGTGTGCATTGACATGGAGGCTGATACCTGCAGCAGCTCATTCCAGATTATGTAGCAGGGTTTTGGCTTGGGCAGGTGCATTTGCCAGAATCGCTATGTCATCGGCATAGTCGGCGTCGGTAATGGTTTTTGTGGGGTACCTTCTGCTTTTTTCTTTTGTTGGCTTGAAACCGTTTACTTTGATTTTATCGATAAATGTTCTAAGCATGTAGTCTAGACAGATAAGTATATATCATTTTTATATATATATATATATTTGTTAGTTTTAGTGTTATACCTCGGAAGTTTATTTTTTAATTTGATTTTTATATCTATATTGAATTCCTTTATCAAATTTTTTTATAATTATTTTCTTTAATCTAATTTTCAATAATCATCTTCCTCAACCTGTCTGTATTTTGATTGTTCCTGTTTTTTATCTTTTACATGACTGTATATATATATATATATACTCATATAAAAGATATTCTGACATTAGAATATTGGCAATTTTATAAAACCTTTCATAATCCATAATTACCTACTTAGAATATCATCATGTACTACAATTTATAATAACTTACTCCTGTAACATGATAGATCTGTTTCTTTTCTTTTTTCCATTCTTTTTTTCTGTTTTTTGTTTGTCTTGCTTTTTTGGTTTACATTAGATATTCATAAATCCACATGTAGACATTTTTCAATGCAGGAATAATTTTGAATATGTTTATTTTCAAAACGGAAAAGAGCAAATTTTTGCTAGCATCTATGACAAGTTCTGTGTGTCGTTCAACAGAATGTTCAGATAAGAGACACAGTTTTATTCTCTAATTTTGTTAAAAAAGACATCACTTACAGATCCAATTTGCTAATGAACTAATAAAAAGAAGTTTTTCATAGAAAGGTCAAACTTAAAAGCTAATGCTTAGACTTTGTGACGTGGTATGCCACCGAGAGAGGAAAAGTAAGATTTAATTTCCCCTACCCTCTGTGTTTGAACTAACAAGTCCCAAGACTGATCGATAAAAGGGAGATATGAATGAAACTCAAATTACTCACACTCCATGATCTGTAATGAATCCAGGTCAGAATGAAAGCCAAGGACTGCCTGCACTCCATGACCTGTGATCAGTTGGATGGAGAGGTGAATGTGGGTCATTTCGGTGGAATGACCGGATGAGGTGGAGGAGGAGGAAGGAGCCAAATGATTGGCCTGAGCCTTTAGCACCAAAAAAAAATAGTACCTTTTCGTCAGAGGAAATTTGGAAAAGGATCTTTAGTTTTAGGACAGAGGTCGGCGTGAAAAGACGTGCTGACTTGATGCCAAAACTCCAGTTCCCTCACCCGCAAAAAGAACCTTTAGTTCTGGACAGACATTGGCAAGAGATGGACGCCAAGTTAGCCAAGCTCCGGGGAAAGAATGCTCTGTAAAAAGCATAGAACAGAATCTTTGGACAGTTGTCAGCAGAAAGGCTGACCCAGCCGATTCTGGAGGGATGTCACTCGTCTGTCAGAGAAAGGAACCTGAGAAGTAAACCCTTTGAAAATATAAGTACAACTTAAAACTGTTTTTCCTTCTACCCTTCCTAAATATTGGAAATTGTATATATATATATTCAGAAACGGAAAGAAAGAAACTGAAAAGATTTGTTTCATAAACCGTAAATGAATGAGTGGACTTAGATACTTTCTCAAATAAAAGAAAGAAAAGTAGAAAGAAAGAAAAGAAAAAAAGAAAGAAAAAAAGGAGAAAGAAGAAAAGGACTGTCGAGAGAGATATTTGTGTTTAACACTGCCTGCTGGCTTAACAAAGCCAATAGTTTAAAAGGAAAGGAGAAAAGAAAAAAATCTCATAATTATTTTGTTTGGTCATCGCTTCTTAAAGCTTTGTTACATTTTAAATGCCCCCCCCCGCTTCGTGTTGAAATCTATTGGTTATGTTGTTTATCTATCAAGTTGCCTTCTTTTGCACATATCTTTTTCAGCTTCGTATCATTTTCATTTATCTCACTAAATGTCCTATTCACCTTGAAAACATTACAAGGAAATTTTGGAAATTTGACTACAGTGAATGATATTTTGTTTTAACCTAAAAGTCCATGCTTTCCATTATCAAAGGGGGTATAAAAATGAAGGACTTGATGGGGTATGTAAAGTGAAATTGGAAACCCCCTCACCAGCGTTGGAGATGAGTCTAGCCCCAAATTAACCCCCACATTATTTGCCAGCACCATATGCCCGAAATAGGAGTCTTGACTAGGGCTTATTTTGCGGAGGGTCAAGTGCCAGACTGCCCCCAACGTCACATGTGCATAAAATAAACTCTCGTCCTAAAATAGATATTTATGCAATGTTACAACTTGAACTCGGATCACCAATTTAAAAATTCATTGTGACATATTTTAACATCAAGAGATCATCTAATTATTCCGGAATATTCAGAAGAAAATTTTCACTATATGGGCTTTTTCTTTTTTAGAAAATTGTTTTAGGGCCACAATATTTTTGTTTCATGTAGATGATAGAATTTTAAAATCTTTAAATAAGAAGCTGTTTTTACAGGTATCAAAACAGAAAAAATTCATCTGTTTTAGCTTAGTACACTGAATTAAAAACTAAATGTAAAGATTATTCAGTTGTTTAAAAATGAGAACATATTTATGATTTAAGGAAATCTATTGGCTTCATAATTCTGCAAAAATAAATGATATGTAAATATAGTTATAAAAATAATGTTGATGTTGACAAAGAATTCGTGACAACACCACTTCAAGGAATATGACAAGTTGGAATATTAGGAAAAATAAGTGAGACTAGTTTTCACAAGAGAAGCTTGGACTATCTGTGGTTAAATATGTTTTTGAGTTGATTGGTGGATATTATTTTGATACACCTGATTTCTTCTGGTACCAATTTATCTTTTGACTTTTATGATGATGATTCTTTAGGTAAAAGATCTGTGTTGGCATTGTCTGGTTGTTAGAGAACAATTTGATTGATTGAAGGAAACTCAACAAGAAGGATTCAGTTATTTTCATTTCATTTTAGCTTGGGTTCATTTTCTGTCATCCTGTCATATATGAAAATCTATTTAATAAAATGTTCAGATTTCTTTCCTTTGAGATACCATTTCACAAAACTTACAATGGATATCGAAGCAATTAAATATTAGGCAAGTTAGTTTGTCCATATCAATCAATACATCTGTTCCTATACACTATTGTCAAGATGAATGAACTGTGCAGGAAGGAATAATTCTTTTTTGCTTTACGCCCAACTTAATTTAAACCAAGTTCATCTCTCTTTTGTGAGTGCTTATATAGAATAACACAAGTGGCTGATAATCAGATTTTAAACCCTACCACTCACTTTCAGTGACACTTCTTTTATGGAAATCTTGATGAGTCTAGCTCAGGAACACATAAGAGAAAGGAAAGAAGAATGTGTTGTGTTAGTTTTTCTACTAGAGAAGGCCTACCTGATTTGAAAATTAGCTTGAAAAATTCTTGCTTTTTACTCAGTGCAAACACTCACTAATACCAGTCACTAGGTGGGCCTTTTTTTGCTAAATGCTGATTTCTTATAAACATTATTTAAAGATAGAAAATATATAGTAACAATAAAATCTCCACCAGATGTCTGATGTTCAGGTAAATTATTTGAATTTTTTGTTTTAATTCTTGACATTTGAATTTGTAAACTCCAGCTCTTCTACAAAGATCTGTTTTTGGTGGGAAAATCAACAAGAAAATATCAAAGTTCTGAGCTCATAGATCAAAACATGGAAAAGACATAGAAACACATGGAAAAAATCTGAAAAATTATCTTGAAGGTTAATGCACTCTTGTGTAAAAACTACAAGCTCATCCTCTGTCTTGCTATCAGTGAAAGTTGTTAGTAAAATGAAAAGATTTTGGTTGGAAGGAATTTCATGATACTTTTTAGTTGTAATGAATAAAATGTTTATTGCTGTGAGATATTACTTATTCTAAAATGTCATTTAAATGGGTGACAGAAACTCTCATCAAACTGCACTAAAACTACTGGTCTCAGGAAGGATGAAACAATCTGATTTTCAGAAAAATGAATTTAGATAAAAAGGTCAATATAGAAAAAACAAAACAAGAATATCATACATTTTTTTCTTAATGTAATATAAAAAGTTTGCTGAATTTATATTCAGATATTTTTAACCTCTTCTTCCAACTCTTTTATCTTTATCTTTATCTCTCATATATTTTGTGTGTGTGAATATATATATATATATATATATATATATATATATATATATATATATATATATATATAAATAAGATCATCTTCTGAAGACTTTGTGTTATATATATATATATATATATATATATATATATATATATATATAACACAAGGTATTCAGAAGATGATCTTACTTTTGTTAGAATTAAACAGCTTTTAAATGTGCAAACATTAAATTTTCATCAGGGCATGTAAATTTTTAAATGAAATGAAAAATTTCATACACCCTGATGATGATTTAATGCTTTCATATTTAAAAACTGAGTGTTTTCACATTGATAAACCAAAACATTTAATGTTGGCAAAAATAAAATCATCCTCTGAAAACCTTGTGTTCTTTCATATTTGTACATTTTCATACTGTCAGATTTAGTTCCAGTTTTGCCATATATATATATATATATATATATATACACGCACACACACACATCTCTCTCTGTCTTGATACTCTGTGTGCGTGTGTGTGTGTGTGTGTGTGTGTGTGTGTGTGTGTGTGTGTGTGAGGAAGAGAGTCTGTGTGGGTGTATAAACATACTCACAATTTGGGGCAATTTGAACTGAGCACATGAACTGAATCAAGTATAAACTTTTGTTGAATCAGTATGCAAAAATCAGGTGAGAAGCTGACTTTGATAATAACAGTTGAAACTAAGAGTTAGATTAAGTAATTTATTTTTTTCTGGTTAAATTTCCTAAATCTTTGGTTAGCACTATGATAAAGTAGGAAATTTAAAAGTACAAATCGATAAACTGGCTGCCAGGCCTTCTTCATTAGAAAAATTGACAAAATATCATTTGACTTTGCAAAAAGAAAGTTCAATTTAGTAAATATCTCTACATTATATTGTTATTCATGATTTTTGCTTAAAGGAATTATCTTCCCAACTACCACTACCATCAATTTAATTTGCTGGGATTAAAATAGGGCTAAAATAATTAATATAAGCTTATGTGATGTCTGCATTAAATTAGGTACTAATCTTCATAAAAAGCTTTTGTCTTAATTCAGTAGAGAATTATATAAACAAACACTTGCTTTTTCTGATAACCTCAGGTTATATATACATGTGTGTGTGTGTGTGTGTGTGTGTGTGTGTGTGTGTGTGTGTGTGTGTGTGTTATTATGTTGACCTTATATTATTGAGTCAGTTTTTTGCCATAAGGGACAATTTTAATCTTCTAATAATTCTTATAAAATTAACCTTGGTTAATAAAAATCTATGTTGCAGAAAATTTTTGAATAAGACCAAATCATAGAAATTGCTTTTTTCATGTCCCTCATTCTTAATACAAAAAAGAAAAAGAAAATTTCATACATAAAAGAATAAATGAAATAATGAATAACTGTTCAATAAAAAAAAAGAATGAGCAAATAAATTGATTTTAAAATGTACAAAGTAATAACAAAAAATCTATGGATGAATAAAACAAGATCAAATTCTATGCAGTAACCGCTAAAATGGGGAACAAACTCCTCCATGGGTATTTTCCAACAGCCTATGACCTTGATCTCTTAAAAGTTCAAGGTCAGTAATTATCTTATTGGACTTTAGACAGCTCAGTCATTGCATATTCATCTATAGATTCATATTTAGATGAAAAATAACTTGAGATTTTATTGTAGGAAACCCTCACAGAGGAATGGTTATCATTATACACAATGACCTGAGTTCATATCATAAACAAAACTGTTTATATTTCATATAGTGCTTAATACTCTTGGTAAAGATATGAATCTAACTCTTCTCTCTCCGGCTATGAGTAAACAATAGGGCAGACTGAGCTCTTGAACCTTGGTATTGCAATTGGTTGAGAAGGAAAACTCTGAATTCAAACCTGTTATATGAATGTAGCTAGGGACCACCTTCAGACATCAATCCTTGAGAAACTCCACACATGGATGGAACCAGCTAAACCGACATCGGGTGAATGCTATCACACTCACATACATTCCCATCTTCACTCATTCTCCAACTGTCCAGTCATTCTATTCATTTACCACATCTCATCACCATAGTATTATAACTGTTTTCTGAGTAATTCCTAAGTTACCTTGATTATTGTGAATCTTATAGGATTTACACTCCTATATTTTAAAATGGCCGTGATGCCACTTGTTCCCGAAACAAAGATGGCAGACGTCGGTAAACTAATCAGTCTTGGGAACCTATTGGTCAGGAAAGTCACATGGTTTGTGCTCACAACTACGTCCGCAACTTTGATTTTGTCCTGCGATTTTGGAGCCAACTGCATGACAAGAATTGCCTATATATACTCTCGTCTTTCCAGAACTCATTCTTTCCATTTCAGCTCACAGAGATAATACACTCTCTTACACTGTGACTTACAGAGACACCTCACACTTTCCATTTCGGCTCACAAAGACAACATGCTCTCTTACACTGTGACTTACAGAGACAACTCACTCTTTCCATTTTGACTTCCAGAGACAACACACACTCTCTCTCTCTTACATTTGACTTCCAGCAATCAACCCCATGAAATGTATACTCTCGGCAACTATTTTCTTCCTGGTTCTGCCTTTATTGTTAGACTTGCTCCAGCCTCAAAAACAACCACAGAAATTTTGTCCAACCACCGAAAGAAACAAATAACCAACATGGGAGTAGACACATTCCTCCTAACATACATAATTAAAATTCTGTAGAAATACTTAGTTAACATGCATTTTATAATCTACAGGACACTTATTATTTAATCTTTTTTTCATAGTATTCATGTTAGTTACACACACACACACACACACACACACACACACACACACACACACACACACACACACACACAGAGGAATATTTAATAGACAGTAGTAGAACACGTAATGTTTTGAAATATTTCATTTAATGTACTTGTTGATATATAAATTTAATTTTGTTTGTACTGCTTTGTTTTAAATGTTATTTTGTACGCGTCATTTCCCATCTCTACTTCATTTGCCTTTTCAAATAATGAGACAACATAAATGGTGGGGGGAAACTATCAACCAAAACAAACTGTCACCCCTACAATCTCACATAAATCTTTGAATTTCAATATTTAACCATGAAAATATTTTATATCAATATTCAAGAACCCACACACACTTTTGAAGAAAAAATGTGATATGAAAATTGTCTACTATATAGAACCACAAATATTTGTGTTTAAAAAGATTTGGGGGCTGAATGAAAAGATTTGATATCATAACAATTTGCATAGAAATAGTTTTAAAGGAAAAGCATCCAGCTTTTAAAACTCTTCTAGAAATCTGCAAATAATCTGATTTAAATAAGATTTTTGGTACTTATTCATTTATGAATAAATTTATTAATAAAAATGATATAACCTGTCACAGATAGTCTGGGTATTGACATCTCTCTCAGTCTATTCATATTTCTATCACCATCAATAATTTGTAGTTTTGGTTGCTTGGAGGTGTTCAGTAGGAGGTCCACCTGCTCTTAAGAGACTGACTGGTGATCACCAGCACATCTTCCACCAAGCACCTTTCACCCCATCAGCTAGGGCTGTAGAATATACCAACTGCACCTCTGTAGAAGGTAACCCCTCCCACTAACTACCAATTTGTGTCCTAGTTATGACACTAAACTGCATCTGATGGTGAAGCTCCGGTCCTGAAGTTTGGGAAATGTGGAGTACCACTTCCTTTCCATTAGTCCCAGATCCACTCTGACTGAGTGGAAGTACCTGTTAGGGTCACATCTATGGGTCGAATAGGACTGTTTAATCATTTACTATACTTGAAACTATTTAACTGTGTGCAAACAAATGATTGATATTGAACAGAATTATTAATGCTAAATAGCAATACTTAAAACCATTTAACTATGTACCTGAATAAATAATGTTAAATAGAATTATTAGTGTTAGATTGCAATACTTGAAATTATTGAGTGTGCTGGGTATGACATCAAACTACATCTAATGGTGAGGCTTCAGTCTTGGAGTGATAGTACCTGTTAAGGTCCTAACTACTGACCAAATAGAATGGTTGAATTTATCATTATTAGTTATTTGAAACCATACAACTGTGTGCAAATTGTTCACATTAGATAGGAATATTTAATAAATAGAATTACTTATGTTAAATAGCAATACTTGAAACCATTTAACTGTGTGCAAACAAATGATCACTATTAAATAGAATTAGCAATACCATCTAACTATTTAATTATGTAGAAACAAAGGATTAATATTTCATAGAATTATTAGTGATAAATAGTAATACTTGAAACCATTTAAGTGTAGGCAAATTCATTTAAAAATAAAATTCTCTTCAAACTATTCATTCAGAAATCAGACACATGCACTTATTAAGGAATAAACTGGATTTGGCATTAAATAACATACAAAAGTTGATTTGTCATTAAACCAAATAAACTAAGCATTGTCTTATTTATGTAGTGGAAATGAATAAGCTGTTTGTCTCCTTTCATAGAGATGCAGTAGCACTGATCAAAATGTTGAAAAAAGACCTGTATATTTTGAAGTTAATAAGGATATTTTTTTAATCCAATAAACCTATCTTATAATTACAAGAAATACAGTGATGTTTATTATTTTTTTTAAATAAAAGTGATTGTATTTCAGGTAAGAACCAGAATAGCTATTAATAATTTGTGTGTACATTTTCTGAAATTCTCTCTCTCTCTCTCAATATATATATATATATATATATATATAGAGAGAGAGAGAGAGAGAGAGAGAGAGAAGAAGAAAGAGGCTTGTTATGGTGGCTGAGTTCTGTATTCCTCAGCTATGCCTGGATTTAATTTCTAATTCTGATTTACCAAACAAACATCAGATCCTCTAATTCAGTCACCTCTATTTGGCATATATATATAATCTCCCAGCTCTAAATCTATTAAATATTTTGTTTGTTGAGAAACTTTATTTGATGAAGGGTGTCTTCTGCCTTCGAGTTTATCTGTTGTAAATTTCTCATGTTGACTGTTATGAATATCATTTATTATTGCATACCATGTTAGAAGGAAATATTTGTGGAGATAACAATATCACAAATACAGGTAAAGGATTAGATTTTGCTGGGGTTAAGAACTGGTCAGGACACTACCATGTAATCTGAATGTTCACATCAGAGAATAGCATTTAGTTCTGTCAATAGAAATCAGATTGCTAACCACCTTTCTATATGATGCCGACTCTTTTTTCTTATATATATATATATATATATATATATATATATATTAATTAGTGTGCTATATTTATTAATAAAGAGTACTCAATATTAATGATAGAACATATATATCTAATTTAAGATAGTATAGACACAGAGTCAACAGTGCTTGGTGACTGTCAGTTTCCCGCCTATGTGATCATCAGACCAATGGTGATGGTAAAGGTGAAAACTCACGGCCACCAAGTGATAGTGACTGTGTCTGTGCTATCCTGACTTATATATAGTGAGGGCGGTAATAACTACAAGATACTACTCTACAAACTACATTTGTAAATTTTAATTATTGGTCAAAGACTAATACACTCCATCATGAATAATAAAAATTGAAGAGGAGTTTGATTTTAAAATTAAAATCTAAATTTAAAACGGAAGTGGGCTTAATGAAGAGGTAACTCTTCACCCCTCTTCTATCCCCTCCCACTACCATGTGTCTATTCCAAGTTTTTTTATCAAAAAGATCTGAAGAAGTCCTGTTACTTTTTTCGTGTTTTTGGAAATTTCAAAAATGCGTAACAGGATTGAAATAAATTTATAATCCTATGTGACTGGTTTCGTTGTTTTTCTTAAAGTATATATATATATATATATATATATATATATATATATATATTTAAGAAAAACAAAAACCGGTTACATTAGGATTATAAATTTATTTCCATCCTGTTTTTGGTATTGTCACTAGTAAAGTACATATTGAAGATAGGTTAGGGAAATTTAAAAAGAAAGATGCTTACATTCTATTTAAGGACCATAAACCTAATTTTGAGAATAAATTACAATCTAGACTGATTAATCCCTCAAAAACTGAGTTAGGTAAGGTATCCAAAAATATTATTCAAAATATTGTAACTAATGTGAAAAAGGTTAACTGTAGTCATCTTTGGAAAAACTCGTATGACACCATTGAATGGTTTAGGAAAATTAGAAATAAGAGCAAGGCTACATTTATGCAATTCAATATTATTGACTTTTATCCATCTATATGAAAAAATACTCTAATTGATAGCATTAACTATGCCAGAAAATATATAGAAATAACTGAAGAACAATATGATATAATTCCAGCTTGTAGAAAAACAGTTCTAAAAAATAATAGATCCACGTGGGTAAAATGTGGTTCTGATAATTTTCATGTCCCTATGGGGGGGTATGATTCTTCGCATATAGCTAACCTTGTGGGTCTATATATATCAGATGGGTTTATATATATCCCAAATAGTAATGGCCCAAATAGCTCACACATATAAAAGAAGATTATAAGGGCATTTAAGTTTTTAGGATTCAAAATAGAAGTTTCATCAAATAATAAGATAGTTAATTTCCTGGATGTGACACTAAACCTTTCGAATAACACATATAAACCTTTTCTAAAAAACTGACCAGTACCCTTCCTATATCAATGTAAACTTGAATCACCCAAAGACCATAATTAAACAAGTCCCAAAAGCAGTAAAATTGAGAATAAGGAATTTATCCACCAGCAAGAAAATATTCCAAGAGAGTAGTAAGATATATATGGATGCCCTTAAAAATAGCAGTTTTAGGGAAGAGTTTACCTATCAAGAAGAAAATATACCAAATGATATTAATAAAGAAAATAAGAAGTACAGTCTAAAAAATAGAAAAAGAAAAATTATATGGTTTAACCCCACTTTTTGTAGACTAGCAAGTATAAATGTAGGTAAATATTTTTTGAAATTGATAGATAAACACTTTAAACATAATAATATACTACATAAAATATTTAATAGAAAAATGTTAAAAATTAGTTACTCCTGCACAAAAAATATTTTTCAAATAATCAATTATCATAATAAAGAGATAATTAAGGAATTTCATGACTGAATGAATAATAATAATAATAACCATAATAATAATAGTAAACAAAATGAATGTAATTGTAAAACTTGAATGAATTGTCCCATGAATGGATTATGTAACTTAGATAATGTAGTATACCAAGGAATCATTTGCCTAAAAGAAAATGTTAAGGATAGAAAAACTTATATAGGGATTTCATCGATGAAATAGAAGTCTAGATACGCTTATCATAAATTTTCTTTCCCCCATGAACATCTGAAAAACCAAACAGCCATATCTAAGCATTTTTGGAGTTTGAAAAATAAAGGTTTGACCCCTGAGATTCAATGGTCCATGTTGAAAAAGTCGAATACTCCAAGATGCTTCCATAGTAGATGTAATCTGTGCCTAGAAGAAAAAATACAAATAATGATATACCCAGACCCTGAAAAATTATTAAATCAGCAATGTGAATTAATAGCTAGATGTAGACATAGGAATAAATTTAAACTATAGACAAATATCATAGATAATGTTTACTTAACAAAAACATAGGATAAATTTGATTTGTTTGTTTGTTGGGTTTTATGGCATATCAACCTTTGTAGGTTATTTAACGCCAAATCCATTTTTATGTAAATAATCTGTTCTATTTAAAACAATTCAGTTTAGCATAACTACAAAGTTTAATTATCAAAAACATTTCCATTTCAAACTATTCTAGCAGTTATATGTAACAATTCAGTTAAGTGTAAATACAGTTTTAATGTCAAAAAAACAGTTCTACTTCAAACAATTCAGTTAACCACAAGCACGCAGTTCAGATGTAAGTACGGTTTAATTGTCAAAAACATTTTTATTTCATGCTAATCAGTTTACGCAAACAATTTAGTTTAGCATAAGTATGTCATTAGTTCTATTTAACCCATAGATAGGGCCCTATCAGGTGCTACCACTCCGGGCCAGAGTGGACCTGGGAATGATGGCAATAAAGAGGTACTCTGCATTCCCCAAAGCTCCAGCACTGCTGGAACCTCACCATCAGATTATTTAATGTCATATCCAGGACACTCGTTAGGGGGTCTAACCCCTCTGCAGAGGTGCAGTCAGTGTATTCTAAATCCCCAGCCGACTAGGCAATACACAGAGTTAAATGTCAAACAGTTTTATTTCAGATAATTCAGTTCAGCATAAGTACACAGTTTAGATGTCAAAAACAGTTCTATTCTGAGCAATTCAGTTCAGCACTAGTACGCAGTTCCAATGTCAAAACTGTTCTATTTTAAACAATTCACTTTAGCATAAATACACAGTTTAAAAGCAAAAATCAGTATAGTGAAAGAAGCACGGTTTAGTTCTTAAATAGAACTAAACCGTGCTTCTTTCACTATACTGATTTTTGATAGGACCCTCATCAGATGCTACTACTCCGGGGAAGAGTGGACCTGGGAGCGATGGCAATAAAGGAGTACTATGCATTAGCCAAAGCTCCAGCATTGCTAGAACCTCACCATCAGATTGTTTAGTGTCATATTCAGGACACTCATTGGGGGGATCTTACCCCTCTGCAGAGAAGCAGTCAGTGTATTCTACAGCCCCAGCCGACTGGGCAATACACAGAGTTAAATGTCAACAGTTTCATTTTAGAAAATTTAGTTTAGCGTAAGTTCACAGTTTAGATGTCAAAACAGTTCCTTTTCGAGCAATTCAGTTGAGCACTCGTACGCAGTTTTAATGTCAAAACAGTTCTATTTTAAACAATCCAGCTCAGCATAAATATGCAGTTGAAATGTATAAAAACAGTAAACGCCAGCCACCATTTAGTTCTATTTAACCCATAGATAGGACCCTTATCAGGTGCTACCACTCCGGGCCAGAGTGGACCTGGGAGTGATGGCAATAAAGGGGTACTCCGCATTCCCCAAAGCTCCAGCATTGCTGGAACCTCATCATCAGATTGTTTAGTGTCATATCCAGGACACTCGTTGGGGGGGGTCTTACCCCTCTGCAGAGAAGCAGTCGGTGTATTCTACAGCCCCAGCCAACCGGGCAAGGGAGATTTGAGATTTGAGATGAAATGAATAAAATAGAATAAAAAGATGAGAAGATAGCAAGTGATGTGTACGTACTTTTCAATGGAAGGGTAACTGAATTAATAGGCACAAATATAAATTTTGAATTTAATCTAAGTATTACTGTATGCTTACGTAAGGTTAATAAGAAATGTTATACTTCCCTAAATTATAATTAAATCTGGAGTTTTAAGTTGAAATATATTTAGAATTTAGAAATTTAAAAAATTTAACTTACTGTGATTCCAACCAGTGATAAAAAATAAAAACTGGAAGTGGGTGAAATGGGGAGGAAATTCTTCACCTCTCTTCTACTCCCTCCACCCTTCCTTCCTGTGTCTATTCTGAATGTAATTATTTTGTCCATTAGATCTGAAGAAGTCCTGTTATTTTTATGTTATTGATTCATATCAATACCCATAACAGGATGGAAATAAATTTATAACCCTAATGTGACCAGTTTTTGTTTTTCTTAAAGAAATTATTGCTCTGTGATGTCAGTTACATTGAGATCTTTACCAGGAAAATTTAAATGTTCATAGTTGAATGATTTTTTATCCTGACGGAATTATTCCCGACTCCGGTTTAACTGGACTGAATAATACATATATATATATATATATATATATATAAAGAGAGAGAGAGCGAGAGAAAAGAGTAATATTTAAGTTTATTTTTGTACAAGGTTATATTGACAAAGCAAAATTGTAGTACATCAATACGCACTCATTATTCTTATTTTAAACTTATTTATCAATGTATGTATTTCTCATTCTCTAGCTCTTATCTCTCTCTTGCACTCTTTCTCTTTCATATATATATATATATATATATATATGATAGCAGAAGAATCTGACAATACCCAGTATAAAAGTAATATCCTAAAGCACATTTTGTTAAATTCTATTTTCTTTTTTTGACTTATAAGTATTATCTAATTAATTTTCTTCTAAAAATCCCTAGTGTCTCCACAAGTGGGGGTGGGCAGGAGTTACTCAAGTAGATGGCAATTTTAATTGCTTTCTATTCAATTTCAAGCTACAATGTTCAGGGTATTTCCAGGAGGAGAATAAGAGGGATCTTCATATCCACTACCAAATACCATTAAAATACTCCTTGAGATGAAAAGAGTTCACATAGCAAGTTTCATCATGACTGGCCCATTAGCCTTGCATTCAATAGGTAACAAACAAATCAACAAACGAAACAAATTATCTATAGATATATAAGTGGTCCCTCCTTATCTGCACCTTGGCTTTCCATGGTTTCTGTTACCTTGCCATCAACCTCAGAAATATATAATTCCTAAATTTTACTTTATAAACAAATTTTCAATCCAACCCATAATTTCTATTACAGTGTGTTTTTGTAATTGTTTGATTAAAATTTATTGTTGTTGATTTATTTCATTACTTGATTTGTACATAATACTTTATTATATGTATGTCAAATTAAAAACAATCCTACACAAAACCTTTTTAACTCCAAATCAACACTTTATGGTACCTTCCACTATGACTCCAGATGCACTCTTTGTAATTAGACTAAGTCTCTCTCTCTCTCTCTGTCTCTCTCTCTATATATATATTAAAATAGGTAGGTCCAAAAAGAGATTTGTATTTTTTGAATTTATTCATTTTGTTCTTACATACGTGTTATATATGTGTATGTTTACAGCTTGTTGCTTTCGTCAGAGAACATGTGGCACAAGGCCTTGTTAATGGTGTTGTTTCCAGTTTGAATGATTTTCAGTTGGTTTGGGGCAGGTTTTATATAGGAGGTCATTCTCCCTTTTTCCTCAAGTGTGTTTACTTTGGTCTGCTTTACTCCTCTTTCATATCTGATATGTTTATTCTTGTTTGTGTGTATGCATGCCTGTTGGAGTGGTTTGGGGTTTCACTAAGAGTTATGGCTTCTGCGCATAGGCTCCATGCATAGTCTATCCAACATCCCCAGAAAATTCTCAGTTATAAAAAAAGGTCTATTTTTCAACCAATCATTTTTTTTTCCACTAGTAGTATTTTCTGGATCCAGTGTTTGAAGTCGGGAACATATAAATAGGCCAAGCCGAGGTTACACAGGCAGTTGAATTGCCGCCGTGCTAAGAGTGTCATCCGACAACACCGTCTGACCAGATCAAAGCAACTGCTTGTTGCCAAATAGATACCCACCCCCATCAGCTGGCTAGATATTTCATCCTCTTGTTTATTTTATTTATTCAATAAACAAAATAAACTAAATCTTCTTGTTAGTCTTATTTTTCTTGCAACCACATGCTTGTATATAACACTGGTGTCAGAAGCATACAGCAAGAGAAATATGAACTATTCCAGCTTCACCTGCTCCAAACTTTTCACCCTCATCAGAGATCAGAAAGCAGCACTTCTCAATATAACGTGTCATCCAAGGAGAAAATAAAAGAGACACAAACTGACTTAGACAACATGGTGACCACCCCGAATTCTGCCTCCATAATGACTCCGTACATAGTTCGAAAAAAACACCCACAACTACGATCTGGCAATGCAACAACAGTCACTGCAAGACACAATGAAAAAGAAAACATTCTACCCTGGAAATGATGTCAATCAGTTCGTCATTGCCTTAAATAAGGCCTATATGATCCACATCATACCAGAACTTGCCACTTATCCCAGCTTGGAAGAATTCATCAAGGCCGCCCAAGACTTACTCGACCAAGGCATATTTCAGCAGATGGTAGATTCCAAACAAGACACATCCACTTTCAAAAAACTGAAAACCTATCTTATAGGAACCCACAGCAGTCAGATGACAAACTTTCAGCACCTAAGTCAAGCTTGGGACTTACAACGGTGGGATGGGGAAAGTTAACAGACTTCGCTGGCCGACTTGAAAACACCATCAGAGAGGCCGCTGTCCACATAAAAAATAAATATAAGAAGGACAACAAGGTCGACTTGACCATCGATATGGTTTTCTCAATCATGGGTGCAATGCTGATGAGTGAGAAAGTCAAAGATTGCAACCCAGACATATACCCTCTCCTCATCAAGACAATGGACAGCCACGAAATAGCGATTGGCATAACCTGCAAAGCCCAACAATATGTTGATTGAGGTGTAAAAATGGACAGCGCAACCTCACATGACACTGCATATTATGCATATAGACCATAGCAATGAAGTCGAATAAATAGACAAACAGGACCAAAACAACTACCAAGATCAAATAATCAACCAACGCACTCTCAACAGTCCAGCTCCAGCAAACACAACCATGATTATTATCAGACACTCAGAATGCATAACCGCAACACAGAACCTGCCATATGCAGGAACTATACTAGGGGCGTTGCTTGTTTAACAGATGCAACTGCCCGTATTGCCACTCACCTTCAACTCAGGCTCAGGCCCATATCGCAGCAACGGATGAGGATACACCATCCACAGACATCAAGGAACAGGATGTGATGGCTCGTCCCATGTTCTTCCACCCTAGCTATCACATATTCAACCTTCAGAAACTCTCCTTGCACTGATCACCACTCATTAAGACCACCTTTACCGTCAAAGGCATCACATTTTCTGATGTAGCAATGTTAGACTCTGGATGCTCCACCTGCATTGTACCAATCTCCCAACTGCCAAAAGAAGCCAAGAAACACATGACCCATTCTAACATCCACATAAAAGGAATTAATGGAAGCAGCACCACTCTCGGTGAGCTACACTGTAACATCAACATCAGAAACCGTGACTCACCAATTTTTGAAGATATCAATGTATGGGTGACAACCCAAGACACACTTATATAACTGACAACCAAAATGCAACATTTGACTTCAGACACACACTCACATCAGGTTACATGGTACACTCAGCCCCAATAATTCCAGCCTCAACATCACCACACGGTCCTGCGTATGGGGCCCTAACTATCCACAACAATAATCAGCCTACCATCAGACCACAGCCCAAAATCCAGACACTCGATCAAAAACTGAACTGGTTGAAATGAAGTGTGGGGCTATCACTACCAAATCACCCAAACCATGATGGATTGGAAGCCATAGCACACCTACTCATTTGTTACACCGATATTACCGGTATCAAAATGGTATCAAAGGTACATTCATCTTAGCTGTCTGTATACCGACTAACGGTCAATCTTACGCCCAAAAGTAACACCCAGTTGCCCAGGCCTTGGAAGCAAACATAAATGCTGAAATAAAATGCATGGCTACTGAGGGTATCATTGAAAGTTGTGCCAACCCCAGAGGCTTCAATAACCTGGTATTTGCTGTACGCAAGAAAAACAGGTCGGTCTTCCTGGTCGCCAATTTCAAAAGAACTCTCAACAAGGTTTTTGTCGATCTCAACCCATACCCAATGCATCAGATCAACCACTTGTTCTACAGGATTGGTGAAGGCAACAAATACTTTGCATCACTTGATCTCTGCAGCGGCTTCTGGCAAATTGAAATCGACGAGCAAGATTGCAATAAAACAGAATTTTCATGGAGAGACCGATGCTACCAGTACATACACCTAGGATTTGGTCTTACTTCAGCTGGACAGATCTTTTCACGCTGCATAGCAGAAGCCCTAACCACTGTCACATATCATCCTACATAGACGACAACCTGGTTCATGCTAAGACATTTGATAAATACTTACTCACTCTCGAGCAACTCTTCATTGCCCTCCACAAATTCAGACTTAGGCTGAACCCGGACAAATGTACCTTCCTTACATCAGAGGCAAAGTTCCTTGGGTGCATAGTAAACAGCAAGAGATTCAAGGCAAACCCTGATTATGTCCATGCCATCAGAGAAATGAAGCTCCCCAACAAGAAAGAATTACAAAGTCTCATTGGCAATTTAGTATGGATTAGACAATACCTAGAGACTCGTCTACATGATCAGATCAAATACATGTTCTCAAGTCTTATGAGCCCCATACATGAACTTAACAAAGTCAACAAGCCATTCACTTGGACTGAAAGGGCCGACAAGGCTTTTCAAAAAATCAAGAAGCAACTCTCTTCACCACCTGTCATCTCCTTTCCAGTTTTTTTGCGGCTGTTTACACTCACCACTGATGCTAGTGATGTGGTGTGTGGGGCTATCTTAATGCAGGAGGCCGAAAACAGAAAGAAAAATATAATAGCAGTCTCCTCGCATACATTTAACCCCACAGAACAAAACTGGTCCACAACAGAATGAGAGGTATATGCTATAAAATTGGGTATATTGAAATTCGATTACTTCCTACATAATCACTCTTTCATCATCTTTACCGACCACAGATCGTTAACTTATCTGGATCAATGCGAGTTCAACAATGTCAAAATAAGGCAGTGGCAGGAAGAAATCTCATGCTATAAATTTATCCTTGAGTTTGTGGAGGGCGAATTGAATGTATAGGCTGACATGCTCAGCAGAGGTTGCATACACAAGAAGATGAAAACATGCAGCGACCCAGCCCCAGCAGGCAAAACATACAAGTTAGAAGGCTCCGACCTTCACATCTACATCCCTTCATGGTGTATCGGTGAGGTTGACAGTTTGTGGCTTATCCCTAGAACTCATACACAACAGAACACCTGCTCCCACAAGCGAATCACGAATGCATTCTTTGCATACCATTCAACCTCCACCATCCCCACTTAGAGGATTTAAAACTACCTTGATATAGCAGATGAAAGACGATGCCTTCTCGAAGATCATTATAGCCCTCGAATCATCCAACTTGCTCAATGAAATTGGTGACAATCCTGATGACCACCAAGCAGCACTTTTAAGAAAACACTTAACTCAGTTTTTTCTGGAACCAGGCACCTCAGTCCTAATGATAAGGGACAGTAATCACTCTCCTAAATTAGTCATGCCATACAAACTCCACATCAGATACCTTCACCAAGCATACAAGGGCACTAACCACTCATATGTTACATGTATGCTTGAACTCCTATCCAACTACTGGTGGGAATTAAAAAATCGTGACATAAAATCTTTCGGTGATTCCTATGATACATGTGCAAAATGTAAAAGCAACTACAGGAAACGCACACATTGGCCAAGCGAGGCTGGAGACCATTTGAGCTTGTCTTTATGGACTTCATCACAATGCCCAACTCCAAAGGAAAGCGCTACATCCTGACCTGTCTAGACAGCTTCAGTTGGCACTTCACAGCCATACCATGCGCAAGAGACTGAGCTATTGATGCTGCCTGTGGTCTGTACCAATTCTTTCTTCGCCACAGAGAAATACCACACATAGTATCCTCTGATCATGGCACTCATTTTACCGGTGAAGTCTACAAACAATTCTGTGCCCAAATGTCCACAACACAGGATCTTCACTGCCCCTGGTGGCCACAAAGCTCCGGAAACATCAAGCGGCAACATTGCACGATGAAGAGCACCCACTACATGCTATGTGAAGATAGGCACTGTGAATGGACAGACATACTTGAATCCGTCACTTCATCCATGAATGTCATGATCAACAGCGCTACTGGTGTATACCCACACTATGCAATTACTGGTCGCCACCCCAACATTGGTTTGCCCAAACTACTCCCAAAGGAGCTTGCAAGCAATGATCTGGGAGCTTATGGTATGCAAATAAATGCTCTACTAAGGCAAGTTCACTGTTGCATCGCCCTTGCTAACAACGAAGCTGATTACAAACTTGAAGCTAGCCTAAACCGTTTCATCTACAAGGACTCAATATGAGTTAGCAATAAGGTTTTACTTTACCTGCCACAATCAACCAGAGCCCAATCATCAAACCTACCCTGGATAGGAGACTTTAAAGTCATTAAAACAAATGATGTGATGAGTCAGGTGCAGAACGAAAATGATGACACAGCCTGGATCCACCGGGCACATATTCGTCGTCTTAAACCGCAACCAGCATACCAATGTCAAACTGAGAAAATCATGGCTTCTGCACAGTCTATCCAACATTCCCAGAAAATTCTCAATTATAAAAAAAGGTCTATTTTTCAACCAATCATTTTTTTTCCACAAGTAGTATTTTCTGGAGCCAGTGTTTGAAGTTGGGAACATATAAATAGGCCATGCCGAGGTTACACGGGCAGTTGAATTGCTGCCGTGCTAAGAGCATCACCCAACAACACCATCCAACTGGATAAAAAACAACTGCTTGTCGCCGAATAGATAACCCTCCGCCAGCCGGCCAGATATTTCATCAGCTTGTTTATGTTATTTATCCAATAAATAAAATAAACTAAATCTTCTTGTCAGTCTTATTTTTCTTGTAACCATGTGCTTATATATAACATAATCATTTCATATTATCTACATGATACACTGACACATATATTTCCCATTTGTTGTGCGTAAAAATAATTTTTTTTAAATTGCTTACTTTGTTAAAACTTGTAGGAAATATTGACAACAAAAATATCAATTGATTAAGATAAGAAATAAATACATGATTATCTATCCTTACCAATTAAATTTCTCTAAGTCTTGTTTCTATAAAAGACATGAGACAGAGAAAGATCATCTCCTCTGTGTCTAGCAACAGAATGTGATGGTTGTGTTTCTGCTGGTCTTTTAAAACCCAAGCAAACCTGAGTAAGTTTTTTTCTTTTATTCAACCAACAATACCAAAAGATATAAATCATGAAGACTTTACTTCATTAAGGAATAACTGACCCAACAATATTAAAAAGTTCAAGGTATCCTACTCAAAAAATTAACATTCAAGCATTTGAGTTCAACCTTCTACTTCTTATGAAAGAGTTTGGCACAAACTCATTCCTCAGACAAAATGTTTTCTAAAACTTCTACATTAAACTTGCATTTATTTACTTAATTCATATTTCTTTTGTCTTTATATTGGGTGTATTTTGAATTGTTTATCTCAGTATATTGTAAAAACTAGTGTAACTAACTGAGAACAAAAATCATATACTCAACTGAAATCCATAAATAATCCATTTTTCCTTCCATTTAGAAATGTTTATAAATCCTTGTACCACAAGGCAACCAAAAAACAGTCCCAAGAAATTTGTATATATCCCTTTACTGGTAACCTCAGTGTTAACAACTGCATTTATTCATATCCATATTTCTTATGAAAGAAAATAAGGCCTGGCCTGGCCTGGCCTGGTATCCTTGCTTGATAACAGTAAGAATGTTTATTGTCTTTTAGCTTCCTTTTCAACTCACTCTCAACTAACTTTCATTATATATATATATATATATATATATATATATATAAGAATCATCCTATTAGTCAACCACCACCAAACTTGTACCCTCGTTCACGAGAAAATATGAGAGACAAAAAATACAAAGCTTTCATTCATTTGTCCAGCATACAATGTCCTATTCTTTTCCCTAACAAATAGTATTTTTAAAATGTTATCTCCTTGAAAATGATCCATTTCGATAATTTCTGAACTGTTCTTAACAAGTGAATTTCTCAACATGGTAGGAAACAATTGATAATTCAAGAATAATTGGATGAAATTTAATTGTTTTCATTTAAAAGATAAAATGATGCTAATCAGACATTTTTTGCTTTATCAATAATTATGTTTGAAACTGCATGGCCTGTACAAATTTCAGTGTAGCCATAAGATCAATTATCAAATACTTGGGTGGCAAAAGATCTTTTTTGTTGTTGCTTTCAGTTTTCATCTGTAAACTTTTATGCTTCTTGTATGATTGTGAAATGGGGAAAACACTTTCAGAGTTTGAGAAAATAGCCAGATCTTTTATTTATTATCGTTTTGTTGTTAATTTTGTTGTTCAATTGTTAAACAAAATGAAAGCAAAAAATTTTAAAAATAAGATAAGAAAGATAGTATATCATATCTTGCCAGTGTGTGAAATTACAACAAATTCAGTCATAGTATAAGAAATATCTTCCTTTGATAAATATATGCACACATGCTGATAGGCATAAAGATCTGCAGCTTGGCAACCAGAATTGTAAAAAGAAAAAAAATCAATTCTAGTCCATAAAATATGGATGCATCATGTCTTATATTGTTCAAACACTTCAGTGGGAAACTGTCAAATCTACTGGGGCAATTTTAAAAAAAATTTTTTCGTGCTTTATTGTTTACTTAATTTTTTTTTGTTCTTAAATTTATTATTTGGTATTTTAGTTTTTGTTTCCAAATTTTTTTTTCTCTTTATTCTCATTTTTTTCAACATTCTTTACTTTCTCTTTCACCTTCATTCTTTCTATCTGCTTTCTTATTCTCTTCATCTTTTTTTACTTATATCCTTTTTCTCCTATTTTTAATTGATCATCTTCTCCCCAGAGTTTGTTTTCTTTCTACCTTATTTTCTGCTTTCTTTTTAATTTTTCATGCAACTTCTGTTTCTTCCCAGAAACAACATCTTAATATTTCGAACCCATTATCTTTTTGCTTTGATTCATCCATCCTTATATTTTAATACAAATAATAATAACAATAAATGAACAGTTTATTAGATTGAGAAGGAATCAATCTAAAATATTCTTTGCATCAAACCAGCTTGCATGTAAGTAACAATCTAGTATTTTTATCGAAGAAAAGTATGCAGTCTAATTATAATAAATATTTTCTTTTCCTACTCTCTCACTAGTTTCAATGTGTTTTGGCTGAATTTTTAATGAATAATGAATACTTTCAGGAATTTTTCTCTTTTAGATGCTTTGATTAATGTTTGAAATTTTTTATATTGATGATCTGATAAGTTTTTTCACTGAAAAGAAAGAGAATATTTTTTATTTTAGTATTTATATTTTGTCATTTATTTTTAACTACTTTTTTGAAGAAATATTTTTTTACAAAGTAAAGATTACCATCCCAGAGGTAGTAAAAATAGAATCGGTCTTTCCTATCACTCAAAATGGTTGATTCCTACAACACACAACCACCTCCACTATAATATAGCTCTGCCAACTCCAGTATAACATATTAATCTGAAATTTCTATTCCTTTCTTTTGGACTGAATTATTTTTTTCAAATTAATCTTTCAAAAACTTATGAATAAGAAATAAACCTGCCTATAAATGTAAAAGATTATTTGTTAGCTGTTGATTTTTTTAAATTATATTTTTCAAAGATTTTTTTTAAATATCTCATAAATAGAATTAAGATTTCATAATGATCTCTTAAATGGGTTGTTTTGTTTATTTTTTCTTTTGTTTTTTTCATTGTTCTCTCTCTATTTCAGTAAATCTAAAGAGTTTGCAACTTCACTTATTCTTTTATTGCAATTTCCTTTTCTTTCTTTTAAATTGAGTTTCTTTTTTGTTTTTATTGTAATCATATCATTTTTATCTCTATCATACATCCATGTATTGTTTCTTGGACCTTATTTTTTTCTCTCTCTCTTTCTCTCTCTCTTTCTCACACACACACACATACACACACTCACTTCTGTCTTATTTTTAGTGTAATCTTTTTAATTCTCTTTCTTCAAATTTTGTTTATGTCTTTTACTCTTTCTTTCAATTATGTTATAACCTTTGATTTTATTACAAGCACACACACACACACACACACACACACTCTCTCTCTCTCTCTCTCTCTCTCTCTCTCTCTCTCTCTCATCTACTGATTCTATTGCAATCTTTCTTTCTCTCATTCAATTTTGTTTTATTAAAACCTTTCTTTCAGTCTCATTTGCAATTTCTCTATCTCTTTCTTTCCCTCATTCAAATGCATTCATTTTAACTGATTTCATTGTAATCATTCTTTCTCTTTTAACAGTGTTTCTGTCTTTTGTTTTTATTGCAATTTCTCTTTATATCACTGTCAGTTGTGTTCTCAAATAATATGAGAGCTCTTCCAATTTTTCTAAGAATTTTTACTTGTTTATTTTAGTGCAAGAAAGTTTTTTAATTTTATTACTAGCATTTTCCATGTTGAGTTGAAGATCCACATCCTACAAAATTCTTTCACTCTTCTACAAACTTGAATTGATATCCACACAATTTTGAATAAAATGCTAATCTGTTATATAAATAATGACCAATTTTGGCCTTGCATTTTTTATAGCATAAACTTATTTTTCTACTTACAAGGACATTACAATTTACCTTTGCTACAATTACACAATAATTTTGTAATGTTTTTATTAGCATTACTACAATTATTAATCACTTGATTTAAAAGACAATGCATATTCCATTGACTTAGAACTGTGCACACTTCCTTTATGGGAGATATCACTTTTTATTACTAAATACCAGTTCACTCATTGTAGAAATATTCTCTTTTTTATTTCAAAAGAATGCTTGATTTTTACCTGCGAGAAAATTTTTAAGCATTTCTCTTCATCATTGTTCTCAACATCATTGAGCAGCCTTCCAGGGTAATTAGTTATAAGTTTATAAGTACTAATTTAATAGAATTACTGTATAGGTTTTCTTTCTTTTCACTTGTCAAATCAGACTGCTCCTTTTTCTTGCCATGATCAAATTTTCTTCTTAAGACTATATCTAATCTCTCAAAGATGGGGCAAATATTTGATTTATGTATCTGAACCAATGAAACTTCCAAAAGGTTTCTCAAAAAAGTCCATTAACTCACTAATGTACTCTAGAAGAAGATTTCTATTCATTCAAGAATTTGTATCTTCTTAGTTTTGCTGCTCAGTTTTTCATTATTATTTTAATTAACTTTATTTCACTCTTTTTCCTTTTTTTTTTTATGAATTCCTTTAAAGTTAAGCAATAAATTCTACTATTTGTATTCTGAAGAAGCTAAGAATTAAGCCTCATAATATCAAAATCAGTTTTTTGTTTTGTTTTGTTAATGGAATATTAATTAACTACAAAAGTTTTTAGCATTGTTTTCATTCAGTTGACATGTTCATATGTTAGATATTTTCTTTGTTTCTCTGAATTTGATTATATTGTTTTGGGGAATAGATATCAAAAGGAATAAAGTTTCCTTTTATCAAAACGAGATTAGAAGCGGGGTAAATTCTATTCAAATATTAACCTCTATTCTTTCCTGTTTCATAAAAGTAAATGTATTTGAAGATTATAGTTGTGTTGTATTTTTGTCATGTGAGAAATAAAGATTTTTGATTGAGTAAAGGAAGATATAAGTTTCAATTAGTTAATTAATGTTTTCACATGAGAAATATAAAAAAAAGACTTCTGGAAATTCTTTTGATCCAATACAAATATTTCTTGAGTTGTTATTACTTAATTATTTTTTAATTTTTTATTGTTTTCAGCTTCATTTGTTCCAGTTATTGGAGTACTTGGTAGTATGGAAGATATTTAGTCAAGTCCCCACATATCAAGGACTAATATTAGCATGAGTGTATCTATGATATACTAAAAATAAATAAATGGAAGGAAATACAAGATGAACTCAATTACACAAATAAAAACATTTAATATTTTATATACACAACATACCAGTGGCGTTACAAAGAAAGGTGTGCATAAATGTGCTGCAATAGCAAGAATTAAACACATATTGTTCCATGAACAAACAGTACATAGAAAGGATAGAAAATGGAAAAAGGCTTTCTTAAGGAGTATTAGTAATATAACCAAGTGATCTGTTCCCTGACAAGGGTTTCTAGCATTGTCATGTGAAGCCCTAAAGACCCTCCAATTCCCTAAGGGAGATAATCATTTACTGTATCTCTACACAGTCAAACAATTAATACTAAAACTCCTCAATGATAATGGCTGTCATTCTGATCTTGAAGATCTTCAATGCTAATGTTTTCAGTTGCCATAATAACCATTGTAATACACCACTTAAACTCAGTATGATGATTAATAAAATAATATTTACTTTTTTCTCTGATAGAAAGTTGCAACTCATTTCATTACTTTATGATAACATTGTAATTTGTTCCAAATTTCAGCATACTCATTTTATTGAGTAGTATGTGTTTCATGTTCTTTAAACTCGATGAGGTCTAATTAGTAACAACAACAATGCAACATTAAGCCTATAGAGAAGATATCTTCATTTAGCTCTTTTCAATGGACCAAATCAGAACACTGCATGGGAAAGAGTGAAAACTTCACTTAGTTCCTCGTGCAAAATCTTCCATCGTCTGAAAGAAAGAAGAAAAATGAAAAAAAAAGAAAATTTCTAGTAGACAAATTTGAGTGGCAGAGGCTTTCATTGGCTAGACTCTCCTCTGCTCTTCCATTTTGACTTGATTTACTTTGTGAAGTCCCTTAGTCTCATTGGAGATTTTCTTATTCTTCCAGAATGAGTTTTTCCCACTACACTCCCATTTTGAGGAGTCTTTGGGGACCTTAATATTTCTGGGTTTGACTTGGGGTTGATACAGGATTCTCAGTTTCTGTTAATGTATTCTCATTTTGAGATCTTTGCAGGGCTGGACTCACCTCTCTACTAGCTCTTATGGTCACTGATGTTTTGTTATTTGCTTGGTATGATTGATGACCCACTGATGAGATTGGAGCTGTTTCTATTGTTTTTTTCAAGTCCACTCTATTAGACTGACGCAGCTCTCCTTCAACATCAATGTGATATGATCTTGAATCTAATCTCTGTAGCACAGTCACTTTCTTTCACTCTTTCTGCCCCTTCACATGAAGTTTCACCTGCACCACATCACTAGGGAGTAAAGGTTGGAGGGATTTCACCCTCTAATTATGGTACCACTCTTGTTTCTTATTGTTTTCTTTTACAGCTTTTTAAAATTCCCAGGTATTTCTGGTCTTAGTAGATCTTCTCTGGTTGGGAGGAGCATTTTTGTTCTCCTTGACATTAGTTTCAACAGACCTTTAACTGGTGTATTTCTGTTATCCAGCATTGCCAGATATAGATCAGCTCTATCTTCTATGGCTTTCTGAAAAAGGTTTGGTGCCATCTTTATTGCTAATTCTACTTTTCCATTTGCCCAACGGTTGTAAAGATTGACAGGTTATGTGTGAAACACCACGTTCTTGCAAAAGTGTAACAGCAAGGTATTATTTTTAGGGTTTATTCTTCTAGTTTCCTGTGTAGACTTGTTGAAAACGAAGTTTACTATTTCTTTAAGTGAACTTTGAGTAGACCACTGCTTCTTCCTCTTAGATGAATATCTTTCTGTTTCAACTCGAATTTTCTTCTGTTGAGCCTACAGAGGCTTTTACCACATCTTCTGACCCAAGCCAACAGCTTCCTTTATCAGATATTACCTGCCAAATTTACAAATTTCAACACCTATCCAACCACTAGGAGATCATCTTCTTTGTTGACCACACCTTCCAAGTCAGTGACATTATTATACAGCACCTTTTGAAATATGTCCAAGGCTGGAGCAATTCCAAAAGGTAGAAATTTCCACTAAAACAAGCATAATGGAGTGGCAAATGTTGTCAAATGACTGCTTACCTCATCCAATATCAGGTGCCAAAATCCATCCATAGAGCCAGGGTCAAGAATACTTGGCTATCAGCTATTTCTGGCCGTAGATCTTCGAGTAACTGGAAATGTTCTTGTTATGAGCTTTATTTAGTCTATACAGACTTGCAATTTTTCATTTTTCTTGACCATCAGTGTAAAGGCACTCACCCAAGATTTTGGCTCATGTACTGGCGCAATCATCTTCTTTCCTACCTGTCTTTTTAACTCAGCTTTCAATTCACCATTAATAGCTACAGGTATTCTTTGTGCCACTGCAACATGTGGTGCTATGCTTGGATTCACTTCTAGGTGTACCTCACTGGGTAGTTGACTCAACTCATCCTCAAATACTTCCTTGAATTCACTTAGAATCTTGTCCAGATGCTTGCTGCTACACTTATCCAGTTGCAATACTCTGGCAACCATCCTGAACTTGTCATCATTGACAGTAATGAGCGCCATCTTTTGAATTGCACTAGCACCAAGTTTGGGGGTGGAAATCCTCCTGTGCAACCACAAATTTTATGGCATATTTCTGTCCTGTTTTAGGGTTTATCATTTTAACCCAACATTCCCCTAATGGTTTCATTTCTGCCCCATTCCACATCTCGAGAATCTTATTTGAGGCTTTGAGGTTTTCTCCATCAGATGCTTCACATTTAATAATATATTTACTGAAGCTCCGCTATCTAGCTGAAAAGCAATTAGTTTTCCCTCCACCGTCATTTCTGCTTTTATAATTTCCTGCCTTACACCATTCATCCTATAAGAATTATATGTGGTGTATGATAGTGGCCTGAACTACCAACCACACTATAATGCATTAGACTATTTTCTTGATAGTCTAACACTGAATAGTTCAGCAAGGAAAGACTACATGACACAAAAAGTTAAACTGCAAACATTTAATATTCACGTATATGGTACACAATAACTATTGCCCTAACCATACTAAATAAAAGTGCAATAGTTGCTCTAAGAACTAGGTGATAAATGGTAGAAGTTACGTTTACATAGGTCTGGTGTAGTGCGAGTTCTCGTAAGGTGATTTGTATGCATGTGCATCTCACATAGCAGAGGCTGAAGTAGATCTTCTTGGTCTAAAAATGGTAGAACTCGCTTCTCAAACTGTCACATGACAGTAGGTCATGTGATTATTGGAAGCTTGACCCATGAATCACAAGAAAGGGAGACAATTAGGTTTTGTTCCCAACAACTCTCTCTATTTTTATGACATTGCCCATCTGATCATATTCTGAACTACTGCTACTGTTGCTACCATATTGACATGCCTCAACTGTCCAAACATACTTTTTCTTTGAAGATTTTCTTCCCACCGCACTTAAAACAGATTTCGCCTTAGACAGGACACAACTCTTTTTCAGGCTCATGTCGCAGAGTACAAAACATGCACATATTTCCTCTTCTCTGTGTTGACATTTTTTCCTTAATCCTCATGCTGATTCTATTCACCCTCTTGGGTCCCAAGAATGTTGTGAAGCAGATGTCTATGCATTTCAGTAGATCTAGACACCTCACTTTCAACAATTCTGCTTGTGTTTGCAGGTCCCTTATCACGAAGACTATCTAGTCCTGTATTGATGCTTCACACCTCTTGCAGAAATTACACGTTTTGCTCAAGATCTACAGCACCGTAATGAACACTTCGACAATTTCCCCTTCTCCCTGTTTTCTTGTATGGAAGATGTAACGTTTATATGTCTCATTTGCTTCCCCATAGCATACTCGTCCAATGCTCAAATTATTTTATCTAGGGGTCCTTTCATCCTCAGATCTTATGAATTGTAATCTTTCATCATCATGTCGTGCTGCTAGCACGGATTTCGTTGACCCTATCTCGCCACCCATTTCTATCATCCATCACTTCTGACAGGTCCTCCAGACAACATCCTGTATCTGCACAGAGCTGTTGTAGATATGTTCAAGCTGGTTGTCCTAGCTTTGCTCATCTATGTGAAAGGGTCCACAGGAGTACATTGCTTATGAGTTTAGCCTTACTTCTCTAGCAATGTCCTACATGTCTGGTTCATCTAACTTGAATGGTTTTCATGATGGGTGGTAGGTGGCCATACAGCTGCTGTTTTGTGGGGTGTTGCCTCCAGGACTTGTTCAATACAGCTTGCAGAATTCTTGTGTAATTGCTGTCAAGCTTTTTCTCCATACGTTTAGTTAGTTTCCATGTGGTGCATCCATATAGCAGTATTGATATGACCGTTGCTTGGAAAAAATCTGTTTTATTCTATTGGTCAGGTCTGACTTCCATATGACCAATAGTCTATCAATAGCTGTCCATACCTTTGCTAGTCACTTGTTTATGTCATTCTGGGTTGATGAGACATTGCTTCTGAGGTAGGTGAACTAGTTCACTAGTTTCAGAGAACCACTCTTTAATGTGGAGATGTTGCCTCTTTGATTAAACCACATGTATTCTGTTTAGTCTGTGTTGACATGGAGGCCTATGCTATCTGCTGCTTGTTCTGGACTATGTAGCAGGGATTCAGCTTGAGCAGGTGAATTTGCTAGAAGCGCTATGTCATTGTCGTAGTCCGTGTCTGTTATAATTTGTGCGGGGTACCTTCTGCTTTTTTCCTTTGCCAGCTTGAAGCTGTTTTCTTTCATTAAATCTATAGATGTTCAAAGCATGTAGTCTAGGCAGATAATAAACAGGTATGGGGTTAATGCATCGCCTCTTACCACACCTACTACAATGTCAAATAGTCTGTGTCTCCATCTGGTGACTTTTACTTTCATTTTTTATATAGCATCATTATGGCTGTGACAGTTTCTTTGGGGACACCGTAGGCAAGAAGTATTTGCTCTATCTTTTGTGTATGGAGTCAAATCCCTTGGAGAAGTTGGTGAATAATAATATTGCCTCAAGGTATTTTGCATGAACTCCTTCTAGAATTTGATGAATAGTCAAAATTTGTGATGTTGTAGATTGATTTCTCCAAAAGCCATTTTGGTTCTTCCTAAGTATTTTCTCAGTTTTAGGTTCTATGCAGTTGCATAGCAAAGCATTGTAGATCTTGGCCGCTTTGGATATAAGGGTTATACTTTAGTTCTTGGCTATTCTGAGGTCATCCTTTTTGGAGAAAGGAAGTATGCACCCTTTTGTCCATCTGTCTATTGTATTTTGGTTATATACGGTATTGCAGTATCTTAGCAGTATGTTGTCAAATTCCCTCATCTTCCATACTTCCAGTGGTATTTCATCAAGTCCTGCTGCTTTCCTATTTTTAAATTTTCTTTGTACTAAGTCGAGTTCTTCTTGCATAAACTGTCCTAGTTTAATGTCTAGTTGATTGCTAATAAATTTTGTGATTGGTTCATCCGTAACTTTCGGAGGTTTTCTAAGTAAATTCTTGAAATGTTGTTTCCACAGGTGTATTCGTTCTTCTTGGTTAGCAGCTTTCAGTTTAAGTCTTGCAGTACTCTTTCTTCTACTCACTTTGTTTACCATCTGCCATGCTATCCTAAATTGTCTATCTTTAACTGAGTCTCTGATCTTATTGATCTGATCTGGATGTATTCTGTTTGTTCTTTTAGGTATACGTTAGTTCATTTTGTGCCTTTTTAAGTTTCAGGGCATTGATATTGGTTGGGTTCTTCCTATTGGATAGGGAAGTGGTTTTTACATCTGCACATTTTTTCTAACCACTAAAGTCTCCCATGGGACTCTGGGTTTAGCTCTTTCATTAGTTGGTATGCATTCTGCTGACGCTTTTAAGTAGGCATTGACAAAATCCTCATAGTTGTTATTTGGAGTAGGTGTTTCTGATATCTCCTGAATTGCATCGAACTTGTCTCTTAGCGTTAACGTATATTTATATCTAATATCCCTGTTGTTAAGCAGGGACCAGTCATAGTGTATTGTTGTGGTTGTTTGGGCTGCATTCCTTCATAGGCTCAGTCGTATCTTTGCTGTGACAGTTCGGTGATCGGAGGACACACCCTTGAAAGAGGAATATGCTTTGCAATTCAATGCACTTTTATTCAATTTCTTATTTATGAGGATGTTGTCTATCTGTGCTTTAGCATTATTTGCATAGGTGTAGGTCCATAGTTTTCCCTTTCTATTTTGAAATTTAGTATGAAGGCATGTTGATCTATTTTCTTGTGTGAAATCTGTCAGATGTTCTCCATTTCTGTTTGATGAGTTGTGTAATCCATAGCACACCTTAAGTACTTCATCTCCCAGGGTGTGGAACAGTAAAACTGTTTGACACTCTATTGGTTGTCTCATCAGGTACATAATAATGGCATAGTTATTCCATTTTCACTTAAACAGCTTCCAATTTTCTAATAGATTACCCTCAGTACACAGGGGTTCTGGGGGTTTAATGCCTACCACTAGTCTGTTTGTATCACCTGTATCATGCTCCACAATTCTTATAACACATGTGGGTACAAATAAAATAAGAATGAAGACAATAAATATTTACTTAGCTGCATGCATATTTCCTAAAATACTCATTTTCTTCTCCGCTTTTCTTTCGGACGCTCATTTAATACACTGCTGCTACCATGTTTCATGTCCTTTAAACTCAATGAGCCCAGATTAGCAATGACAATAATGCAACATTAAGCCTGTAGAGAAGACATCTTTATTTTGGCCCCTCCGGTTGACCAAATCAGAACTCCCCATGAGAAATAGTGAAACCTCCACTCAGTTCCCCATGCAACAGTATGCTCAGACCAACTCCTATAAAAAGTAGTCTTATTTTAACTAGAATATCAATAGGAAAATTTGGCGACAAGGAAAATGGACATACGCATAATTGTTTACATTTCAGGAAGCTTATTTGAATTATTGGATACTTTGAACTGACATAGATTAAAGAGTACAAATTATCAACATCATGGCATCAATTGGAAACATCAAGGAATGGTCCTGGGAAGAAGAAAATTGGAGTGACTATATTGAAAGATTGTAATTCTACTTCATTGCTAATGATGTTACTGATGCTCTTTTTATTGTCTCTAGTGGTAGTGAAGAATTATACAATTTTCAGTGGATCTTGTTGATAACAAATCAAATGAATTTATATTTGCTTATTTATGTTAGTTGAAAGACATATTCACCCTGCTCCCAATGAAATACATGAGTGTTTTTATTTCTATTCATTCTTCTATCAGCCACTATATCGGGTCTCTCTGAAAACAGTTGAAGTTGTAATTTTAGGGACAATCTCAATGAATATTTGAAAGATAAGGTGGTGGTGAGAGGATTCAACAGCAACTACTCAGTAAAAGATCATTGATGCTGGAAAATGACTTTTAAAATATCAGTGGTAATTGAGTCAGTTACAAAATTCTCCTTAGAGATTCAAAGTACACAAAGTGTACTGTTAGTTGTATCTGAGCTTTTTAGCACAGTTTGACAGGGAAGCAGGAATGCTACAATTACACCAGTGCTAATAATCTTGTAGACAATTATCCTTTCAAGAATGAAAAATGTTTCTCCTGTGAGTTAGCAGAGCATATTCATTGGAAGAGTAGGCAATCTGGAAGAAAAGCATAATAGAAAGATTCCAGGAAATAACATTGACAGAAGTGAAGGTGGTTAAAGCAGAACAACGATAGATATGAAGAGGTTGGAACTGAATACCTTCAGTATATTACATTCATCACTGATGCAAGTGGATTTGTTGAGGACTAAAAGAAAGGTGATAATCAAGATAGACATGAACACATCTTGTTTGGTGATTTGTTTGAGGAAATTTGTAGTAGTAGGTAATATGAAAGCTCTAAAAAAAAAAAAGACTTCAGTAAAATTGAGGACATATACCAGAGAGTTAGTGACACACTAACATATAGTAAATGTTGATGTATTGTCTAAGGGAACAAAAAGTCATCTTTCCTCACTGCTTGTGAGGAAAGATGACACCTCAACATTAATAAGGCTGAAATTGGCTTAAAAATAGTCCAAGTTAAAATCTGAGTAAGACTAACCCAAAGCCAAGTTTGGCCCATTTACTTTTCTCATTCTCCAGCGATACCTGCATTGAAAAAATATGATCTAAATTGTTCAGTTTTGGTTTAGTCTTTGCATGCATCTGACCTGGACTAAAAGCCATGTTTCCCTTGGAGCAAAAGAAGCTAATATGAAGTTGAAATAGTTATCAGACAAGTTTGTGTCAAGTTTTCTTTAGTAAGGAGCTGGGTTGCTTGAAGATTTCAAAGTGAAATTGGCAGTGCATATGCCAGTAAGCTGTAAGAACAAGAGGAAATTATCTCCCTTGTGTGGAGGGAGGGTAAATGCATATATTCTACATGAAACAGCAAGCTGGATCAGACCCAGGTGAGTGGGGAAGCATTTTTATTGAGGCCAGCATATCTGTCAACTCTACTAAGCTTTATACACAAACACTTTTAAGTGAGAAGCTTACAAAAGACAGCTTGCCCACACTGGATCATTCAATGCTCAAAGAATTAGGTATCAAGACTGTGGGGGAAATGTTTGCCATACTAAAGCTCATCAAAAGACCCCCACTCTCACCTCCATCACTAGCTAACACATCACTCAATAAGTCCCAAGCCTAACTAATAAAACAATAACTTTCAGTCAAAATTTGACATTATTCATCCATATATTCTTCTAGGGTGATACACTAATTCCAACACTTCTCTAACAATTCAATGCCTTTTTTGTAGAACAATTTGTCTTTGGCTTCAAAATACACCTCAGTTTCCGATAGGCACTGGGGGCCAGATCTAGAGAATAGAGTGGATGTGGAAGCAATTTGAAGTGCAATTCATGTAGTTTTGCCATCATTGCGATCAACTTTTGACACGGTGCATTATCTTGGTGAAAGAGCACATTTTCTTCTTCCTTTGTGGCCATTTTTTGGCAGTTTCTTCCTTCAAATGAACCAATAATGCTATATAATATTTGCGATTGGTTGCTTTGGATGACTTTCAACTGCTGTTGTCCACTCAGCTGACTACCAATTTGACTACAGAGTGAAGTGGTGGATCTACTTTCATCCATTGTCACATATTTATGCAAAACCTCCTTTTGTTGCACTGAAACAGTTGCAAACAATGCTCTGAATCATCAATGCGTTATTGTTTTTGATCGACTGTGAGCAAACATAGCACACACTTTGAACACAGCTTTCTCATCGACAAATGTTTATGCAAAATGATGAATACACTTCCTTCTGACATCTTCATGTCCTCTGCTATCTCATACAACTTTAATTAATGTCTACCAAAATGAATTTGTTGAAGTTTTTGGTGTTGTCTGGGACAACTGCCGAATTTGAACAACCTGAACATTCAGTATCATTTGTGTTGGTATGACCACGTTAAAGTCAGCATACCCCCTCTTAATCACTGTTTCTGATGGAGCAGGGTTCGAATAACACTTATCAAGCCATTGCTTTGCTTGAACAGTATTTTTTCTATTCCACTACACATTCCGCACCTCCTCCCCTGTGGTTGCGACTGCGTCACTGTTGTTGTCTCAGTATCAACCAGAAGGTTGTTTTCTGGTCTAACACAGGGGTCAGCAATCTCCTCATTGTCCCCATTTTGCTGAGTTGAAATTCAACCTGTAATTAACCCTTTACCTGCCATGTTGTGAATTTAACCTCAGGTAGAAAGGTCAAACAGTCAAAATGGGTCATCTGAGAATATCTGTCGGCTGTGAAAGAAGTGATATAAGAAAATTCTTCAAAGAAGAACAAACTTTTCTTTAATATCGAAATCATATTGTATAAGCCTGATTATTACAATACTTTGAACCATAAGTTACAAGGTTCATGTAACATGCAAAGGCAGTGGGCAGTCTGGGATGTAGTCGACACAATTATGTTGAATTCTTAACTTCCACAAAGTCGGATAAAAATTCTAAGTATCACCTCTTCTGATACTATTCTGGCACAAGGAATGGGTTTCAGAACTGTATCAGGGGTTAAAATTTGTTGCAGGTAAATACTTGGCTTTGCTGGGGTTCACTAAGAAGCAGAATTAAGTTTTTCTTCTCTTTCCCTCTGTCTTTCTGTGGGAACAAAGACTTAAATGATGTAGGTCTATTTGGCCATTGCCTCTTGTGCATTCTTTCAAAAACTCTGATGGTTTAAATAATATTCCACCCTATATCAGGGTAGTGTCTGAGGAGGTGAGGGGAATATGTCCAAAATGACAAACCCTAAATGATTTTCATTAATCAGGATTTCACAGACCCCAGTGATTTTTCAAGTACAGGAAAATTATCCAACCTCTTTCAATCAGGAGGCCATTCAAACCCTTCCCTCCCCATCAGACTTACTTATCAATATACCTCTTACCACCTTTGGTTCTGACAAATCAATTTACTCTACCCTCCCATAATCGGCAGGGTATTCCAAGTACCACACAAAACCCAGAATTTGCATAGGCCAGAGAATTAACTCATTAATCTTTGTTATCTGACCTGTCAGACATAAAAATTCTCTCATGCCATTTTGGACAAAGATGAAACCTAGATCTGTGGACATAAAAATTTTATCATTATTTTTGGCTAACGACAACCAGAGACTTGTCATAAAAATCCTTTCAAACCAATTTTGGCCAAGCAATGGAATCCAAGTGTCTGATTCTTTTAATAATGTTTTTCTTAGGCCTTGAATCCCTGAGTGGCCTTTGTGTCATATTTCCTTTGAGAAAGCAACGTTTTATCAACACACAAAATTCAGATTTTTCCATTGTTTTGAAAATTTGCAACAGTAATTTCACCGTAATTTATAAACTAATAATCCAATTGAGCTCAAATTTTGACATGTTCCATTTGAAGGTTAGTACCTTATAAGAATTATATGGATATTTCATTTGTGGTGGCATCTATATGCCACAGGCCCAGGACTTATTGAATGATGTGGTAACTACACAAAAGCCCGAGATGCAAAACTTCAGCTCCAATTGGAAAGGACAACAATTCCAAAAGTTCAAAAAGACTGGGATGTATTCACAAAAATGACAAACATTCCTCTCACCCAGTAAACTATACAATTGCTCTAATGAAACTGTTTAGAACTCTTCAACACTGACCCTAGTAAACTACTTGACATGCTTGAAATCTTGGTGATGCAGAAATCAAATTTCCTTGTGCACAGAATTTCATATTCTTCTGTTTTGTAGAATGACAAGTCCATTCAAAGATATTTAATTCATTTAAGATCAGGTGCATGGGATTATAAATTCATACGTCCCAACAGCAGTGATTATTTACCTCACTTATACAACAAAGATCAATTTATTCAGATTATAGCCAATGATGTGCTGCTACAAGTGAATATGTTGGCTAAGGTAGGGTCACTGAAAATCCTTGAATATAATGTGAGACCTGCAGAAGCATTTGAGAACAAAACAAGATGCATCTCAGACATAGCAACACTTGGTATGTCAACATGTCACCAACAAAAATGGGCACAAAATATAGAGTAAACAATGAACAACAATGGTTCCTGTTCTATTTCTACTCAGAACTATGACAACATTGCTGAAATGCAACCTTGCTATAATGTGTGCAAAAGTTGTGGTTGTTACCAACATAGCTGCTCTGGAAAAAACACGCAGCAACAATTATGTACAGCAGGGGACCAAACATGCAATGCATGTGGCAAGTGGAATCACTTCAGAAAATGTTGATAAAAAGTTAGAAATCAACAAAGTACCATATAGAGCATTGGGGATGAAGGAGACACTATGGATGTCTTCATTGCACATGTTACATTTGAGTCAGAAAATGATACCTTCATTTCAATCAATGGCAACATATCATAAAGAAGTGGAAGCAACTTTGATTCCATTCTCCCCATACCCAGATCCAAGATGAGCCAAAGACATTCCCAATGCTTACAGGACCAGGTTCAGGATCTACCCTGATAGTGGTGTCACTATATGCCCAAGTGGACCAAAACACCTACAAAACATGGGACTCTCAGAGATAAATTCTAATTCTGCCAAGATTAAGTTCAATTTGAAGGTCTTCAAATAATACCATCAAGAGAGGCCCATTCTGAAAGAATGCTAATGCAGTTATCAATTTCCCAATCCCAAAAACTGATGCCAGGACTTGATTTTAGACTGAGTTGCCTGTACATATTCTTTAAGCCCTATTACATCACCTTTTTGGGATGTTGTCAAATGAAAATTTCATTTTGCTTGGAATCAAAATCTTGATAATGCATTCTGGCAATCTGAGCAGATCACTGTAGCCTTTTTGGTAAAGAGAAGTTATTAAAAATTTTGATATTCAGTAATCTGCTCTGCTGTAGACTGAAGCAAAGAAGGTTTAGGTTTTTTGTTACAGCAGAAGCATTGTAGATGCTCTACTACAGTCCTGAGGGCTTGTGGGTCAAATTTGCAGGTAGATTTTGCACCGATGCTGAGCTTCAGTATGTAGCCATTGAGGGTGAAGCAGCTGTGATAACCTGGGCATAAGAAAAATGTTGCATATTTATTATGGGTTACCCTAACATAACAGTTCATGAACCACTAACATGAATATTTGTGTACAGAGACCTTCATAAAATACACAACTGCTGCTCCTTTCAGTTCAAAGAAAATTGGCTCAGAGATTTTCTATCAAGCATTGCCCAGGTATTTGGCACAGAGATTCAAATGTTATTTCTCACAATCTAGTTGCTATAATGGAAGCCCTTCTTTGCCTATTTCCAACATATCCCTCCTCCTATATTCCCTTCTGAAACAATATAGATGCTCTAGTAGAAACAGTAGCTCTTCAAGCAATAACAAATTATGATGATAATGATGAAACTGTCTCATAACCTGACCTCATTTGCAAAAAGGATCAGTTATACAACCCTAATGAGCTTAATTGAACACAGATTTCTCAATAGACAAAACCTGAAGTTAACAATTTCTGGAAGTACAGCACTGCCTCAGCACTGATAAGGGTTTAATACTAATCACTAGAAGATTTGTAGTGCTCAAATACCTTATGAAAAAAAGATTATGTTGTTTGTATTCAGCCTATCAAAGGGTGGTGAGCATGAAGGCCCATGCCAATGATTCAGTATATTGACCTGGTATGAATGCATCAATACACAACTTTAGAGTTAATTGCTTAGTGTGCTTGAGCATTGCCTCAGATCAACCCTGAAAGCCAATTACTATAACCCCATTCCCAGATTGGCACTTCTAATGGATAATAACGGACTTCTTCTACATCAGATACTTTGCTTGCCTTTTTGTTCAGTATCTGCTCCAGTTGGCTTATTTTGTACCATCTAAAATTAGATCACACAACCAATTCCAAATTAATATTGATTTGACAGACTATTCCTTACATATGGTGCCCAAGATGAACTTAGTAGTGATGTTAGCCCACCTTTCACATTCAGCCAATTCCAGCAATTCCTAAAAACACAGCACAGGCTGCCCTTATTAGCATATTCTCAATTTAATGGCAGAGTAGAATTTGCTGTAAAAACCACAAAGAGAATAATAAATGGCAATATGGATCCTCAGGGTTCATTAGACAATGATAAGGCAGCAAGAGCTATTCAGTAACACCACAACACTCCTATCCAAGGTATAGGTCTATGCCATGCATAAGTTTTACTTCACTGTTGACTTTGCAACTTCCTTCCTTCACAACCTATTCTTTACAAGTCACATCCTAAATGAATAACTGCAGCACAATATTATGAAGTAAGCATTCATCAATGCAATACTCGTATAATGGAGGTATAACAAATATACCCATAACCATCACTCTCTTCAGAAGAGTGATACAGTAGCTATACAAAATCAACTCAATCACCAATGGAACATTACAGGCAAAGTCATTACAGTCCTTCCAGATTGACAATACCAAATCAGAATCAATGGATTAGGCTGGAGGGTTCAATCCTAGGTTGAGTCATACCAAAGACTCAAAAAAATGGTACCTGACTCCACCTTGCTTAGCATTCAGCACTATAAGGTGAGGATCAAGGGTAAAGTGGAGTAATCCAAGGAATGGAGTAGAGCCCTCCCCAACACCTTTGTGTAGTAGCTATTAAAAAGGGAGCCTACAACTTACACTTAGAAATCTCCTTTTCTTGAGGAAGGTGGGACTTTAAACCATGTCTACTCCCATACCAAGTGCACTGTCCAAGCCCACAGGCTCTAACAATGATATTCCAGTCATGCATCCTAATTCCTCGATTTCTGCCAGTAATGATGCCTATACATCAGTTGAACAAAGACACTTATACATTAACATACAGTCAGTACTCTTACCAAATGCCATCAAGTATTCATCAGATTCTCTCCAAACTATTCTTGTACAATATTGCAAGCTTTAAAAAACTGTCTGCCCTTCATAGAGCCTTGCCCACATGCAAGAGAGACAGATAGGAGATGTAAAGACAAGATGAAATTATCTCCTTTATTTCAGACTGGCATAGATATAGACCCAGCCACAATTTTATAGGAAAAGGGATGGTGACTGCTTTTGAGTGACATATATTATCCTGACTGTACCCATTTGTTTCAAATCAATTACATCTTGCAATTATCTATATCCTACACAAGCCATGATTTTGCCGGACTCATCTATTTCCTTATGCACTAAAAGAGAGGACTGAAAACCCAGGGGATACTGGAAAAGGTTGTGCATTTACCATGGGTTGTGCAAATTGTACTCAAAGAAAAAACTGGGACTATATGAATATGTGGGAACTACAAACAAGTTATAAATGCATCTGTACTTTGTGATGGATATTAGATACCATAGACTGAAGATTTTTGTTTGTTACCTTAAAAGATAGTGAGGAGTTTAGAAACATTAACTTGTGTCATGCTTATCAGAAACAGGAATTGGATAAGGAAATAGGAATTATTTACAATTAACACATCTCATGACTTGTGTCAGCCCTCATGCCAAGAGTACATAGTAATACTGGAATCTTCCAGAGGGAAATGGATAAGTAGATGAAGAATATTCTTTTCTGCAAAGTACACATAGATGATATTTTCCTTTCCTAGAGTGAAGACACCAGCCATGTTATGAACCTATCAAAGGAATTGTCTACATTAGACTAGGTCAGACTCAAACTGAATGGAACAAATGACAAATTCTTCTTCTAGGTTTGTAAGGAAGGCATAGCTTTACTTCCAGAGACAATGTCAGCTATACAAGAAGCCCCTTCCAAGAACGTTACAAAACATAAAGCATATCTGGGAGCTTTATACTCTAAAAGTCATTTGCCAAATGTATCAATAGTGTTAGAACTGCTTCATTTTTTATGGTAGAAGGAAGGAGCTTAGGTAATGAATGCAGATCAGAGAGATGCTTTTGAGAAGATGAAGAAAATGTGTGTTCAGCTCCTCTGCTGTTACATTTTGACTCATCCAACCTCATTCTAGTGTATGTGGATGCTTTAACCTATAAAAGCTATGGAAGTAATGACGAGCTCATGAAATTAAGGATAATGGGGAGAAATTGGTGTGTTACCATTCATGAACATCATCTGCTGGCAAAAGGAACTATGCAATACATTTAAAAAGAGGGAGTGGTCCTAGGGTGTACACTTAAAAATCTGCCCCAGTAATTCTATGGCAATGTCTATACATTGTACACAGACCACAAGATGTTGCTGCTGGTACTTTACATGAAGAACAAACCTATTCCTTCCCTTGCAACTGCTGGAGTACAATGTTAGGCTCTGTTTTTAGCTGCTTACAATTACCAGTGGAAGTATCACATTTTGGTCTTACAATGGTATCCTGTCTTAGTCATATACCTCTGAGTGTCCAAGAAGATTATTCCACTTCCATGAAAAGATGTTCATGATTGTTTTGGGGGAAGCTCCAGTGACTACAGTGCAATCAGAGACAAGGAAGGATCTGATTTTGAACAGGTTGTACAAATCAGTAATGAAGAGCTGGATAAATTACACTTCAACTAAAAAATTGAGCCCTATTCAAGGGATTGTTGAGTTGATGAGACAATACTCTGGAGAGGTTGGGTAGTTGTTCCTCCAGAGTTGATATTGAAGGTGTTGCAGGAGCTTCATCAGGTGCATATTGGAATGATACAAATGAAAGTCTTTTCTTGAAGCTATATGTAGTGGTTAAATTTGGATGCAGATATTGAGATGTCATGTAAGTCATGTGAAGAATGTCTACAAGGTGTTCACTTCAAACAAAGCTTTCATTCATTGTTGGGAATATTCTAGTCTGCCTTGAGAGAGAATCCATGCAGATTTTGCTGGCTATTCTATTAAACATATGTTTTTAACTGTTGTAGGTACATACACAAAATGGACAGAGCTATGCATAATGAATACATCTTTTTCTATTGTCAAAAGAGAAGCTGAGAAGGATATTCACCACACAAGTTGCTACTATTGTTTTTTAGTGATAGCCGTTGAAGTTTTGGCTACAATGAGTTTGGACTGCTCATGAAATCCAAATGAATCTGACACATCTTCACAGCTCATTATCATCCTTACTTAACAGACAAGCTGAGTGTACTGTTTGTACATTTAAAGAGGCACTAAAGAAAATAAGAATAGAAGAGTAGGCAACACTTGAAACTAAAGTAAACAGATTCTTATTTTCTTATTGAAATCACACTGCATACAGCAAGTGGAGCTCTCCATTGCTGAGTGGATATTCAAACAGCAGTTCTAAACAGCCTTTAATTTGTTGAAACTAGATCAGCACCACCAAATTTGAGATTATAAGGAAAAAATGGAATGGGAGATGAAAATGATAACTCAACAAGATAAGCTCAGGGCTGGTAACCTGTTTTTAGAATTTTGGAACTGTTGTACTTTGGATAGAAGAGATGCCAACCAGACAGTTGGTGTCTATGAATTTTGAGGTGGGAATTATTAGAAACATAGTATGATGGCATGGGAATTAACTTTTGGAACTTCCACCCAGACTTACCCAACATTTCAGTAGTTTTAAAGCCTAAAGTTCCTGCTCTACCAGATACACTTGAAGTATGAGAAATGCCTACAGTGACTGCTGATACTTTAGTGTATAATACTGAGATGCCTCATACTCCTGAGTTGTGTTGATTAGATCACCAACATCCACCACCATCCAGGTTTGGTGATTATGTGTGGGGAAGCTAAGTAAGGTTAGAGGTGTTGTGGAGTCTTCTTTAAGGACTGATTTGCTTATCTGCTCTTGTTTCATGAGGAAACAGCAGTAATGGCCTTTAGGCATTTTTTTTTTCTATAAAATGAAGGATGCCATATAGTTCAAGAGTAGTATGGTCAAACTAACCCGAATAGGAAGTAGTCTTGTTTTCATTGGATGGTCAATGCCCAACCTCTTTTTGATAAATATTAGTAAGTTCATTTTTCTTTTTCATTAAACATTGCATACTTTTCTCTATTTTTATCAAATCTTGTATCTGTCTAATGAGTGAGATAAGATAACTAATTTGTTGAAGTTGAAAATCAACTACTATTTGATTTAGTTTTCTGATATCTATGAAAATTTGATTCACTGTGAATTCAATAGTGTACTTCCCATAGTTATTACTCAATAAATATTTTGGAAAAATTGACTCTTTATTATCATTATTTCACTCTAAATCAAATCTCATTATGATTCATGCCCAGACTCTTTTATCATGGTCAAAACATAAGATGATAGACAACAACACAAATATTTCTTCTCTTGCTCTTTCTATTTTAGTTGGACTCAAGTTGACAACAACTAATGACTAGGCCTTTAGCCCAACCACACAGATATGATGCCTACCACTTGTAATGTCATCTGCTAATACACACAACAGATCCTCAACAAAGCTATGCATAATATCCCTTACTTCTTGGCCTGATTTACCACAAACAAATATGGCAGGCACTTAACTTAGCTTCTTATGAAACACCTTATGCAGTATTACCAGTTAATACACATGACCATTCTCAACTTTGTAGCTTATTCATGGATAAAATCTCCATTCAACTGATGATAGTCCTATGCACATGAAAGTGCATGCCACATAACTTGATATAATTGTTTTGCCCACTTCAAAAAGTGCTAACCCTAACTGCCATTAATGGTCCTGCCTCATTACAGCTCCTGCTACACCAAGATGCCCAAACTGTATTAAGCCTTCATTTATAGTCCTCTTCACAAGTAAATATGTGCTTTAATCAGAGACCCATGAAATAGTTATTACCAAACATATATGCAACATATCAACACCTTCCATGATTTTATCCATGTCCAGCTTGACAAAGAACACTTGGTCACCCAACAAATTACATCACCAATTAGACCTACAACAAGCTACACTATGAATACCAACCTTCTCTTTTCCAACTACCACAGTAAACAAGAATAGAAGTTAATCTGTGCTCTGAGGGCCAAACTTTCTTTTTTACCGCAATTGTCTTCTCACATATCCTTAAGGAACTCTAAAACCAGATGGGCATTTAGACAATAAAATTACTTTGTGCATCCCTAATAGATACAGCCTTCTTTGTTTGTCTGTTATTATTTCTGTCATTCCACCATAGTTTTTCAAAGTTTATACCATAACAAAAATATGGGAACGCAAAGTTGGATAAAACAAGGTAATGGATGTATTTAAAAAGGGAACGTTATCAACAGAAATAGAATACTATAGGAATATGAGTTTTTAAAAAATTCTAAAAGCATTTCAAAATATTGTCACCATTTTCAAAATTACTTCTATTGATTTTAGGTTTCAAAAACTTTCAAAACTCTTTTAAAAAACAAACACACCTTACACAAGCAAGCAACCCCTGAGGATAGCCAATGAAGGGTCCAAAAGCGTTCGGGACAATTTTGGGAAATTCATCTACCAATTCCAACCTGAAACTAAAACACTTATCAGAAAACTTGAAAGGATCTTAAATAGATTATACAGACAAAATTTGTCTTTATTATTTAATGTAACATGCTTAAATGAACGGCTGCTGCCTAACTACACACACACACACACACACACACACATATATATATATATATATATATATATATATATATATATATATATATATATATATATGCGTGTGTGTGTGTGTGTGTATATCCTTTTAATTTCTAATGACCAAGCTCAAACATAATTTTGGAATCAATGTTGGATATTACCAACTTTGCCTTGAACTTTTGCTTTATGCTATTTACAAGTTACAACTCAGAGGAATATGGCCTTAGTTTTGAGACTCTTTGACATGAGCTATAGTTAAAACAAAAATAGTAGAGTTTCTTTCTTACTCTACAAAATAGAGACAAATGAAAGGACCTAATCTTAAGGACACCAGAAATTTAAGTTAAGAAAATGTTTCTAACATTAGCAGCTAATTATTTTAGATAATTCCAGCAAAGGCATGTACGCTGAAATTTTTATACATTTTAACATGAAGATGAATTCCTGCTGATTTATTCAATTTGATGTGTTCAAGAAAGTCAATTTTACTAGTAAGTGTAATCTGTGAATTTGGTAATGGATTAATAATTTACCTTGTGGTAAATATATTACCAAACTCAGTGCAATAAAAGTACTATTATTACTTAGAATATTTGAACTCTTGACCTCATCTTTATAATCTTACTTACAACATTTCAGCTGATATGTCCATCAGCTTTCTTCAGGTGTTTTATGTCAAGCTTGGTAGCCCACATGGAACCTTGAACTGAAGGTTTTATTTAATCCACAGAGGTAGACTGTTTCAATCCTGTTACCCATGACTGGGTACAACTGTTAAGCTATACTAAGTATTCCTTATTATTCTTACCTGTTATTGGGATTGAACCTGCAACCTCCAAATGGTTTTACTCAGAATTACTTTCCAACCAAAAGCCTTATCCACTGTGCTATGTGTCCTTGCTGGACAATTCAGAGTGAACTTTTGGAACTAATAAACTTCATGTCTCCATCAACCCATGAGATACTCCTCTCTACTATCTTAACTTTTGTTGTTTTTTATTGCAACTATGAAATTGTGATTTTATGAACAGACTGAAAATAAAGAATAAGCCTCCAGAAGATACAAATTCATATCCTTTTTTCCTTGAGAAACCTTTCTTAATGTGACAGCAACCTTACGTATTAGGTCACAGGACTTTCTAGATGTATTTATTCAAATCTAATCATATAGCTGTTCTTTATCTTTTCCAACTGTCTGATATGCGTCCATACTGGAGTTGTTACCCAGATATTGAGGGAAGCCAGAGAAGGTAAGGGTGACCTCACCATTTTGTGGTTGGACCTCATGAATGCATACAATTCCATCCTTCAAAAATTGGTAGAAGAAGCCCTTAAGAGACATCATGTACGTGACAAAATCAGTGAATTAATCCTGGGCTATTATGAGAACTTTCAGATAAGTATCTCATCCGTGATATTAATTTCTGACTAACATAGACTTGAGAGGGGTATCATTACTGGCTGTACGCTATCAGCTACCCTCTTCACCTTGGCCATAAATATGATTGTGAATTTGGCTGAGATCGAGTGTTGAGGTCTAATGATGAAGACAGGAGTATACCAGCCCCCAATCAGAGCATACATGGACGACCTGACTGTTACTACTACATCAGGTGGATCCTATGCAGCCTTGAAAAACTGATAACATGGGCGAAGATGAAGTTCAAGCCTACTAAATTGAGGTCATTCATCATGAAGAAAGGAAGAATGGTGGACAAATTCAATTTTCCAATAGCGGGTACAATGATACCCACCTTGTTGGAGTGCCCCATAAAGATCCTAGGAAAGATCTTCAACATCACACTGAGAGACACCAATGCTGTCCAAGCCATGGTAGGCAACCTGGAGTTGTGGCAGGCCAGAGTGGACAAGTCAGGCCAACTGGGCCATTTCAAAGTGTGGATATATCAGCACACAGTACTCCCTAGGATTCTGTGGCCATTATTTGTATATGACTCCCTAATGACAATCATGGAAGCCATAGAAAGGACTACTAACTGCTGTCTCCGAAGATGGCTAGGGCTCCCTAGAAACTTGAGTAGTGCCACATTATATGGCACCTCTAATGCACTGCAACTCCCTTTTAAAGGCTTGATGGAGGAAATTGTAATCTTATGAACGAGAGAAGCAATGTTGTATCGGAACTCGAAAGATCCAAAAGTTGTGGCAGCTAGCATTGAAGTTTGTACAGATAGGAAATGGAGTACAAAGAAAGAACTGGGGAATGCCAAGGAGCGATTAAGGCAGAAGGTGCTCGTGGGGACGGTGGCAACAGGTCGAGCTGGCCTGGGCTACTTCCCCAGTACTCAAATCACAAAACCAAGGGGAAGCAGAGACAGGACCTAATTCCGGAAGAGGTTTGTGCTAGCATTGAGAAAGAAAGAAGAAGTAAGGTGGTGGGACTATCCTGGCAAGGAGCATGGATGCGATGGGAGAACTTTGTGAAAAGAAGAATAAGCTGGTCAGATATTTGGCACACTGATGCTATTCGGTTGAAATTTCTAGTGCAATCAGTTTATGATGTACTACCGAGTCCTGCGAATTTATTTACTTGGGGGAAGAGCAGAATACCATTGTGTCCACTGTGTGCTGGAAAAGGCACACTAAGACACATTATGAGTTCTTGTCCTAGGGCACTAGGTGATGGGAGGTACTGTTGGAGACACGACCAGGTACTTAGGACGCTGGCTGATACACTGGATGCTGCAATCTGCATGAACAACTACAAGCTAGAGGCGAGGCTGGTTTACTTCATCAAAGCCAGTGAATGCCCCCCCCCATTCTGCATGTAAAATCAACTCTTGCCTGCTATCTACTGCTCAAGACTGGCAGTGGAGAGTAGATATCAAGGAACAATTGAAGATTCCAGAGCAGATCGCAACAACAACCCTGCAACTGGATTTAATTCTTTGGCCATCCAAAACATGGCAAGTGCTGCTGATAGAACTGACAGTCCCGTAGGAGGAAAACATCGATGTGGCCTGTAAAAGAAAGCTTGAAAAATCTCAGGAGCTAGTAGAGCAATGTAAATATAACAAATGGTGGACAGCATGTTATCCAATAGAAGTTGGCTGCTGGGGTTTTGTGGGAAGATCTGTATGGAGAATTCTAAATCAACTAGGTATGATAGGAGAAAAAAAGAGAAAGGCCATCTAAGCAATTTCAGAATCTGTTGAAAAAGTGTCGAGATGATTATGGATTAAAAGATCAGAATCATGGAGTACAACAGACTAATGAGTGTGGAGGTATTTGATAGTAAATAGAAATGGTTAGGAAGAGAGGAAATGCAGAGTAGGTGTAGTTTTCCCAATGTACATATTTGTATATAATTGAATGTAAGCATTTGTACAAAGATTCCTATAGAAAGAAAACAAAAAAGGAAAAAGTGGGAGAGAAAAAAAAAGGAACAGAAAAAATTCCTATTGCACACAATATCAAGATAGGTTTCCCTCTAAGATTATATCTACTCGTATAATGACTGTCAGCATCTTACTACGACTGTCTGGTAGAGTAATTCCACAAGTTTTTTTTGGGGGGGGGGGTAACTTATTGTCATAAAGAAGGTAGGGAGGAAAAAAGATTTTTTTTTTTTGTAAAGACTTATTTTTCAGTAGGATTTTTACCTGTTATCTTGAACCAAACCTTGCTCAGTGCATGTGAGTATAATCATACAAGATCTAGAAAGACAAGCAAGTGGTTTGTTTACCTTTTTAACTCATTGCGACTGGGAGGGAAGTGATGTATGTTGTTTCTCATTGGCCAATTCCATTCTAAAAGCTCATTAGCAGTAGTATTTTGAGTTTTTTTTAGAGGTGTGTGCTGTGCAGTTTTGCGTACTTGGCAAACTTTTTACTGCAGGATCGCCGGCTCGAACAATAGTTTCAGTAGGGTTGCTTGGGAGAGCAAGTATGATGTTGGAAGACCTGAAACTTGTAAGGACCCCAAGAACATCACTGACGAGGTGAGTCTGCACGCTTTTTTAAGTGTGACTACAATTTTTATATATGTGCACCAGTAGGAAGATTATTTTAAAATTCTAGGATCAAGCATTCGAAACTGTTATCAACTATTAAGTTTCATCTTAATTTCAGTTGCTTTTTATTGTAACAGATAATTATTAACAATGCTTTATATAAGAATTTTCAAAAGGGATTTTTATTTTGTATTTTCAATTAGCTGTAAATATTCTTCTTTCTACCATTTTTTGCTTTTGTTTTTGTTTTCTGAGTCTGATAAAGCTATATTTCTCTTCTTTTTTTATGCATTATGAGATTGTGTTCAGTTTGTTTGTTCAAGTCACTTCTGCTGCTTGTATGAGGTGGGTAGTTGTAAATTTGGCCTTGAGAATGAAATGGACAAAAGAATTTTAACAAACAAGAAATAACAGGAATAAATAATGACAGTAACTTTTATTTTTAATTATGTGTGTTATGATGGAGAGAAGCCTTAAATTGCAATTATTTTGGTGTTTGAAGCAAACATTTTGTAACGTTTCTTTGAGTGTATAGGTGTTTGTAGATGAAGAAAAGGAAATTACTCACTTGAATATTTTGTCTTTTTTTTATTTTTCTTTACTCTCTCTTTCTTTTGACTCCCTTCAAGTTATTTAGTTCTTTTATATTTCCCCAAAATTTTAAGTTGTTGCAGAAGTTATGTTTTCTTTAATTCTATTAAGTAATTTCTCTCCCTAAGGACTTAGGTGGACTATTTTCAGAATTTATGAAATGTATTTTTTACTGATAGGACATTTTTCCTGTTTTTGGTTAAAATTAGAACCATTACAAATGCTTACATTTGACAACAGTTGTCTGTGACTAAATAGCAAATGTAGTCAGTATAGTCTAGCCAACTTTTTAGAAAGTTTCTTTTGTTATCATTTAATAACATGAATAAATTATTTCTATTCTAATAAAATGATTAATGAATCTGGGATTAGTGGAATTTATAGAAAGAGTTGCATACACCATAGGTAGGTATGAACAATTATATCAATACATAGAATATATAAATTTGTTTTATAGTTTTATATAAGAAAAGTAGAATATTTTGAATTAGCAAAATCTGTGTCAATATCTACAGAGGTTATTGTAAAATTTATAAAGAAAACTTTTTATACAATAGCAGACACCCATGCCAACAAGATTTAATGTGGACCAAGAAAAAAATGCAAAGCAAAGATTAATTTGGAATGATGATTATATTTTTAAATCTTGTTGCTCATATTATCCTATCTTGTTTAACAATCATACTAGTATATGGAATGAACATTCTTCCTTAACAGTTGCTTCTTATTACATATATTTCATATTTTCCTGTTTTAGCTGGCTATTAGTAGAGCCTTAATAAAATTATAAAAGTTAACATGAAACAAATTGCCATTCTGTTCAGTGCTGATTAGAAATAAGCATTGATAATGACAGCATGCCTTTTGGTTAATTCAGACTTTTGCAGCACTTCTTTATGCCTTTCTTGTGAAATTCCAGCTGAATGGGGCTGACTGTCCTGTACATAAATCATTCCTCAACTTATGAAAATATTCTTTTTTTCATTGTTTTTAAGGGTTTTCAATATCCACTTGAGTAAATCATTCCTTTTTGTTTGGCTACAGAAAGGTTACTTGAAAAGTTGAGAATCTTTCATAGGGATAAAGAAGCTTTTCTTACAAATAAATTCATTTGGAATATAGACATTTTCTTTCATTGCTTTTATAAAATTTAACTGTAAGAGATTAAATCTAAGCATGTATTTTCCTTTGTTTAAGACTTGACATTTTAGGATAATTTTTTATTTTTTCCTCTTTAGTTTTATTTGCTATCATTACTTTGGTATCACTTTGTAGTCTCCGTTTCTTTCTAAGCCACAATGTCAAAATGGAATTGATTCTCCTGAACCCTAATAAACACATTCTGAAATATTTTTTGATAGAACTATTTAAATTTTCATTACCTAAAAACATAAGATTATTTTCTCTTTTTCTTCTTAAAACACCTGTAGGGTATAATGAGTTAATGTTCGGGGGGTCAAATTAGTTTGTGTCCTGATCTTTCCAAGAGGTTCGTATCTCAGTTTTACATGTTTTCCGTTTGTCTCCTTTTATCATTTTGTTCTTCCTCATGTTCACGTCACAGCAGAAAAAATAACTTCTTTTGCTTCGAAAGCATCCTCCCCAAATGATGAAAGTAGCTGCATTATTTGCAATTTTGGTGGGCAGAAATTTTTATGGGTGCTGCCATGATCATGTGACAAATAAGACAAAATGAGACCACAACCTATAAGTTCATCTTTTAATGGTGGCCACGATCTTTTAAGAAAACTTGACATGCCAAACAGATGTGTTTTGCCGGAGGTAAATCATCTCGTGCATCACACTCCCTCCTAATTTCATGATCCCATAAATGACATTGGGGGTGCGTAGTTTAAACTACATATTAACTCAGATACAACATAGACTAGGATATAGACAAAATATGAAATATTTTGTTATTGTTGATTGAGTTGTATAACTATATTTGAAAACCATATGAATAAAAACTAGTAGACTGTTAACATTATGTCAACAACAGCTGAACATCAATAATCAATGGAAATTCCTTTTTGTCTACATTTTGGCAAATACTTATGGTTGTTATGCAGGCACTTTTGGCAAATTTTGACAGAAATTTTATTTCATTTTTCTTGCTTAACTTTTCTAATTCTGATCTGTGTCCTTGGTATGACACCAAATTGCATCTGATGGTGAGTTTCTAATTCCAGAGCTCTGGGGAGTGCAAAGTATCTCTTCATTGCCATTACTCCCAGATCCACTTTGACCCACAGTGGTAGTACCTGTTTGGGTCACATCTATGGGTCAGATATACCTTTTTATACATGAAGTTATGATTGTTTTCTAAGGATTATTATCAATTACTTGAAACTGTGTGCAAACAAATGACTATTATTAAATAGAATTACTTAAAACAATATAACTATTAGCATGACTTGAAAGCATATAATTGATATTATAATAAGATAGTAATATGTGAAACCATACAACTGTGTGCAAATTACTGATATTTGATAGAAATACTTGATATCATATAAGTGTGTGGAAAAAACATCTTAGGAAACTACACAAAAAATATTAATGTACAATGAACAAGAATCCCTAACCTCTAGGCATGAAATAACCCTAGACAAGATGACATACTGTTAAAATCAATCATTTTAATTCTCATCATGAATTCTAATTGGTTTTAGATCAGATGATTATGAAAACAATGGTAAAACATTTATCTGTTCCTTTTTCATCTATTCAATCACCACCTTTAACTTATGTTTTAGATTATTTTCTTTTTGGAATATTCAGTTTCGACTCGTGCAGAGATTTGGGGCCAAATTTTTCAGATCATCTTTAAGAATATGCAGATTGTTTTTTTCAAGGTTCCTTTAATTTGCACATTTTGACCAACATCTTTTGCACTTAGTAATCTTTCCTGTCCTTTTCCTGCCATGTGCTTATTCACAATTAATTGCTTCAAATTGATACTGAGCTTCTTTAACTTTACAATTGTGAAATTTACTCAAGATATTTACTATATAATTCATCATCATCAAGTCACACTGACAGCACAGATTTCCCTGATGCTCTCTCTCCTCATCCATCCCTATCATCCATCGCCCCCAGCAGTTCTTCAATATTGCATCCTGTGTCCACACACAGCTGATGTAAATAAGTTCTTACTGGTCGGCTAACTCTAGCACATCCATGTGTAGAGTCCATAGAAGAATGTCACTTATGAGTTCGGATACTATTGAAGAAACCAGAATGAACTGTATAATTAACATGCTTGTTGCCAAAATTACCAATTAAGTAAATGATATAAGTGAGTAAAATAATTCTATGAAGATATAAAATAAATTATGGTTATATATTTACCTAGTTTATGAGGTGTCTGAAAAAATAACAGGACTGGTGTCACAAACAATTTATTTCAATTCCAAACAACAAACTACACACCTGATCCTGTTACTTTTCAGAGATGCCGAAATCTTTGGTGATAATCTTCAAATCACTGTGCTTTTACATGTTTAGCTAACTTGCAAACATTTGAACAATCAACTGACAATTTCCACTCACCACCTGCCTTACCTTCTTGACATTGACTTCAGTCCTGTTTGTTGAAGCCCTCCCTCTCTGAGAGTCATCTGTAGCTTTCTTTCAATCCTCTTTGAACCTCTTGTGCCTCTCAAAAATATGTGTACATGACATGATGTTATCTCCATACACTCCATATATTTCAGGTGCTTGTGACTGAATTTTCTCCATAAAAGACCAAAAATTTTAGGTTTATTCATTCCTGAATGCTCATAACTGAATGACCTGAGAAAGAGGTGTCAACAAAAGCATGTGAAAAAATGCAATGATTATAGAAAGTTAAGATTACAGTTATATACTCCCAAGATATGTTAAATGATAACTCAACCCACTTATCCCACTTTAGCTCAATGCACACCTTTCATTTCAGACAGACCTCATATTATGATTTTTATCAAATACATTTTTGTTTGTCTACTTTTTCAAATATTGTTATATAACTCATTCTATAATAAACATTTTTACTTCATATTCATATGTATCATTGCCTATGTTGTATCTTTAATCTGGGATAATTTGAACTTAGCCTTTATATTACTAAGTTATTAGATTGAATTTCAGTGTTTTATATTGTGGAAATACTGCCTCCACTGTATTTAGAATTTACTGTTGTTTTGATACAAGAGAAAAATAGTGATGTATGATAGATTCATTATAAGTTATGAATGTATCTTACAATGATATTTTATTGAATTCTTATATTATTTTACTAATTTCTGAACTCCTATCGGTTTAAGCCATCAAGATTTATAGAAAAAACATAACAGAAACCAACCAGTTGCATAAATAGCAGTACAATTATTTGTGGAAAATTATTTGTCTATTTTTGCTTAATTTTAGCTTAATATTTTGTCAATAGCAAAAAGAACCGAAAATTAGCAATGATAGCCATCTTTATTGATGAGTCAATACTTTTGGAATTCTCTCAATTCCAAATTGACAAAAGTTTTTATATTTATCATGTATAATAATTAAAATGATGTGAAAGTCATTTTTTAAATCTTTTTCTCAATTCACTAAATAAGAGACTTTAAAATCTGAATTTCTTAATTGTGATTTTCAAAAATCTCAGTAACTGAATTTTTGAAATTGATTCCTATATTACCTGATATGAGAAAGTTCTGTGTGAATTTTTTTATGCCAAAAGGTGCCATGCATTTACTACGGTCAACATTAATGAAGGACTTTAGGAAATTATTATTCACAGAGAAAATTAATTTTAAAATTTTGCTTGTAATATTCTTGATCATTAAAAGAAAAATTCATAGATTGACTGGCTCATTGGCCTTGTGGGTTGAGTGTTCGCCCGGGAGACCAGTGTCCAGTTCCAGGTTGCGTCATATCAAAGACTCTAAAAAATGGTACTTGATACCTCCTTGCTTAACACTCAGCATTATAAGGTACATATCAAGGGTGGTGGAGCAATCCGGGGAAGGAGTAGCGCCCTCCCTTACACCTTGGTGTAGTAGCTATTGAAAAGGGAGCCTTCAGGTTACTCTTGACTATGGTCACCTACTACACAGTGAAATGAAAGTCCTTTGTGATAGAAGAAAATCAAGCATATGCTTATATATATTTTGTATAAGATATTCCTCTGTGACAAAAATGAATATATTATCTAACTAAAATTCATGAATGTAATTTGAATTATTTTTATATAGAGAATATCTGTTGATATTTTGGGGACCTGAGTCTTTGTGATGATATGTTTTGATGAATGGAAAGACTCTGATCAGGAAAAACAAGACAATATGAAGAGGTATTTAAAAAAATATTCTTTGAAATAAACTCAGTACAAGTGGTGGTGAGGTGTTGATGGTTAAATAAAATCAAAAAATACATTGTTGAGATGCAATACCAGTCCAGGAAGCAATTATATTAAGAGTGCGTGGGACAAAATAAAATTAGCTTACAGAGAAGTTAATTTCTCAGAAAACAATTACTGAGTAGATTAACAGATGAGCAAATTAGGTAATCTAGACATATGAATATGCACAAGTTTATATATATATTACGTGGTGCCTTCAATAAGT